>CM057459.1:1056937500-1058137500 GCA_016271365.2 Neoceratodus forsteri
GGGATCCCAATTCAGCACAGAACGCTGTATATAAAAATCATTGAATTTGTAGTTTCTCTGTAAGAGATCCCACCCCAGAGACAATTGGTCTACCCAGAGAGTTTGTTTGATTCCTGTGAATCTTGAACAGTCTGCAGAAAGTTGCAGTGACAGGATAATAAACCCACAGATATTTCAGTTCAGCTTCTGTTCTGTCCCCTTTAGTGTAGCATCATTTAACAAATTCTGATATTCTTTCATAAACACTAACATTAGGTCCCCAAGTAATTTTCTATAGTTTACTTCATTTTCCAACAGAGGTAAAACAATCTATACAGTATTTGTCAACATTTAATAGCACCACATTGCCTCCCTTTGTCTGCACTTTTCACAATCAGATTTTTGTCTCTGCACAACTTCCTTAAACTATATATTTAGATGATGTTGTTATATCATTTAATTTGTTCTGATTTTTAAACAGTTCATAAATTGTCTTGTTAACAACATCATTATAGATTTGCATAGCTGGATAATAGACCTTAGGTGCAGAGTTTAGACTAAACAGAATATTTTTAAAGTAAAAGAGGGTGAGGGGTACCACTAGATGCAAGGGACTTTTACTGTACTACAGGATGGCTATCAGAGTATGTGGTACCACTGGACAGCAGGGACTACTGTATTGTTAACATGACAGGGATTGAGGGTGGGGATGCAACTGGACACCAGGGAATGTTATACTTTTAATGGGGATGGGGTTTGGTTGGTGGGGGATACCACTGGATGCCACTAACAACTTTCTTGTTGGCTACAGTGTCTTCACCAGAGCTATCAGATTGAACATAGGGCGTGCCAGTGCAGTGTTGTCAAGTAGCACTGCCCTGACATGTATCCTGGATGTGCAGGAACAGTGCCCCAGACCCAATAGCACAGAGAACCCTCAGAATGATATTCAGCTGGCGCCATGCAAAGAACACTCTTTACAGTCACAGAGGACACACACGTTCTGTCAGTCCATACAGCAGCCACCGAGGGTGATAAGAGGAGGGCTGTGCTAGTCTCTAATGTTGCATCTGGGCAATGGAAAACCAGTAAGGAGTTGATTAGGTTGCTTGGTGCCTACGATGGGAGTCACTAAATACCAGGAACCACTGACGCTTGTACAGGTTAGGGCATGGTGGCTGTTTATTTCTGTGTTTTGTGTGCATGTGTTTTCATTACAGTCACTCTGCTTGAACTAAATTAAGTGCTTGGCGTTCTGTCTTTAGTGTGGTCATTTCAGGTCATTCTGTGTGTGCAGGGTCAGGGATTGGTGGGTGGGGGTGCCACTAGATGCCAGGGAATTCTTATTGCACTAGCAGTATAGTGGTCGATGGTGGGAGTACCACTGACAGCAAGGATTCTTGTATTGTTAACAGGAACAGAGATCAGAGGGCAGAGCTGCCACTAGACACCAGGGAATGTTATACTATTAATGGGGACAGGGTTCGAGGGTGGGGTTTGCCACTGGTCACCACTGCCAACTTTGTTGTTGGCATCAGTGTCTCCACCGGCCACTAAGGTTGCATGCAGTAAGTTGAGCTTCTTCCTAGCAATAATAGTGCAGCACAAGAAGGCCTGTTCTGTTCCTTTTGCGCAATGCTATTGGGCTGAATATTGCTCTGTGCCCTTATTCATGTCCCCACCCTCCTTTGCCCACCACATATATTATTTTGTGCACGGTAGCACATGTAAACTGCCCCATTGATTATTTCACTTGTAGCGCAAACCTCTGGCAAACAGGTCACCATCACTTGCTCACCAAGCACAGTTTTGAACATCTGGCCCCTCCTCTGTAACTCCTGTGCTGTCGCTTTACTCTGTCACCATTGTTGCCCTTTCATCATCATTCATAGCCTTTATTAAGACACTTAAATATATGTGATTATCACAGTCTTGGCAAGATAAGGCAATTTTATTTAGAATGGCACCCATTACAAAGGGCTCTGGAACTTCACAGTAAAGAAAATAATACAATAAATGCAATTCCTGTAAAAATAATATACTAATTTTTTTACATCTTCTGAAAAGAGTTAAGGTGTTATGGTATTGTCTCCCCATTGTCATGATGGCACTTGTTAATGTGTCTCTTATAATGACGTTTTTTTCAGATTCAGTTTCCTATAAATTTATTCTGGTTCACTTCAATGTCAGAATGGATTGGTTTTGCTGTTGGTACAACATTTGAACTGTGGCTAAACAGGAGATTTGGAGCACATTAAACTCTGTCAGAGAGGTGTGTTTTTCATCCTTGTTTGTAGATGTTGAGAGTCCTTCCTTGTAATTCTGCAAGTTGTTCCTCTGTCATTTCTACGCATCTACCCTTCCTCATCTGCTTCTTCCTGTGCAAGTTCAATTATGGGACTTTCTTTCATGTTTTTGGCTTGGTTTGGTGTAAAAACCACTATATTTCTCCCTGTGTTTTTCGATCATTCCTTCCTCTTCTGAAGCAATCTCATCGGTTGGCTAAGTATTCCAATTCTGCTTTTGATTCCTTGACCTTCCTCTTGATTGTAAGTGCTTCCTGAGTGGAATGTGCAGATCCAGTTAAAGACTCAGCCCTTTTGTAATCTGAATTGAACTCACCACTGCTCCCTCTACTCCACTTTATCTATCATATCCCTACCCTCACATTGCAAGTGCCACTGCACCTCCTACATCCCAAATACTAGTTTGGGACCCTTCCGCCTACCTTTCTTCACTTCTCACTCCCTGTTTAAACTCTTCACACTATGTATACCTCACTCCTGTGCATTATTGATTGCATTAATGACAATGTCGGTTTTGACAGCTTGTGCATGAGACAAAAACTAGCACGCCAGGTGACTGGAATAGCTACATTGATGTATAAGGCCTTTCTCCGCTTTTATGATTGTACCTTCAAACCTGTGTTACTGTCTACTGTCTACTGTATACTGCCACTGCTCTTATGTGCTGCTCTTGACGTGGAGTCTTTGCAAATCAGTCTTTGCCTCAAAGGTTATAAATCTAATATTGTCAATAAATAAATCCCTCTTCCTCATAATCTCTCCACCCAGGGATTGTTGCACTTTCTCCACTCTTATTCTCACTTCTCTGCTGGGCAGTGATCCTTCTCCTGTCACCTTCACTCTATCTGGAATGTATTCCTCCCTCCACCTCCTCCCCCTCCTCTAGCACTGTCAGGAAGCAGGTGAAATGCCACCCTACTCCCAGCTGCTCCTGTCACTGCTTTCCTGACCCTCCTGTTTGCAACCCCTACAGTCCATGATGCTGGGCCTCCTCCTAGATTTTACTTCAGCCTGTATCAGGCTCTGAATGTTTATGTTTCTATTTCCTCCTTTATAATGGCACCCTGGTCCTCTGTGAAGGTGCCATAAATAAGTAAAGCTACTACTACTACTACTCACTACCTTCTACCTCTGCACTGTTATAATCCCCCGCACAGGTTACTCTTGTTGGCCTGATTTTAAAAGAACAAACTTTGTCGCAAGATGACTGCTTCCAAATGGCTTTGAACAATCAGCACTCATGCCAAAGTTTGCAGCAAACCTGAATTTGAAACACAGGCTGCATCAAAGATGGGATGCCTTGCACCCAAGCCACACTGTGCCACCCTTGTGACAAAGGTTCAATTAAATTCTTCTTTATTTGTAAAAAAAGGCACTATTCGAAAAGATCATAGCACCTTAACAATTAAAACAATAAAAACATTATTCCCAACCATAAAGCATCACTAAACTTAACCATAAAATGCGAGTTCAAACAGGTATGTTTTCAGAGCAACCTTAAAGCTCTCCACAGTCAGGCACTCTCATATCCGATGAGGTAGAGAGTTCCACAGAGGGTCACAAACATAAAAGCCTGGGACTCAGATGCCTTTAAATTAACCCTGGGAACCTCTAGCAATCCCTCATCAACAGAGCAGAGTGGTTTGGAGGGCAGTAAGGAAACAGAAGCTCTTGTAGATAGCCCGGTCCCTAACCATGTGGGCCTATAGGTCAGCAAACTGACCTTGAAGGTAATCTGTCACTGAACTGGCAGTCAGTGCCCTTGTGCCAGGTCACAAAGGGGCTTGCGCCATGGTGGGGTAACACCATCCCTTTTTGAATATTGCAAGCCCCCATGCCAGGAGGTGGTCTAATGGCCATGTGCCACTATCAGACACTATGACAACTGGGGAGGGACCTGCAATGAGGGAGTGGGCCAAAGGAGCATGTGGGTGCCTTTAGGAGGTGTTGGGACTATGGCAGCAATGATAGTGGTGAGGTGGCATGCCACGGGGTGCAATTGGCAGTGGCAGACAACTGATTGGATGCGCTTAGTGGGGTTGGCACAGACAGACCATGACATGGCCCCACATGGGCACAACCTTGGCATCTGCCCCATAGGTACACAAATGAGATATTATGTAGGCGGAAGCAATGGCTGCAGGTTGAGGGCTGTCAGTGGTGAAGGGGAATATTCTCTGGGCATTGCAACAGTCCCCTGCTACCCAGTCCTCCTACATTGGGTCAGGCTGCCTCCCATCTACATGATGTGGCCTTTCAGCAGGTATGGAGCAGGTGTCAGGGCTGTCCCAGCTAGGGCCATGTCATGGCCTGTCCATGCCAACTCTCACTGTGAGGTCTGTTCAGCTGTGTGCCATTGCCAATGGGATCACAGCAGGGTGCCACCTCACCATGTTGTCATTGCTGCCATAGTCCCAATGTCCCCAAGGCATACCCATGCTCCTTCTGGCCCTGTATCTGTCCTGGCAGGCATATTTACAACACCCCATCCCTACCTTTGTGGCCACTCTTCTGTTGCACCAGTTGGGGTTCAGATTCCTGTTGAACCACAGATGTGCCCCACATGTTTGGTGCAATCCTGCAGCTGTAGCAACTCCTGGGTCTTTGGTGCAGGGACCCTTATTTTTATAAAATGGGCACTGGGCCTCTGATGCACCCAGCATTTGCCAGAGCCCTAGAATGACTCAACTTGCATCGCTTTAAGGGCTGTTTTAAACTGGGCCCTTTGTATGTCACTTGCTGCTCATTGTACATGTGTACCCAGTATATTGTATACAACTTCTTTTGGAAACAGGCATTCCTTCTCTAAGGATACCAGGCTTAAATTCATTTTAAAAGACTTTTATTATATTACACAAAATTATTAAAGCCACAGCAAACATATGTGTGTACACATTTTGATAGATATCCTTTATCAAAAACTACTCCATTATTTTAACTGCAATAATAAATACTAAACACCATAAAACCAATTAGTGACCTCATGCTTCAAAATTCAAATTCATTGGTCCTTCACCAAGTGATCACATTACAATCAATTAGTTCAGAACATATCTAACAGCATTTATTTACATAACAACCATGCTATAGCCTAATCAGTGAATTGGGGGATGAAATGGGAGGTGAAGGTTTAGTTAATTTTATCTTCAAGGTTAAAACACTTTATACCATTAATTTTGGATTATGATTTTTCTTAACATGTTCAGTGTTGTAACATATAACTGTAAGGAATCATTTATTAAAACTTCCATTTATCCTCTAAATAAGGCTTCATGTTAAACCCTGTATTTAGCCCTGTTTTTTGTTGTTGTTCTAAGCATCAGAATTGAAAAGTTTCCCTTTTAAGAGAAAGTTGTCAAAGTTACCACCCCTAGGGTTGCATACTTTGTCTGTGATAGTGAATTTAAAAGAATGTGCAGTACCAGTCAGAGACTCTGCAATATGATTTGCTGTTGCGTACAGGGTCTGTCTCTCAATAGCCCTGTGGTGTCCGTTTAACTCTTGCAGGCCGGGACTGATATATCATTCCAAAACTCCTATAATGCTCTAATTCTAATTATGTTGGCAGTCTAAGGATTAACCTTTGTTTGAAAGGGCTTTTAGTCTTACCAACATAAAATGCTTGCCAGTCACACTCAGCTAAACACAAACCTATGCTGTGTTACATTGTTTTTAATCTTGAAGGTAAAATTAATAAACCTTCACCCACCCTTTCCTTTCCTTTCCTTTTCCCTCCCATTCCCTGATTAGGTTATAGCATAAATTGTTATATCAAACCCATATTTATTTATATGTTTTATGGTGTTTAGTATTTATTGTGGCTTGTTAGACTAATGGAGTAGATTTTGATAAAGGATATCTATCCAAAATGCATAAAGTATATATATGTTTGCTGTGGTTTTAATATTTTTGTGCACTAAAAAGTATTTTAGAACAATATTGAGCTTGACGTCCATGGAGAAGGAATGCTGATATATATGCCTGTTTCAAAAGAAGTTGTATACTGAGTCTATCAACATTTACATCATCCCCTTGTGCATACTTTTATGGTTTGAAACCTGTTATATTGTACTTTGCACTTTATTTTGTGCTGAGCATCAGTATTGTGTATGTTGTGAATGTTTTAATTGTACCTCTATTCCCTTCCCTGGGTTGCACCTGAAATGAGCTCTTGGCTGTGTGTCTTTCCTGGTAACCAATTTTCAAATAAGTAATAAATAAATAAATTGCAGAGTCCAGTTTGCTTTGTTTTCTATTTATTATTTGCTTTATGTGCTTATTGACTGTTTTAATTTTGTGTATAACTCATTAAAGTCCTTTTTGGCTTGAAACTGGGACAATTCTATTCTCCGAGCTGCAATTTCTTCAGTAATTTCTTGATGCTTTTCAGTGTCCTCCTTTATTAATATTTTATTATTGTAATTTCTCTGATCATTTACATAGGGCTTCTTCCCATTTCTGTCAGCATCACAAATCTTCAAAGCAGCCCAATGCTGCTTTTGTAAAACATAACCCCCATTGAGGATTGTTGCACCCTAAGTATTTATTTATGTATTTATGTACGTATGTATGTATGTGTGTATGTATGCATGTGTGTATGTATGTATGTATGTATTTATGCATTTATTTATTTAAAAGAATGGTAGCTAAGAAAGGCACACTGAACCAAGGCTCATTACCAGGTTCATCCTGGGAAGGGGAGGGAGTAAGCATACAGGCAGTTACAATCATCAGTATGTTTCTAATGATAAGTACTGAAGTACTCTATCTTTCTAATGAAAGAACATTATAAGCAAGATTTAATGCTGTTAACATTAATTTTCTAGTTGAAAGAATCTGTATTTTTGTAATCACCTGTAGGTTCTGATCAGGTTTCTTCTATTGCTCCATGTTCTAGATTTCTTAATTGATCCTTCTTGAGGTACTAGCATTTGTGGATGCCAGGCAAATTGTATTCCTTCAGTGGCTCCCAGGATTTCTACTTTCCCTCATTCATTCTTAGGTTAGTGGTGGGCAAAGTGGCCAGTATTTCGCTCCACATGATTCGTATAGAGGCACGCAGAATCCATGGCAACGGCAAATGCAAAGTGAGTACTTCACATCATAATGAGGGAATGCGAAGTCCATTGAAACCAATGACTTTGCATTATTCCGCCTTCCCCAAACCACTTCTCCATCAATTTCAAGGTGAAGTACATTGAAATCAATGTACTCACATCACTCCGCTTTGTAATTGAGCTCCAAGGCAAATTCTACAGTGATTCATGGGATTGCAGGTCACATGGGTTCTAGATTGTTCTGCACAACCTCAGTTATGGGTAGTGGGTGTGTAGTGGTAGCTGGAGAAAGTTTGCTCTCAGAGATCTGCAATTCAAAACCTCTAAAAGCTGTTTTTGAGTCATTTTGTTGCTCAGAATTTAGTACATCGATTGTAGGAAACCCTCCTGTGCTCATATCATTGAGTGTTTATTGTTTGTGTGGATTTTGAATGTTAATTTAGAACATTCAGTCTGTGTACTGACAGACGCTGAAGTGTACTTTCGGGAGAGGAGTATCCGTGGTGTAGTAGATTAACTGGGAGAAAAGGCAGTCTTTCTGTTTTGGTTATATTTTTCTTGTATAACTGTTTTAATGTACTCACAGTAATATTTTCAGTAATTCTTGCCTTTTTTGCTGATTGTTGTGGTGCAACAGTGTATAATTTCAGTTTGTTTAAAAGTTTGGTTATATTTCTAAAGGTTTTCAATTTGCTTTGTATTACTTCTAGTGTGAGTGTGTGTGTGTGTGTGTGTGTGTGTGTGTGTGTGTGTGTGTACAATGCGTGCCATCAAATCAGACACCTTGTTCCACAGAGTAATTGCAGCAGTGTTAACCTGCTATCCATGACACCTGCATGGATTTTTTGTACTGCTTTGTGGTATCTTTAATAGTAGTGGACTGTTACTGCCATGCACTACCCCCCAACTGGCAAAGGTATTCTTTTCCAGATTTGGATTTGTGACTTGTGAGCACTGATTAGGTGTTGTTGTGCCTTGCATCTGCATCTCTTGAGTGCTCAGCACAATCTTAATATGTCTGTGCATTTGCAGTGCACCATTAATTCTTGAGACTTTTCTTGTTATACTCTAATTTCACTTCATCAGCACTGGGAATTTTCTGGACACAAGACAGAGCATTTTGGTGATGCACATTAATTCTGGTGACTTGTGTGTGACCACTGCGCGCATGACTGAGTGTACCATTAATTCTGGGAGACTTTGTATTTTTGTTACGCTCTCATTTCACTTTGTCAGCACTGGGAAATTTTCTGGACACAAGACAGTAGCATTTTGGGAATGCACGTTAATTCTGGTGACTGTGTGACCACTGCACACATGACTGAGTGCACCATTAATTCTGGGAGACTTTATGTTCTTGTTGTGCTCTCATTTCACTTCGTCAGCGTTGGTGAGTTTTCTGGAGAAAAGACAGTAGCATTTTGGGGATGCACATTAATGCTGGTGACTGCGTTTGGGGAGCTGCCAATGTTGTTGTCTTGCCGTGTTAAGGTGGAATGGCAATGTGAAACAATAACTATGATGCAGTGAGCCTTTCACATTGGCGACTCCGCTCAGCGGAATGACAACACAAAGTGCTCACTTCACAGGCACTTCACTGGCTAAATTTAAATTCACTGCATCTCTATCTTAGGTCAATCAATTATCCAGTATTTCACATAAGAAAGTCAAAAGGTGACACAGATAACTAAGAACCAGATGAGTTGATATTATATAGAGTCACTATGTGTGTGTGTTGTAAGGATCATAAATAAGTGTGGTGCAGCATGGGAAGCCAGCCCAGTGAAACTGAAACTCAGAAAACTCAGTGCTGCACACCCAATACAGAACTTAAATTTGACAGAAAAGAAGCTTTGGCAAGCCAGACTTTGTAGTAGTACAGTAAACAGCTTTTTTCCAAATCAAATGATTACAAACATGGCACTGTAGGCAAATTGTAACAGTCCTGAACTTGATGTAGGTAGAAACACAGTGCAGCAGCACAAATAGCTACAACGACAGACCACCTCAATAAACCACCCAGTGCTTCAGCTCCTATAATGAGCTTTCTTCAGGGGGTGCTGTTTGTGAGTTCAAAAATCTGATCTATCAATAGTATCTCTACAGGGCCAAAAGGATAGCTTTCAGCACAGTAACAAAAACAATCAGTCAAACAATGTCTTTATTTAGCCAGGCAGAACATCATTGAGTAGGGCTCATTTACAAGATGGACCTGGGATAAATACACAACAATGAGTAGCAAAATAATAGTTTGAATAGACATAGGTACACTGGCAGACAGTATACAGTATTTAGAAATAACATGGCATGGCAGCATCATGGTAGACATTAAAGGGTGAAAGGCAGAAGTCAATGTATGGTTGAGATGTATATGGTTAAGCGATACATTTGTGAGGTGCAATGAGTTGTAGACTACTTACTGTTAAGTTTTTTAGGTGATATGGCAGTGAACACTGCTGAAAAGAACCATAGAATATGCTGCAGAAAAGAACCGGTAGGCCCATCTAGTTTGCTCTATTTTCCATGCCTGTTACTACACTCTGGACCCTAGCTAGTCACAGGTGTCTCTCCTTCCTCCCTTACCTCTGTTTATTATGCCCATGTGCCTAGCCCATGCATATTTGAAGCTCCCCACTGTCTTTGCCCTTCTACCCTTTCTGTCAAGTTGTTCCAGGCATCCACCATCCTTTCTGTCAAGAAATATGTCTTCACATCCCTTAAATTTCACCCTTCCCAAGCTTCATTGCATGCCCTCTGTTCTGGTTCACCTCCTCCTCCTGTGAATGAGATTCTCCTCCTATACCTTGTTTATCCCCATGAAGTACTTATAGGTCTCAATCATGCCACCTGTCACTCTCTTCTCCTCCAGGTAGTACATGTTGGCTCACCCAGCCTCTTCTTGTATAGTTTCTCATGCAACCCCAGCACCATTTTGGTAGCCCTTATCTGGACTGCTTCCACTCTATTGATGTCTTTGCAGGAGTGAAGCCCAGAACTAGGCACAGTACTCAGGTTGGGGTCTCACAAGTGAGCAATACAGAGGCAATACAACCTCCCTTCTCCAGCTAGAAATCCTACTCCTATCCACCCCAGCATCTAGCTCACATTGCCTACTGACTTGTTGCAAGGCCTCTGCCACCTTGAGATCATCAGCTATGATCACCCCAAAGTCTCTCTCTCTCTTGCTTGGTAAGTATAAGTACCTCTCCACCATTTTATACACAGCCCCAGGTTTCTTTAGCCCAGGTTCATGATTTTGCACGTTTTGGCATTGACCCCAGCTGCCACTTCTTACTTCACTCCCACACCTCTCGCCTCATGAATCAGGGACAAGGCTTAAAAAATCAGGGACAAAGACCCCAAATCAGGAACACATTTTCAAAATTAGTACTATTCACTCAGAAATGTGATAGAATACATGGATGTGTGTTAAGATGCATTTTCTGAAGAAGGACAAGTCTATAACTTAGTGTTTGACATTAGTTTGTGATTTTAATCCCCACTGTTATGTCACAAAATGTAAATTTTTCAAGGGACAGAGGAAATTTTGAGGAAAATCAGGGAGTATTGAGAGGTATGTTCACCTCTAGTTTGCCAAGTTCCTTTTCCTACCCTCTTTGGTGTCTGCCTGATTGTAGATTTTTGTGTCATCTGCAGAGACACACCTTCCTCTCCTCTTCCTCAGCAATGTCATTTATGAAGACATTAAAGAGAACAGGACCCACTACTGATCCCTGTGGTACCTCAACTGGTCATTTATCATCCACCGAGTAACTGCCATTTACTACCACCCTCTGCCTCCTGTTTTTCAACTAGATAGATACCTAGCTCAAAATCTTCTCCCCACCCCCAGGCTACTAAGTTTCTTTATCATCTTCATGTATCTTTGTGTCAATGGCCTTTCTGAAGTCTAGATAGGCCATATCCACTCTCCCAAGTTATCCAGTCAAAGAAATCTATGATATTTGTTTGACATGACCTCCCCCATGAAGCCATGCTGCCAGTTGCCCTGCAGCCCATTTACCTCCAGGTACTCCATCAGTCTTTACTTTTGCAGGGATTCCATTAATTTCCCACCACTGATGTAAGACTGACTGGTCCGAATTGCTAGCCTCTTCTCTGATGCTGCTCTTGTGTATTGGGACCACATAGGCCCCTCCAGTCTTCTGGAAGAACCTCTATCTTGAATGACATGGGAAAAGGAGGGGGATTGTTTAATCAGGCAAGGTACATTAAGCCAGAGCTTCTTTCCAGGTGTGACCTGGCAGTACAGGGTATTTAAGTGACTTATTTAATTTGCAGCTCAGTGCTCTTAACCACAATGCTGCTGAATGAGGTGCTGAACAGTGTTGCCAGAGAAATGGCTAGCACTGTTCTCAGCATCTTTAGCACTTTTGGTGGATCCCGTCAGACACCATCGCCTTGTTTCCTTTAGGGCTTCCAATTCCCAGTGAACGCTGTCTTCCGTAAATGGACTTGTATCAACTCCCCACAGTGCCTGTTAATTACTGTTGGTCCATCCACTCAAACTTCCACTGTGAGGACTAAGCAGAAGTATTTGCTTAAAATGTTAGCTTTTTCTAGATCTTCCTCTGCATAGTCTCCCCAAACCCAGTCTCCTGATCCTCACAATATTTTTGAAATTTGAACATTTTATTAAGCTTTTACACATACATGACATACAACAATGAGACGATAATTTCAAATACAAATTTACATACCCCTCCCTCCCTTCTCCCCACCCTCTGCTGCCCTCCCCACTCGGCATTATCAAAGCAATGTATCATCTCCAGAGTCTGGGAAGAAACCCTATTGCCAGTGTTTAGCTTATATAGGGTACAGAGCGTGTAATTAGTCCCATAATTTCTCAAACTTATGGAGGTGATTATGTAAGTTAGCTATCATTCTCTCAGTGTGGAGATTTAGGAGAAGCTCTTGAACCCATTCTGTATAAGATATACACTCCCCATCTAGCCAGTGATACAAAACTAACTTTAACTGACAGGGCAGTTAGGGCTATGAAGAATCTCTGCTCTCTCACCACAATTCCTTCGTATTCACCCACCAGACACATTTCTGGGGTAAAAGATCCTCCAGCCCAACAGTGCATCAGCCTTTCCCTTAATTAGCGACAAGGGTGCCACCTTGGGACACTCCAAGAATATATGGTATAGTGAGCTCTCCACTTGTTGACATGTCACTAATTGAGAAGATGCAATTCTGCCCATTTTAGCCAGTTTAACTGGTGTCATGTACATGTTATGAAGTATCTGAAATTGCATAAGCCTCAGTCTATCTTGGGCAACATAGGTGTGGCAGTTTTTCCAAATCTAGGACCAGTCAAAATCCAACTTTGGATATTGGGAGGCCCAGTATTAATACACCCCATCTATTATGGGACAAGCTTGATCATAAAATTAGCATATATTTGGAGACTACATGTGGTAAGGCCGCCAGGATTTTAATGGTCTGTAAAATTCTCCCACTGTAGCCTGTACAAATGGAGCTTTTGAGAACTGAATTAGCATGTGGCAAAGCTGAAAGACTTTAAAAAGCTTTATTATTAATATTGTATTTTTGCATGATCTCATCCGAAGATAGCAAAGTCCCATCCCCCGCTCCTTAAGTTCCCCACCTGTCAGATCACGTGATGCCTTCTTCCTAAGCGTGCATTGTGCTCTCACTCCCACCTCAACAGCTTAATTTACTTATAAATTTGGTAAATCATCCAACAGGAACTCTAATTTGAATCCAGACGGCATTTCTCTACATCAAGGTAAAACCGGACATCAATTAAGCATTTTAAGTAGTGCAAATCAAGAGAAATGGAGGTCAAATGAAACAGGCCCTCCGGTCCAGAACGCCACCTACTACTCCAGACAAACAGGTTAAAAGAGCTGAAATCCACACAGCTAGCACAGGTAAGGGCTCTCAAACTCCTGTAGCTGCAGCCCCGCTCTTGGAAGAAAGATTCTTAGCAGAAATGGCCTCGCTTAAAGCGGCTTTTGCAGACTTTGCCTCAATTTAAAAAGAGATGCAATCCGACTTGAAAGAAACTAACAAGGCACTTTCAGATGTCTCTGCCCATATGTCCTCACTCAAATCATGGTAAGCCTGCATGGAACCAGAAATGACTTCATTCAGCATAAACTACATAAACTGGAATTAAAATTGAAGACCTGGAAGGTCAAACAGGCATAACAACCTGATGATTTTCGGTCTTCCAGAAGAAGTAGAGGGTCACTTGCCTATTATTTTGTACAAAAGTTGCTCGTTAAAATAGCTGGCCTCCACCACATTCCACAGCCTACGTAGCCTAAAGAGCTCAGAGATCCCTATGCCCAGACCCCCTGCTGGTGTAAAACCTAGGCCATTCATTTTGAAATTCCTGAGTTACATCGACTGTCAACCTATCTTGTCAGCAGTCAAAGATCTCCAGGAAGTCAAATGGGAAGAAACCTGATCTGGTTTTCCAAAATCCACCAGTCACAAAATGCCAAAAAGGGCTGAATATCACCTCTGTCATTAAATTAATTGCTGCAGGAATAAAATTCAATGCTCTATCCAGCCAGGCTATCTGTTTTACACAGTGGCAGTTGGAAAACTTTTGAGAATGCGAAGCAGGCAATTAAAGAACTTGTAGCCCTCTTCCCAGAACTTTTACCTCATGCTGAGGCTTCATCGCTAAACCCTTCTACAAAGAATCTTGAACTATCAGGAAAGTATACTGAATGCAAGGTTAATTTTAATTGCTGTTTCTGGTGCCTGTCTTTAAGAAGAGTTTAAGTTTGAGGACTCCTGGAGGCAGGTTGTGCTCTTCTGATCCAACGGATGTGGGGTTCTGCTGCTTTCCTTATGAGAGCTTTTGTTTACCCTGTGTTGAAGCATTCCATTAGAATTTATCTCAGAGCTAGATCTCTGCTCACCGAGATATATGCAAACCTGCCAGGCAAAAGAAGAGCCTGAGAAGATTTTTTTCCATCTTCTTTTCTAGCTCCATTGCATAGTTTTGGCTCACCTACATGATAATGCGGCGGTTTTATATTACAGACTGATGCACGATCGCACAGTTGTGGCAAGTTTGTTTAGCCTTTCCGGTCAGAGATCGGCACTATGACTGCAGGAGCTTCCTTATTCTTCAGTGTGGCAACAAGTTGAATTTCACCTGATTGTTTTAAGGGATAGCTTGTTGTTCCTGCATTTTCATCCAAGAGTCATATAAATCGGGGTTATGCCTTGACACATGATCAACGCGTAATTTGAGTTTCTACATGGTTATTTAGGTTTAAATATATTTAATGCATAACAAAGGATGTTCATTGGGTAGAAAAGAAAAAGAAAAAGGTTTGGTCATGTTGGATGTCTTTTTTTTCCTTCTCTATGTTTGCTTTTTTCTTTTTCTAGCTGAAGACAACTAGATGTAGAACTCCAGAATTTTACTGGGATTTTTTTGTTAATACTTTACTAGAATATAAAGGTATATTGAATGGGATTTGACAGCCTTCATATCATTAATGGTTTAAAAATATGACAATGTAGTTTTGACAAAATACTATTTTTCCTTTCTTCCTTTTTTTATTATTTTCTCTTGGACTTACCTATAATAGGTAAGCAGAGAATATGGTTAAGATACATGAGTTCTTCAAACTTAGGAAATTGTTAACTGTTAACCTTATACCTATTCAACTGGTTGGGGTGGAGAGGGAATGCATGATTGCTTAGCTGTAGGAGAAGCAGTCATGAATCAAACTTTGGGATTGGAACCTCCTAAATCATTATCCCAGTTAGGGTCTGTTCTTTGTTTAGTTCCTTATCATAAGAGTGGGGTTCAGAGCTAGGTATTTCAGGTCCTAACTACTGGGGTGTTAATATCTTGATGGGGGATATAATAATTAAGGGTTGTCTGCCACTGAAAAGGGGTTAAATATTCTTATGTTACGTATTCAGGAATGGTTATATCCCTTCATCTTTTGTTTTATTCCACTATATTATATAATTCTTTATGGCTAGTCTTAAATATTGCTCCTGGAATATAAAAGTGGCTCAGACTCCAGCCAAGAGATCCAAGGTTCTACTCCATTTAAAAAGTCTTCAAATTGATGTGGCTTTTTGCAAGAAACACATCTCCTGGTCAGTCATATTCATTACTTACGTCAAAACTGGGTAGGTCAAGTATTTGGTTCTGGTATTGACTCCGTGAGATGAGGGGTTGCCATCTTGATAGCCTGCAGAATTCCATTTCATCTTATACAACATATTTCAACCCTGATGGAAGATTTGTTTTTCTGAGGGTCCTTCTGGGCCACTCTGAATTGGTACCAGGCTCAATTTATGGACCTAATTATGTGACCCTGAATTTTTACAAATCTTATGAATCTCCTTGCCCCTGGACTATGTTTCCAATGGTACTAGGTGGAGATTGGAACCAGGTATTATCTAATTCCTTAAATAGATCAGGTCAGATGCAGCAAAATTATCACCGGGACAAAAGGCCCTTCATGACTTAATGATTTCTGTGGGCCTGACAGACCCTTGGAGGATAATGTTTCAGAAAGCAAGAATTCTCATTTCACTCCTTCCCATCATTCCTTTTCCTGGATAGCCTTTTTGTCATGACAGTTGATCACCTACCAGGGTCTCTCAGGCCTATTACTCTTCAAAGGTTATTTCAGACCACCATATAACTCATCTTCACCTAGATCTTTTCTCCCAACATACATAGAGATAGAATTTGGAGATTAAACTTCTGAAATCTGAGGATCAAATACAGCTCTTTCAAACATTCATTTCTAATTTTATGGAAATTAATGCCTTCTACCTCTAAAAAGATATTTTGTGGGGTTCCCTGAAATGTGCTTTGAGAGGTGAATTAATTAGGTTAGCGACTAAGAATAAGAAGCAGAGAGCCACCACTCTCTTCTATTTTAGTCCAGATAGAAACCAGGAGAGGCATCTCCCCTCAGCCCCTATAGAAGAGTGGGAGAAAGTTGAATTTCTTCATTCTCAGTACAATCAATTATTAGCAGAAAAGGCTTCATTCTTAATGCTTCATTCTAAAATATCTTATTTGACCACGGTGAAAAAGGGGAAACTCATGGCTCTTAGTCTTCATACCCAAATAACTGACAAAATAATCACCTCTATTTGTTCAATGACGGGTGACCTTCTAACTTCCTCCCAGATATTGTCAATGCATTCTAAGAATACTACCGACAATTATACTCAACATCTGTACTCCTCTTGCCTCAACAATTTGATAATTTTTCCAAGATATTATTCTCCTATATTATCAGACAATCAGGTTAATATTCTGAAAGCTCAGATTACATTAATAGAAATGTATGATGCCATAGGCTCTCTTGCACCAGATAAATCCCTGGCCCAGATGACTTCACTACAAACTTCCATAAAAATTTAAGGAGATAATTGCCCTATTCTCTTAGATACCTTTCATTACATCTTTAAACAGGGAATATCTGATACCTCTTTGACTTGTGCTATTATAATTGTCATTCCCAAACCTGGCAAAGACCCTCTCTTTATTCCTAATGATAGACCAATTTCCTAATTAATCTGGACCTCAAAATTCTAGCTTCTAGACTAGGCCAGGTTTGGGATTTCCTGATAAGTATAGAGCAGGTAGAGTTCATAAAGGGAAGGCTTTCATCAGACCACCTTAGAAAAATAGCATACCTCTACTCTGTGTCCAGGGACTCATCCATACCGCAGCACTTGTTTCCCTGGACTCAGAAAAAGCTTTTGACAGGGTTTCTTGGGACAGTCTTTTATGTTATTACCTAAATACCATTTTCCAATGGAATTTATACAATGGGTTAACATTCTGTACACTTCTCCATCAGCCCAAATCCAATGTAACGGTGTCCTATCCACATCCTTCATGTTATTTCAGGGTACCCATCAAGGGTGTCCTCTTTTCCCTTTCCTTTTCAACTTATATCTTGAACCCTCATTAGGAAAATTAAAATTGATACTGGTATCTGTATATTAATAAGTGATATGAAATATAAAATTTCTGCTTAGGCAGATGATATACTTCTTCATATTTCTAATCCTATCCAATCCCTACCTGTAGTCTTTCGCATCATCTCCCAATTTGAGGCAATTTTGAATTATAAGTTAAATATCGGAAAACTGAGGTTTTTTCCTCTCAATAAAATACAATGAAAATTGATATCGAACATTTGGGATTACAATGGAACATCGAAAATTTAAATACTTAGGGTTTTACCTGCACCCTTCCCCCACATTATGAAAAACTTAACTTAGATGTTCCAGTCAAAATACTAACAGAAGATCTTAGACGCTGGTCAAATGATCTCTTTCTATATGGGGACATATGAGTATAATAAAAATGAATGTCCTACCTCGTGTTTTATATCCCCTACAAATGTTTAATGAGGCTCTCTCATTATCATGGTTTTTCCAGATACAGAGAATTCTCAATACTTTTATATGGCAGGGGAAAAGAGTTAGATGAAGTTACTATAAACTTACACATCAAAACTGACGGAGGCCTTCAAGCCCCCAATTTTTATATATATTACTTAGCTATACACCTGGCCAGGGTAAGATACTGGATACAACCTCCAGAGAATAGCATAGATCCTGTATACTGCCCTTCTTGGGTTAGAACTGAACAAGCACTCTGCTCTAAAAATGACATAGACCCCAAGTCCCTTCCTTTTTTTATTATTAGGAAGAACCTCCCTAAATCCCTAAAGGAAACACCACTAAGCTCTTCACTTCAAACAAAGCATCAATTAATCACTTTCCTCAAGGCGGATGCATATAAATACACTGCCCAGCCCTTGTTCTCAAACCCTAATTTTCTAATTTCAGGTAAAGTAATTAAATCTCACCTTTTGGCCTGATATGGGTGTTCTATGAGTTAATCAGTTGGTTCAAGACAAAAAATCATCTCCTATAATGCAGCCAGTCACCTTTTCAACTGGCCTACCACACACGCTTTAAATATTTTCAGATATCTCATATGCTGACACACTACTTTGGATCAGGGGATGGGACAGTCCTTTATTTCTGCTTTGCTCCTTATATTATCCCTCTTCTCACATAATATCTTATTCATATAAATTTCTTTTAATAAAGTCACTATTTTGGAAGGCAAGAGGTTCTATTGGTGGGATAATACCGTAACATCGACCTCCTCCCAGGAACTGGTTCAATATTTGGAATCACTTATATAAATACATTAGTGGGATAGATATAGACTTATGCAATTTTATATTAACCATAATTTATTTTATACCCCATTTAAACTTCATCAAATGGGAAGTGTATCATCCAACCAATGCCCCAAATGTCAACATGCTTCTGCTGACCTGCTTCATATGCTATGGTCACGTGAAAAAATTACTGCTTTTTGGCTCAGTATTCAAAATCATCTTGATCCACTTCTTGCATTACCAGACAGTTTTAATTCAGAGATTTGTATCTTGGGTGATTACGCATGTTTACAAAGGAGTCAATAGAGAGCCATATGGCTTTAATATCAAGCTGTGCCGAGAAAGTTATTTTGAGACATTGGCAGGAACCTAACACTCCCACCTATATGGAATGGTATAAGAGATTATGTTTGCCTTGCAAGCAGAGCTCATCATTGCTGGAGCTAATAATAGAATGGATAATTATAAACTAAGATGGGAATCACTGTATACCCTTTCAGTGATTCAGTAGATCTCAGTCACTTTTATTTTCCCTCTTACTGACAATTATACGTAGCATGGTCTTTTATTTTCTTGATAACCATCCTTAGCTAATAGTAAGTGGCAGACTGGGGTGGGATGAGAGGGAGGGGGGACATGGGTGGGATACAGACAACTATATTATGTTTCAGGATTTATTATATTATAATCCTCATTTATGTACTACGTATCATGTATATGTATCAGTACTTATTAAAGACTGTTTTATTGTTTAATGCATCAACACATCTGTATTGATGGTTGTTGTTGTTAAACATTTCAAACCAATAAAGCTTACTAAATGAAAAAGTTCCTCACCTGTACTGAAGACAATTGTAGGATCCAAAAGGGAGATATAAACTTGTCTTCTATTTTAAAATTTGGGTTTTCAGTGAGGGGTTGATTGGGGTCTTGGCAATTATCGAACTTTAAAATGAACACATTTCCCATGAATCTTGACTGTGACCCCTATTGTAGTTTGACTCATGGCTGGGGAAGATCCCTGGGCTTTATGTGCAGAAGCCCCTTGGGGACACTCCACTAGTGGCTATGAGTTCTTTCTGTACCATGAGCCAGGAAGGTACATATGTGAGGGCACTTAATTCTTCCGCTGCTAGAAGCCAGAAAAATACTTCCCAGCCTGGCTGGCCCAGTATAAGTTGAAGTGCAGAAGTCTGAGTCCTTCCTGGGTTTTAGGGGCTGCTAACTTGTGATACTTCCTTCTCGGTACTTTACCTAACCATAATAAAGTCATTTATACAGGAGTGCACTTTCTTGAACCATTGCAGGGGCAACCACAAATTTAGGAGGTTAATTGGTTAAAAGCCATGGAAGTAGGTTCATCTTCACTAAATTAATATATCCCCAGAGTGATAAAGAAAACGCTTTCCACCTAGATAGGTCTTGTTGCACTACTTTTGGAACCATATCTAAATTTAGTTGCATGAGCTGATTATCACTTCTATCCAGAGGTAGACCCAGGTATTTTAGGCTCTTTGGGGTCCATTTTAAACCAGAATCAAATCTTTCACTTTTAAGAGATCTGGAATTTAAGGGAAGACTTGAGTTTGCTCAAGATTAATTTTGTAATTAGAGAGCTGACTAAACTCATTAATTGTGTCTAGCACAGCTGAGATGGATTCCCGGGGTAAGAGAGATGCAGCAATATATTGTCAGCTTACGCAGAAATTTTAAATTCCTGGGATCCCAGCCTGATGCCTTGAATTGTGGGGCACACTTTTAGCTTGATTATTAGAGGTTAGAAGTAAAGATTAAATAATAATGGGGATAGGAACAACCTTGCCTGGTTCCAGAATATAAAGGAAACTGGGAAGAGAACACCCCATTACAGTATATACGGGCACTAGGACATTTATTTATTTATTGAATTTTGTTGACCAGGTAGGCCCACTGAAACTAGAAGTCCCTTTTGGGATACAGATGATAACCAACTGAAATTGAACCAGATTAAACTGTTGGTGTTAGTTTTACTGAATGGGGAAATGTGGCCAGAACTCCAGGGAAATTCCCCTACTTTACTAGGGAGTGCTGTTGGACATGGAGATAGAGGGGGGCAGCAGTCCGGTGCTGGAGCTGGTAGTGGAAGAAGCTGAGCAGTTGGCTTCCCCTTGGTCTCTGCTTTCTTAGAACTGCACAGTTGGATCATTTGAAGGGCTTCAGCTACCTCAGTTTTCACCGAAGGTTCCTAACACACCACAAGATGTTGCAGATGATTTATTTTTGGACCTTGAATTTAAGAGCATCAGCTTCTCAATATTATCGCAGAACAGTAATCTCTATTAGCCTTTGTGTACCGCTACTGCTTCTAGCAGTTTGGCTCTGAAGACTTCTCTCCATCTGATGATCTGAAGTAACTGGCTTGGTCTCTTCTCCCTAGGTGGAAGAGTTGATGTCAGAAGAAGAGATGGACCTCGGCCTGCATGGTGCTGCTGTTCCTCCCTGGTAAAAATTCGACCCAGGTTTTGCATTCGTTGGAGTCTTCAGTTTCAAATGCCCCTAAAGCTCCTGAATCTCAATCACATGGCCCTTGGGTGTTGATGACAAGAAATGGAAGCTCAGGGTGAGTGCCTCCTGGGGTACATCTGTTCCTCCTAAACTTCTCACTGTGGATGCTTCTGTTTTATCCACTCCCGTATGGGGGTTGCCTACTGTCGGTGATGAACCTGACTTAGTTCATGGGGTTGATTGGTCCCCGGAGAAAGCTTTAGTGAGAGCTGGCTGGTGTCAGGAGATGGAAGGGTCTTGGATTTCAGACCCTGCTGTCCTCATTACCAATATTGCTTGTAGCTCAGTTTCCCAGCCTGTGGCCCCAGATTTGGATGTGTCGAGAGGAGAGACTCATAGCCGAACCAGACTCCAGGTCAGGAAGCTCCTACTATTATTCCCTTGACTCTTCCACATCTACAGGGGTTCCTGAGGATTCCTCTATTGCTTTGGAAACCCCTGTGTTGGGCGCTTGTTGTCGATCCTGATGGTCTTCTATCAAAGCCATCTGCAGCCCTACTTTCACCAGTTTATTTCATGCACAGTTGAGTTGGCCAAATGAATAAACGCTGTCGCCTTTTGTTTTTTGGCCACTTGAAGATCTTCTTGATTGCATATATGTTGGGAAAATGCTGTTGAAACAGTCTATGTGCTTTTCCTGCCCAGGTTTATGCCCTCATTCATTCTCCAGGAGAGAACTCCTATGACATTAGTTTCCACTCCAGGATTATTTGGACATATTTTGGATTCGCTATGCTCAGCTCAAGACTAACCCTCTGTGGAAAGACTTCCAGGTGATTCCTTTGACTAAACAAACCTTTATAGTGATTATGGTTTTGTTCTGCAACGAGGGTAAATGTGACTGATATAATTTACTGGTTAGAGAAATGCTGCAAGATTCAAGGCAATCCTGAATCCATTATGAATGATGAGGATTTTGGAATGGGGCTGGTGTTTCAAGATTAACCTTTTCAGGGTGATTCTGGCTTTTCTGACATTCCCAATTGTTTTTTCTAGGTCGGGACAAGGGATTTATTTTTACCCTGGTCAGCCACGCCATTGTTACAAATGTGGTTCGCCCAGCATCTTGACAGGACTTGTGATGTCTCTAAATGTTCTCAATGTGGTGAAACTGGGTATTCTACTTTTCATTGTTACAGCCCTCTAAGTGTTCCTGTGTGATGAAGCTCATTCTTTCTTGGCCTGCCCTTGGTTGCCCATAAGACTTCTAACTTGATTTTGCTATCCAGGATTATTATATTAATGTTGCAGGCAGGCCTTTTCATTATGGGGTTCTCATATCCAGGATCCTCCAGGTCCACCGGTTTCTCCTTTATTGAGGCTCCTGCTCTGGTCACCCGACCTTCCTCTGCACCTCAGTTGGTGAATTCCCCATTCCTTGTGCTTCCTGAACAACCTGTTTCTTCTGATCAGGCTTTGTTTTCCCCACCAGCTGAGATTATTGTGATCCCCTACTTGCCCCTGGGGCTGATTTTCATTCACCAAAAAGGAGGGCTAGCTCAAGACACAAACATTCTTGATGCACCCCCATTGTGGTTGAAGATGTTGTCACCCTGAGTAATAAGTTTTGATGCTCCCTGCTGAAGAAGTGGATATGGAGTCTGGCTCTGATTCAGCTTTACCTTCTTCCCATGAGGATGGGACTTCAGAGGGTGAGATTTTGCAGGTGGTGGTTGTAGCAAAGTTAGAAAAATGTATGGGTACAAGCGCTTGGCTCAAATTGCACCTGATGCTCGCCCCCCCAAATTGATTTTTCTGCTGGATAGTGCATGATATGATTTTTCTTTGCATCACTGAATGTGAACAGTATCCGGTCTGAGAGAAAAGAACTTTGACCTTTTCCTTCTTTTCCACTCACCCTTTGATATTATCTTTTTCAGGACACTCGCTTGCATATTGCTGCAGAAATGGATGCGGCTAGTGCTGCTTGGTTATGGGGTATGATGAATTGGTCTCCGGGGTGGTTGTTTGTTCTGGGATTGGAATAGAGTTGCTAACCTGGTGGCTAAGCTCATCCACCTGGTAGATATGGAACCAGGTAGAGCATTGTTGATAGATCTAGATTTTGGTATGGTGCCCTTCGTTTAATTATTTATGCCCCCCCAGACCAAGGTTGCTCATGTGGCCTTTACCATCTAATCGAGCCCTATCTCTTTCGAACAGGAAGGTTGTTTTGCTGGGATTTTAATTGCAGCAGGTATCTTACCAACAAGGGACAAAAACTTCTAAGGTTTTTATGATGCTTCCTGTTTCTACTCCCTATTACTGCAAGCATCCTTGGTTGATGCGTTTACTACTGGGGAGGATTCCACCTAAAACATATTTTAAGGGTCATTGGCCATGAGGATTGATTATGTGTTTCTGTCTGGTACATTGGTGCTCGACAGGCTACCGCGACTCAGGTTATTTCCTCGGACCATGTTCTACTTTCCTTGATGATTTCTAATTTTGCTCAGATTGGCCATGGTCCTGGTTATTGGAGACTGAATTTGACATTGTTACAGCATGATCTTATTCATCAGGGTTTCTGGCAGTTTTGCTGCGGAAATCTGTCTTTTTCTGTATGATTCCCTTTGGAGTGGTGGATTTCATGAAAGCTGATATTCGGGATTTTTTTCAAAAAGTGGGAGATTACATAGGAAATTTAAAACTGACCTATATGTTTATTATTATTGGTCTTGCTTGCTGCAACTTTCTTCCCTGCACAGTATTGCTTCTGGGGATTATTCAGAGGATATTTGGATTTTTAAGACACAAATTGCCTCTTTACAGTATAATAGGCTGAAGTCCTTAGAGGTTGAGCAAACATTTGGCACTCATTGTAAGTTTACCTTTGTCAACCCCTTTGAATTCTGCCAGAGTCAACATCATGTCAAACAGATTTGTAGCCTTCGGTTACCTGATGGCTCTTCTGTTTCCTGCAAGGAGGATATTCTGGCTGCTGTGGATTCATATGTGGCCTCCTCTCTGCGGGTCCCTGATTTTTGCCCCAAGCCTGCAGTTGTTCATCTCTGGTTATCTCAGAGTTGTTTACTGTAACTTTCTGAGGCTGAAAAGTTGTCTCTTTGTGCTCCCATTTCTCAGACTGAATATTTAGCCCTTATTGCTCACCTCAAAACTGGATCTTCTCCTGGGGTGGATGGTTTGCCATAAGAGCTATACAAATTACTTGCTCCTGTTCTTTTGGACGGAGCTTTTGGTGTTTTAATTGTTTATTGTCCTCATCCCATGTCCCTCTCTGCATGTCGGCAGGTTTGTTGATTTTATTATATAACTCTGGTGACAGGGAATCCCACTAATTGGCACCCTATTACTTTGCTGAGTTCAGATTTTAAGATTTTACTAAGCTTCTGAGTTTGAGGCTTGCACCTGTTCTTATGAATTTTATTCATCCTTCACAAGCATGTACTGTTCCAGGAAGGTCCATTATGGATAATTTAATAATGTTGTGGGAGGTCCTAGAACGTGGTCAGGAGGGGAACTTTCAGGTTTTCTGCTTTCCTGGACCAGGCTAAGGCCTTTGATCATGTTTTGCATGACTTTCACTGGTCTTGTTTGGCTGTCTATGGGTTTTCTGATATGTTTATTGGTGTTTTACAGGCTTATTATGCAAATGCTGTGACTATTCCCCTGGTTAATGGTTGGATGGCCAAGTCCAAACTGCATAGGTCATGCTCATGAAAGAGGGGTTTGCACATGAGGAGACACCCTTCAAAAGAGCCAATTCCAAAACTGTTAGCTCACAGAAGAAGAAGATGACATAAAGGGCACTTTTCCGAGGAGCTAGGGGCTTCCACAGTGGTGTTCAATAAATGTGACATTAGTTCTCATGTCGCGTTTATGTCGTCTTCTTCTTCTGTGGCGCCAGCTCGAATAGATAGTTGGATGGGTCAGGGGCATTTAGTGCTATGGGGGTTAGACAGGGTGTCCTCTCAGCTCTGCTCTGTATATTTCACCTATTGACCCTTGCTTCACAGAATCAGTAATACTGCACCATTTCTGGACTTTCTTTTCTAGTACAGTCCTGGAATTGTGCACTTTGGCCTATGTTGATGACTTGTTTTTATTTCTTTCTGACTCACATTCATGTCAGTTGGTGAATCAAGAGCTTTCTTATGCTTTCATACCTCAGTCGAGTATTAATTTAAAAAAGCAAATGCTTTTACTTGGTGATGCTTTTGCTACCCATGGGGAAGTTTTGGGTATTCCAGTTGTTTTACAACCTTGTAAAAGTTTGTGTTTTTTTTTGACCTGAGATTTAGCTCTGCTTAACTGGGAGATTTTATTGACCAAAGTACAACAAAAGTTACATCTTGAATCGCTGGAGGATGTCCAAACAAAACATGTTTTTATGGTTAAAACCATTTTATTGTCCTTATTTTACATTTAAGTGCAGTTTTGCTCTTCCATCATCTCTGGATATGAGGGTTTATAGTTGTTTGTTTCTTGTATCTGGGGAGTAGATTGAACCCTGTGAAAAGAGACATTTTATATCATTCAGTGGCCTGGGGCATGAACATGATTAACCCTGTTTCTTTTGTTACCCATAGCTTACGGACACTCCTTCTCATGGCCAAGTTGTGGGTGCCCTGGGTCTTGGATAGGCTTGGTGGTTTTCTTCATGATTGGCAGACTGATGCTGTTATTTCCCAGCAAAGAAAATTGTGGATCTGCCTCTTTCTTACAGATCCTGTTTTGGTAAACTTAAATAATGGCGGCTTGACTAGACATCAGGTTTCCTCCATTCCATGAAAATATTTGTATTTTTTGATTCAGGATGTTTCTTTTCCAGTTCAACTCCATTTTTCCACCATGTTGCCTGCTGAAATTAAGCAGATTTCTCGCCATGGTACGTTGTCCCTGTACTTCTGTACATATGTGGGATGTGAACTGGTTGGCCTTCATTCTAAACTTAATGTAAAGACAACTTGAAATATAAACCCAGTGATGAACCGTTTTGTCTGTGGTCCTCTTGTACATCGCAAATAGAGACTATTAGTCACCTTTTTTGAATGTCCCTATATTCAGAGATTTTGGATGTTGCTGCAGGCTCGTTGGCCTGATTTGCCCTTTTTTCCTATGACTCCAGAGATTTTGTTGTTAGGTATTCTTCCATATCAATGGACCAAATATGATAAAACTGTGCTTAGCTGTTTTTGACCTTTTTAAATATTACATTTGGAATACCCAGTGCCGTCTTCATTACAACAACAACTTATCTCTGAAGATCAGTTGTTTGAACAGGTTTCTTTGAATTTATGTAAATTGAGGGCTCAAGAGTGTTGTTCAGTGTCTGTTCAGATTTATCAGTCTTGGTGACAGTCCTTTTCTTGGATATAGTCTGTGTTCTTCAGTTGTCCTATGTGATTTGCAGGTTGTAAGCATTGTATATGGCTTAGTTATTATTGTTTTTCCTCCTTTTCAGTTTACTGCCATTTGCCTCCTTACAAATCATTTCTATACTTTGTTTGTATGTTCTTTTGGTTTGGACACAGTTCCTACTTTCTTCATGGGCATGGGAGGGGTCTGTTTACCATATTTTCGTTTATGTCTGGGGAATCTGTATGATATGATTCTGCTTTATGACTTCACCTTTTCATGTTTCTTTTCTATGATTTACATGATGAATATGCTGGCTTGTTTTCTGTTTCTTATTTTTTCCTTTTATAGGCTTCAGGTATGATGTAATACTGTAATATGATTTTATTTTTCATTTTATGCTTCTATTTTTATACTCTACTGATTTGTTTGTCATGTTTCTAGTTCTGATTTATAACTCTCCTGTTCTCTCAGTGTGGGGGGCTGTTTACTATATTTTCACTTCTCATTAGGGTAGCATGTATGATGTAATACTGCTTTATGATTTTGCCTTTTATGATTTCCTTTCTTATGATTTTGTAGGATGTCACTACTGTTTTGTTTATATGTTCTTTTCCATTGTGAAATAACAATTCCCTACTCTTTTGGTAGAGAGGGGAGGAGGTCTGTTTTGTTTCCTTTTCAGCTGGGGGTTTATGGTATGTTGTACTGATCGTGTATGTTTTTCTTCTAATTTCTTATAATTTTGTATGAAGTAATACACTTTTGTTTGAATGTTCTTTTTGAGTTTTGAATAAAAATTCCCTACTCTTGCACTGGGGGCCCTCTGAGCAGGAATGGAGGAGCCCAGTTTGGAGCCGACAGAGGAGGAGGAAGTACTGATGTGGCAGGGAGATGGCCTCTTCCCTGGCCTTGTCTTGCAAGTGGATATAAGCAGTGATGGAAGAAATCAAATGGATATACTACAGGAGCATAAAATGTTGAGCAAGGATATTTATGTGCCCCATAAAGAAGGTATGATGATGGATTCAAGTTCTGAATGTGTAGAAAACAGGTATTGGAGAATGAAGGCGTATTAATGCAACATAGACACGAGATTTGTAGAAGATGCTAGGAATTGAGGAATGAAAGTTTTACCAAAGAAGATGACCCTTATGCAGAAAAATACGGAGGCTGCAAACTGAGAGATTGAGTGACACTGTCAAACTACAACAGCTGGATGATGCGGTGGTAATTTCAAAAGACCTGCTGTCTGCAAAGGAAAGGAGAAATTCTGTGAGTGTTTCTATGACAGGAGCTCTGTTGGGAAAACCTGTGAGTACATGCGAAAATACCTCTGATATAAATGTAATTCTAGAACAGTGTAAAGACCTTCAGGGAGTGCTACTCCTGGGACTGGGCATTGGACTGTTGAGAAAGCCCTTGGGGTGCTGGCTGAGAGCAAACAGCTGACTCTGCTAATGGATCCCAGGCACTTCCCTATAAGAATGCCCATGCCAGACAATTTTGCAAACTTAGGTCCCTCAAATGTACAACCAACTGATAGTATGGGGCAAAGTTTAAATAATGACCTCTCTCCATTCCTGAAGGCCTTGCCCTGACACAAAATCCCATACTGAATATTCCTGCTGTTGAACAAACTACAGCACAGAGCATTACTGAACAAGCCCAGATTGAAGCCGCTAACTAAAAACCTGACAGGCAGAAGAAAACGTTCTCATCCGTATTCCATCTACCTATTCTACCACCAAAACAGCATAATGCCATCAGACTTTCATATGTTGGGGGGCTATCAGATCCTCCAGACCGAGTCTATGTTGCAAGGAACTTATTAAAGGATTCTATGAAATTTGTTTCACATGAACTGTATGCATTAATCCACATCTCTGGTGAGACCACATTTGACATTAGTTTTAAAACCTACAGCGGGATGGAAGGTTTTGGTCCAAATATCACTCCCTAAAGAAAACTGCACTCTGGACCCCATTACTGGCTATACCATTAGCCAAACCAAGTTATAAAACAATATCTATTTTGTTCAGGAATGAGGGTAGACCACTTGGACATTCTGTACTGGTTGAAAATGTGCTGTACTGTAATTGGTGATCCAGAAGCTATCCTAGATTCTGAGAACATTTGGACTGGGAGATGGAAAGTAAAAGTGTTGTTGAAATCAGACGATAATGGTATTATGCACCTTCCAAATTCCTTCTTTTGAGGTTGGATAAAGGGGTGCTATTCTACCGGGCCAACCCAAGGCCTGCTACAGGTGCAGGGACCCTACACACTTAAGTAGTGTGTGTGATACACTAAAATGTAACTTGTGTGGAGAACTAGGCTATATTAGCAATAATTGTATCATTGAATGTAAATGTAATTTGTGTGATGAGTTAGGGCACATGTTTCAAAATTGCATATGGGCCACCCACAATCAAGAGCACCATGACAGAGTGACAGATCAACATTTCATCATCTCTCAAGCCCAAAAGCTAGGATTAGAGAAAAAGTGCATTCACTTCAGATAGATCCAGGTGTGTCTGAACCTCTACATTGGGTTCCCTACCCAATGGACCAGTTAGGGATCAAGAGGAGGGTGTCCTTATCTCCCCTCCTCTAATGCATGCTCCAATTGAGATACAGATAAGCCCTGTATAACTAGCATTCAAGTGGATGTGGAAATGCCCTCCTGAACCCAGGCAAATGAGGTCTAGACATTCTACAAGATTGAAGTTAAAAGCAGCACCTCCCCCAAAAGCAGTTAGGACCTCCCGATACCAACTTCCAATACCTATGAAATTCTGCAGGACTCATCTGGGGAATCTGAGGAAGAGTTTGATTCCTCCTCGATCCCTCTGCTCACCCTGAGGGTACAACAGACACAGAAGTTTGTACCAGGGCAGTGGAACACAAAAACGAAAAGCCAGGACAAAAACAAAAGTGACAGTAGGGTGGGAAGAAAAATACCTTGTCAGTATACAAGAAGTAGCCTGTTCACATCAATTATTGTATGGCAGATTCTTCCTTTGACTGCCACACTATAAATGTCAATAGTGTGAAGAGAACTGAGAAAAGAAATCTGGTATTTACTTTTCTTACATCCTTGAGAATTGAGCTTATATTTCTAGAAGATGTAAGATTTCATACAGGATCTGAAATCAAACAAGCACAGAGGTATTGGCTTGTGGACCATCCTTTTGGTTGATAGGCCATGAACCCTGTTCAGGAGTCGATATCTTAGTGCATGGAATTGATTTTAAGCCACTAAAACTCTATGATATAGTTCCAGGTCATGTACTAATACTAGATGCCTTAATCTTCCACAAACCTTATCGTTTGATTACTATATGTGGACCCCAATCTAAGACAGGAAGGATAGAGAATTTATCTTTAATACAACCCTATTTGCATACATCAAAGTTAATTATCTTTGCCGGGACTTTAATTGTGGACTGAGCTTACAAGATAAAAATGCCACAACTAGGAAGGTATTGTAACTCTCAGTCTTTAAATAAAATCATTGACATGGCACAACTTCGAGATGCATACTTAGAAATTACAAAAAACACTCCCTACTTTTCAGAAAGGGTATTAGCAACCTGTATAGATTATGTTTTTGTATCCAAAAATGTCCAAATCACAACAGCAGAGGTTAGTCCTCTGGAGTTTTCAGACCACAAAGGAGTTTCAATCTCCTTAGGCAGGACCCCCACAAGTGGTACAGGATTGTGGAAGTTTAATACCTCCTCACTTTCAGATCATGAATTATTGAATACACTTGGCCATTTCCTGACTGCTATGAGATCAGTATTTATCTACTATGCAGGCAACACACCTGACAGGTGGGCAGTATTGGGCTATACCCACCCACCCAGGGTAATGAGGCCCGACACCACAGGTGGCAGAGGGCCTTATAGTCCATGGAAGGGCAGGTATAGCCCATACCGCCCACCCTGGAGGGTATTATTGCACTTAGAAAATGAGTATTAGCTTAATTGTATTTTTGTGTAATGATTTTATTAAAAAAAATCATTATAAGAATGATCAGAAAGAGCAGCTTCTGCAAAATAGTCCCTGTTCCACTAGAGGGAGCTGATGCATATGGCATGCCTTTTATATCAGTCTACTGTGTGTCTCTTGGTTTTCTATATTTTGCCCCTCCCAATAAGTTTAGTAACAGGATTATTATGGAACCATTTTTTTAATTAATTTCAAAGTGAGTTTTGGCATAATGTGAGCGTAGTCTCAGCAGTGAATCAGAAATGGCACAGGGCTTTGGTGCATCGGATTTTGAGCGAGCTTGGAGGAAGGAAAAAATGGCAACAAGTAAAAGAAGGCAGATTGTTACACTGATTAGTGCCTTTGCTGTGGTCTTTCGGTGGGGTAACTGTCCGGGTAGATGTGGTGCAGCACTCGAGCAACATGGATTCTCTGGAGAAGTAGACGAGCTGCTGGGTTTGTCAGCTTATAGATTAGCAAGAATTTGTGAGAGTGAGGGGCTCCGTACTGTTTTTGAGAACAGTACTTTGTTGAGGGTGGAAAGATTTTACAGAAAATATTTGCTTTTTGTTTGTTTGGTGGTAGTTTTCTGCTTTTGTGTGACGGGTGGGTAGAGAGATTGCTGGGAGTGGAGCGACGCAGTTGAAATGGAAAAAATTTTATCGGCTAGGCGTGGTTGAAAAAAAATGCCACTTGCTGAAAATGTTGAAACATAGCAGACATTGTTTTTTTTCAGTGGTGGTGTCTGGGCTACTTAGTAAATACTAGGCGATTGAGTAAGTAAGGGAGTTTTGGGGGACAGTGTCTCACTAAGCGAGATGTGAAAGTGGTGGAGATTTGAAATTAAAATGAGGAGGCTTTAACCAATTAGGGAGGAGTGTGGCAGCGGGATTTTGGTGGTCGGGTTGGCTGGGCTGGTGCACTAATAGCTGGGCATCTATTGTCTGATAGATGCCCAGCTAGAGAAGTGCCTCAGCCATCAGAAGGCTGAAATAGCTTGAACCATTTTCTAAGAAAATAGTATAGAATGGGGAAGATACAAATGCAAATTTAACCTTGTTACTCAAACAAGATAGTAAAAACAAAAACAACAATATGGATCTATCCTATTCGCAGCAGCACCATCATCTGCAAAACCTATTCTCTATTATGTATGCAACAGGCCAGGACCTTAGCTCCCAAGTCCAGATAATTCTAAACGAAATGAAGAATTTTTTAAAACAAAATCCATCCAGCTATATAATCAACATAAATTCTAGACTCAAGGCTCTACTCAAGACAGTTGCCCTTTAGACACAATGTAAATCAGCTAGAGAAGAAACTAATGTCTAGCTTAGCGGATAGCTCTGGGGTAGTACCTAGTGCTATGGGAAAATACTACAGATCGTAACTGACTTCTAGGAATCATTCTCAGAATCCTTCTAATACTCAGGAGATTCATAATTATTTAAAGACATCCAAATCCCCCCAGGTCCTGGATAAGGTGAGTCTACTAATCACTCAGAGGAACTTAATGAAGGAATTCAGCAGTTGAAAAATAAGTTTTCCAGGTTCAGATGGACTTCCTAATGAGTTTTGGGGAATATCTCGTGAGGAATTAACACATGTATACAATAGCATGCTAGGATCAGGAAATATTCCATTAAATTTTAATAAAGAAACACAGATTTTTTTTACATAAAAGGATCAGACAGTATTTAAACAATTGAGGCCAATCTGCATGTTAAATGCAGACTGTAAATTACTCACTAAGATATTAACAAAAAGGCTAATTCCAATAGCAGAACAAGTCATTTCATCCAATCAGGCTTGTGCCATACCACAAAGGTCTATATGAGATCATCTGATCCTATTAAAGAACTTTTTCTCAGGGAATCAAACACCTGTCAGGCTACGTGGTCTCCTTAGACCAAAAGAAGGCATTCGATTCAATCTGTCACAATTTTTGTTGAAAGTGCTATATCGGTATAAGTTCCCATTAGGGGTGATTAACTGGGTAAAAGCCCTGTATGAAACTGCCACAGTAATACCAATGATAAATGGGAGAATCAGGCCCATGGTACCAATTAAACTGGAGTTAGACAGGGCTGTCCTACAGCCCCTTGCTGTAAGTCTTTTATCGATCCATTGTTAAGGAAAATAAATAGCATGCAGGCTATTAAACCTATAATTGGTCATAATGTACAGAGCCCAGTAAAAGCATTAGCATACGCTGATGACCTGTGTTTGATGACCACAGACACACATTCAGTAACATCAGCCATCTTAGTATGTTCCTCTTTGGTGCGGTCTCAGGTGCCTCTCAAATCTAGAAGTGCTGCTGGAGGCACTAGGAACCCTACAGAGGAGGTAAACTCCATTGGATCCCTACAACTTGCTACCAATCCTATTTCAATTCTGGGGGTCAAATTTGGGCTACCTGACATAGATTTGGTAAATTGGGAAGAAAAGTTAGAGATTGGGAAGAAAAGGTGGAACAATGGAATAAAAGTAAAATAGGTTCAAAGAAAAGGATATTCTTAGTGAAAACCTTTTTAGTGCCAGTATTTTTATATTTAAATTATATGTTTCCACCCCTAAGAAATGGAAACTCCCTCTGGGGATCTTTTTCAAGCAACTTGGGAGTCGGCTTAACCCCATAAAAATAAACATTTTATATTTATCTGTCCAGAAGGGGTACTAGATATGGTGAACCTGTCATATTTTCAATGGTATTTTCATGATGGAAAATTTAAACCCACTGCTATTCAATACTGAAAAGGGATGGGAACCCTGGCTGTATGAAAATTGCAAAACCTGGTTCCACCATTGGGAACAGCATCTACCCGAGTTCAATAAGGTACAAGATGTTTGCAATACCTCAGAGACACTTTTCTTCGACTGAAACAGTGGCAAGTAATACCCTCACAAATTATACAGGCCTTCACCATAAAAGTCTGTATATAGATATATATTTTTTCCCGAACATTTTCACTCTGGTCACAGTCCCAGGAGACTCTCAGGCATCCAACTTGTGTCCTACCCAGCCTGAAGCCCCCTTGTCCGTACTTTTCCCAACTTCACCCCACCTCGCAGCTGGCACCCCAGCTAACTGCTCAGGGTGGGGCCACCACCCACCTTGGGTGCACTTCAAACTTGTAGACTCCAGCTGCAGATGTGGCCCCGGCAGAGGATCTGTGAAGGTCAGCAAGGTCAGGCCCAGCAGTGTGCATGGGAGTTGGTGCCGTTGCCTACCCCTGGGACTGGGTTTTCTGTGTTCTGTCCTCCCCATGTGGACATGCCCTGATGCTTACTGGTGCATGGCAGCCCTGCCAGTGTCTTCCACGCCGAGTGCGTGTCTGCCTGGCTTGTTGCAGTACCACTGGTTACCACCAGGTGTCTCTAGCTTGCCGAGGCCATCACATCCCTTGATCTGGGGAGGACAGCACTACACCGAGGCGCTCAGTCCTCAACCCTTCCCCTGCAGGCCCCAGGCGCCCGGGTCCATTCTCAAACCTCGGTCACTGGCGTGGCACGAGTTGTGGCGTCCAGCGCCTCAACCTCAGTGCCACTGGGCCGATCAAAGCCTGTATATTAATTTGTTAACTACTTCTATGTGGTGTGGCAATGCCTTTTGAGAAATGTCAAATTCATTACTTACCATCCCTAAAAATATTTTAAATACCCATATGTGGGATTTTCATTGGTTGTCATGTCACAGGAGGATAAATGTAAAAGTAACCAAAACATAAGCAAAGGGAAGAATGGATATGTAGTAGGTTAGGTTGTATAAATACAGAAGAGACATACACATTTGGTCTTTCAGTGTTCTTTATGAAAAGATTGTGGACATATCTCAAAAACTTGTGGGAAGAATCAAAACTGAGCACCATAACATATGAAAATATTATGTATGGACATATCTCTGCAGGCTGGAAGAAGTGGAATCAAAGTTCACTGTATTTGCTGTTGACCATGGTTAAATGGAATATGGATGGCCAGATGCCTGTTTACTCTTCAGCAGAAGGACTGTTCCCATACTGAATTATGTAATAAAATTGTAAAAGATTTACAACATATGTATTCTATAGAATGTGCACAGTTCCCACAGGCAGAGATAGTGGATTTATGGAAAATATGCCCTGTTACATATATACTGTAGTTTCTATAGATGTAGGTAAATCACACCTTTTTTTTTTTGAAGAGGGTGGAGCACATAAGGGGGAATGGGACAAAATTATAGAGAAAGAGTTTATTGATTTGAATATTTATGTTTGAATTTTCTGTTGAATAATGATGGGGTGATTTATGTAAATACTGTCTGGTTGTATGTTTCATGATTTTGTATTTAATAAAATTTCCCTACTCTTTCGAGAAGTGCCATGGGATCTTTAATGTACAACCACCAGAACAGGCAGATGGGACCTCTGTTTAACTTCTCATCCAAAAGATAGCATTTTATGAAGCCATGGGACTAATTTATCTGCAAATGTTTTGTAAAATTCGATGAAAACCCATCTGGGCCTGGAGCATTGTCTAAGGGCAAGTCTCAGATCACCCTAGGATTTCAGTTTCTGTAAGTGGGGCTAAAAGTGATGGTTTCTGAGCTTCTGACAAAGAAGGGAAGTGGTATTTCATTGAGAAAGTCATCAACCCTTTGTTCAGAAGGTGGACCTGGCATTTGACTATAGATGCCATAATAATAGGTCTCAAATTCCTTTACAATTTCTTTGGGGAGTAGTCTTAAGGAGTCATCCATAACTGAGCGAATGGTATTAATAATTTGTGAGGCCTCTTGTTTTTGAGCCTTGGGGCTAGTAGCCTACCAGCTTTCTCTCCTTGGTCTATATATGTAGCTTGGTGTTTTAATAGAGCAAACTCCACTTTTCAGGATGAGTTCACTATATTGATCACAGAGTTTAATAAGATCACGGCGATGCTCATTCCCGATTTATGTGATAGATGCACTTCCATGTCTCTAATCTGTGATTATATGGTTAGCAACTGTTTTTTCCTTTTCTGTTTACTAGCGGATGCTATTTTATTAGTTCCCTCTGATGCAACATTTCAATGCCCCTATTCCACATCTGGCTTCCCGTAGATCCTTGATTAACAGATACAAATTGTTCTATGTGTGTCTCTAGATTTATCTGATCACCCCTTCATCCTTTATAATTTGGTTATTGATTTTCCAAATCATTTCCTTTTGCTGGAAGGAAGAGAACGTGACCCTTCATGATACTGAGGCATGGTCTGAGATGACCCTCCCAGGTCCATTGCAGTATTCAGAACCCCACTCAGAAGTTATTGGCTGGCAAGAAAGTACTCAATGTGGGAAGAGGAACCGTGTGCCATGGAATGAAACATGTACTCCCCGGAGGTGGGATGCAACACCCTCCAAGGGTCACAAAGGCCAAAAGGTCAATCAAGTCTCATAAAGCTTGTTAAGCTGGAGATAGCCCAGCTCTACATTTGGCTGATCTATCTAAGTTGGGGTCAAATGGAAGGTTCCAGTCTCCCTATAAAAAATGGAAGGAGAGGAATGAGACAATGTGGTTACCGGTGTATGAAAAAGGAGGAGAGTCAATGTTTGGACCATACACACAACCCAGCAAAATCTCTACCATGTATATGGTCCCTTTAACAAAGATTTATTTACCCTTAGGATCCTAATACATTGTGTGCAAACAAATGGGGCATTAATACTGCCATACCCCATACTTTGAGTGCTGTCACCAGCTGTAAAGACCTGGCCCATATTGTCTTCTAAACAGAGTTGCCTCGCTCTCTAACAAGTGTGCCTTCTGCTGTAAGGAGATGTCTCCCCGATAAAATGTGGCTGCCTGAGGATTTTTACCACTTAGATTTGTTTCTGGCACCTCTGACAATCCATAAATCACATTAAAACTGTCAGCCGTCATTACTATTTAACCAATTGAAGGGATCATGATGTAGGAATCCCATAAAAAGCCCCAGAGTAGCTTCCCAATATAACTTTGATGCCATGCCCCTTTCCTCCCAACCTTCCCCATCCACCCACACATTCCCAGAAATGACCCCATCCAATCATGAAATATGAAGCCTATGAATGCATACCTAGTAAGTCCCAACAAAGTTGTATCCCCTTTTATCAAAAACATCAAATGCAAACCCCTAATAACAATCATCCCACCACCCTCCCAAACAACTTAAAGTCTCTATGGCCCATGATGGACAGTCTTCCACTCTTCATCTATCCCTCCAGCAACCTGAAACCAAACATGTGAATAATCCTCCACCCACAGGTAGTCTCCTTCCTTCAAACTCAAATAGCCCAGAGGCTGGCCACCTCATTTATGATCCTGTGGAGCTAGTTTAGTCATTCGCACAAATTAAATGAGACTGCACCATAAATGAGAGGGATCTCAGAAAATAAAACATGAAGATAACAAACAGTTGAAGACTAAAATAACAACAACCATAAGGCCCCAGATTAAGAGCTCCAGACAGTTCAAGATCGACAAGCTCCTTTGTTTGCCTCAGAGCACGTCTCACCCATCTTAAGTTCAGGCCCTCCTGAAGCAAAGGTGTAAGCAATCAGAGGGATAATGGAATCCAGGGTCAAAATGATATAAACTGTTCAACTCCATTGTTTATAGCTCCAACTCTGGAATCTTTCTGTACTAGTCCTTTAAATAAATCCACAGACCCAGACTGATTCATCTGGCTGCTGTTAGAAACCAAAATTAATTCCATGGGTCCATCCCATGCATGCACTTCCTGCTTCTTTATCTGTCCAGTAACATCCTAGGAGGGATGTATTAATTGCATAAGAAGAATAATTATTTCTGTTCCGCAATTTGAGGGCGTGAGTGATAAACTAAGTCAGAACAGCAGCAAATGGGATGTATTAATTCAGGTAGCCTGCCCCAGTGTTTTAATCACAGTGTTGCTGATGCCTCATACTTGCTGGTGCTGCTTCTATTTAAATATGCCCCAGCTCTCCATGTGAAAGAAAAAATGCCCGATCACCCTCTACTGTTATTTATAAGTTTCTTGGGCATATTATTACTGATTACCATTTTGGTTCCCAGTTCTCCGACCACTGCTGAAGAGGAACAGATGAGGCATATACCTCCCACAAATTGCAGCCGCATTAAGATCCATGTAGCCTGGGCGGGATGAGTCTCACTTATCAAGTCTGGGAGAGCAATCCGAGTGGCAAATTATACCACCCTACCAAGTGGGAATGTCAGTAGAGTGTGATCAAATGAGCTAAAGGTTTACAACTAACATCAAAGTATGGTTCTCCAGACTTCAAACCCTATTCAGCGATCTTTGAAGAGATTGGGCATGGCTATCTTACATTCTGTTGCTGCTGTGTCCACCTCTTCGAAGGAGCTCCATCATCCAGATATTTGGACTTGTGGTCTAGCAGGGTACCCCATTCAGAACTTGATGCCTGCAGCTATAAGTTTGGTGACAATGAGGGTGAAATGAAGCTCTCCATAGCCGAACTGATGCTGGCAGGTCCTGGGCTACCTAACTTGGAGCCTTCCCATTTTATTTCTTGTAGCTCCCTTACTTTATTAAGAAAGTGTTGTTGCTCCAGAAAGTTTAGAAATTGGAAAATTAACGTATGTGGGGCTGTCCCCATAGGTGGCATAGGCCTTAGAGCCCAGTGGGCCATTTCTATTGTGTGGTAGGCCCATATGATGATGGCCAGCAAGCTTCATTATAAATTTGTGCACAAACACAATGGTATTGGGACCTTCCTCTTTCTCCGGGAGCCCAATTATAACTGCATTATTCCTCTGGCTGCGACCTTCGAGGTCTTCTATTTTAGCCTCAAGCTGGGCCATCCATTGACATGATGCTGCTATCTCTGGCTCAGTTTTGTCAGCCCTCTTTTCAAGGGAAAATAGGCATGCTTCATTGTCCCCAGTTCTTTTGGAAATGTCCTCTAAGACCACTGCCATGGCTTTAAATTCTGAGGTAAGTGAGCGCAATTCCTCATGAACAGGTTTAAATTTGACCAGAAACCCCTCGACTGTTAGAAGGTCTGCATCAGAGGTGGTAGTAGTAGTAGTGGTGTGACCGCCTGTAGGAGTCTTGGCCTTGGATTTCTTGCTAGACTTCTATAGCATTGACGGTGGAGTGTGTTTGGGCAGCGCTTTTCTCATTTCCACTTCCATGTCTTCTGATCGGCTAAACACATTTTCTCTGGGTTTTCAGTAGGTCATAGTGAGAAGTTTTGGCTAGTTTAAAGATAGCGGAGGTCTCAAAATAAAGTTTAATACTTGAGTGGCTGAAGCTGGGAAGACCGAGCTGCTAAGTGATGAACTGCATCACGTGACTCCTCCTGATCCTCACTATACTGCCCCTAGCCTTCATCATTTCACTCACATACCTGATGAAAGTCTTATCCCCAGTCTGACCTCCTGGCAGATCCTCTCTTCAGTTTGTGCTTTACTGTCCTTACCCTCCCTCCTGCTTCCCTTTGTTTGTCTACATATACCTCCTGTCCACCTTCATTTGGATCTCCTTGTACTTTCTGAAAGCTGTTTTTTTTCTTACCATGTTAGCCACCACCTTGAGAACCACAGTGGCCTTTATCTCCTCTTATCCTTGCTTACTACCTTCAAACAGCTTACTGTTACCATATATTTTCCTCCTTTATTCTTTTCAGTTGGGCCTACACTCCCTCTGGCTATCTCCCTTCAAGGTATTCCCTAGGACAAACTCCCATTTTTTTAAAATCTGCTCTCCTAAAGTCTAGGAACTTCATGCTAGTGGAGTTTTTCTCCTGCCAATTCATTTGCCAAGCCACACTGTATGATGATGCTTGTACCCAGGGGTCTACACACTGTGACATCTGCAGTGCAATCCCTGTTTATAAGCACCAGATTCAGCACTGCCCCATCTCTAGTGGGATCTGCAACCAGCTTACTAGAATGCCCTTGCAGGAGTCTAGTAAAGCCCTGCTCCTAGTTGTAGTTGCAGCCAGGATGTTCCAGTCTACCCCAAGCAGATTAAAGTACCCAATAATTACTTCTTCCACTTTGCTTGTCATTAGCCAATGACCTCCCCAAAACCTTATCCAGTGCCTCGCATGTGTTGGTGGTCTGTGCCCCACCCCACACAGATAAAGGCCCAGGACTCCATCCGGGAATGTTCATTTCTAAAGGGCAGTTTAGGTGGACTGTTAATAGTTACATTTTAAGGTGCAGTTGAGGTGCATACTATTAAGTGTTAAGTTCATAGAGTTCAGCAGAGGTGGAAACTACTAAAGTTACATTTTGTGCTGCAGCTGAGGTGCACAGCATTTGTAAAGCGTGTATACAGTGCAGTTGAGTTATACATAGTGAGTACACATCAGACAAGGTGTACACCTAGGTTCCATCAGTGGGGACCTGCTACAGGCATCCCTGTGCCTCTGCAGATTCCTACCCCTTCTTAGATGCTGCAGTTATCAAGAGAATGCACATTCTAGGGACCGGGCTTTGATGAAGGGGTCTCAGACTGGGTGGTAGTTGTGCTTATTCCTGGTGGATGTTTTGCCCATAGGATGAGCCTAATGGTGGGGCACCAAACCCACTCAAACAAAGCCAAAGGTCATCCAGTACCCACATGCCAAACACGGTGACCGTCTAGACAGAAGTAGATCAGTTTTTTATTCCTGGATTGTTCCTTCTTGTGAGACTTCCATGTCACTTACATTTACAATAAACATATCATTAAATTTAATCTGTTATAACCTTCAAAGGCAGCAAAAAAACAAACAAAAACTATTTGGGAAATACCAGGAAAGACCCTCAACCTTTGTGTTAACCCCCATACTGTGGGAAAAGGCTTCCTACTCAATTCTGGCTCTTAGACTTGCTCCCACAAGGGTGTAGAAGTCTTTCTTGGACAACCTGTGCATATTCAGTTTAATTAACAAAGTTGTTTTGGCCCCTGCTGGTTATTGCTGCTGTGAATTAAGATATTGCTACACAATTTGTTTGAATCCTAATGAGAGTGTTTTTTCACATATAATGATATTCTGAAATGAGTTTTAAAGATATAATGTGTGCTTATGTTTGTATGATGCTGTCTATTGGCATGGGTCATAATATTGCTGTCAAAAGCACACCAAGAGATGCTGCAAACAAAAATGTAGCAACCCGACATAACCTTGAGCTTTCAGCAATTATGCAAATAAAGTGCACAGTCATTGAAATCAATGGCACTTTTTGGTTTTGGTAGCAGTTATTCCTTACCACTTGTTATACCCCTGTCGCTGTAAATGTTTCCATGCTTTACACAGTGCAATTATTGAGCTCTGTTTTTATAGCACTGGATTGACCCAGTACCGTGTCAATTTGTCTATAGTCTTGTTACTGTTTGCATATCTCCTTATACTTATACTGCATGACTATGCACTCTACTTTGAGCTGTGCACTTTACATAAGCTCTTTCCTTACTTGGAGTACTGAATCTTTAGATGTTGCTCTGTGTCAGTTCACATCTGTATACTGCTTGCCACTCTGTTGAAGATGTCATTCATGATATCAAAACATCAGGGCATTCCTTCAGCTGTGCTGTGTGAGGCAGATGATGGACCATTTAACAGCTGATGGTAATTTTCGCAGTTCAAGCCACACAGCAAACTTTGAATTGGTGATGACCTTTTGTGTGAATCTAATGCTAACTATTGGGATCACTGAACAAGCTTCTTGTTTTCAACAGCATACTGATGTGAACTACAAGATGTGGTATGCTTTACAAAATGGTTCTTAAATAAATGACTTTGCACTTGCTTTATAAGTTTGTTTCAAGTGGTTTTCTAAAGGTCATTCAGTACTCACCCACTGTGATTGTTGTTGTTCAGTCTTTGTGTTTTATAAGGGTGGCTGTGAATTCTGGCTGCTCAAGGAGAAGAAAGAAGGTGAGCAGAGTTGTCCATGCCCTTTTAAACCCAATTTAACCTGCCTTCAGAGGCAAGTCATTCTCTGACCAGTGGATGGCCTTGGTGACTCCCTCTGAGTGGAGGTGGAGCACAACCAGTAGCTCAAAGAGTTGGAAGGAGGGGCTGTTGGATGAAGTCACCTCTGTTGAAATACTTAGACTGTGAATTGTTTTGATAGGCTCCATCACCTCACCCTTTCCAAGGACAAACACACCTGACACTATCCTGGAGGAAAAGGCCATAGCCATGTGTTTATTTAACAACTGTACATTTTACAGTAAATCTATGATGTGCACAGCTCATGTGTCTCTACATAGGCATATCTAGGCCTCTCTGGGTTGTACTTCTATGTCCATACCCTACTTATGGATCCACAGGATCAAGTGTACACTCTGCAAGGTACACAGCATCTGAGGACAGAGGGTGCCCTCACACCTGGTGATAGGCACCCTGTCCATGTCTGGCAGATACTTCACCCATGGGATCAACCAAATGAGAAGGGCCCTGATCTGCCCCAAATAGTCCCCATGTCATGCTGCACCCCTATGCCAACCATGAGGACATGTCCAGACAGAAACAGATCCTCCTTTTTCCCTTGTGTACTTCCTTCTTGTGAGACTCCTGTTCAGCTACAGGACAGACCCCTTCTGCCTCCCTAAGCCCCCATGCTAAATAGACCTCGAACACTTCATACAATGCCAGGTTAAACATATCAAAACCAATGCCTGAAAGGTGTACACATCCTCAACATACAGCTGGATTACTGCTATAACAAAGCTGTCATGTTTCATGATGGTTCTTCTGACTAAGTCTATAAAGCCACACATTTCCATGTTGATCCTCCTACATGCATTTTCTGCTGTTCAGTGATCATGCAAATACCACCATTGAGTCCTCTGTATTATGTGTGACTTCAACACTGCAGTGCCTAGCCAAGCCTCCCAGAGCACAGGCCACCCTTCATCCTGTGCAGCAGATATACTGCCTTACCTCTTCCAGGGTGATTGCTACCTATATGCATCAACATGATGCCATGCAAGTACTCTGTCTAAGCTTCAAGCTTAAGGATCAGGTGCCATTAGTGAATGCATTGCTAACCAAGTAACTACACCCTATATGGGTTCAGAAGGACGTTCCTGCCAGCAGGCCACTGCCAAGATCACTGTGCTACCAAATATTTAAGAATTGTCCACAATCCAATCCCACTTGACTTTGTGCATTAGGAGAAAAATGAGTAATGTGTTAAATTAAGTGTGGCCAAAAATACCTTTCAAAAGCCTGGGAATTCCATCTCCCCATTCCTGAATCTGACTGACAACAGACTACTAGCCCTTGGGTTGATGCTGCCCCTATCAGAAAAGAGGATGTTGAGCTCCTTAGAGTTCACCCTTGCAAGCTTATTCCACAGCCTTCACTAGCACATGCCTGAACTGTTACACTGTAATCAGGGTCCCATTCTCATGAATTAAAAAGACTGAGCCCAACAAAAGCCTATTAATGGGGTACTTCCCATCCTGGATGATGTTTCGCAAGTCTCAGGCCAACCACAGGGGACTGTATGATGCAGAAGCACCCTCAGGCCATCCCATTGGTTTTGCTCCTATAGACCTTCTCAGACACCTCAGATATGATAAAGGACATGTACTCTTCTAGCAAACCAACAAAAGAGCCAGTAATCTCATGGTTCAGTACCAACTCAGAGCCCCTACATGCTCCAAAGAAAGCCACCAAAAAGACCATCTAAAAGAATAGGTTTTGTACCACAAACAGTAGGTGTGCAATAGTGCCACCCATATCAGCTACCGGTCACAGAGCTAAGTGGGTGTTTGCTGTTCAATGGCTTAAGTGCCCCAAGTTACAATCCTCCAGGCTTTTTGTGCACCCTGTTAGCCTGGTTATTGTCTTCCAACTCCAATGCTTTTGAGAACTATGCTGTCCCAGTTAAATGTTGTTCAGCTGTCCCTGAGTCAAACTCTCAGTTTTTGCTGCCACAACATATTAGCATAGCTGTTCCTCTGGTATGGAGCATAACTCTGTCCACCAATGGGCATCTCTGACCCACAAACAGTGCTCAACTCTCTTTATAGACCATCCTTGTGCTAAGTACAATGGAGCTTCTGATCATGTCAGGTTTAGGGAGCCACTAGTTTCCTCAGAAAGTTGAAGACATGAAGACAGACCATGGTTGATATTCTGTTGAAGGTGCAGGCTTCCTAAATCTTCACCAATGTGAATGAGACAAGACATCAGCAATTGTACTCTCCATCCCAGAAACATGAACTGCCCTAAAATGGATGTTCAATAGAAAGCACCCAGGCACAAAATCTGTCATGATCTCCCCAAAGTGGCCTTTTCCTTCCACCTGATCATTGATAGTGTGCATCACTTCTATGTTGTCATATATTAAAATCACCTTCTTGTTATGGTGCTCCCCTACATCACCAATATCACCACACTGAGAAAGAATTCAAACAGGGTATCCTGTTCAGTGAATTCACCTGGACTCCTTAACAGGGTCACTGAATCATGCACCAAGATCCTGCAAATTATGCCTCAAACCGAGGCTACTCAAGGTATCCATATATACTGTAGTTCAGGGTCTGAACTAGTAACCAATATTGGCCACACAGATGCTCTGGTAAGTGCGACAGGAAGGAAGCCACAAAAGATGTCCTCCCTAATGCTTTCTGCCACTCCTATCCTGTGGTGTTGTTTGATATTTCCCAACCCAACTATAGGTAGATGACTGAGAATATTTCTGTACACCCAGTTAACCTTGCAGGCAGAGTTGAGGTGTTACTTTCTTTGCTCCTTTTACCTTCCTAATCAAGGCCAGTAGTGCCTGCACATTAACTGGAGGGAGTCTGCATTCTGTAGCTTGAGAAATTATTTTGATTTCAAAAAGGAGTTGATGGTATCCAGGCCTTCAGTTTGTCTTGTACTTGTGGCCAGGTATCAGTATTCATCCCTGACTTCCAGACCAATGATCAAGAAGACACACACATAATGGATCACATCCTGATATACCTGCCTTCTGGTCACCACCTGATGCAAGAACATGCTAAACTGTTCAAAAACAGCACACAGGACTGTGTAACCTATGGACATGCAGCTGTCAACATAGTAATCCACCTCAAATTTCATGCCCAAAATTTATAGTCTGACTGCTGTACTGGCAGTAGCCAGATAGCTGACAATATGTGAGCCTTGGCGATCGGTGTGAATCTCATCCAGGGTCTTTTTCAGGACAAGCCCAACTGGCAACACTTGATGCCTGGGAATGGGAAGGCATGGAAAAGGGCCACTGATCCTATTAAGGGTAAATTCTTTCTGGATCTTGGCTCAGATCACCTCAGTCTTTCCCTGGCTGATTCCAGGTTCACTATATCTTAACTTTATTGAGGAACATAGGATGGGATACTGAAGCCTTTTGAAAAGTCAAGTGCCATGGACCTGAATGGTGTTTTGGTCAAGGAAGCATTCCCTTCAGTGTCTAAGCTGATCCAACCTTATTAGTGTTGCTATAATTGAGGTACTGCCACTGAAAGCCCATGGCCCTGCTTATTCAGTTTACATTGCATAAACAGGTGTTGATGACTGCATCCAGAACATTTGTGCTTATGTTTACAATTTGACCTGTCACAGGTCACTGTACTGTTCTCATAACATGGACCGTGTGACTATCCTGGTCCACCCTTGACCCTGACACAAGTCTGGTATAAGGAAACCGCTATCTAAGTAGTGATCTACTCTGCTCATCATCTTCACCATCAAGGGCCTGTGCAAATTTCCCCACTCCTTTGAGGGGTCATGCTGCATGTTATACCAAAACTCCTTATTATATCCCAACAATGCACAGCCACCTTTTAGTCTGTGAGATCACATGATCCAGATAAAATTGTTGAGGAGTCCCATACTCTTCCTCAGGTGTAGAATGACAAATGATTCTGACTAAGATTAGAAACCCTGGTTCCCAACTGTCAAAAGTCTTCTCTATTTTAACTTTTTCCTATCTGCTTCATATTCTTTTTCTTTCCCTCAGTCATCACTATCTTTCATTATATTAAAGAAGAGGACATATCTATGCATTTGCTGTCCATAATTTGTTGGTGTGTCTTGTCCAATAAATATGGCTCCACTGAGTCAGCCATGCTGAAATAGTAGCCACCGGTACCTTGTCCAGGATACAGGACAGCACACTAGTACTAGGTACCTCTGGGCACTGTTCTGTCAGTGGACAACCCATCTTTGCAGAGCAAGGACTAGCTTAACCAACCCAGCCATTGTCTTCAACAGGTTAGCCTGGCTCCTGGAAGAGAGGAAAGAGGAGAGCAGAACGGTGTGCTACTTCTTAAGCCTCTCTTGATTCTCATCCACAGACCAGTCATGTTTCACCCAGTGAACAGCAGTTGGTGGCTGTCCCTCTGAGCAGAGAGGGAGCACTACCAACCACCCTGAAAGGTGGTAGAAGTGGCTATTGAATGAAGCCCAATCTGCTACAATACTTTGCAGTCTGGGAAATACAAGTGTTAGTCAACCTCAAGAATAAGTCAACCTCTCTTTTAATTTTTCCTCTTTTGTACAGTTATATTCTTGATTCTGTGGACAAGGGCAGATGAAATAAAATATTTTTACAGTCAAAGTTAGATAAAAATTGGATTTTATAACCGACATTAGAGAAATAATCTTGGCAATGGATAAAATCAGGAACTAAATCATATTTTGTGATTGTAAAATGGTTATCACTTGTAAACTCTGCAGATAGGTCAACTTCACATGTATTGAAAGTCAGGTCACTTTACAGAAACTAGGCATATGTGAGAATATGCAGTATTTACTAGATTTTCATTTTAAGCACTGGAATAGTAGCTTAATTTACAGTGACAGTACATTGACTGCTTTAAATGTAAAACATATCCTAAAACATTACCAGCCAGCAGGCCCTATGATAAGGGTACCACCTGTTTCAATAACTGTCAGCTGTTGTACATAATGTGGAAATCCTTTCTGTTATCCCTGGAGTCTGATTCATTCCACAGAGGGAGGATGCTAGCCAGATGCATGCTGAGATTTCAAATCTTCCCTGCTCTAATAATAGCATGCCTTATGTTCTCTCAAATACTTATTTTCACATAGTTTTACATGTGTATTTCTCTTCCTGATTTAAATAGCATTGCATACAGTCATGCATGTTTCTCCTTGATTGTTACTGTTGGTTTCTAAAGTCCAGAAGATAGAAGCTGACAGATGCACATGCTTCTTCTTTTCCATATGCCAGCCTTTATATTTAATAAACTTAGTTAACTAATCTATAGTTAATACCTAATTGCTTAAATTGTTCACAGTTATAAAATAAAATAATGGACCTGCTGACTGGTAAGAATATCACAATATTTATTTAGTTGTACACAAAAGGAAAATGCAGTAAAGCACAATTTCTGGTGTGGCCTGAAGAGAGGTATAAATGTTGAAGGATAACATCAGTAAAAAGTGATACAGTGTAATGAATAATAACACATTTAATATAATGGTAGCAAAGAGTGGTGTATAACAATGAACAAAATGAAAATGAATAAACATACAATGTGAACTTTGCACAATAATAATGTACAGCATAAGGGTGCAAAGCATATATGGAACATATATAATCAATAGAAGCAGTAACAAAACATGCAATAAAGAAAGGAGATAATAGTGAAATTAGCAAAAAGGTGGTAGTTAAAAGGTCACAACTTTTCTGGAGCTAAGTTGGATACAGCAGTAAGTGGCATTCTCCCAGTCAGCTATCTGGATTTTCCATCTTTCGCACCAATTGCCGCAAGTTAGACAAACTTTTCCTGGTCTAGCTTGCAGCAATCCCATGTACCTGTTCTACGGGTTTGTGTGAAATATTTGCTGCAAGCTACTGTAAATCGGTGAAGTGTTGCAGCTGCACCTCTCCCTACTAAAATTGGGTGCAGTTGTGACAAAGCTGTCTGCACAGCTGTAACAAAGAATGGGGTTGATGCAGGGCTTGATGTAAGCCCTGTGTCACCCTTGAAAATCTGGCACAAGTATTGTGATCCAGCCACATACCAAGGTGGCTGAAGTGAAGGATTCTTCAATGACTCCGTCCAGAAAGGTGGGGATTTGAGGAGCCAAGCAGGTCTCTTCTTACTGCCAGTGGTCATGGAGACAGTCCTTGTGAAACTGAGAGTCCATGCTTTTGCAGACAAGTGCTGGACATTGACAAAGATATGCTACAGTGATGCTCTCAGCATGTGGACTAAGGCATTTAAGGCACAAAGTACCTAGTCATCCTCATGCATGTAAACTTAGGAGGATAATTATGTGGGAGGTTGTTTAGGAAGCAGAAAACTGGACTGAACCCAGAAGGGAGCTAGGAGTACACCTTTGAGAACAGAAAAGGGAGAGGGCACAATCTATTTGGACTGTAATGGATCTGATATACAGGTAGGACTGGAACCAACTGACCGAGAGCTATGAGAAGCCCATACCACATGTTTCTCAAGTAGGACATGGTGGCTTATTAAGTCAAAGGTCTTAGTATTGTTGACAAAGATAACAGAGATGAACTGGAAGGTGATCCATTCACTTCAGAACAGAATCAATAAACTGCAAAATGAATGACACTGTGAAGTGGAATTTGAAGAAACCAGGTTGCAAATGAGAAGGAAATAAGGAAAAAGAAAGTTGGGATATGACAAATTTTATTGCACTTTAGAGGAGTCATGGGAAGGTAGATGGGGTAAAAGTTTTCTGGGGAGGAGGTATTGCAACACCTTTGTGGAGCAGGAAGACACATGCACACTACCAAAACCTGAAACTGAAACCTTGTCCAGGTGAAAGAGGCCTTGTGAAGGGAGGAGAAAGAAGTAGCAGTCATGAAAGCAGAGAAGTGAAATAGTTCAGGGTTCAGCTCATTCAGGCTATTTCCATGAAATCCTTTATTTTTTATTTAGTTGTTTACTGGGAAAGGAGAGTTAAACAATACTGTTTCTTTTAGTCTTGCCCAGGGGTACAGGGCAAACCAACTGAAGCTAGAGTGAGATTAAGCTGTTGGTGGTATTTTAGTGAATAATAGCCAGGCTTAATGGAAGAAGGGCAGCAATGATTGCTGCAGGGTAGGTATATCAGCAGGAAAAGTGGAGATGAGTAAAGGGAAGGAAGGAAGGTGGAGGGAGAGGAAGAGAAAGCAGAGAGAGTATTGAAGAAAAGAGATGGGGTAGGGAAAGAAGGGGAAAGAGAGGTCAGAGGGAGGGTCCTTGGCACTATATGGGGAACAGTGGAGGCCACAGAATGGGCATGCTTGTCCCAGACAGACATTTGGAGTGTAATAAAGATACAGGATAGGAGATGGCCACTTATGAGATATGCTATTTATCTTCATAAGTAGACAAAGACTTCTTGACCTTCACAAGTTGTCCTTATGGTTATTCTTAGGGAATCAGAGAATCAAGGAAGCCGTGATTGATAATTTCCCCAAGTCACAGTGTCCATGGGAACATGTGTCTAAGAATAATTGCTAGGCTGTTATCAATGGTCACTGTAGTGTGGGAACTGTAATGTGATTGGCTGTCACTAAGAGGGCATTTCGCATCCTCAGTGCACATGCTTAAATTTATTTTCAGCCAGAATGTCAATAGGGAAGAAACATAGAATCATAGACTTTGATGGCAGATAAGCACCGCTTGGTCCACCTAGTCTGTCCATTTCCCTACCTATTGGATAAGCTGCAAATCCTAGTTAACCAACAGCCTAATTCTCCTGAAAGATGCTACCCTCTTGGACTTTGTTGATTCCCTTAAGGCACTTGAACATTTCTATCTTGTCCCCTCTCGTCCTCCTTTCCTCAAGGGTATACATATTAAGCTCCTTTAGTCTCTCTCTCTTTTATGGCTTCTGTTGCAGACCCTGAACCATTTTAGTTGCCCTCCTCTAGATTGCCTCCATCCAGTCTATATCCTTGTGGAGATGGGGTCTCCAGAACTGCATGCAGTACTCAGATGGGGTCTCACCAACTGTTTGTAGAGAGGTATAACAACTTCCTGTTTTCTACTGATGATGCCTTTCCTTATGCATCTCAGTATCCCCTCAGCCATCCTTACTGCCTTCTCACATTGCTTGCTTACCTTTAGGTCAACTGATATGACTACCCTCAGGTCCCTTTCCATTTTTGTTGTTTTAATAACCCCCATTGTGTACTCATCCCCTAGGTTTTTGTTTCCCAGGTGTATTACTTTGCACTTCTTTGCATTTAATCTAGCTGCCATACTTTTGACCATTCCTCCAACCTTGCCAAGTCCCTGCTCATCCTTTCCAACCCCCACCCTTGTGTATCAACCCTGTTGCAAATCTTTGTGTCATCTGCAAAGGGCATACTTTTCCTTCCATTTCCTCTGCAATGTCACTTATAAAGACATTAAAAGGATCGGACCCAATACTGAACCCTGCAGTATCCCTCTAGTAACCCCTCTTTCTTTGGAGTGGACTCTGTTTAGTATTACCCTCTGTGTCCTGTTGTCCAGCCAGTTTTTACCAGGCTACCACCCTGAGACCCACTCCCAGGCTGGCTAATTTGTTTATTAATCTTTTGTATGGGACTGTGTCAAACCTTCAAAGTCTAGGTTGGCCATGTCCACAGCCCCTCCCTGGTCTACTACTATGGTCACCCAACCAAACAAATTTATTTGATTTGTCTGACATGACCTTCCCATTGTGAATCCATGCTGCCTTGGGTCCTGTGCACCGTGGCCTCTAGGTACTCAACAATTCTTTCTTTCAGAAGTGATTCCATCATTTTCCATTCCACCGAGGTCAATCTAACAGGTCTGTAGTTTCCTGCCTCTGCTTTGCTCCCATTTTTGTGAAGGGGAATCGCATCCACCCTCTTCCAGTCCTTAGGTATTACACCATCCTCTCATGATTTGTTAAAAGAGTAGTCAGTGGTGTCACTAGTTCTCCCTTAGTTCTTTTAGAATAATGGTATGAATCCCATCAGACCTCCATTGCTTTGTCCAGCTTCAGTTTTAGGAGTTCTTTCAGAACCCGTTCTTCTGTGAAAGGACTGGTATCAACCTCCCATCCAGAGTGCTTCTATTGATTGGATAAGGTACCTCCCATCCTCTTCTTTTGTGAATACTGAGCAGAAGTATTAATTCAGCTGGCCCATTGGTGCAGCCTTTGGATTTCTGCTTGCGACACCAGCAACCCAGGTTCGGGAATGGATCTGGATCATCGGAGGGTCAGCCGGAGGAGAGGTATTGAGCATCACATGGACTGCTCTCCTTCTCTGGGGAGGGTGCAGTGTGTGATCGGTGCTTGATGGACCCCTGGTGGAGGCCAGGGGCACCACAGTGAGTGGCACTAACAAGACTTTGAGGGCAGGATGGATGCTGGCATCATAGCACATTCCTGCCCCTGCTAACAGGGAGAAAACCTAGCTGCTGGCCTCCCTAGATGAAGCCAGCCCTCAGCTTCAATTAGCCTCCAGGATGGCCTCCTTGACCTATCTCATCATCTGCAGTGCCGTATAGGGGTTGGTGCCACAGACTCACCCTGGGGGTTAAACCAGGGGTATCAAGTGGAGCCTGTCCAATATGGAGGTGGAAGCAAGGATCCATAACCTGGCTGAGGTACCAGGTAGCTGGCAGCTGCAAAAAGTACAATAAAAAAAAAGAATTCATTCAGTATCCCTGCTTTTCACTGTCCATCTCTGCTCACCCACCCTCCACTTTATTAAGCCCCACTATCCCTCCTTTTGTCTTTCTTCACTCACTAATATATCTATAAAATGTTTTATCCCGTTCTTAGCTGATTTGGCTATCTTTTCCTCGGTTTGGGCCTTTACTATTCTGACTGCCCTCCCTGTTTCCTGCTGCTTTAACTGGTATAGTTCTCTGTCCTGCTCCTTCTGTTTTTCCTTGTACTTCCTGAATGCTATCCTTTTCTCCCTAACCATCCTCTACACCTCTGTTGAGAACCATAGTGCTTTTTCTTTAGTTTTGATTTGTTTATTTGCTTCACACAAAGGCATGTTGCATCTGTGATGGCAGTTTTGATGTTTCTCCATTGTTTCTCCACCCCTCCTTCTTGCCTGCTTGCAAGTGCTTTTCTGAGGCTCTCCCCATTTTGATAAAGTCAGCCTTCCTGAAGTCCAGTATCCTCACTTTTGTATGTCTTGACTCCACGGCTGTGTTTATTGTGAGCCACACTATTTGGTGGTCACTTGTTCCCAGATGGTTGCCCACGTCTAGATCTGAAATCCTCTCTCCATCCTGGTTTGAGAGTACCAGGTCTAAGATTGCTTCCTCCCTAGTGGGTTCCAGCACTAGCTATCTGAGCCATGCCCCTGTAGGACATCGAGAATGACCCTGCTCTTAGTTGTGGCTGCAGCAAAGGTGCTCCAGTTAACATCTGGCATATTCAGGTTCCCCATCAACAATATTTTCCTTTTTCTGCCATCCTAAGAATGCCTTCTAGCATTCATTTTCCATGTCCTCCCCTGAGATGGGTCTGTATGCAACCCCCATCTGGATTTTGGAGCCATTTCAGTCTCCAGGATTACCCACAGTGACTCCCTCTTCCTGTTTACCCTTTAGTTCAATTGCTTTGATCCCTTCCCTTAAGTAGAGAACTATTCCTCCTCAACTTCTACCCTCCCTGTCCCTCCTGTAGATTGTGTATCCTGGTATGTTGACACCCAAGTCATGGTTCTCTGTACCATGTTTCTATGACTGCCACAATATCCAGGCATCATTCTTTCATCAAGGCCATCAGTTCAGGGAGCTTGTTACTTAGACTATGGGCATTGGCACTCATTAGCCTCCATTTTTGATGGCCTTACCCCATTTGTCCCATCTCTGTCCCTACTGCCTTTGCCTTTTTCTCCATTTTCCCTTCCTTCTCCATATTAACTTCTAGCTTGGTGTTTACCTCACTAACTACCCTGATTTTTTTGGGGGCAAGGATTTCCTCCTTTCAGTAGTGCCTCCCCTTGGCTGGTATGCTGTGTTCAGCTATGATCAACATCAACAGTTGAAGTAACTTTGATGTGTAAGGGGCATTTTTCTTTATCATTTACTCGGTGAGTAAGGGGCACGAGGGAGCCAGTTGCTGAATGACATCATCAGGGGTGGGTCAGTGCTTTAAAAACCCACGCCACCAGCTACAGCCCAGATTACACAATCTTCTCATCTCCCAGCTTGTATATTTCTATGACTTGCAGCTGATTTCAATGAGCGACAGCCTGCACTGATTTTCTGCTGTGTGAACTGTGGTGCTGTGCTCAGTTGCGATAACATCGAGAGCTGAAGTAACTTTGCTGTTCTGCAGCCGATTAAAACAAAACACAAGCCTGCACTGACTTTCAGCAGCATTTGTCAATTGAACTGGTATGCTGAGTTTGGTCGTGATCAACATTTACAGTTAAAGTAACTTTGCTGTGTAAGGGCATTTTACTTCATCATTTACTTGGTGAGGTGGGGGCTTGAGGGAACTGGCTGCCAGTGACATCATCAGCGAGGTGGGTCAGTGTGCTTTAAAACCCACACCACCCACTAAGCGTGAGCAGTAGAGTAAACGTGAGTGGCATGAGCACCACTCTTAAGAGAAACCGAGCAACATAAACCTGAAATCTAAATCGCAAACTGTTTTATTTATTGGTATTTATACAAGTTTTAAGTATTTACTGGGGTAAATAGTTATTGTATGCTCGGTTGGTTAACAGGACACTAGTTGAAATTGTGATTGAGTGTAGAAGCTTGGAATTTGGAATTAAAAGTACTGTGACAGATAACTACTGAGCAGCCAAGCACTTAGCTGTACTGTTTTACATTTGCCATTGGCATTTGTTTTTATCATATTGTATATAGTTCAGTTTCAGGATTTACTGAAGATATACAAGATGAGGCTATTTTAATATTGGGAGTATTATGTTTTACAGCATGGGCTAATCAAATTATAAGTAGTAAGTTAAACTCACCCTCAGGAAGTGGAAAATATTCATTTATATGAAAGGAGGGGAGCATGTTGATTGCCTTAAAGCACAAACGTCATACTTGAGGGTTATGACTTTCTTAAGAAAGAAAATGTAATGCAATTCTGTTACACTAGGATAACAGTAAAACAGGGATTTTAATAAATAGTATATCAGGTAGAATCAGGCTATTATGTTATATGCTGTTACTAGCAAGCACCACAGAAAGTAATCCAGGGCCTGATAAGGTTATATAATTATGAATTTTTCATACAAGCACATGTAGCATATTACTGAAAATAGTTGACCTAAGACTCTGGTGTAAGATAAACAAACCCAGTTTCCTAGCAATATCGGAAACATGGTTAGATAGCAGCATAGTAGACAAAGAAATACAAATTCAGGGTATGACCAAGGAGAAATAACAGAAATAGAAAATGAGGGGGGTATTGTTGTATACTCACCAGTTCTTGGGCTCCTATAGCCAGAAAATACCATTTAACATTAATTCATTGCCTCCTAGAAACGCCTGTAGGCGTCAACAAATCTAACTGCAGTGTGTCCCAGAACGCCTACAGAAGTCACCTACAGACTTCCTGTGTGCCCTAGAAACATCTGGAGAAGTCACTCACATGTTTTAATATTACTTGCCAGCCAGAATAGATTAGAATTGACTGCATAGCACCATTAGAAAGGTGATGTTGTGCTGAACAACTTTGCCACTGACACTTTGTGTGTATCACGTTCACTTTAGGAGTTATTCATATTTGTTTATGATATTTTGTCCATCTAAAATCACCTAAGCACTTTGAAAAAAAAAAAACATTCTGGGTATCTCAGGCAGTATAAAACAATAACTGAATTGAGTACAGTTGATTGCATAGAACCATTAATTTTATGTGCAACAACTTTGCCACTGATACATTGTGTGTATCATGTATACTTTAGGAGTTATATGCATTTGTTTATGGTATGGTGTGTATGGTTCAGATTTGTCCCTCAAACCTCACCAACACACCTTGACTCAAATGGGGAAAAATTATGTTTAATACTATAGAAATAGCTGTTTGTTTTACAAACAAATTATTAAAATTACATCTAATGTCTGGATGCTTAATTTGGTGTTGATGTGTCACATATTTCCCAACAAAAAAGGTTTATGGTGCATTTTTAGTGGAAACAATATTTTGTTTTGCTGTTTCGAACCAGCACAGAAATTAAACTAAATTACCTGCTGTTTCTTGCATATGACCACTGGGAAGGTAATTTTATGCTGAACAGTTTTGCCACTGCACTTTGTGTCTAGCACTTACGTTTTTGTGCTGTTAGAATTTGTTTGAGGCATGCCAATTATGGCTTGATTTTGTTTAGAAAGGCCCAGGATTAACTGTTAACAGTATACAGGAGACAAGTGCTGCAACTTCAGAAAGCTCCAGTGGAGGCAGTGAGTTAAGGGAATTGAAGGGCTTATAACTGAATTTAAAAAATGATGATAGATTTATTGATAGTGGTAGTGTATTCTCCCGTCATATAGGCCCTCAATCGTTTGATGAATTGGATACATTCCTAGGTACTTATCATACCGTAAAAATGTTATATGTCTTGGGGATCTTAATGCACACTGGGGAGGATCCAGGGGCAGAGATTAAAGGAAGCGATGGATGTTTTAAACATCTACTAAATAATTATTTATTTATTTTATTTATTTATTTAAGAGATTTACCAGGAGGGCATACTGGAGCAGAGTACTGCTCGATTCCAGATGCGCCCTGGGGTAGGGGTTACAGAGTGAAGTAAATAAGACATAATAGTACATACAAATTTGTAGATACAAACAGTGGTCCAGTAGGAGGGGTGCAGTAACTGAGATTACAGACAGTGATGTAGCAGCATGGTAGGATTATTTCAACAATTACATAGAGTGAACAAAAATTGATTTGAGTACAGTATAGGTAGGCGTGCATATCTACAGCAACAGTAGAAGGTACAGTGGACTATAGTACGGATTAAGAAATGGAGCCCAGGATAGCTGATAAGAGTTGTGCAGGGCATTCAGCGATGGGGAAAGCATGTGCAGTTGGTAGCAAAATGCGCTTTGAGAAGGGCATTACGTTGGGGAGTACTTGTAGTGAGTCTGATGTCGGCTGCCAGTGAGTTCCATAGCTTGGGCAGTCTGAAGCTGAAAGCTACCTGACCTGATTGAGTGGATCTGTGGGGAATGTGAAGGAGCCTGGAGTCAGTATTCCTGAGATCATAGGTAGGTGGGGGGGTGGCTAGGGATGCTGATAGGTAGGGAGGGTGGCGATGTGCCCAGTATTTAGCAGTAATTCTAGCACAGTGCAGCAAACGCCGTTCTGGAGTGATGGGAGGTCAAGGGATTGGTAAAGGTTGCAGTGGTGGGTGTTGGGAGGATGGTCCAAAGCGAACCGCAAAAGAGTTGAAAATGGGGTCGAGCCTGGCTAAGGATGTTTGGGGGCAGTACCGTAGATGACATGCCATAGTCCAATATTGGGAGGATCATTTTTCGTACTATTGCTTGCCTGGTCGGTGTGGGATGCAAAATTTGTTACGATAGACAGCTCCCAGCATAGGATGTAGTTTTTTCTGCAGTCGTCTACATGCGCCATGAAGTCAGGTACTGATCTAGCCAGACGCCAAGATAGCGATATGTGGAGCAGGCCTCAAGCGGAGTTCTTTCTAAGGTATAGAATGTGGGTGTGTCAGTAAGCGGGTTAGTTTGGCTCGGGATCCGAAAGTGAGGGAGACAGTTTTTTGAGTTTAGGAAAAGCTGGTTGTCAAGGAACCAGTGTTGGAGACGGAGTCGAAATCCTTTTGGAGGCATGCTGCTACGGCGGTTCTGGATGAGCCAGAGGTGAACAGTACCATGTCATCCGCATACATATGGATGCCAGAGTTTGTGCAGACAGCAGGCAAGTCATTGAGGAAGATTGAGAAAAGCAGCGGGCCAAGTACTGACCCTTGAGGTCGCCACTGGTGACAGGGAGTGGGAGGATATAGCGTGCCCATACAGACTGCTTGTGACCTGCCTGTTAGGTATGAGTGGAACCAGCTGAGTGCTGCCGGTGACAGACCAGTTTGGGCCAGTTTAGAAAGCAACAGGGGTGTGAGACCGTGTCGAAAGCTTTTGCCAGGTCTATAAAAATAGCTGAGATTATTTCCCTTTGTCAATGCCTGTAAGGATGGAGTTGGTGAGGCGAAGGAGGGATGTGGTAGTGGAGTGATTTTTCTAAACCCAGCTTGAAAGGGGTGAAAAAGGAGATTGTATCTAGAATCGTATGTAGCTGGGATAGGACAGAGCACTCTTGAATTTTGGCTAGGATGGGAAGCAGAGATATAGGCTGATAGTTTGATGGGAGGAGAGGTCCCCACCCTTGGGGAGAGGAATGACTGTGGCCTGTTTCCATTTTGTGGGGACAGCCCTAATTTAAAAGACAGATTATAGAGCATAGTTAGGGGTAAGCTATGACGGGGGCAGAGAGTTGTAGCATTTTAGAATCTAGTCCCGACGGACATTTACCTTTGGAGGTGTTTAGTGAGTGTAGAATTTTTAGCATCTGGTCAAGAGTGATTGGGCGGAGAGAAGAGGCCCAGGGGTGTGTGTTGGGGAGAACAGGGGAACTTTGGAGAGAACGAGAGATGGTGGGTGGGGGGTGGGAGGAGAGGGAGGCAGTGGTGGTGGAAAATAGGGCATTAAACTCGTGGCAACCAGCCAAGGGTCATTTATGATTTTGCCTGCAAGGTTGAGAGTGGGGTGGGGGTTGGGTTGGTGGGGTGAGGAGGGATTTTATGGACTTCCAGAACTGGGAATGGTGGGTGTGATTTTTGCTAAAAGCCATTTTGAAATAGTTTGATTTGGACTGTTGATGAGTCTTGTGCAGGCATTTCGAAGAGACCTGTACTTTTGCTGGGCTGGTTGTGAGCCTGTGGCCTTGAACGATTTCCAGGCCGGTCTCTGGCTCTGAGTTTTCCATGAGGTTTGAAGTTATCCAGGGTAAGTGGGAGCCTCTGACTCTGGATCTCCTTAGCTGGGCATATATGTCCCAGATCGTGAGGAATTTAGTAGTGAAATAGCTCAGGGCCTCGTCCATGTCGGTGGAGCTAAGGATGGGAGACCAGTCAATGGTGGAGAGGGCGTTTAGGAGCCCAGGCAGATCCAGTGAGTTGTGCTCTGCAAAGCAGGAACCGGGTGGGGAGCCGGGGATGGAAGATTTTACGCACTATGTAGATCATATGGTGGTCGCTAAGGGAGTCTGGTAGGAAGCCGGCTTTAATTATCCTATGTGGGTGAGTAGTGAGTGCCCAGTACAGTAGTGTGTGTTTATTTGATTTATGGTTTAGGTGGGTAGGTTCCTCTATTTGCTGGCGTAAGTTTAATGCACTTATATGGCTATGTGTCTTTGATGCAGCACATCCCAGCCAGTTCTTATTGAAATCACCAAGGATGTGGAGTTCACCGCCTTCTGTAAGGGCCCTCAGGTTGCCTAGGTGCTCAAGGATGCTGGGTAGTGGTGTGTCTGGTGGACAGTATGACCCAGATATGTATACTGGGATAGAGTGGGGCAGGGGATTTTGATCAGGAGGAATCTATGCTTATTTGGGTGTTGGCGAGGTGATTACAGAAAACTGGAGATTTGCGGTGACATACATAGCAGTGCCACCACCCTTCTTCTTACCCTGCCTGTCCTGGCGGATTAGAGAGAGTTAGGTATTGAGAATTCCTTGTCCAGGTGATGGGGCTTCAGCCATGACTCAGTGATGATCACGATGTCAGGCTGAAGGGCAAGGACAGTTGATTGAAGGGCAGCTATCTTATTCAGAATGCTCATATATTTATGTGCACGATTTTGAGACCTTTAGGAAGGTGAGTGGGTGATACTGATTGTTGGGCAGCAGTGGGTACTGAGGACCAGGGTTACGCCTCGTCCCCTGCTATGAGCAGTAAGAATACTAGGGCATGTCTTAATAGGCGTATGATTTTTATTGGAGCACCCTCCTGGTGGGTTGATATGTGGGAGTTGGGTTTGCCTTTGGGGTGAAAAGAGTGGGAGATAGAGGGCAGGTATTGCGGTGTGGAAAGAGAGGGGAGGACAGAGGCCCCAGGATCCAGTTTTGCCCCTGGTGTGGGTATTTTTAACTGGCACTGAAGAGTAGTGGGTATAGGCTTGGGAGATAGGGTGGGAGGTGATAGGGGACTGGTAGGGTAGGATTGACAGAGGGAGGGAGGAGGATGAGGCTATGCAAAGCATAGTGATAAGTGCAGCGAAACTGCTTTTTTTTTTTATCAGGTTCCTTATGTGTAGAGGAGGATTTAACAGTATACTCAGCAGTGGCCACTAGTGTTGAAGCAATATAAGGGACTAAAGGGAAAGTGGGCTGATTGGTTCCTCAGCTCTGAGGTAAGCAACACCACTACTATATAATGAGAAGCCGACCAAGGGTGGTGGTGGGGGCGGTGGGGAGCCTGCATGTAGTGCAGGTGGGGCTAGAGCTCCACTCCGGTCAGAGAGGCAGCTGCAAGAAGCTCCGCTACCTGGCAAAGGATCCTTGCGGGTCTGGGGGTCCGTCTGGCTTGTTTGGCTGTGGGAGGGCTTGGGGACTCCTGCCCTCTCGACCCGACCTCTGCTCTGCAAAAGGAGAAGAAGGCTTTTAAATACTAGTAAGTGGCTTGCAGGCGGAGTGTGCTTACAAAGAAAGATGCAAATTAGAAATTGAGGAGAATATGGCGGTAACAACAAATTGCAGCCTGGGGACTTAATTTACCAATATCAGTCAGGAAAGAAAATTAAATATGTGGGAAGCCCCTGGATAGCAGCAGTCTGTGGTCACGGAGATTCCTGCAACTCCCTGAGTACTGCACAGGTAATCACTCGGAGGCACTTCTATCCCTGGGCTAGCTGAGCAATTACAGTGCAATTTAAAACAACAATTCCTCATTTAAAAAACTATGCCCAGGCTACTAATCTCACCCTAAAAACACAAAATTAGGCAGGAACAGTTTGGAGGCAGGGAGCTGTTAACGCTCGATGCACACCAAGTAGTGGAATATGGGCAGTACTGTGAGAAAAGGCGCCAATTTTAAAATATGTGGCGTGGTTGAGCTCCACTCCGGTCAGAGAGGCAGCTGCAAGAGCTCCGGCTACCTGGCAAGGGATCCTCGGCGTGGTCGGGGGTCTGTCTGGCTTGTTTGGCTGTGGGAGGCTTGGGACTCCTGCCTCTCGGCCCGACCTCCGCTCTGGCAAGGGATCCTCGGCGTGGTCGGGGTCCATCTGGCTTGTTTGGCTGTGGGAGGCTTGGGGACTCCCTGCCTCTCGACCCGACCTCCGGCTCTGGCAAGGGATCCTCGGCGTGGTCTGGGGGCTCTGTCTGGCTTGTTTGGCTGTGGGAGGGCTTGAGACTCCTGCCTCTCGACCCGACCTCCGCTCTGGCAAGGGATCCTCAGCGTGGTCCGGGGGTCCGTCTGGCTTGTTTGGCTGTGTGGAGGGCTTGGGGACTCCTGCCCTCTAGACCCGACCTCGCTCTGGCAAGGGATCCTCGGCGTGGTCCGGGGGTCCGTCTAGCTTATTTGGCTGTGGGGAGGGCTTGGGACTCCTGCCCTCTCGACCCCGACCTCCCTTTTAATTCAACTGGTTGCAGTAATAATGGAGACACCAGAACTACTATTGACTTAATTTTTATTTCTCAAAATATATCTGAGTTCCAAAGTAAGGTAGGGGCCCATTATTGAGAGATGATTGCTTAACTGAATGTAAAGTTAGCATAAATCAGCATTATAGACCCTGTAACACACCCTTAATGTCTTCCAGAACATGCAAGAAATTTAATCATTCAGCATGTATTATGGATTTAAAAAACATCAGCTGGGATAGGATGAACCTAATCCCAGATATAGATGATGCTGTAGACTTTTTCAAGGGTGAATTTCTATTGGTTCAGGACAGACATGCACCCAAAGTGCAAATACAGAAAAAACAAAATAGTATGTCATGGATCAATGGTAAAATTCTGAAATACTTAAGGGTTCGGATCGCTTTGGGAAAAGAGCAGAAAAATATAATTGGGAAAGTGATTGGGGTAAGTATAAGACTTTTAGGAATCAATGTAAGAAATTAATTAGAGAAGGAAAAAGGGCTATACTATAAAAATAAATTTGAAATAGCTACGAATACTAGGCACTTCTGGAAGACAATAAGGCAGCATCAAACACCTGTTCAGTTGAAATTACCCACTTCCATAAGAACGGAAGACAAAGTTATTATGGACCCACATGAGATGGCAGACACTTTAAATAATTTCTTTGTAAACATACCAACTTTGTCCCACAATAATTGTACATTAACAGTCAAACTGATAATTACCCAGACCATGAAGCCACAGGACTTATCACACCCTAAGTTCAGATTTAGAATGTTGAACTGTAAGGATATAATCAACAATTACAAAAGTTAAATATAACCAGATCAGGGTATTAGATGGACTGCAGGCAATACTTCTGAGAGAAGGAGCAGAGGTAATAGCTGTACCACTAACCAAATTATTTAACTGCAGCATACGTTTAGGTATTTTGCCAGATAAGTGGAAGGTTGAGAAGATAATTCCAATTTTAAGGAGGAGATAATCAAACGATTCATAACTACATGCCCATAGCCTTATTATTTGTCATCTCAAAAATATTTGAGAAAGAGATACACAAACAACTATATGATTATTTAAATCAATACAGTCTCTTGGCTCCAGCAGTCTGGCTTCAGACCCTTACATCACACATTTTATGGACACTGTCTCCCATGCACTTGATAACAAACTGCACATGGGAGAGGTGTTTGTTGATCTGTCAAAATCTTTTGACACTGTGGATTTTTCCTGTTACTAAACAAATTAGAATGCAAGGGCATCGGTAAAGAAGTTTTAGAATGGGTCCATTCTTACCTCCATGGTCGTACTCAATTGGTGAGGATAATGGAACAGTGTCAAAACTGTGGTTGATGAACAGAGGAGTACCCCAGGGTTCAGTCCTGGGGCCACTTCAGTTCATCACCTTCATTGATGAACTGCCCAGGATTTGTACAAACAGTAGTGTTAATATGTATGCAGATGACACTGCTTTGATCCCAGAGCTAAGTGATTGCGCAGCCTTAGAAATTACTCTGCAACACAAATTTTATAAACTAGAAAGGTGGTCAAAGGATAACAAGTTAATATTGGACACAAAGAAAACAACTATCATGATCTTTAACAACAAAAATTAAGGGGACTGGGTGAGGAATTATTAAATATAAATATAAGAACAGCAAATGGAACACATCCTATTCAGGTTCACCATTATAAGTACTTAGGTTTATGGGTTGATTCACAACTGGAATTTGATTATCATATAGAACAGCTTTATGTAAATGTTTCGCAGAAGTTGGGGTACTAAGAGACATGGAGAATGTATGACTCAGGGAACATGGGAAATGATTGTTAGCTCTGTCATACTTCCTCTAATTGATTATGGATGTATAATTTATAATAGTACAAATAAATATAATTTGTTGACGCTTGACAAATTGCAATATAAATTAGCCAGGTTTGTGCTTGGTCTGAATGGACCCTATGTCAACCATCATCATTGTTCTATGTTATCCCAACTCAATTGTGTTTCATTAGAAATATGAAGGGATAGAATTATAATTATTTTTTTATAAAAACGGATCTGTCCCCGAATACCTTAGGGACAAATTGATTTGGAATCCTAGCATCTATTCATTAGAGAAGTAAGAGGAGGGTTTAAAGGTGCCATACATAAAAACTAAGTATGGTAAGCAGTGATTTGATTATATTGCTGCCCACAAATGGAATTCAGTCCCTCCATTGGTGTGACATAAGCCTACTTTTGTAACCTTTAAGTCTGCTATACAGGATTTATATGCATTTAACTGCTCCTGTTATCACTGTATCTTACACGGTGTTATTATTGAATGTGTGAATTTATGTATTTATTTGTATTTGTAATTTGTATTTGTAACCATGTATATATGTTTGCTTACTATGCGTATTAATTGTGTAACAGGACGGCCCTGTAAATTGCCCTATGCCTAGTGCCTCATCCTGATGAAATATAAGAATAAACTGAACTGAAACTTGGCTAGTTTAAATGCATGCCAATGAATCATTTAAACCTATCACCTAGGATCTTGGTTCCCTCCTGGACAGGTGCAGACCATCGCACCAGTATAGGACTGCATCCCTCCAAGTGGACCCCCAGTCCCCAGTGAAGCCAAAACCCTGTGTTCTGCACCAGTTTTCAACCACTGATTGAATCCCATGGTGTGGAGCACCTTAGCCTCACCCATGCCATGGACAGGCAGCACCTCCGAGAAGGTTACCATGCATGCTACTTGTCTAAGGCCCATTCCCAACTCCACAAACTCCTCCTGCACTGCTGTGATCCTTTTCCAGCTAGGTCATTTGTCCCTAGTGGACAATCATATCCAGCTCCCTCTCCCATGCAGCTGCTCAGCGATCCTGAGGATTTGCACCCTGTCCCTCTTAGCCATGGTGTCAGGCAGGCACCTTACCTCCCTCTCCTCCCCTTCCTCAGTTCTGCCCTCCTAACAATGGAGTCCCCACCAGGAGTTGTTTCCTTCTCCTGTGGGGTCCCATCTACCCTCCTGTGGGTTTCCTTTGTGGAAGTTCCCAGCATCCTCCTTGGTCTCCACTGCAGGTGCCTCTTTAGAGGAACCAAACTCTGCCAGAATGGTGCATGAATTGTGGAGAGATACAACTGGAGGATGCATCTCCATTCCACCACCCTCACCCTCCCTGAGCCCATTGTGGTCCAACCACTCCTCTTTCTTGGCATCATCTGAGGCAGCGGTGGCAGCCCTGGTGGTCCCTGGGTGGGAGAGAAGGTCCCTGAATCCTGCCAACCAGTCTGGAGATAAGCAACCTCCTCCCTCAGCCCAGAGAGGTGTCTGCAGATGGGACAACACCACATTCTCCAGAATGTCTCCTGGAAGACTGCTGCTGCACAGCCACTGCACTGCACCACTCCCATCATGTCTTATTTGTGGCCCTCAACTGTTGTTTTGTATGTTTACCTGTTCTCTCTCTGTTTATTTTTCATTTTAATTTTATTTTTTTTCTCCCTACCTTCCTACTGCCTCTGTGCACTTAGAGTTCCTGCTCTTCCTTTTCTGGGACAGGAAGCTCCTGTATTCCTCAGTAGTCTCCTTCTTACTTGCTCAGTGTCAGACCTCCAGCAGCTGGGGGATGGAGAGATGATCTTTCCCAATGAACTTGATGTGGGACCAGATGTCTACAGGAAGAATACTGGGCTTGGAGTTCTATGACTAAGGAAACTTTCAGCCGGGAAGAGTTTAATTTCCTATGACAAGTTGCAATATTAGTGCAGTCGGAGATCAGGACTTGTGAACCTACTCAGAACTTTAGGTTGGTGCATAGATTTGTTCTTATTTAAGTCTTATAATGCTATGCTTTAATTAAGTTCTTAGCTTAAGGATAGAAGTGGGGAATTTAACTTGCATTGTAGCTAAGGTTACTCTCAGACATGCATTTGGGTTGCAGTTAGTGATGGCTGAGTGGCCTCAAATCACTCCGTGGAGTGATTTGCGATGAAAGGTGAATTAGGTGGGTGTTCACAATGTGAGCATGTGCCGGCTTTATTAATGGGTAACGCCAAGTCCATTGAAAATACTGACTTCACGTTACTCCGCCTTCCCAAACCACTACTCACCATTTCTTAAGGCAAAGTACATTGAAAACAATGTACTTCGCCTCACTTCACCTTGTTTTTAAGCTCCAAAGGCAAATTTTGCAGTGATTCATGGGATTTCAGGTCACATGGGCTCTAGATTGTTCTGCACAGCTTCAGTTTGGGGTAGTCTGTGTAAGAAGCTGTAGGAGACAATCTGCTCAGAGAGCTCCCTGCATTCAAACCTTCAAAAGCTGTTAAAAAGCCTTTTTGAGTCATTTCTTTTGCTGAAACTTTAGTTCATCAATTATAGGACACCCTCCTGTGCTCATATCATCAAGTGTTTATTATTTGTGTATGGATTTTGAATGTTAATGTACAACATTCAGTCTGTGTACTGAAAGACAGTGGAAGTGTGCTTTGGGGTAAGGGTGTATATGTGGTGTAGGTAGATTAACTTGGAGAAAAAGATAGTGCTTTCTGTTTTGGTGATATTTTTCTCGTATAACTGTGTTAATGTACACACAGTAATATTTTCAATATTTCTTGCCTTTTTGCTAATTGTTGTGGTGCAGCAGTGCATAATTTTAGTTTGTTTAAAATATGTGGTTATATCACTGAAGTTTTCAATTTGCTATGCATTTCTTAGTGTGTGTGTGAGTATGTGTGACGCGTGTCATCAAATCAGACACCTTTATTGTGCCACATAATAATTTCAGCAATGTGAAGCTGCTATCCACTGTAGCTGTGTGATTTTTGTACTTCTTTGTGGTATCTTTACTGGTACTAGTACTAGTGACTGTTACTACAGCAGGGCAGTACACTGCCCTCCACCGTGGCCCACCCCAACCAGCAAAAGTATTCTTTTCCAGATTTGAATTTCTGATGGTGAGCACTGGTTAGGTGCTGTGCCTTTGTGTCTGCATCTCTTCAGTGCACAGCACAATCTTAATCTGTCTCTGCATTTGCATCTCTTTAGGGCCCAATCTCCATCTGTAACTTAAGTCACAGTTGTTTCTTTGGCTTCCCTTCAGAGTACTGGATGGGTGTAGTGCTTAATTCTGCATGAACATTGTACTCATTAATATGTTTTTAAGTCAGGACCGTGATCACGAGTCAATTGTGATACAAGTCACGTTCTTCATCATCACGGTCACAAATGCAGTCACAAATCACGTATTCATGATCATTCACGTTACTGAATCACAACATTAGATTTTTTCTAGTTACTTGGATGTATTGTAAGCCTGTTTTGTAGTATCTCTCAGGCTTCACCACCCACCATTGTACTCATTGATATGTGTTTTAAGTCTAGGAGTTTAAGCTACAGCTCATCGGGAAGTACAGCCGAGGTGGTAGGCATTCATGTTTCTTCATCATCAGGGTCACAAATGCAGTCACAAATCAAGACTCACGATCATGCCATGAATCACAGCATTACATTTTTAATAGTTATTTGGATGTATTGTAAGCCTGTTTTGTAGTATCTCTCCATGCTTCACCACCCCACCATTGTACTCATTAATGTTTGTTTTAAGTCAGGGAGTTGGACAGTGTCTGCAGTACTTACACAGACTGGAAAGAAGACTGCCTGCACACAAGCAGTTTAGTACAGTATACATGCACTGCTCAGAATACAAAGTGTCATGCATATGGAAGATGACAAAAAAGGGCATAATTAGATACAGGGGTCGGGGATGGTGGAGGAATACATTTATAACACAGCAAGGAAGGTGTGGGGGCACATGATGTGAGAGAAAAAACTAATGTGGGATCCCATGGTGATCCAGCAGCAGTTCCAGCATGGAATTTGCAACTGATGTCTCTCTATGTGATCCAGGCACTGTTCCACAGTACTCACCCTCTCATTGTTATCCTCAACAGCACTCCAGAGAACTGCCAAGTCAGCCTGTGTTATGTGCAGTTCTCTGGGGTCCCACATTCTACAGGCTGACCTACTAGTGGTGGTGGGGATGCTGGTGGAGCAGCAGGTGCAGCTGTGGCCCTCCTCTTCATACGGATGCCTCAATGCACAGCTGCACCCTCTGCCATAGAATGGCCAGCAGATGAAGGCATGGTCTGTTCAGTGGCAGCCTGCCACTCTAAATGCTGGTGATTGAGCATATGGGTGTGCTGGCCCCCTCAGTCCCCAGGTGAGTCCCCGGGGCACGGCACACCTCCACCTCACATAGGCGGCACTTGACAACACATCTGTCCCCCCAACACAGTTAAAATTCTGCCAAACAATGGAGGTTCGGGGAGGACCAGGCTCAGGCAGGGATGGCCAGATGAACTGGCAACCACCTGGTCATGGTGCTGAACAGGGATGGGATCTACACCTGGACTTGGGGGAACAGGCATCCTACTCTAGAGGTTCTGGTGCTAGACTTGATGGTGGTGGTGGTGGTTCAACTGCCTTAGAGTCAGGACAGGAGGCAGTGTTGGTCCTCTCGGGGGGACACTCACAAGTTTTGAGTGGTCCAACAGGAATGGGTGCCCATGCCCTCCACACATGCACATGGTACGATGCTTACCACTACCACACACTATCCAAGAGCTGCCCCTGCTCCTGCCCAGACATTCCCTCACCCTGATCCATCTCTCCTACTTGAGCTCCCTCAGTCTGAGCAATCACTACTACACTGTCACACAACTCACACCATCACACAACACACACAGTCACACAGACAAACAACTAACTACTTATAAAGGTAAGAAAAATAAAATTTACAGAAAGAGCAAATTAACTAAAAAGAGTACAGACTGAAAAGACAAAAAATGTAACTTTCAAAAAGCTGTTGGGTCTAAATCAAAGTTTAAATCTCCTCCTCACTCTGATCTCAAAGTATCAGCAGTCACAAAACATACTACTGTCTCTCCGTCTGCACAGGAGAAAGTAAAAGTGTCTGCTTGTATGACTCACTTTCTTCCTGCCATGCTAAACAGCATGTGACTTACAGTACTGTAAGCCATGTGATGTGTGGGGGCTGCCAAATCTGAAACACCAAGTGGGTCATTTAGAATCATCATGAGGAACTCGAAGTCCATTAAAACAATGACTTTGCCATACTTGCATTGCCATTCTGCCTTAGCAGTAAGTGATGACAAAGCGGAGTAGCACTTTGCATTCCCTACTCCACGTGGGGATGGTTTGAAGTGCCCACTTGCTCCCTTCACCAGGAAATTTAATTTCATACATCTCTAGTTGCTGTGATTTAAAAGGATTTCTTTTCAAGGCTATAACAATTTGCTGCTTTAGTTTAGTCAGCAACTGGGAAAGAAGCTTTTATACATATAGTACACAGTTTTATTCCAAATTAACTTGATGTGGGACCAGATGTCTACAGGGTGAAAACAGTTTGGAGGTGGATAACAGAACATTGTGTGGACAGGAAAAGTGCTTCTGAGATCGGGATCACCTGTTATATGCTGTTGAACAGAATTAGCTTGCACTGGCAGGAGCTTGCCATGACTTCGCACAGGTGGCAGGGAGGAGATCTATGATGTACCCTACCACCTAGATAAATGTTGGAAGTACCCTATTGTGAAGATTTAAAAAAAATATCCAGCTGGCTGGTGTAATGTTGTGCAGATATCATTTTATTTCTTGCAAAAATGGTAATGTATATTGTATAAATGATCTTATCAGTTTAATTTGATGAGGATAGGGGGCCCATCAGTATCATTATGATCATGAAGCTAGGTTGACCAGCTGAGAGACATTAAGGACCTGCACCTGACATATTTTTGTGGGTGTTTGCAGCAGCAGATCATTCTACCACATGCAACCACCCTATCATAACTGACAGTGTTAAGGTAGTGTCAGCATTAACAATGTGATGTGAGGACCCAGTTAATGAGGGAATGGTTTTGGGAATTGTGGAAGAGGAAGATGAATTCTCAAATGAGTTGCTTGTGGTTAAGGGATTGAAGTTTATAGGCACGCTATTTAGTCAAGGGGATCAATTGTTGTTAATATGACTGGTAGCTAACTGGAGGAGAAGAAGAAGCAATTTGAAGAAAGGTGGTCTCTGATGGGATTTGGTTTGTTAAAAGGGCAGCAATAGATGCCACCTGCAAACATTGCTAGGGACAAAGCTGAAAAGAGTTTACACAGGAGGTACACATGTGATAAAGGAATGGGTGTCTATTGTATAAGGTTGCAAATAAGGTTGAGTCCCACATGCATAGTATTACATGCCAGTCTCACTGTTGACAGTCTGGCTTGTGTACTGCATAATCAGCAATGGAGGTATCTGCATCACTCGTTCCAGTTAGGAGATGAACTCAAGTGATAATGAGAACATCTGGCTTATAATGCAGTATCAACAACCTAAGCTGATATGTCTTAGAAGTAAATTCTGGGTGTTGACATAAAAGAAGCTCAAGCTTTTAGGAAGGGAGAGGAAATGATGGAGTAGAGAGGCCAAGGTTGAGCTCTATGTCATACGGCAACAGGAGCAGGATAATGAAAACACTTATAGCATAGGACTTTCTTCACTAGAAGGAAGAAATAAGAAGAGAGGCAGAGAAGGATAAGGGATTGCAGATAGATCATAAGATGTCTCCAAGAATGAGAGATGGGAAGGGAGGAGGAGCCAGCCACAGACTGTGCTACAAAATAGGAAGACTGAAGAAGGGTAAGGGTGGTTGTGGTGGGCTGGAGGAACAGTGGAATGGAATGCTGGAGTGGACAGAATGAAGAAGTAGTAGAAGTGAGATGAGTAGTACGGTATACTGAGGAAGAGATTATTGGAGGTGAAGGTGAGACTGAAAGGAATGAGAGGTAGGCTGGGATACAGTATGTTAAAGAAAGTATGTCAAAGAAACAAGGAAATACCTTACTAGAGTCCTTGGAAAACAGGAGGATGGGTGGTGATGGTATAGACATGAAACTAATCTCCATCACCCTTCCCGAGGTCCATCGGAACCCATCAACAAGCTATTCAACCTATCCCTCCACCTGGCTACTTTCCCTCCATCTGAAAACTTCCCAGGTTACACCTGTTCACAAGGGGTGATTGGTCACTGGTATCGAATTACAGACCTATATCAATTCTCTCACTCTCTCTAAAGCACTGGAAAGAAATAGCCTACCAACTCATGGATCACCTGCACAAATATGACCTCGTTTTTCCCCCAACAGCACGCTTTTGCAGACTGCACAGTACTACCCCCCTAATTAACTTTACTGGATACATACATGAGGCACTCGACCAGGGTCATCTGGTCAGGGCAATCTTCATAGAACCTAACCAAAGCCTTTGACCTTGTGGATCACCAACTGCTGCTCCACAGACTAAGTGGCTGAGGGATGTCCTATTCATGGTCCAGTGGTTCTACAGCTATTTATCCAGGAGATCTCAGAAAGTCAAAATTAACGGTGCAATCTCCAACACCTGCGAGGTCTCAGTGAGGTTCCGCAGGGGTCCACACTGGGCCCTCTTATTCAGCCTCTTTGTGAACCATCTCCCTGATGCCTTCCCTCATCTGAGATTCTGCTTTATGCAGGTGACACAGAGTTATTCTCTCGAACTCCTGCAAAAGCGCTTACTATGGAACTGCAGCACAACTTTAACCAACTAAGGAATGATTCAAGGACAGCATGCTGGTGCTCAACAGTAAAAAATCAAGATGACGCTCTTTGCCAGATGACAAAGAAGAGATCTGCTGTACCCCTCAATTACCTGCAACTCTCACATCACCTTCAATCGATCAATCAATCAATCAATCAATCAAAATCTTTATTTAACCAGGCGGTCACCGTTGAGCAAGGCTCATTCTTGAGATGGAACTGGATGTAACAAATACAGAATAAGGTATAATGCACAATAATTATGATACAAGAGCATAAACCGTGTGGAGATAAACAGAGATAATAATATGTGGTGCAGGTTAAATGAACATGTGTGGTCAAGCAGAGTGCATTAATGTTGAGACACAAGGGAAACAAGGAGATACACAACATTACAATATACTAGCAAGAAAGCAGGGGTGAGAGCAGGAGTTGATAGAATAAGTGAACAGCCAAACAACTGTCCAAACAGTCAGTATTGCAGATGGCTTCCGCAACTAAGGTGCAAAAGTATGGGTCGTAAGGGGAGATGAGCTGACTGGAGCCACAGCATCACTAGAAGGCTCACAAGGGTATGGGAGGATGGGGTGGCGGGAGCAGGGAGGAAGGGTGAAGGGTGGCGCAGGCGGTGCACCTTTGAGCAGATGTCCTTGTTCCGATATCTTGGCCTCACAATAGATGAGTCCTTGTCATTTGACGAACATATATGCAATATTACAACTGCAGCCAATAGAAAACTAGGGGCCCTATGCAGGCTTCGGTTCTGCCTTACTCCGAGGCCAGGAAACAGGCAGTCAGAGGTACAATCCTAGCTATTCTGGACTATGGGAATGTTGTCACAGGGCTGCCACTGATACTAGCCTGCTCAAAGTGCACACCTTGCTAAATAAAGCCTGTAGGTTTGTGTTTAGGTGTCGATCGCCTCTAACATATACATGTGACCTTACATAAGGACTGAATGGCTCCCACTTGTGGATCGCATTAAGCTTCATGCCGGTCTTCTGGGAAAGAAGGCCCAACTTGGACTTGACATCCCTCCTACAAGCCTTATTCCATCCTGCTCCAGCCAAACATGCCACTAGAAGTGTTACTAAGCAAGCATTAGCTGTTCTGTTAAAGGACTGCATTGTGGAGGCAAGCCTTCACATTTAGGGTTCCACCTGGTTAAATGAGCTACCACCCACTGGCACAAGCCTCACATGCATCAGTCTCAAGTCCAAGTTATGAAAGTCTATCCTCCCCACGACACTGCTACTGCCACTCTTAACCCACAAGCTCTGCACACCACTTTCCTCGCAAGCATGAGTAATAAAGACTATCTTCCCTCCTGTTCACTGCTACCACCACTCTTAACCCAGCTGTTACCCAACCCTGAACCCAGGGCCTTCCAAGGTTCATTTTGTACTCTACAAATTGGCCTGAAGCTCCCTGCTCTACTCCTGCCCTACCAGCCTACCTATCATGCACACCCCTACTCCCTTACCTTCTCTTTGTTAGCTCTCACCTCCCTATTCCATACCCTCCTCCCTACCCATGAGCCTAACCTCCATTCCCTCCTTTGATTCTTCTTCTGCTACCTATTCCTGATTAGTTCCCACTACCCTGACTGTTTATCATGACTATGCTTACTCTGCTGGATGTAGCCTAGAAACTAATTTAGTTATCAGGAATGATGTTCAGCCACATCTTCTGTTCCTCCCTACAGGCTCCTGCATAGCTCCAACCTCTGATGTTCTCCAACTAGTATCCAACTTGACTTATGCACTTTATTGTCTGCCCTGCTGTGTGTACTGTATCCCCATGTACCCTGTACCCATGCTGTGGTGATGTGTTGCTATTACCAATGTTATTGATTGCTACTGATCACATTATTATATTTTTAACAATGCCTATTTAGCTGTTATTGAACCCCAAACTCGTGAATTCTCCCTCCCTTTATGACAAGGATCCTTTGTTAATGAGCTTTTAGCTTAAAAGTTGTAATTCCGATTACTCAATAAATAAATAAAAAAATGGTGTGAATTTAGTAGATCACAGGGGGATGATAGAGGATTAGAAGGAGAGAGACACAGATAAATCAGGTTAGAGCTAGTTGCAATTGGGATTGAAGCGAATAGGCTGTGAAGGAGAAAAGACTGTGTGAGGTTAGTAGGAAGAAGGAGGATTCAGGAAGGGGATCTAGGGAGTAGAAGACAGGAGAATTAATGGGCCTGCGGAGGGAGATAGAGGCAGTGTGGTTACTGGCAAGAAGTCATTAGCAAATCAAACAGTTTAAGATAGGAAAACCTGGAGAAAACAAATTTGCATAGCCAATATGTAACCCCTACAAATTGGGGTTCCCGAAAAGTCTTCCTTGAGCTTGCCTAAATGCTCACTGCCAGGCTGGTGTTCTGATGTTTAGTAGATTAAATGTATTACCAGAGTGCACCTGTATAGCCTCCGTGTACTGTCTCTTAAGAGCTGCCTGGATTGCAGTCTTAATTAATCTAAAAGGAGCTCTGTTAGAAGATGCTTGTTTGCTGATCATTTGTTAGAGTAGTAATAATATTGCAGTTTGTTCTAACCTGCCTTCTTTGCAGCAATGACTGTTCTGTTTATCTCCACCAACTTGGCCGGGACTGTCAGACTGGGCCAATCAGACCACTGTTGGGACTCTAAATGGAACCTGCCTACAGGGGCCTGGTGAGGTCAAAACCTGTAGAAAATGTAGTTTTGCATTTGGCATCTAAAATAACCTGGAAGAGGAGCCCTTGTTGTGACTGACTGACAGATCAGCCAACCGAACATTTTGGATTTTGGGGAAATTGCCAAGCTGCTTGCTGCTAGTTTCAGTTCTGAGTTGGGAAGTGAAGAGATAACAGCTTGAATGATTCAAGTAGCAGCCCTGCATAGACTTGCATGGGAGAACTGTGGAAAGGCCTGAGTTTTGGCTTGCATGCTTGCCTGTTGTCCCTGAGAGGAACTTGTGCCTTTTGGACTGAATCCGAACTTGGAGAGTGAAGTAAGCCTCTTAATTGTGACCAGGCTCCTACCTGAAGAAGACTGAAGAGTTGCTGAATCTGAGCGGCCTGTCTGGACTTCCAGCCACCTCTGAACTTCTGGATTGTGCAGAGACTTTTAATTGTGACTGGAGAGCCTTTTGTCTGGTACAGTGGAATTTCCTTACATGTGAATGTGTTGTGTGCTTATAGTGGGTCATGATTTGGTTCCCCACTGAGGTTTGAATTGTGTTCTGCTTGCTGAAAGCTGCATTAGAATTTCCTTACATGTAAATTACCTATGTGCTGCTAGTGGGTCGAGATTTGCTTCCCACTATGGTTTGAACTGTATTCTGCTTGCTGGAAGCTGCATCCAGCCCACAGAATGAATCCAAAATCATCTCCATTGGGCCTGGGACTTGCCACATTGGCCCAGCCAGACTACCCACTGCTCAGAGAAAGCCATCAATGAGAGACCTGCCTGGGGATCAGCCCCTGCCCAACACTTGAACAGGAATGGTGCCTTGGTGATTCATGTGGGCCCTGCCTCCGGCACTCCAGCTCAACAACCTGCAGTCTAGATTTCATCCTGCCTGCATCTAGTATTGGGTATCATGAGTAAACATCAGGCTAGTTCCCTGCAACAACAGCTAAATCTAAAGTGTTGTCATCTGATTTTCTGGTTGCTTTTCTTTCACGAACTGAGCCTCCAGCTCCAGATTACTAATAGTGGGTGCTGTGCATGTTGCTGTCTTCCATCACAGGACCCCAACCAGCTGCAACATTCCTGGCTAGCCCATCGTCTCCTTAGCTGGGTACCCAGAGGTGTGACTTGTGGGAACTTAAAGTATGTATAACTGTTTGATTAATATAGCCTTTAAGCCAATCAACCTGATTACTTCCTTCCTTGTTCAAGTCCCTGAATAAATCAGATCTGACTTTTCTGCCTTTAACCTGACCGTGGTTCCAGTTTGTGCCAAGAGTACTGTACTGTTGCTATTTACTGTGCATAACCTTGTTTTACAGGGGTCCCCAGGGTCGAGCAAGAGGAACCAGCCCTGGTGGTAAGTGCAAACAGTGTGGGTGCTGTTATGTGTACAAGGGGTACTGTGAAAGGATTATCGTATATTGCTCAGGCCACTAGAAGGGAAAGAGGGGTTATAGTGTCCCGGAGGGCTGTGCCCAGGTTAGTTTGACCACTACCAACCCTGACCTCCGGGTGGAGGCACCCGTTGCAGAACCTAGGCCCTTAATCTGCTAGTAACCATAGCAGGCAGGGGTAGTAGCCCATGGGATAGTGCTACCTAGGGGTTACATATAGGGTATCAGTCAATCATGATAAATGAAGAATAATACCTGAAATAAGTGATAACACAGTTACTATACTGTTCAGGACAACTATAAAAGCAAAATGAGAGTTTGAACTCTAGAAGGGAGATTTAAGGTAAAAGAAGCAATCTAGGATAAAAGATGGGAAATGTTTAGCATGAACTTATAAGGTGAGGGCACAAAGACAGGGTAGTAAAGAGCAACAATTGATAGCAGTTACATATGCACAGAAGCATATAGTCAGTCAAAGCTAAACAAATGCAAGAAATATTAACTGTAATATAGTGACTGTAACCATAACAGAGCAGATAACAAATTACGGTTAACAAAAAGGAGCTGCATAGGCAGGCTGTGAAAGGCAATCAGAAACAGAAACATGGAAACACAGAATTTGTTGGCAGATAAGGACTGCTTGGCCCACCTACAGTAGTTTGCCCATTTTTCTTTGCCAGTACTGTCACCACAGACCCTACCTGATCTCTGGCTTTCCCCACCACTCTACGCTCCTACCAAGATTCCTTTGTGCGTATCCCATGCATGCTTGAAGTCAACCACTGTTTTCATCCCACCACCTCAGCTGAAAGACTTTTTAGGCATCCACTGCTCTTTCAGTGAAGAAATACTTCCTCAAATCCCTCCAAAATGTCCCCTTCCAGCATCATTGCATGCCCTTTGTTCTGATGCACCATCTCCTCTTAAAAATAACTCCCCTTCTGTACTGTATTCACCTGTGAAGTATTTATAGGATCTATCATGTCCAGAGGTGGAGCCAGGATTGGGAGCTGGGGAAATTGTCAACTAGTGCCAATTTAAATGAGTTTCCAAACCCAGGAAACCTTTTGCATATACAGTATATTTAAACACTATGCAGCGTACATTTCATTCAGTTTCTTTACTTATATCCCTCATCCTCTATTACTATACTGTACCTAGCTCCCTGAAAACAGGGTTTCTGTTTCCAGACTTCATGTCACCCCACTGCCTTTTTTCACTATAGCCCTGTTTGTGACATCATAGTCTCTTGCAGTAGAAAGGTTATAATGTTACAGACAGTGCACTAGGACGAAAACTCAGGAGGATGAGATGAAACCGGAAACAAATTCTGTTTACTTGCTATTTTCCTCAGTAATAATGAATGAGGGTACATTGATACATGAACTAAATGAAGTAGCAGGTGAATTGGATCTGCATATTTCATTTTAAATATGTTCCTGTTCTTTGGAGAATCATTTTAAACATGCAGTGTGGACTACATACATAACAGAGTAGATGCAATGATATCTTTGGAGAGAAAAAGACTTATGGTCTATCCAGTCTGCAACGTCTGCTGAATTATCAGTGGTGTGGTCTGCTGCATGAATCTTTTTTTTATTGCTATTATTTTATTTACTTACCGAAAAATAGACGATAATTTATTTTTGCCAACTTGGAATAATTCTTAATAAAAAAGAAGGTAGACTATTGCAGCAAATGTGTGAATAAAATAAAATGTGAAATTCAAGAACACAGCTAGGCAAACTACTAACAGTAATGCAAAATTAGGTGGCAGAGTGAAAGTTTCAAAGATAAATAATGCAAAACACTGAATACATAATGCCTTTCACATGTGGAAAATGAATCAAAACACCCATATTGCACCCCTAAACACCCATATTGCACACTAAAAAGTTTTGAAAAGCCCATGTTGCAGGCAGTGCACTGAAGGCTCATTTTCAGGGAGGGAGTTTAAAGCAATTTCAAGGTATAGGCTACAAAGTTTTTCAACATAGGAAACACAAGTAGCAATAATGTCATGTCCTCCCTCTCCCTCCTCCCTTCCAGGGTGTAAATACTGAAATCTTTAGTCTGCATAATTTTAGTTGCCTCCTTTGGACAGCTTCTACCCTGTCTATGTCCTTCCTGAGATGTGATTTCCAGAACTAGACACAGTTCTCCAGGCAGGGTCTCCCCAACAATATATACAGTGGTAAAACCACCTCTCCTTCTCCGGTGATACGCCTTCCTGTTGACTCCAGCATTTCTTCGCTACCTTGAGGTTATAAGATATGATTATCCCAAGATACTTTTACTTGCTTAGTGACTGTCGGTGCCTCTCTGCCCCCATTTTATACTCTACCTCTGTGTTTCTATGCCCTATGAGCATGATTTCGCACTTTTTCACATTGAAAGACAGCTGCAGTACCTTGACCACACCTCAATGTCTCGTTAGTAACTACCCATTCTTTTCACTCTCTCTAGAGTGTCTATTGCAGATTTGTGTGTCATCTGCAAAGAGGCATACCTTCCTTTCCTGCTCTTCTTTAATGTCACTTATAAAGACATTAAACAGGATTTTCCCAGTACTGAGACCTGAGGTACCGACTGGTCACTCTCACCTCTCCAGAGTTAAGTGACATTTACCAGCACCCTGTTTTGCCTATCCATCAACCAATTTCATACCCAGTTTACCACCTTGGGCCCACACCAAACTGTTTGGTTTCCTTATGCATCTTCTATGTTGTACCCTGCTTCTCTGTGATTTTCCTGGTACACTTCTTTATCCTCTTCCTCTGTGACTCTTTGTAACTCCTGAATGCTACCTTTTAGCCTTTACCTTTGCAGCCACTTCCACTGAGAACCATAGCAGATGCTTTTTTTCCCTTGTTCTTGCTCAATTATTTTACACAAAGGTTCGTTGCCTTCACTATGCCATCCCTTAATTTACCCCATTGTTCCTCCACCACCCAAACAATTTCCCCATGGTAGGTCATCTCTAAGGTAGTCACTCATTTTTTAAACTCTGCCTCCATCCCTGATCAGTTATCTCTGTAGTGTATTCTCTGATGTTTTGTTAAAAATTCTCAATAAAGTATATTGAATTAAAAAAACAAAACTCTGCCCTCCTGAAGTTCAGGACCCTGGTCCATGTGCTGTTTACCTCTGTTGCTCTCCTGATGTTAAACCACAGTTATCACTGGTCCCCAGATAGCATTCTATCGATGTCCGAAATACTGTCCCTGTTTAGACCAACAGGGCAAGTAGTATCCCATCATGAGTGGGATCCTTGACTTGCTGCCTGAGAAATGCCTCCTGCAGGAGTCTGGGATGTCCCTGCTCTAGCCAAAGCTGGGAGGCTCCAATCTATATCCAGAATTATAGTCCCCACAAGCAAAACCTCCCTTGTTCTTCCATTGTGCTGATAGCTTTCCCAATTGCCTTATCCAATTCCATCCCCTTGTTGGAGGTCTGCATATCACCCAGTATGAAAGGTGGCTCCGACTTCTGTCTCCAGGGTGATTCACAGCACCTCCAGCACCTCTTTTCTCCCAGGTCTGTTAAATTTCTTTCACTTTGGGCCATTCTTTACATATAGAGCAACCCTCCTTTCTTCCTCCCTATCCTTCCTGAGCCCAATGTAGTCTGGCATGGCCATGTCCTGTTGTGGCTACCAGTGCATTATGACTCAGCAATGGGCACGATTTTCAGGTGCCTCCACCATTATGGCCTCAAAGTCTGGAATTTTATTTCCAAGACTCCTTGCATTTTGTTTACATGGCTCTCCACACCTTGCTCACACTCTGCTGCAGCCACCCTTCCTCCTCTGTGTCCCATCTCATTTTTCCTCTCTTGTCCCCTACTTCTTTGCTCTTCCCATTAACCTGCTTCCTGTGGGATTTTCCTCTCCTCAAGTCCTCCCTTTGTACTGCTTCATTCTGTGTGTGTGTGTGTGGGGGAGGGGGCAGTTTATGCAAAAAGATTCTTCTACATTTGGAGCAGAATTCCCATGATTTACATGGATTAGGTGGGAAACAAAGGGAGGCTTGTCCCAGTCTTTCACACTGCTTGTACCTATTAATCTCTATACTTTACTTTGTGATCAAGGTATGATTTTTTCTGGTAGGGCTGTTCTTGACTGTTTTTCTTTGCTTTGGTTCTAGTTCAGTTTTCAATGTACAGCAGTCATATCTGGTATGGTCCCTGTTTGTTTGGCAGTTTATGACTCCTTTGTCTTTCTACCACCCTCTTGGTTGGTGTAAATGTTCATCAATGGACTGTGGTTCCCCTCCCAGATGCGTGCAGGCCACCACCTCTTTATAGGCCCTCATCCCCACAGGTTGATCCCAAGTCCCCACTGTAGCCAAACACCACTACTCTGCACCATTCCTTTAATTACAAGTTGAGACTCCTAGCATGGAGTACCTTATCCTGGCTAAGCTGTAGACAAGCAGTCCCTCAGGGAAAGCCGCATTGCATGCTACTTGTCTTAGCTCCCCAGTTCAGTGCACTCTCCTTCATAATCCCATCCCTATCCCTTGCTAGATCATTAGTACCCAGGTTGACAGTGATTTCCAGCACCCCCGCCCTGCTACCATATAGTGATCCTTATTATCCACTGCCTATCTCTCTGAACAGTGGTGCCTGATAGGCAACTTATTCCACCTCACTCCCATTTCTGTTCCCAAGTCTACTCTCTTATCAACAAAGTCCCCAACCAGAAGCTGCTTCCTCCTCTACTGGGTTCCTCTAGCTCCCACCTTGGGCCATCCCTTCACAGGACCACCAAATCCTCCCTTGCCACTGCTTCAGGTGCCTCTTCCTGGCAGCCCCATCCTACAAGAATGGTGAAGGAATTCTGTAGTGGTGCAGGCTGAGGATTGTTTCCCAAAACAGGAACCTTCACCTTCCCATGATCCATTGGGCATTCCTCTCCTAGGAACCTTTGGGGCAATGGTAGTAGAATCAGTAGCCTCTGGTTGGGAAGCGATCCCTCTGGATACTAGGCAGCTTGGCCCAGAGAACAGTGACCTCTCCTCTCAACCCAGAGAGTTGTGCAGAGGAGCAGCATGTCAGCCCCAGAATGTCTCCCAGAAAACTGCAGCTCCACATCCATTGCACTGCAACACTTCCATAATTGACTTTATGAATTGTTACTACCACTGTCAACTGTAACTTGCCACTATTGCACCCTTTCTGTGCTTGGTGCTTTCCCACCTATACCTTCTAACGTTATATGCTTTATCACCCTACCCTTTAAAGGGTGTTTCTTGACTTCCCACTTTTTCCATGGCTTTCTCCTTTACTTGCTTGTCTGTAGTACACCCTTTACCCTCTACCTCTTTAATTCTTTTTGTTTTAATTAACCCTCCTGTAACAAGCTGGCCTATGGTAGATGGAGCGCAACATGCTGGGTTTAAAGTTTATAGAAGAAAATATACTTTTATTGCTCCAAATGTAAGTTATTGCTCCAGAAAAGCATAATCAGTGAGTTCAACTTCTCCAGCCTGGTCAGGTAACATAAAGGTTAACACAAACAGTTATTTCAGGCTGACTTGACAAAAGGAATCTTTGAACCACCTATGTGGGCCAGTAGTTTTTCAATATATAGTCTCAAACAAAACAAGCGGTGAATGCACAGCCTTGGGGTACCGGGTATCATAGTCTACAATCACCAGCATGATTTGGTACCCCCTGCAAAACAAGGGGTCCTTATATCGATCCCAATCCGTCAAATGATTCCTCCATAACAGGTAAGGGCACTAAAGGGGTCCTTGGACTGTTCTTTGGAGCTACTAACTGGCACGCGGACAAGATGCACGATAATCTTTAACATGTTGATAGATGCCAGGCCAAAAGAATCAGGGTAACAGTCGGGCTAGTGTATTCTCTATCCCACAGTGCCCTGCCACAGGAATAGGGGTGAGGCATAGTAATTCCTCCTGAAAGACTCAAGGGATTAGCAACTGATGGCGGGTATCACCCCACCTGGGACTCCCTACTAACTTGATACAGGATACCCCTTGTAACTCAAAATGAGGATAGCGGCTGCACGATTCTCATCTACCACCTCCCTTCCTGACAGCCAACTGGGCATATACCCAGCTGAGATACCATTGGCCCATTGTTCTTTGGCAATGTCTGGGCAGTGCTTAACACATCTTGCTCTAATAGGGATGGCCTCCAGAACTTTGGTTAGGTAGGTCTGTTAGGGTCAGGTTATGGGTCTGGACCCACTTTGCCTTTGCTTCTCGCCTCTCCTGTGCACCTGCCCCTTCAGGACCCCTTTCTTTGCTACCCTACACTCTCACTTAGATTTGCAGGTCTCATCTGGGAGTTAAGAATCCCTGGGTCCAGAAAGAGAAAACTTCTCCTAGTTGCAGGTGACTTCCTCCTCCCTCCAAGACCCTAATTACCAAAGATAAGTCTGCTTTCCATACAAACCACTTCCAATCTCTCCCAGTAACACTGGATAGGGTAACCAGGGCAACCCTCACCTTTATTGTCTCTGTTCGGACCCCAGAGTAAGTGTAACCATAGCACCAGGGTAAGCCTTTACATCCCCATGCACACATTGGAGAGGGACAGGGTTCTGGTCCTGCCAGCATCGGGGTTTACAAGGGCTATCCTGACTAGGGTCTGGCAGCTTCCTGAGTCCACCAGAGCCTCCATCTCAGCCCTTCTACCTCAACAGGGACCGGAAAATCTCAGGAGTCAGAGTCTCACCCCACTGTATATTGAATACATATCTGTAAATGTGCAGTCTATGAAGGTACAGTCCATGGGGCCAGTTCTTAAAGTGATCCTTCTGTCCATATGAGAAACATGCCACTGTGTCTCAGCTATGGGGTAAGCCTCCAGGTTTAGGCAGCGGTCCCTCAGGAAATATCTCCTGGACTGCTGGGTTGTTGTCTTTCCCAGAGTCTGACCTTTATTTGGCCCATAACCCCTCCCTACATGCCAAAGGTCCCTTCACAGTTCCAGCCAATATTCTTCAAGTCTAGCTCCTGGGATGATTCCCATCTTCCCAGGTGGCCTTTAAGCTGGGTCATGGGGAGGAGGAGAGTTCGCATCCAGCACTTGTTCTGAGATCTGCATGGCCTCTGCTAGCATGTTGATCTTCTGTTTGTTGACCCAGCTCTGAATTTTCAGAAATTGTTACAAGATGATTAACTCTGCCACTTTGGGGCCACTGTCTCCTTCAGGTTTTAGCCAACACCAACATAGGTACCACAATTGCTGTCCCACTACTCTAGGCCATGCACCTGCTGCAAATCTGAAGCTCCCAACCTCTGTCAGTAACTTTCTGAGTTGATGTCTAGGTGGTCCAGGATTGCCACTTTCACCTCTGTGTACTTCCCTGTTGTGGTAGTGTCCATAGCTCAATAGGTCACTTGGGCTTCCCTGGTCAAACAGGGGTCAAGGTGGACAGCCCATTGGGGTCTGGGCCATCCAGCAGCTTCTGCCACTCACTTAAACATTACCAGGAAGGCCTCAGGATCATCCTCAGATGTCATTTTGGTCAGCATGGCATTCATCCTAGGAACCCCTGGCCCTATGATAGCCAGACAAGCCTCACCAGTAGGATCTTCTTGTGGCTGTTGCACCAGGGACTCCTGCAGCTGCTGTTGTTGTTGCCCCAGCTGTATAAGAAGCTACAATTGTGCCTTCTGTTGGACTTGTTGTGCTTATTGGACCTGCTGTTGTGCTTCCTGCTGCTGCTGAGCCAGCTGGGTGAGAACCTGTTGTTGCTGGAGCCTGTTGTGTTTGTTGCACATGCTGTTGCACCTCCTGCTGCTGCTGTGCCAGCTGCCTGAAAGCCCATTGTTGTTGTTCGGTGAGGAACTTCAGCAATTTCTCCATATCCATTTTTCCAGAATGTAACTAGTCCTGCTCACTCCAGCAGCTGTTGATATCCCACTTCTGACAACACGCGTGGCAAGCTGGCCTATGGTAGATGGAGAGGCAACATGCTGGGTTTAAAGTTCACAGAAGAAAATGTACTTTTATTGTTCCAAATGTAGTTATTACTCCAGAAAAGCATAATCAGGCAGTTCAACTTCTCCAGCCTGGTCAGGTAACATAGAGGTTAACACAAAACAATTCTTTCAGGCTGACTTGACAAAAGGAATCTTGAACCACCTATGTGGGCCAGCCATTTTTCAATATACAGTCTCAAACAAAACAAATGGTCTGTGGGCCAGCAGTTTTGAATGTACAGTCTCAAATAAAACACAAACAGTTTTCTCTCTCTCTCGGATGTCTGGATTTTTCTGTTTGATTAGCAGGGTACTTTCTCTGTCAAATTGTTGTGTAGGGTATCTTGCTGACAGGAAGGCACTCATCGCAGCGGTGGTGAGAGCTTTTAGTCGATTGTTTTGTGAGGACACAGTTTAGGCCCAACCCCTTCCCACCCTCACCCCACCCATCCCTGGAAATAGTTCTTTATACCTGAGGTTCTGACATCATTTCCTCGAGTGCAAGGTGCATTTCACTGTCATATCCTCTCTAGCACACTGCACTGATAATATAAGCATACACGTTGTATAATATATATATATATTTCTATATAATCAAATCACACGCACACACATACAAATACAATAAAAAAAACTAGATAAACATGTGGGGAATAGTGCAATGTAATGGCTGTGGCAGCAGTCTTCCGGGAGTCTTTCTGGAGGCTGAGATGCTGCCCTATTTGCAGACAACTATCTGCCCTGAGGAGGAAGTTGCCCTCTTCAGGCCACACTGGACAGTAGTAAGGAAACCTTCCCCAGGCCACACTGGACAGTAGAAAGGGAACCTCCCCATCCAGGGAGCACTAGCGCCACCACCACTACCTCAGAGGTTGCTAAGAAAGCACAGCAGTTGGACTACAGTGGGCTCAGGGAGGGTGAGGAGGGTGGAACAGAGGCACACCCAGTCAATTGTTCCACTCACAATCCATATACACATTCTGGGGAGCATAGCTCCCCTATTGGTGTACCCGCAGAGAAGACTGATGATAACTGTCACAAGGGAGGCCCACAGAAAGGAGGCAGAGGGCACCAAAGAGAAAGGAAGCAGCTCCTGGTGGGGACTCAATTATTAGGGGTATAGAACTGGGGAGATGAGAAAATGAAGTAGGTGCCTGCCTGGTGCCATGGCTTGGAGGGACAGGAAGCGCATCCTCAGGATCACGAGAACAGCTGCAAGGGATTCCGAGCTGGACGAATTGTCCACCTAGGGACAAATGACTTGGCTCATCATGAGATTAGAGCAGTGCAGGAGGACATTGCAGAGTTGGAGGGACCTCAAGACAGTAGCACACACAGTTTCCTTCTCAGAGGTGCTGCCTGTCAAAAGCATGGGGAGGCGAGGGTAATTGGCACCATGCAGTTTAATGAATGGTTGAAAAATGGTGTGGAGCACAGGGTTTGGCTTCATTGGGGACTGGGGTTCCACCTGGAGGACACTCAGCCTATATCGGCAGGATGGTCTGCATCTGTCCAGGAAGGGAACAAGTCTTTTGAGCAATCGGTTTAAATGCTTCATTGACAAGCTTTTAAACTAGTCAAAGGGGAGCACTGACAAGCAGCAGGAAAATCCCAGCCTCCCTACAAAACAGGGTACTAAATGAGAAAAGACAGAGGTAGAGCGGTCAGTGGGGATGCTGCACTGGAAGGTAAAGCCATCAAAAATGGAGAGCAATGAGTACTAATGCCCGTAGTCTGGGTAACAAGCTTCCTGAATTAGTGGCCTTGATGGAGGAAGAACATCTGGATATCGTGGCAGTCACAGAAACATGGTACACACAAAACCATGACTGGGACATAAACATACCAGGATACACTGTGTACAGGAGGGACAGGGAGGGTAAAAGAGGAGGAGGAGTAGTTCTTTACATAAGGAAGGAATAAAAGCAACAGAACAAAAAGGTACACAGGGAGGAGAAGAAGCACTGTGGGTAAATTTGGAGACAGGCAATGGCACCACAATACGCGCAGGGGTTAGATACAGACTCTTCTCAGGGGAGGAAATGGACAGGAAATGATAGAAAGTATACTTAGAATGGCAGAAAAAGGAGATATTGCTGATGGGTGATCTGAATATGCCAGATGTTAACTGGAGTGCAGTTGCAGCTGCCACTTCAAGAGTGCAGTTATTCTAGATGCCCTACAGGGGCATGCCTAGACAACTAGTACTGGAGCCCACTGAGAGGGAGCAATATTAGACTTGATTCTCTCAAATGGAGATGGTGAGAGGATTACAGATGTAGAAGTGGGTAGCCATCTGGGAACTAGCGACCATCGAACAGTATGGTTCACAATAAACACAGCAATAGAGTCAAGCCACACAAAGACAAAGTACTGGACTTTAGGAGGGTTGACTTTGCCAAAATGGGTGAGTGCCTAAGGAACGACTAGCAAATGGGCAGGAAGGAGGGTGGAAGAACAATGGGAATAATAAAACTGCCATCACAGAGGTAATGAGCCTTTGTGTGAAGCAAATAAACAAAACAAGACGATGTAAGAAACCACTATGGTTCTCAAAGGAAGTGGCAGTGAAGGTTCAAGAGAAAAAGAAAGCATTCAGGATGTACAAGGAATCGAGAAGGAGCAGGACAGAGAACTGTATCAGTTAAAGCAAAAGGAGGCTGGGAAGGCAGTCAAAACAGCAAAGGCCCAAACCGAGGAAAGATAGCCAACTCAGTTAAGAAGGGGGATAAAACCTTTATAGGTACATCAGGGAGCAAGGAAGACCAAGGAAGGGAGGGATAGTGAGGCTTAATAAAGGGAGGGAGGGTGGGCAGAGGGAGACTGTGAAAAGGCAGAGATACTAAACAAATATTTTTGCTCAGTATTTACAAAGGAAGAGGGAGGTACATAAAACAAACAGTAGTAACACTCTGGATACGGAAGTTGATACCGCCCATTTACAGAACAAAGGGTTCTGAAAGAACTCTTAAAACTGAAGGTGGACAAAGCAATGGGGCCTGATGGGATTCATCCCAGAATTTAAAGAACTAAGGGTAGAACTAGTGACACCACTGACTACCCTTTTAACAAATCATGGGAGGATGGGGTGGTACCCGAGGACTGGAGGAGGGCAGATGTGATTCCCTTCACAAAAGTGGGAGCAAGGCAGAAGAGGAAACTATAGACCTGTTAGTTTAACCTCAGTGATAGGGAAATGATGGAATCACTTCTAAAGGAAAGAATTGTCGAGTATCTAGAGGCCAGAGGGCACAGGACCCTAGGCAGCATGGATTCACAGGGAAGGTCATGCCAGACAGAATCTGATAGATTTCTTTGACTGGGTGACCAAAGTAGTAGATCAGGGAGGGCTGTAGACATGGCCTACCTAGACTTTAGCAAGGCATTTGACACAGTCCCACACAAAAGATTAATATGCAAGTTAGCCAGCCTGGGAGTGGGTCCCAAGATGACAGCCTGGGTAAAGAATTGGCTGGAGAATAGGACACAGAGGTAATAGTAAATGGAGTCCACTCAGAAGAAAGGAGGGTTACTAGTGGGTAGTCCGCAGGAGTTCAGTAATAGGACGGTCCTCTTCAATGTCTTTATAAGTGACATTGCAGAAGGACTGGAAGGAAAAGTATGTCTCTTTGCAGATGACACTAAGATCTGCAACAGAGTTGATGCACAGGGTGGGTGGAAAGGATGAGAAGGACTTGGCAAGGTTAGAGGAATGGTCAAATGTATGGCAGCTTAGATTCAATGCTAAGAAGTGCAGGTAATGCACCTGGGAAACAAAAACCCAGGGAAGAGTACACAATGGGGGTGAGATACTAACAACAACAAAATGGAAAGGGACCTGGGGGTAGTCATATCAGATGACCTAAAGACGGGCAAGCAATGTGGAGAGGGCAGCAAGGAGGGCTGGGGGATACTGGGATGCATAGGGAGAGGCATCACCAGTAGAAAACAGGAAGTTATTATCCCTCTGTACAGACAGCTGGTGAGACCCCATCTGGAGTATTGTGTGCAGTTCTGGAGACCCAATCTCCGCAAAGACATAGACAGGATAGAAGCTGTCCAGAGGAGGGAGACTCAAATGGTGCAGGGTCTGCAACTGGAAGACATACAAGAGACTGCAGAGCTTAATATGTATAGCCTCGAGAAAAGAAGGGAGAGGGGGACATGATAGAAACGCTCAAGTACCTCAAGGGAATCAACAAAGTCCAAGAGGGTAGCATCTTTCAAAAAGAGGTGTGCAAGAACAAGGGCACAATTTGAAAATAGAGGAGCGGCTCAGAGGTAATTTAAGGAGTATTTTTACAGAGGGTTGTGGATGCATGGAGCGGCTTTCGAAGGAGGTTGTGGAGTCAAAATCAGTGGTGGAATTCAAGCATGCATGGGATAGTCATAAGGCAGTTCTGGGGATGGGGTGGGAAGAAGTAGGCTGCTGGTTAACTAGGATCTGCAGCTTATCCAGTAGGTAGGAAATGGCAGACTGGTTGGGCCAAGCGGTCCTTATCTGCCGTCAAATTCTATGTTTCTATGTTTCTATGTTTCCCTTTAGCCTCATTTGCAGGCTGTTATCGGCAGTACATTCCACTCAATTTTTGGTCCAGCTGGCTAGGATGATCCTTTACCTCAGGACTCTCTGCCCTAGACATGGTCTCTTTCTCAGCAGCAGGTTTCAACTTCTCCCAAAGGCTCTCTCCAACAATTAACTACTCTCCTTGGCTTTCTGCTCTGGTTCTTGTCTTACATTCCACCCTTCATCTTGCAGGGTTCTCTGCCTAGTAATATCTTCTCCTTGCAGCAGTTTCCAGCTTCCAACTGACTCCTTGCTGGATTCTTTCTGCCTTTCAACAATCCCTCTAATCAGCAACACCTGGAGGCACCCCTTGCCTGTTCATGTTGCATTCCCTGCATTTCTCATCCTCAGCCAAGGTGTTAACTTTTTTCCAGGGTAGTGTTTACACTGTCACACCTCCCTTTACCCCATTCTCAAACAGTTAATGCACCCTAGCCAAAGCTGGGGTGGGGTGAGGTGACGGAAGAGTGTCCTAAAAATATCAACAAAGATAAACACCACCATGCACTACAGAGCCAGGAGGACAGCTAACCCTCCAATGAAGGTGTTCAAAAAGACAAAGGTTAGTAGTGGCACAACAACTGCATGCAAGGTCCCAGCACTTTGCCAATTAAGGCTTCACCAGAGGATGGTCCCTGCATGACATTCCTTTTATACCAATTATATTTAAATTCTGTGACATCTCATGTACCAACCAATCAAAATGCTTGATTACAAAACATGATAATCAGTGACTTAAACAAATGATGCAAAAGGTTAAAACAGATTTCCACAATCAAGGTAATATAGGCAACAAGTCTAAGTGTTAAATTCAAGACAATTCATGAAGAAATATTATGTTAATGGTAACAGCCAATCACAACGCTGGATTATGAATTCACCAAATTTTGGATTAAATGGCATCAAATAGATTCCAATGACATATTGCCATAATGCTAAAGATAGTTTTATGCCAACAACCTTGTGTGACAGTGAAAAGGTAGGAAAACAGATCAACAAAATATGGCACATAATAGAAACAATATGCATATTGCTGCAGTTATGTTAGTAAAGTTTAAAGTAAGGTATATAATTTACTCATGTCCAATAGTAGCTTTTAAATATTCAACATCTAAAGCAGGAAAACTTCTGCACATATTGCTAAGGACAGTTAGTGTATTTAACATTAAACCTGTTATATTTTATCAGAGAAAAGGAGATCAGGAGCTGAATCCACAGATCCAAGCCATAAAAACAGCGAGGTCACACAAGGAAAGCAGGGTTGACTGTGCTCACAACTCACCTGATCACCTGTGGGAGAAACACACAAAGAAGAAAAATTACTTCTTTAAGCCTTAAATCATGAACATAAGCATCATTTCTCTATCTATATATCCTATTAGAAATGAGAATGACAAAATAAAAATTGATAACTCTAAGCAGTAGAGACATAACCATTAAACATATTTAAATACAACAGTTCTTGAATACTTCCAAATAGCAAATGCTAATTAGAGGAAAGGAAAATGGGCAAATGAGCATGATGTGTGTGTGTGGGGAGGAAGCACAAATGTGATAATAGTAATTTCACCACATCAGTATCTAATCAGAATTATTAATTCAAAGAATTCTTTTATCCTTACAAATAAGGTCTAGGATCCCATTCTCTGTTTAACCCATCTGGTGTTAATGCTTTCAAAGCATAAATCCAAAACATTTCTTTCTGTTCCAGTCTAGTCACTCCTCTCCTACCTATTTTAACCCATTCTATGAGAGAAAACTGTAACCAGAATGAGTCATTAGTATGTGATTCAAAGAAACATGTGGCCATGGGGCTTGTCAGATCTACATTCTAATGACCCTGATTTGTTTTGTATTCTGATTTTTAAAGGTCTCAGGTTCTGCCTATGTATAACTTCTGACAGTGGCACTATAAAGCATGCACAATAAAGGTAGTAACACAGGCTATAAACTGTCTGATTTGTACCATTCTGTGATTAGTTGGAGCCATGAAAGTTTTGCCTTGCTGGCAGTGTGTACAAATACTACAGTTCTTAAACCTGTATGTACCCAGGGGTTGAATGAGTAGCCAGGTCTGATTGGTCTGTACATTTCTCTGGAGTTCACTGTGTACCAAAATATCCCTCAGACTCTTCTCTTTGAGAATGTGACCCTGGGTCTATTCCTATATTCTTAGCTAATTGAGAGTCATTTAGCAAAATAGGCCAGTATTTAGTCACAATTTTCCTAGTTTCCTGCCAAGTTATACTTATTAACAAAACTAATATTGTTACAGTCAGGGTCCTCAGTTGTCAATCTGGGAACTAACAGTTGACTCCTGTCTAAATTGGTGGCTCTAGTAAAGTCACTGTATAATACTTTCTGATTATAGCCTGTATTCAAAAATCTATTCTATTACTCATTAGCTTGTGACAAAAAGGTGTCATAGTCACTGCAATATCTGTGCAGTCTGAGAAATTGGCTATAATGAATTTAATCCTTCAATGCCTTTAGGTGAGAGCTGGAAGCAAGCAAATAATTACTAGTAGCAGTTGGTTTCTAAACCCCTAGTATTGATCTGATTGTCATGGCCTCTGGTGAGAATAAGATCAAGAAATTCTATTCTGTGTCACTACTCTTATTTATGAATCTCAAGTTCCTGTCGTTGTCATTTAGCCATTCTACTAAAAAGTACATTTACGTAAGAACTTACCATAACAGTAGATCTTCGAAAAAGGCTCTTGCAGTAGGTAATTACATATAGGACTTAAGCCAGCATGTATCAGGACACCATGGAAAAATTTCTAGCTAGCAGTCTCTGGCAGGGACCGCCTCATATCAGGTGACTGGTGTCAGACAATGTAGATATAAAGGGCAGTCCCCATGTCCACCTTCCAGTTTTTTCCTGCCAAAGGCCAAAAGGCAAGACAAGAGAGAGCGGATCTTTCCCATGGAAAGGAGCTGAAAAAGCTAAGGGGATGGAGGGTGGGAGACGTACCACTGCAAGAGCCTCTCTCGAAGATCTACTGTTACGGTAAGTTCTTACGTAATTGTACTATCTTAGTTCAAGAGGGCTCTGCAGTAGGTAATCACATATAGGACTGAGCCACAAACAGTCTGAAACAAGAAGAAGCACACGGGAGGAGGAAAACTACCCATCCATAGATCCTCCAGCTGTGAGTGTCTCAAGAAAGAAGACCTTGCAGAACAGCCAGCCTGAAGCCTGCCTCTACGGCAAGAGTCAATGTCCAAACTGTAGTGTTTCATAAAGGTATTGACAGAAGTCCAATTTGAGGCTGCACAAATGTCAGCCACAGACACATTCTTAAAGCAAGCTGCAGAGGCATCGACAGCCTTGGTGGAGTGGCCTCTGACATGATCTGGCAGGGTCTTGTGATACGCGTTGTAACAGAAAGTGATACAATGAGCCAACCATTTAGATAGGCATTGCTTGAAAATGGCATTTCTTCTCTTTGTGAACAAAAGAGACAAACAGTTGATCAGACTTTCTGAGATCCTTCGTCCTGGTGGTGTAGTATCTCAGAATTCGTGAACATCCAAAGTATGCAAGAGTGCCCTTGACTGGAGGTGTGTAAAGAAAGCAGGAAGCTCAATGGATTGATTCAGCATAGATTTTGCTACCATCTTAGGGAGAACTTAGGTCTGTGGCAGAGCCACCCGTTCCTTGTGAAATTCAAATACAGGATTTTGCCATCAAGGCCTGAAGCTCGGAATTCTTCTCGAGCTGAAGTAATGGCCACTAGAATAGAATCTTCCAGGATAGGAACGTGAGGTCTGCTGGAGGCTGCCACTCAAAAGAAGGCAGGGTAAGCTTCTCAAGAATTAAATTCAGATCCCAAGGAGGGGCAGGAACATGAATAGGGGTCGCAAGTGGAGAACCCTCTAAGAAAAGTCTTAGAGACTTCCAATCTGCAAAAGTTCTGTCCTCAAAAGGAACACGATAAGCAGAGATGGCCACCATATGAACTTTAGAGAGGAATGACTGAGACTCAGATCAAAGAGATTGCACATATAATCCAGAATTGCCCCGAAAGGGCACAAGAATGGCTTGAAATCCTTGGAAGAAGCCCAAATAGAGAACCATTTCCATTTCATGGCATTGGTAGATCTAGTGGAGTGCTTTCTGGCCTCTATCAGAATCTCAGCCACAAGAGGGGAAACCCTGAATCAGGCTTGAGCTATATCTGCAAGAGCCATGCATGCAAGTGAAGGGATTTGAGGCCTGGATGCACCAGGGTCCCCTGATCCTGGGTCAGCAAAAGTTGAGACAGAGGAAGAGGAAGAGGAGGTTCCTCTGAATACTGTTGCAGAAGAGAGAACCAAACATGCCTGGTCCAGAAAGGAGCGATTAGGACCATGTGAGCTCCTTCTAAGCTGAGTTTGTGTAAGACCCTTGGAATCAAGGAATCAGGGGAAGGTATAGATGAATCTGCTCTTCCAGTCTAGAGACAGACCGTTTCTCCAAAACCTGTCTCGCCTTGGGTGTGAGTGAGCAGAAGGCGGGAAGTTTTCGTTGTGGTCGGCAAACAGGTCTCACCTAAGCTGTTCCCCAGCATAGGAAGATATTGTCTGCTACCCCTGATCCTATTCCCACTCATGTGCCTGGGCAGGCGACCGACTGAGGTGTCTGCCACGTGTTTTTGACCCCGGAACGTGAACCACCGTGAGGTGAAGATTGTGTTGTACCGCCTAATCCTAAACCCGCATTGCCTCCCTGCAAAGAGGGTAGGAATGAGTTCCTCCTGTTTGTTGATGTACCAGACTAAGCACATGTCTGTCTGGACAGCCAAATGACCGGGAAGCAGATACAGATCCAGAGGTTGTAGAGCACACAGCATGGCCCTAAGCTCAAGCACATTTATGTGAAGAGACTGTTTGAGCCTGGACCAGGAGCCCTGGGTCCTGTGAGACCTCAGGTGGACTCCCAACCCTCACCTGAGGTGTCTGTTGACAATGTTTGGGAGGGAGAGAGGCAGAAGGGAACTCCCTGGCAAGGTTCTCCTGAACCATCCACCAATGCAAGTCCCGAATCATAGGGTTGGAGACCAGGACTTTTGATCTAGGGTGTCCTCCAATTGATCCCACTGAGACCGAGTTTCAATGAAAGATCCTCATGTGGAGTCAAGCATGAGGGACTGTCAGAGTAGCAGCCACCATGATCCCGAGGAGGCAAAGGACTGGCCTGGTGCTGAGCTGCCTGTGACTGGACAACAGACTTACATGAGCCAGTAGGGTGGCCACCCTGTCCAGTTTCAGGAAAGCCATGCCAGAGGTCATGTCCAGGATCACCCCAAAGAACTGGAGCCTCTGGGATGGGATCAAGTGGGACTTGGCCTGGTTGATGGTAATACCCAGGCTGGTAAAACCTGCAGAGTAAGGGAAAGGGAATGCAGAGTTCCTCCCTGGATGGGGCTGCAGGAGCCAATTGTCCAGGTATGGGAAAACCTGTACTCTCTGGGTATGCAGGTGGGCCGCTAACATGGAAAGGCATTTGGTGAACACTGGGCACCGAGGAAAGACCAAATGGGAGGGCCTTGAACTGGTAGTGGTCCCCTGAAATGAAAAATGAAGATATTTGTGGTGAGAAGGGCGAATAGGGATATGCAGGTAGGCATCCTGCATGTGCAGAGCACACAGCCACTGTCCCGGCTGAAGTAGGGGCAGAAAGAAGGCTCTGCAAAAGAGCATTCTGAACCATTTGTACTCCATAAACAGGTTCAGGGAGCTGAGGTCTAGGATAGGCCTCATGTCTCCTGATTTCTTCAGAACCAGGAAGAAATGGGAGTAGGAACCTGTCCCCAAAGCGGGTTGGGACAGGCTGTATCGCTACCTTCAGCAGAAGGGAGGATATTTCTTCCGAACCAGAAGATGATCTTCCAGGGAGTAAGATGACCTGAGGGGGTTCTGGGTGGTTTCTGTATAAACTCGATTGAGTGTCCTGCTATCAGCTGGAGCACCCAAGTATCTGAAGTTACCGTCTCCCAACCCTGTAGATGGAAGGAGAACCTCTCTCCTACTGGTTCCTCTGGAAGGTCCAGAGGCTGTGGGAGAGGAGAGGAGTCAGGAGGTGTAGGGCAGTGCCACTGCTGAAGCTCCACCGCTTTTTTGGTGGGGAGGCTTGGCAGCCAGAGGCGCCCGACGTTTGTTGGCCCGCTTGCTCTGAGGTTTCACTTTGGGCCAAGAGCATCTGTGAAAAGGGCGGCGCTGACCCTGAGGGGCCTGTACATAGAGTCGACAGACTTTAGAGCAGTACCTTCTTCTGTAGATCGGTGATGATGTCCTGACATCCCCACCAAACAGCACCGAACCCCTGAAGGGCACATCCTGGATAGAGGACTGCACCTCGGGACCAAACCTGACACTCTGAGCCAGGCATGACACCACAAACCCATGGCAAAAGCCGAGTTCTGACTAGCAGTGTCCACTGTGTTGTACATGGCACAAAGTATGTGCCAACTGGCCGAACGAGCAGACCGAACCAGATCTGCCGCTTCCTGCTTAGTCTGAGGCTCAGGAAGGAGTCCAACTTTGCTTCCACCTCACTAAGGATTGCCTTCTGGTAATCCCCCATACGAAGCAACATAATTAAGGGCCTTTATTCCCAGAGTGGAAGAAGCTTAGACCTTCTTCCCATACTGGTCAGAAGACGAGGATTCCTTGTTGGCTGGGGACGAGCTAAGATGCTTAGGGTTAGCTGTACAGCCATGAGCAGCACTAATCACGACCGAGTCAGCTTTGAGGTGTGTGTTCAAGAAATCAACACCCTCCAGAGCCTGGTATAGCCTATCCACCTTGCTCGTAAGGGGATAATGTCAACGGGTGCTTCCAAATAGTTGAAACAAGGTCCTCATGAGGCTTGATCCAGGGTGGAATCAGTGTTGGAGTGGTTTTGGGCAGATCCAAATGAGCAGCGAGTTTCTTCAGCTGTGGATCTGGTTCCAAAGATTGCCACTGGTGAACCATCTGGATCTTACACAGCAACTCCAGAAAGGAAGAATCTTCCAGAGGTGAAATCGGAGGAGTCCTGGGCCTGAGCTGGTCTGGAGTGCATGGCTGGTAGTCTGGATCGGAGCACTAGTCAGAATCATCCGAGGTCTCTAAAGAGCAAGAAGAAGAGGAAGACCCTCCTGGTGTGGGAAGGAACGGATCCCTTGGGCAACCCTCAGGAAGCATGTCCTCCCCTGCCCTGGTACCTGAGGGCTCGCCTCTAGTGTCAGAAGGGAGGAGTCTCTTCACTCCAAAGACGGGAGTCCAGAACTGGTTCCGCATTGGAAGGTGGCTTTCAACTCCTGGTGAGTTGAGCCTTGGCCTCAGCCCACCAGAAAGCCAGAGTCTCCTTCAGGTCCACTGGCAGCTGAGGGGTGGTGGAGAAGGAGGAGGTGGGGGATAAGGATATTGGGGATATCCGACGGGAGTACTCAAAACCCGACCGTAGGATCTTGCTTGCCTATGAACACTTGATAACACCTAAGATATCAGTAGCCTGTTCCACTCCTGTGCTTTTCCACTCACGTCCTTGAACACAAGCATGATGGGCCATGCTGGGTAAGGAGGTCTTTATAGTGCTCTTGTTTGTAGGCATTAAACCTCTGACAGCTTACCTCAAATTACACATCTGAGTCACAGCACTTTCTGAATCTTTCTGAATCTACTCTGCCCCAAGTTTAATCTCCTAGACTAGGTTCTCCACTCTACCTGTTACAACTTTAAAGGCAAATACCCCAAACGCTGCCTAAAAATCTCTGTTTTCCACCTACTTGCACTGTTACTTTGGTATGGAGAAAAATGTAATATATATATATATATATATATATATATATATATATATATATTTATGCAATGGGTAGACATAAATGGAGTTTGATAAATCTGTTTATCTGAGTAATTGTGTGGATAAATTTCATTTATCCACAGAGTTACTCATTTATCCACACAGTTCCTATTTATCCACACAGTGCTGGACTACTTCCTAGTTTGACACTTTCACTTTCCAATTTCATGCTTCACAGACAGTAGCCGAGATGACAATCAACTCATCTCTTCCAGTGTTCTCCTGTCTATCCTTCACAAACCAAGCCACTTCTACTTTGCTGTCTGCTCCCTCGATCACTGCCACATTATTCTTAAACATGCCATTTTTCCTTCATGATTCTCATTTTTAAATAAAAAAAATTGCTGTCAAACTCCACAGTCATCACTGAACAACACTACAAAATGAAAGTAGCACTTCTGTTTTACTCACACAGCCTCAAAAAGAAAATTACCACATTGCTGCAGTACCCTTTTTGATTTTAATCATGCAATGATCACACTATTTAGAAGCGGCTGCTGTACTTTTCTTCATCCTCCATTGCTGACTCCAGTCCCGCTACATCCTCTCGTCATCACAGCCCGACTCTTCCGTCATCCTCATTACCTGAAGCTTCACCTCACAACAGAAATATAACTCTTGCTGATATTAACTTAAAAAGCAAACCCAACCATATTTGTTAAAGCATTTAAAAATATAATGTCCATAAACCAGCACACTACTACTGGCTCTTTTCCTCTTCAGTTAGACTCTTGCTTAGACAAGACGCCATTTGCTCCCAACTTTTCACAAACTAAAAAACTCCACCAATCACTGATGATGTCTGCAGCTTAACTACACTTCCCACACTACATACACACCAACATCCTTAGCAACCAAGAACATAAAAGGCGAGTGACATTCTTTCTCAAAATAAATCCACAATGAAATGAATAAATAAACCCAGAAAATAGCCTACATTTAAAAAAAAACAGTAAATCACCAAACTCCCACATGTCCTCCCTATTGCATAATGAAATATGCAGGGGTAGATACGATTATCTGGTATTAACTGGTGTTTGACTCGCTACCACACTTGTGGCTACGCCCACCGTGAGGCTTACCCAAGGTCAAACACCACTTGTATAGATAAATCATGTATCACTACTCCCCGCATATCATTCATATTCATATATATATATATATATATATATATATTATAGTGGCACTGTAGTACCACTGTAGTTAGGGTTGAATACCCATTTAAGGTTAAATGTGAAATTTAGCATCTTAATAACTTTGCCACCTTATGACGGATTTGCCTGACATTTGGCAGGCATGTGTACCATAGATCTCTGGATCTGCCAAGTTTCGTAGCAGTCAGATATACATTTGCAGAGTTATAAGTGACATTCCCTAGTGCATTTACACTTCTTTGCACATTCTTTGCTTGCACCTACAGGTTGCACAGTTTGAGCGACCTGTCTGAAAATGTTAGGGAACATGCGTCAGGGTCCCCAATGTGCCTTTGAAGACTTCTTGAAAATTATTAAAGAGTTCAAAAGTTATTCAAAACAAGACCCCATTATAGCCAATGGGAAAAGTTAACAAAAAGTTTGACAGTGTCATCAAATATAGTTTTTAGTGTCGCAAATGACCCTGTAGTGTCATGAGTCAGCCATTTTTTTAGTTAGTGGTCACAGACATGCTTGGCATTTCAATTTTGGACCCCTAGGGACACAATTCTTTGTGTTCACCTAGTCAGACCCTGAGGATGCTAGCCATGTCTTTTTGGGGGTTAAACACCCCATAAATATGTTTTTGAAATTTTTGTCAACTGTAGTGTGTGTGTCTGCGCACTTGTGACACTTGGTGATTTTCTTTTTGCGAGAGTGTCATGATTTGAGATGATACTTTGCTACACTATGGCCAAAATAACAGGAATTCTTTACCACCTGTTGCAAAAGAATGGTTTGGTCTTTTGAGCTGAAATTTGCAGGGAAGAAAGCCAACATCTCACAGATGTGCCTTTTCATGGTTTGGTGACAAAATATTACAGGGATGCAATGCTACGGTACTACTTTTCCATAGACTAACATTATTGTGTCCGCCGCTTTTGAGGCCCGTATCTCGGAAACGCTTGAGATACGGACTTTTCATCGGAAAAATTCTTAGTCCCACCAGGGGCTAAGTTCAAAACTAGCCAGGAAAGTCATAATTTATATGATTTTTTTTTTTCTCGTCAGTACGGTTCCTGAGATATAAGCAATTTACTATTCCAAGTGCTCATTTTCTGCTCACGAGGCCCATTATTATGCATACATTCTTTTTTTTTTTAAATCGTGTCTTTCTATGGCAGGACCCCATCATTTGTCAGCCCTGGTCACGGCCCTCGAAGCCTCCACCACCATCTATGGCTGCCGAGGTCCCCAGTCACCCCAGCTTGCCCCTGGAGGGCAGGACCGTGGCCACCTTCTTTCTTGACCACGGAGCCAGAATCTAGTCGGGTGATCAGCAGCGATGGCGGTGAATCGAGGTCTTCGGGAGGACTTCATGTAGAACATGGTCCTTGCCCGCCTTGATTTTCTGCCGTTTTCCTACGGAGGCGGGGCGTGCAATGATGCCAGCATCCACCCGCCTCCCAGAACTGTGAGCATCGGTCACTTGAGATCCCCAGCCTCCACCAGGAGTCCTCAGTGCGCCGATCGCTTCCACCCTCGCCCGGAGAAGGAGAGCAGTTCATAGGATGCTTCATCCTTCTCCCCGGCCGGTCCTCTGATGACCCAGGTCCGTCCTCAACCCGGCTCGCTGCATCGCAAGCAGAAATCTCACAGCTGAGCGCATACATTCTTTTTATTCACTGCATTTCTCTGTAGCTGTTGGCAAAAAACGTAGCGCTTTTCATTACTGTCACAGTTAGCATTCCCACTTGCATTTCCGTAACTGTTTGCATTAGCGTTCCCATCTACACACACCGTAGTCGCTACCTTTGCATTTTGTTTGCTCTTGCATTTGCTTTACTGTTACCATTTGCATTTCCATTACTGTTTCTGTTTGTGTTTTGTTTTGCATCACCATGTGCATTACCATTTGCGTTTATTGTCATGCTTCCGTTTGTGTTTCCTTTGGCGTCATCATTGCTGTTACTGTTAGCATTTGCATTTCCTATTGTGGTACTGTGACTGTGTGCGTTACTATTTGCATTTCGTATGCACTTGTATTTGTGTTTCTGTTTGCGTTCCGTTCCGTGTCGTCACCATGTGCATTACCCTTTGCATTTTCGTTTGCACTGGTATTTGTGTTACAGTTAACATTTCGTTCCCTTTACTGTTTTTGTATGTGTTTCATTTGCATCACCACGTGCATTACCGTTTGTGTTCGCACTTCCATTTGTGCTTGCATTTCCTTAGGCATCATCATTGCTGTTACCATTAGCATTTGTGTTTCCTACTGCGGTATCGTGATCGTGCCCTTACCAGTTGCGTTCCATATCGCTTGCATTTCCATTCCGTTTCCATTTGTGTTATCATTCCCATCTATGTCACTGTGTGTGGTACCTTTTGCATTTTCATTTTGCGCTTGTGTTTGCGTTACTGTTAACATTGCGTTTCCATTACTCTTTTTGTTTGTGTTTCGTTTTGCGTCACGTGTGCATTACCATTTGATTTTGCATATGCACTTCCATTTGCTTTTGCATTTCCTTTGGCATTATCTTTGCTGTTACCGTTAGCATTTGCATTTGCTATGGCAGTAGCTGACTGTGCACATTACCATTGCATTTCCATACGCGCTTGTGTTTACATTTCCATTTGCATTACCATTCCCATCTCCACCGTGTGTGTTACCCTTTGCGTTTTTGTTTGTGCTTGCGTTTCTGTAAGTGTTAACATTTGCATTTCCATTACTGTTTTTTGCATTTCCTTTTGCGTCACTGTGTGCATTTCCGTTTGCATTGCGTGCCACGGTTCCATTTGTGTTTGCGTTTCTGTTTCTGTTTCCTTTGGTGTCATCGTTGCTGTTACCAAAGTGTCTGCATTTTCCAATTACATTACCATGCCCATGTGCATTACAGTTTGCATTAACGTATGCTCTTGCATTTGCGTTTCTGTTTTCAATAACATTTGCTTGTGTTTTTATTACTGTTTGCATTATCCTTTACATTTGCGTCACCTTGTGCATTAGCGTTTCGCGTTTGCTTTGCGTTGCAGTTACTTCACTATTCTTAGTGCACATTCTCAAAAACAAGGAAATTCATGGCAAAAAATCCATTTAATGCATCAATTGGGTTGTTCACAGCGACAAAAAGTAAGGGAAATTCAATGTCCAGGTTTCCTGCCTTGCATCCCACCCCCACCCCACCCCACCAACAGGCATCAGGGTGTGCATTGGGGTTGTCGGTCCTAACCTCACCCCATTCTCCTATACTGCATCACCTCAATTTATTTCACATGGGATGGGGTGAGAGTTAGGACTGATGACCCCAATGCCTGTTGGTGGGAGGTGAAGGTGGGGAGCAAGGGGGGTGGGAACCCTAACATCAAATTTCCTCACTTTTGTCACTGTGGAACAACCCTAACTGATGCATTAACTGGATGTTTTTGCATTAATATTATATATGTGTATTTATATATATATATATATATATATATATATATATATATATATATATATATATATATATATATATAGAGAGAGAGAGAGAGAGAGTGAGAGTGAGAGAGAGAGAGAGAGAATAATGACTGGGTAGGGGTTTTAATGAGAATTTTACAGGCTCAAGGTGTGGGATGCCACATAAACCCTGAAAAGTGAAGCACAAAGGGTTTATAAAAAGGCACTCCACACCAAGGTGTGTAAATTTGAGTTTTACACTTTACCCAGCCTTTATTTTACATAATTGCTGGGATAATTTTTTTGCCACAGCACTTATATAAAATAAGCAGACATGCTCTGTGGAGCCATGGACTGGTCAGTGCTCACAAGCAACAGGCAAAAGAAAATGCTTCCTTTTTATTTTAAGTTAGCCAAATACTTGATGCTGCTGTACAGGAACCCATGAGTGAAAGAGCTTGTGTATTCATTTATTTATTTGAAGTAATTTACCGCCACAGAGTTGGATCAGTGGTGAAGTTCTGGCTCTTGAGTGGTGAGGAGTAAGGAAACAGCAGTGGCTTCACATGCTCAGTACAAGAGAAACCCAGTGCATGTTTACTGTTATAACCAGCTGGTTATAATGGCAAAATTACAACCAGGTTTCCCCATGAGAAAAAACGATGACCAGTAATTTTATATATATCTATATGGACACACACACACACACACACACACTTCCTTTCTCTGGTATTGCAAATCCTGCAACTAGGAGCAATTGAGATGACAGATGTTTTTGTGTATTATCACCCACTGCTGAGCAATTTACATTTGGATTTGCAATACCAGAGAAAAGAAATGTGTCAGTAAGAGTCAAGCCAACCATGTGAGCCTATAGCCCAGTGGCTAGAGCATCAGAACAGTATTCTGGAGGCTTGGGTTCAATTCCAAGTAGGTCACATTATTTCTTTCTCACCACAATTTGTGATCTAGAAATTGCTTCACAGTGGCTAATAATGCACCAAAACATCTGTCACCTCGACTATTCCTAGTTGCAACATTTGCAATACCAGAAAAAAACAAAGTAAATCTGGGGAGTGTCAGGTCAACCATGTGAGGCAATAGCTCAGTGGTTACAGCACTAAGATGGTATTCTGGGGCCGGGTTCAGTTCCCAGTAGGTCACATTATCTTTTCTCAGCACAATTTGCATTCTTCTCCTGAGATATCACAACTGTTTTCCATAGAAATTATTCATATGCCACTTGCAGAGTATTTTGACTTCAAGAAAGAAAAAGAAAAGTTTCAGGAATAGAGGAAGTGTAAAGGGTAAAAGTCATTTCATGCTGACGTAGTCAGTAATAAAATACATGAAGTGTCTAAATTTTAAATGTGGGGAATTGTGTGACTGAATTATGCAGATGATAACTATTTTTGGTGGAAATCAGAAAATCACTTTACATAATGTTTGCATAAAATATCTGAAAAACATGTTTTCCAGGTTTCAATTATTTATTTCACAGACTTGAGCTGTACTGTAAATTCATATCACAATTAGGATTTATCAGACAAAATGTTGATTCCTTATTTAAATTTGCAAATATGCAGTTTGAGCATAAGCTCTGAAGACAATATGATAATTTCTTTTCCTCAGATTTGGAATGTTGTAGACATTTCTCAGCTAAACTCATTTGATGTTTCATGTCTAATTTGCTCCGTTGCCTACATTTTTTCTCTGCCTCTATAATTCCTTGCACACCAGTCTTATGTAGGATAATTTTTTGTTGACATGCAAGTATAGTACCTGCTGATGAGCTGTGTTTGTTCAGATACAGTTTGAGTGATGGCACCCCTGCAGATTCTTACAGAAGCTCTTTATCAGGCAGAACTGTTCGCCACAGTTTGCAATCTCAAAGAATATTTATGATGGTGACAATTGCACCTGGCAGTAATTATCTTATCACTGATGGAAAAGGTTAAAAATGAAGCAATTTCTCTACTGGACCCCACTGGGTAGATAATTGAATACCTCCATGGCTACTTTCATGAGTGCATTTAAGAACAGTTAAATACTATGGGACACTGTTATAAAAGATTGATGATTTTCAAAGACACCAAACTTTGGCTAGTTACTGTTAACTTGAAAAAGTCTATCTTGGTGGCAACATAAAACAGTATTAATTGGATGATGTATGGTCAGCTGGCTAGGAAATAACCATTTGTGATGTTTAAAGACAGAGAAAAGACAAATGAAATTGTAACAAAGCACCAGAACGTAGGAAAAGTAAAGCTTAGGCAATGCTACTTGTGTCTCATCTATTCATATCTGAGGATGTCTTTTAAGATGTAGCAGTGCATAATAGTGGTGAAAATATTTTACCTATACTTTTTATTTTATTTTAGATTGTCCCTTATCTTCTGGGTTGTATGATAGCACTCCCTCCCCACTGTGAATCTGCTTTGCCACTTTTGAGCGCTTGAGTAACAAAAGAACGCTCTTTTGATATGACACAGATCATGTTTTTATCAGTTTGTGTGTTGGTTTTGAACACGCATTTTTAAGATGACTTTTCTTGTGACTATAATGACCTATCATGCAGTAGATACTGCTCCCTGACCCCATGGAACAATAGGTGTACAAAAACAGCTATGAAACTAAGGAAAACCTGGTCCCACTCCTAGTAAAATTAGCTGTCCTTTTATTATTGTAAATAAAAGTGGTGTAGCAGACTCACAATGGGGTAAGAAGGGTGTCATAGAAGACAGGAAATAAGGGCAATCTACAACAGAATAAATATGTATACAACAGGTCAAAATGTTCAGTGCTATTATGCACTGCTGCTTGTCTGTTTAATATGATGTGTTTTGTCATTGTTTTATGTTTTCATTTACAATGGCCTCTGGGTTAACAGCTAAGTAGATGTGTTTCCCAGTTCGTAAATAAATGACTGAATACATGAGTAAATGTTTTCAAAATGGAAATTCAAAAGTTGCTTAATATTTAGGGTTTCATTTGTACATTAAAGAGAACTCACTAGGTCTATAACAAACATAAATGCATATGTATGTGTGTGTATATATATATATATATATATATATATATATATATATATATATATAAATATGAGTAATTTTGTTATTATATGTTAGCCCTTACATGTATACATGCCTGCAAAGATAACCTCAGCACATTTAAACTGCCACCTCCCCAATTCCATTACTAGGTCAATAGACTCCCAGCAGCCCTGTTCCTACTTTGTATCATCATTCAACAATTTTAGGGTTGTGGCTGCAGCACCAGTGCTCACTTGGCTTGTATTAGAAAATTATTTAATAGATAAAATACTTTTTATCCTGCAGGCAAAATAATTCAATTTATGGCTAAAAATAGCTCCTGGGGCAGGCAACTAAATGGAATGAGTTGCCTGCCTGGAGCATGTAAACATGTCAGCTGCCCCTTAAACAAAGAAAATGAATGCTTTGACTATATTCCATTTAACAACTTTTAAGTGAAAATGGAGGAAGAAATACAGTATGTACAAATTAAGAACAATCTGTGAGCAGCACTTCACCTAAAGAAAACTGCACTAGGGCTCCAACAATACTGCTGTACTTAGTTAACTGCTCCATTATGTATATAATAATTGATTTATTAAACTAAAGATAAACTAAAAAACATAAAGTAATAAATTACTTATAATTGGGCAATAATTTCAGCATCACTCTCCTACTGCTCACATTCAAAATGTTAGATCTTTGTCTACAGTGCCACAATAGAAGTCCCAAAATGACTAGACATGGGATGGTGTTCTCCTGACTGAATACAATTTAGTATTTTCACACATTTATTTAACCCAGCAATTTAAAGAATCATCATTTTCAGTTTGTTTTTTTTTGCATAACTTCATGAAAAGTTCCAGGTGGCAAAAATATAGACTCAAGAGGCAGGATTTTTAAAAGCCTTAAATCACCTTCATCAACGATGATATAGCACATGGGGCTTGCAGTGGTCTAATGGGAATTTCTGTCCTGTGCAATATTGCCACAAGTTAGACCAACTTTATCTAGTCTAACTTGTGGCAATCCTGAGGGGCCTTTTGTATGGAGTTTGCACCAGGTACAGTATTTGGCAAGCTGCTACAAATTGTGAAAACTGTTGCAGCTGTGCCCAAGACTGTGGAATCAGGTACAGTTGTGGAGATAGAGTTGGCACAGTGCCAGAACCTAAGTGTCATGGTGCATGGCTTGGTGCAAGCCCTACACTATTCTTCAAAAACCCTGCCCAGAGTCTCAGTGTCACAAATCCTGTCGTATCAATGCATCGTATAAGCTGCAATATAGGTCAATATATATCAACTTACAGGTTAGTGTAATGTTACAGTTACAACTATATTGATGTATACTGACATGCATTGAAGTACATCAATGCACTGAAATGGTTTTATTTATTTATTTAGATTTTGGTAACCAGGTAGGCCCTCTGAGACCAGAGATCCCTTTTTCAGGGGCGACCCAGGGTTAATTACAACAACCACTTTACATTATGTGAGGATTCAAGTGAAATACAATAGCTCAGTTACAGAGAGTGCATACATGGTCAGATGGGTACATTAGACAAATAGTAGGTACAGGTCAGGAAGTAGGCAATATATGAGGAGAAAACAGGAATTAGTAGTAATCAACAGGGTAGAAACAGTTTCATTACATCAGGTCTGCAGTGTTATTAATATTAACCATAGTCAATCCAAGGAGAGAAGGGCATTGGTCAGCTGGCATAGAAAGGGGTTTGGTTTAGGACATGATCTAGCAGTAACAGCCACAAGGCTTAGCTCAAGAAGGTACACTTTGAGTCTGGATTTGAACCCAAGGAGTGAAGGTTTGTCAGTAGGCTTCGTATGAAGGACCTAAATAACCTTTATGCCTCAAGTGACCTGGAAGATGGAGAGTAAACATGAAACATAACATGATTTGAACCAAATAAGGGCATTCAAGTGTTTGAGTAATAATCCTAAGTCTGTTATCAAACCAGCTGACAAGAATGGGCCATTATTATTATGGATAAATAAAAATATACAACAGCAACACTGAAACAACTACAATGCAGGGATTTTTAGTCTCTGTCAACAAATGTGATGTGGAATATAAAAGGTATTGATTTTTCATAAGACTTAAATGCAATCCATAATGAAAACAGCATTTGTAATCAGTAATTACAATGGGTATGTGTTGTTCTGTGATAAAGTCATGCCAAAGGCACAGTAAGGCACAAGGCCAAAGAATGTGTGCCTTCAGCCAATGGAAGTGGGTTTATTTCAGCATAATGCACACCCCAGAGTGACTTATTGGTCTAATAAAATTGGTAAGAGCCAGCCCACTGGCACAGCGGTAATATTACCATGTGAGATGCCAATGACCTGGGTTTGGAAGTGAGCCTGGGAGTTGGATGGTGGGCCAGGAGGAGGAGGAGGACTGAGCATCTTATGGATGGCTCTCCTTTTTGGGGAGGTGGGGAAGCAGCTTGCATGTTTGGGGGCATGCCAGTCATTTGTTGATGATCCACATTGCCATTGGATGCCATGTCCCCGGGAAAATACCAGCACAAAAAATTACCAGGCCAAGCAGGGAAGATGCCTGCCCAACTGAAATCCCACACAGCATTCCAAGCACTTGACCCCTGAATCAGCCTCAGCCCTGTGTCAGGAGCAGAGATGCCCTTCCCAGTGGCCTTGCCCTGGGGTGTAAGCCAGTGTACCTGTGGCTGGGGTAGATGTAAGTTCTGGGGAATGGGGATGGGAATGGTGGAATGGGCTGATGGCTAACCAGTTGGTAGCAAAAAAAAAGAGAGAAAAGAAAGAAAGAAAACTAATAACTAGAAAATTAAAATAGATAGGAACATTTATAGAGAAGAACAAACAAAATACAAATCACTTCAAAAATAATGTCAAATAGTTCCTCTCCAATAGGTGCCACACAGGGTGATAGCAAATGTTTAATTTTCTTATGTAGTAGTAGTTAAACTATTTGCCATAAATTGACTACTGCAGTTGTTTCATTTATTTGGTGTGATTTACTTTTCTTTCTGTCATGAGGGTCATTTGCTACCAGTGGAGTGAATGGGTTAGCTGGAAGGCATTGCATGCCCAGAAGGTGAAAGATATTAAGTCATGAAGAGAAAAATCACAATGACATATTTTTTTTTTTTTTTTTTACTTTTCTCTGTTTGTTTCAGTGGTGTTTCCATGAAGACTGGAGGCAAAGGCAAATGGATGGACTGGGAGGTGAGAGTATAGTGGTTGGAAGGTGGGATAGAAACACAGAAACATAGAATTTGATGGCAGATAGGACCACCTGGTCAACCCAGTCTGCCCATTGCCCTACCTAATGGATAAGTTGCAGATCCTAGTTAACCAGCAGCCTACTTCTTTCTACTCCCACCCCTAGAATTGCCTTATGACTGTCCCATGCATGCTTGAATTCAACCACTGTTTTGGACTCCACAACCTCCTCCAGAAGGCCGCTCCATGCATCCACAACCCTCTCTGTGAAAAATACTTCCATACATTAGCTCTGAGCCACCCTCCTCTATCATCAAATTGTGCCCTTGTTCTTGCACACCTCTTTTTTGAAAGATGCTGCCCTCTTGGACTTTGTTGATTCCCTTGAGGTACTTGAAAGTTTCTATCATGTCCCCCTCTCCTCCTTTCCTCGAGGCTATACATATTAAGCTCCTTTAGTCTCTCTTCATATGTCTTCTGGTGCAGACCCTGCACCATTTTAGTTCCTCCTCTGGACAGCTTCCATCTTGTCTATGTCCTTGGAGATTGGGTCTCCAGAACTGCACACAGTACTCAGATGGGGTCTCACCATCTGTCTGCAAGAGGATGACAACTTCCTGTTTTCTACGTGGTGCCTCTCCCATGCATCCCAGTATCCCCAGCTCTCCTTACTGCCCCTCACATTACTTGCCCACCTCTAAGTCATCTGATATGACTACCCCCCAGGTCCCTTTCCATTTTTGTTGCTGTTAGTATCTCACCCCATTGTGTACTCCTCCCTGGGTTTTGTTTCCCAGGGCATTACCTCACACTTCTTAGCATTGAATTTAGCTGCCATACATTTGACCATTCCTCTAACCTTTCCAAGTCCCTTCTCATCCTTTCCACCCCACTTTGTATCAACTCTGTTGCAGATCTTTGTGTCATCTGCAAAGAGACATACTTTTCCTTCCTGTACCTCTGCAATGTTGCTTATAAAGTCATTGAAGAGGACTGGTCCTAATACTGAACCCTGCGGTACCCCAATAGTAACCCCTTTCTTCAGAGTGGACTCCATTTACTATTACCCTCTGTGTCCTATTCTCTAGCCAATTCTTTACCCAGGCTATCATCTTGGGATCCACTCCCAGGCTGGCTAACTTGTATATTAATCTTTTTGTGTGGGACTGGGCCAAATGCCTTGCTAAATTCTAGGTAGGCCATGTCCACAGCCCTCCCTGATCTACTACTTTGGTCACTGAGTCAAAGAAATCTATTAGATTCGTCTGGCATGACCTTCCTGCTGTGAATCCATGCTGCCTTTGTCCTGTGCCCTCTGACCTCTAAGTACTGACAGTTCTTTCCTTCAGAAGTGATTCCATCATTTTCCCTATCACTGAGGTTAAACTAACAGGTCTGTAGTTTCTGCTTCTGCCCTGCTCCCACTTTTGTGAAAGGGAATCAGATCTGCCTCCTCCAGTCCCTCAGGTACCACCCCATCCTCCCATGATTTGTTAAAAGGGTAGTCAGTGGTGTCACTCATCCTACCCTTAGTTCTTTAGAATTCTGGGATGAATCCCATCAGGCCCCATTGCTTTGTCCACCTTCAGATAGGGATAAGTGCAGCGAGTGTGCAGAAGGGTGGCTAATCAAGCTAGTAAGTGAGCAACCAGGTCATCTGTTCTTTTAAACCAATTGGTTTGATGGTGGTCTTGGACATCTTTTTAAAAGCAGCTGCTGTAGAAAATATAAATGAAGATAAGTACTGAAACATGGGCATGAGGGGTAGTAGTAAAGATAAAAACAGAGGGAACACGTGTGATGTGGAATAAGGAGAAATATGGCTGCTGTTTGACTTCTGAACAATACAAAAATGGTGTATAGTACTGATTTATAAAGATGTGGTTTATACAAGATGGGTAAGCTGCTCTTTAAATTTAATTTATACAATTGTTTTAATTATCAGTAATTGATACTACCTGTGGTATATCACTATTCTATATTTCCCTGATTTCAAGATTCCTTTTCACAGTTTCTAGCCCTAATGGTTCCAAATGTAACTCTTTTTAATGATAATGGGCTCAATTCAGAGATATGCCGGAATGGCATATCCCCGGTGAGCCGAATATATGGTGCATGGGGTTTGTGGCATTCTCTGGCCAGCAGGTGGGATTCATGAATCTGTGCACCATTTGCCATGAGTTATACCAGCTTTACTGTTTTAACATTGCAACAAACATGAGACCTTTTTATGAGGTCTGCACCAAATAGCGGCGAAGCCATGGTAAAGTCGGAAAAGTGTTGCAAATGTGTGCAACCTTCCTGAATTGGATGCAAGCTACGCCAATGTACTTGGCACAGCTGTGGGTTTGATAGAAGGCTTGACACAAGCCCTGTGTCAGCCTTTCTGTATCAAGCCCAATTTCTTTGAAAGTGGCACAAGAGTTCACACCCCAGGCCAAGACATCATCAGCAGAGGATGAGAGAGAGAGAGAGAGAGAGAGAGAGAGAGATGACTTAGGCATCCTTTTCATCCTCTCCCATGGGGTATGAAAGTTGTGTTGCATTGCCACTGTATGCAGCAAATGCTGTTAATGAGCTGGGAGGTTTAGCCCCAGTCACATGGGTGAAAATGCACTGCCAGGCATTCTCCAGGATATCACAGTGTGCCTACACTATTGATGTGGACTGGGAGACAAAATGGAAGAAGCAGCCTATCGGGCTCATGCATTACTCCATGAGAATGGTGCAGAATCCAAGGCAGTCAGCAGTGGTGGTTGTGTCAGCTGGCATTAGGTTCTAGTCAACTAAAATCCTTAAGGAGTGGTGCACTTTGATTAATTTTGAAGAATAAAGGAAATACAAAATAAAAAGCTCAGATTGGAACATTGGGACTAGGAGCTTCATTTTGTTTTAAATGAAAACTTGATTTGTGTTAGAATATTTTGACATATTCATAAAGTTTAAATATGTATCAATATACTTCTAACCATAACATTGTGTATAAAAGTGTATTATTGTAGAGTGACATATGTCAATGTAATCGGATTATTGCAGGATATTCCTTATTGCTCAGAATGAATCTTCTTTCTTCAACACAATGGATCTATGGCCTAAGCTCAATTAATGTCATATGTGTCTGCTTCCCAAAACTAAAAACTTACATATAAATACTGCTAGTGAATGTGTAATTACTACTCATGGCTGGAAAAACTTTTTTCGAAAATGAATGTGTTTTTTTTTTACAAGTGGTGCATGCTACTGGAAGGTATGTCACATCCATTGAAGTAAGTACAATGTTACAATACTACATGTTTATTTTCAATATTTCACACCAATGTAATTACAAAAACATGGGAGCCGGACCATATTCAAAATATAGATTGTGTCAGTCTTCTGATGTTTACCAAGCAGTGAGTCACATCTGAAAGCATTATTACATTAATAACCAGATCTTTTAAAATAATTGAAAATAGAGACATACAAGTATCTTACAGGGAGGAACAGGGTGCAGGAATACACTATTTTTAGCAAAAAGATGTTCCAGGACTAGAGGGCATGGGATGAAGTTGCAGGGAGGATGATTCAGAGGAAACGTGAGGAAGAATTTCTTCACAGAACGGTGGTGGACAAGTGGAACACCCTGCCAAAGGAAGTGGTGGGGGCTGGAAACAATCACGGATTTAAGAATGCATGGGATAGACATAAAGGAATTCTGGAGGTCAGGGTCAAGGGGCAACAGACTTCTAGGAAAACATAAAAGTAAACTTACAAGCTCAAATGGGCGACTGGGTGGAGCGTAGGCCTTATCTACCGACACTGTCTATGTATCTATGTAAGTGTGTAACCAGTCTCCAACAGGTTTTGCAAATGAGGGCTAGGCAGTTCTCAATAGCATTATCAACAATATATAAATATTACTACTATATACTATATACAGTACACTATCTATTATAATTTACACATAAATTATTCTAAAATACATTATTTTCTGACTTTTTTAAATTAAACTGTATTGAAGTTTTCCTGGAAGACAACACATCACAGTCATAGAGTACTATAGTCTGACAACGTTTTAAGTCAGTCTCAGAACTATACTTACTATAAAAGAACTATTTTATTTGAAAGTATACAAGCATACATTTTAACAACTTTTGTCAATCAAACATTTCACTCATGAATGACTAAACACAAATATCTAGTTCATAAATATCAATTGGGTCATCTTGACATTGTTGATCTTTTGCAGATGGGATTGAACATTGTATCAAACTGTTTTCTGTCTTCATACTGCTAGCTGCAGACTGATATGAGACCATCACTGAACTATTGAACTGTACAACCAGGAGGCATGGGTTTGAGAGACATCAGTCAATCAACAGCCAATCTGGTTGGTTCCCCATCTTCAAAGGATATCTTGAAAGTCTGACACAAATGCAAATATGAATATACTGTACATGACTGAAAAGAATCTCAAGTAATTTTATTGTTAAAGATACAGTGCAGGATATTCAGAACCACACCAGAGGCAGGAACAAGAGGGCACAGCTGCAAGTACAGTGCACCATGGCTCAACGGGTGCAATATTCAAAGGTTGCGCATGACAGGATGTGCCTGTGCAATGTGGCTGAATATTGCAGGGATGCGCCAGGGAGCATGACATGAAGCACAATAGTGCACCAAGGGATGCCCAGGGGAGCAAGCCAAGTAGCACACAGCAAGGGCCACCAGTGTGCAAGGTGCAGAGGAGCATGCACCAGGACACACATGGAAAGGCAACAGGCACAGCAGGTGGCATGCTACAGGGGTCAGAAGGCCCCACCACCATGGCACACAGTGTGCCAGGTGAGAGGCACTGTAGGCACATGTGTGCACACTGCACAGTGAGCATGTGGAGGCAGTAGGCCTCTGACCATGCATACCACAGTGGGGCATGTTGGCAGGGTGGCAACAATGGCCTCTGATGCACAGCCCCTGGCAACCCCTACAGGGAGGCTGGGACACGTCACATGGACCACAGCCAGCAACACACAGGCAAACAGCACACAAGGCACACACCACACGACCTGGAAGGACAGGCCACAGCCACCCCACCCAAACCATGGTGGAAACCACCAGGTACAACCCCTGTCCAGCCCAGATGTACCACAAAGCAGCCAGGCACACCACTGCAGCATGGATCTACATGCCAGCTGCAAAGCAGACACTGACACAGATGTGTTACAAAATAATGTATTGCAACAGGCAAAACAAAACTATATACACATACACAAGGTATAGGAAACGAGGGACCACCCACATACAGGGAGGCCAGGGAAGGAGGCAGGGGCAAAGTCAAGAGAAGGATACAAGGGAGGGCAAGGAGGTTGCTCAGGAAAGGGTATGCAAACTGGAAGATGGGCTCTATGGCTGTCCATGCCCCACTGTAGGCCACAGGGGTATAGGCATCACTGTCTCCACTGTGGAGAGCACTAGCTGCCCCACCACCTGTAGTATGGCAGTCGATACCTGCAGGATCTTCTGGAGAAGGCAGCATGGACATCTCTGGTCCCAACACTCTAGGACAAAGGTGTGAACACCATATGAGTACATGCCCACAATGCTGCAACCCACCCACCATGTTCAGCTGTTGTCTCAGTGACATGTGCCACTGGGCTGGCATTCCGCCACCCGCAGTGAGTGTGCCCATATGAGATGCCCACCCAGGGACCCACAGCCATGCACACACTGCACCCAACACCGCCTATGTGCAGCACACCACCGCTAAGGCAGGTTTACATGGCCATGCAGGTGGTTGGCAGTGGCACAACTGGGACCTGGTTGCACCCACAATCCACCTGCAGCAGCCACCCACATGCACATAGCCACATTGTGGTGCAGAGGACACACTGCAGGCAGTGCACAGCTGGAGGGGCCATGCACATAGAGGGCCGTGTCCCACCTCACCCCTGCCACCCCTGCACAACATGGAAGCATGTAAATGTGCTCACATGCATGCTGAGATGCACCCTGAGGCTGTCCAGCCACCATGTCCATGCAGCCTCCAACGGGTACACTGCCCCTGCAGTGGCCTGTCCTGGCCCTGCTGCAGTGCCAGCGAGGCGGGCCACCTCCCGATCTTCAGGGCCCAGGAGGAAGGTATGGAGAAAGACACATCAGTACCAGGCAACACCACAGGCCCCTCCAGCACAGTGTGAAACCCTGCGCAGTGTGCCAGTGGCATGGTGGCACAGGGCAGTCACGGTGTGCCGCCACTCCCAATGGGGCATGCAGCCCCAGCCCCACAGCAGCATGACATTCTAATGGCACCACCCCACAGACCACTGGATGGAAATGGGAAGAGGTGTTGTGCACTTACTCTGGCCGCAGCACGGCACCCTCCAGGTGTGTGGCCTGTAGTGTCCGCAGGCATGCCGGATCTCCACTGCAGGTTCCTGTAGCAGTGCCTGCACTGCTTCCCAGTGTGGCATGCACCTATGGCATCCTTGAGACCATCTACCACCTCCTGCCACACATTGGTCAGAGGCCTGTTGAGGGGCACCTGCCCAAAGTGCCAGCATGTGGCTCAATTAGGGCCACGAGGTTGACTAAATCAACCTGTGCCCAGTTAGGGGGTTCTTGGTGCTGGATGGCATGGAATGCTTGCAGCTCGCTCAGCAAAGAAAAATGGCACCCAGCAGCACCGTGGCGCGTGCTGGGGATGCTGCCATGCACCGAGATGCACTGAAACTGCATGCCGGCAGGCATGGAGATGCACTACTTGTGCAACACAAAGCTGCCACGTGTCTCAGCCTACAAAAAAGCAAAGGACACCCATGGGGTCAAGGGTCAGGCTGCTCACCCTGCTCCACAGTGCCATTGGGCAGTGCAGGCATGCTGCGCCTTAAGGCCATGTGGGTGCCACAGTACCGAGCCCTCATTGCACACAGGCACCCTGGTACCCATAGCTCAGGGGCACCATTGATGTCATGGTACCAGAGCACTATCAGCTGCCCTGACACCTGGGAGCCATAGGCCATACAGCGCATGAGCGCCACCCGTGCAATAGCGGCGAGGCACTGTACTGCCAATCATGCACATTGTGTATACTGTTCTCTGGCGTATGTGATGGTGGCATGCGCATGCACTTGGCATGGCTGCTGCGCATGTCACAAATGTTGTGCCCAGACTTGTGCATGTGCAACCCCATTGCACAATGCGCAACCATGCGATATTCTGCCGCTTATATGCAAATCAGCTGATTAGCCTATCTGTGGTGCATCAGCTACATTTATGTCATTACAGTTGCGCAACCTCTCATCAGCATAATGATCGCTATAAAGGTGCCAGGGAATGCACAGGTTATGGACTGGTATTGCATCCTTAGAGGTAAGATACATGCTGCGGGGCTGGCTGGATGGTGGAATGGGAGGGTGGAAGAGGACTTACCAGGCCATACTAACACATATATATCTTCACAGGAAGAAGCATGTCCGTACTAGAGGAGACTGAGGAGCATGGGCCTGCATGCAAGCGCAGGCCCACTTTCACCAGGGTGGAGTCAGATGCCTATTCCAGGTGTACTTGGACCAGGAGCCACTCTGAGTGGCTCCACAAGTACCCACAGACCCAAGCAACAGCATGGGAGGGTGTGGCCTGTGCTGTGAACCAGCAGGGCAGCCACCAATGGTCTGTGCAGGAGTGCAAAAAGAAGGTCAGCACAGACCGGAGGTGGATCAAGGAGATGATGGTAGCCATCCGGGTAGTGTGTGCCACCACAGGCGGGGTCAGCCTACCTGCCAACCATATGCCATGGGAGGAGATGGTGGCAATCACCATGCAGTGCAGAGCAGTCGAGATTGTGCTCGGTGGAGGAATACAGACAGGAGGCAGCCCATCACTGCACGGTGGGCTTGGTTGGTGATGGGGGCATGGGGCAGAAGGGCTGGGGCAGGAGTGGGTGACAGCAACACTAATGTGACTGTGTTCCCTTTCAGCCCTGATCACTCAAGGCAATGACAGGGGTGGGGTGTCCACTGTGGGGCGGTCCTGGACCCAGAGGACTGTCCATCCACCTTCAACAGACACCATGGCCCAGATAGACTGCAGAGCAGCATCGCTGTCCATCCAGATGCCAGTGGCACGGATGCGGTAGAGGCCCTGGCTGCATTCAGCATGACACCGGCATGGTGTCCTGTATGCTGAGACACAGATCAGGGTGTGGTCCGTTCCCATGACAATGAGACCTTCATCCCAGACAGCGATGTTGTGGCGCTGGGGAGACACCCATACCACACTCACCACAGCAGCACAGATGGTGACCCAGTGGTTGTTGCCTGCACACCAGCCACTGTGGCTGGCATAGCTGGGGCTGTCAGTGGTGCAGCAATGTTTGGCAGTGGTGGTGTGTGTGCCGGTGGTAGTGCAGTCATGCTGGTGTTACCCTGCACACAGCAGCCGGAGGGGCAGTAGCAGCCAGATGGTGTTGAGGGGGGCCAGGGCTGGGCATGCTGTTGGTGCACCGAGGACAACCAGTCCAAAGATGGACCCAGTGTGCAGCGCCCACCTTCACGGGATGCTGGGCCACAGGGTTGGGATACACCCGTGGGTCAGCACAGTGCCCTATGCCCCAGGGCGCCAACACCTGGACGAGCACACCCATCTGCTCCAGGCCCTCTTGAGCAACAGGTGCTGGTCATGGCAGGGGTGCATGCACTTCATGCGGAGCTGTGCCATGCAGCAGAGCGGTGGGACAGGAACTTCACCTACTCCTGGCTGAGAACATGCAAATGTGGGTGGACATGGCCGCAGCCATAGATCGTCTGACCACTGTGGTCACGGCCGGACTGGCACCACTGGCCTCCCTGGTGCTTGGCCGTCCACCGCCACATCGCACAGTGCATTCTCCACCTCTCGGTCCCAGCAGCATGAACCCCACAGTGTCAACACTGGGTTTGCTGTGGGCATTCCAGGATGCCTGGTGCGGCATGTTTGTGGGCCTGCAGACACCTGCAAGGACCCAGTCGTGGTCCTGCAGTGTCACCCCTGGGGACTGTCTGTAACACCCCCTGTGGCCGACATGCAGACTGCATCCACTGTGTGTTCTCAGTGGGGCCGTCCATGTTTCCACGGTGGCTATGCAAGTCTGCTGCATCCCTGATCCTCCCACCTCCACTTCCGCCGTATGCTGCTGCCCTGTGTGCATTGGTGCAGCACGTGCATGGTCCATGACCATGGCATCCATGGGCAATGCACGACACAGCCCATGTACCCACCACCTGGCTGCTGGCTGCTGTGGTATGTGCATGATGATACCAGCACAGCGCCGACTGCCACTGTGCAGTGCCACTCAGCGTCCTGACACACGCCCGGTGCCCACCTCATGGCGGGGCATGATGGGTCCTGTGTGCATGTGTGTGCATGTTGTGTGGGCCTGTGTTGTGTGCTGCAATGGTGTCTGTTCCCCATGCCTTTCCACGGCCCCTCCCGCAGTCTCTGGCATGGGGCATGCCCACGCCTGCCTGTTTACTGTGCCCTGGGCCCTAGCCCTTCCATGTGGCCATGTTCCTCTACCTGCATGCTCCATAATGCTCCTCAGTGATTGTGTCTCTGTACTGCTGGCCCATCCTGGTCAGCCAGAGATCCCTTCACCCCAGGGGGTTGCCCACCACCAGGCCCAGTGGCCACATTGTCCCCACTGCTGTCCACCTCTCTGACCTCGACAGCTATCCCACAGTCAGTGGCCATGTTGTGTAGTATACCAGCAGGCCAGAAATAGGCCACAGGCCTTTGAGAGGTTGTACTGTAGGGCACCACCATACCTGCCCTGGCAACGAACCGAGCCTTCAGCAGCCCAGACACCCACTCAATGATGTTCCGTGTGCTGGCATGTGCCTCGTTGTATTGCTCCTGTGCTGGGGTCGATGGGCACTGGTATGGGGAGAGCAGCCATGGCTGGAGTGGGTAGCTACTGTCTCCTGTGTGTAGAGATGCCTGGTTAGCATGGTGGACTGAGTCAATGCACCCCCACCATCCACGCCACACACCCCTGGCACCCATGCCTGGCAACCCCAAAGCCCTGCCCCTGCCATTCTTGGCATACCGCATTCACAGCATATTCAATGACTAGGTCACCAGTGGGATGTTCCCACTCTGAACCTCTGGCACAGTGCTGACTGGTGCCAGATGAAGGTATCATGTGCTCCTCCAGAGGGTGTGTGGCACAGACATTGATTACCACCTGGCATCGCACACCACCTGACAGTTGACACTGGGGTAGCACTTCCTGTTTATATAAGCTACACCCTCCAGGCCAGGTGGTGCGTGGATGTCAACACATGGGTGCCGTTGATAGCCCCCAGCATGCCAGACAACCGTGCCACCCTGTGGAACCCCTGCATGTTTGCTGTATGTTCTGCCTCTGTTCTGGGAAATGGATGTACTCTGCAGCATGTGGCAGCAGTGCGCTGAGGAATTGTGTGAGGAGCCATGATGTGGCCGAGTGGGTTATGCCTGTGGTGTCCCTGTTGGTCTCTGGAGGCACCCGTGGTGAACAGGCACATGACAGCCGTGACTTTCATCTCCACCCGACAGGGCGTGGCTTCATCATGTGGGTGCCTGCATCTCCTCACTGCAGAGCTCACAGAGTTGCCTCAGAATTGCTCGGTTCAGGCAGTACCAGCCCACAATCTCTGTATCACTATACTGTTCGAATGTGATGTGGGCATGGTACCACCTGTTCCAGACGTGCCACTGACGGGCCCTTCTACAGCCACGCTGGTCTGTGAGCTGCCTCCTCACACCCTCATTACCACCTCTATCTGGAATATGGTGCTGGTCATGTCCTGGGTTGTGTCTCCTCCCCACTGGGTGGCTCACTCCCCTGACCTCCATGGCTGTGGGCTGCTGCCTGTGCCCCTGCACTGGGTGCACCCCTGTTTCTGGCTGCCTGGCCTGCAGTCTATGGCCTCCACTCCCACCTCTCTGTGCCCTGTGCAGCCCATCCTGTGGTGGGTGTCACTGGCACTCGTTGTGTGTTATCTTGCACCCTGTCTCATGTCCACACACACACACTCACTCACTTACACACACTCACAAACTTCAGGCTTCCTGGTGCACACTCTGTGCCTCTCCTAGCTTGCCTGTCACTCTGTCACTCCCTTCACTTGTTCAGCTGCCCTTGCCTCCTCTTCAGTTCCTGTGGCACAAGCCTCCTTCCATGTCTTGCTCCCTGTTTTATGTGCTCAAGTGTGCTTAGTGCAAGTCCCATTTGCTCCATGTTTAAGCCATTGCCTGCCATTGCATATCGCACAGTGCTGCATATTAGTTACTCATACCTGCATAGCATGCATTCAATACCATTGTGCATTGGCACATTGGGATCTGCGCCCGTGCATTTGCTGCTGCTGAATATTGCTTTCGGCACACTGGCGCACTTGCGCCAGTGCATCCCTGTTTTATTGTGTAAATTGCTTTGTATATCCTGGTCAGTAGTATGTAAGTTAAGTGAGCATGTTGTATATCCATGTGCAATACAAAAAGATGTTTTACTGATTCTGGTGGATCAACTTTTTTACTTTAATTCCATTTCTTTACATACTAATAAAGTAGAGTCATTGGAGATATTGTGAAATGTACAATACTAGCAGGTACATGAGGCTTAAAAGAGAGTGCAGTTGACATACTTTTTGCTGACTAGGTAATCTACATTAGAGAAGTAAATGCCTATTTTCAAGTATGACTCAAGAGAGTACATTAGGGTGCAATAAGACAAAAAGGAGACATGGTACAGTTAGAAGTCAAGGTCAACTAACAACTGTAAACAATGAAGACATGGAGCAAGCATGGAAAAGAATGCAGAAACATACAACCAAGGAATACATACATTGGTATAAAACCTAGAGAGTTAGTATACAATTGCATATGGAAGGAGGGTGAAGGAATACAAAATGTCAGAGTCCAACTTAGGTACTTCAAAATGAAACAGGAAAAACTGGGAGCTACTCTGAGCAGTGACAGGAAGATAAACTCATCAGATGTCTCTGAAGGCCAGTTTGGAAGAGCCCCTGCAAGAGAAAACTGCAAATTTCAAGATTAAGACAGTTCCAGTTTGTCAGGGCAAATGTGGAAAGGCCTGTTCTCCCATCTTAGGTGCATATAGTTGCTCCCTCATGGGAAAGTCAATCATACAGATCCTGATGTGTACTAATAAGAGCCATAGTCCATTTTCACAAGAAAGATTATTGTGTTACTTTGTCTAATTCAACCAAACTATGTACAGACAACTGCTTCACTTGAATTTCTGTTTTATTTATTTATTGATGTGTTTAGCTTTGATGACCAGGTGAGTACACTGGCATAAGTAGCCATTTTCAGGCATGAACGGGTGCAAATGCACAAATAAGTAAACAGTCATAATCATACATAAACAGCAAATGATAGCAATATGTACAGAATAGTAAGTATAGAACAGTGTTTACATGATGCAATAACAAGACACCATGTGCAGCAGGGGAAGGGGTAACAATATATATAGTAATATACACATGAATTCACTTACAGAAAGTGCAAAACGGTGAGAAAAGAGGGTGGTGGTACAAGGTGAGAGGATACAGTGTGGAGGAGAATGGGGGTTAAAGGAACATTGACATGTGACAGGAGTGGAGTAATAAGATTCCAGAGGGTATGCAAAGGTGAGAGGAGAGTTAGCTTTTCTTATGGGAGGAGGTATTGCATTCCATATTGTGGCAGCACGGTAGGAGAAGGACCACTGGCCCATACTGGTGCGAAACAGCGGGATGACAATATTGTTGTAGGAGGAAGATTGGGATGTTGGAAGATTGACAAGAGGATCTCACAGGCTAGATAATATGGGTTGCAATCGCAGAATTTTGTTGTAAGGAGGCACTATTGAAGTTAGCTCTGAGTTCGGAGTTGGCCTGTTAAGGTTGTTGAGCACTGTGCAATGGTGGGTGCTGCAGCTGCAGTCAAAGGCAAATTTGGCTATGTGATTGTAAGAGTATTCTTTTTGTAGAGCTGATTTACTGGCAGCATTGATGACTGCGGGCTGTATTCAAGCATAGGGAGAAAAGTGGCTTAGGCGATTTTAACCTTTGTGTCAGGGATAAAGAAATGGTGAACTCTGTAGAGATCCCATTTTGTGGACTGAAGAAATGGGGTGCTGCTGGTGTATTTCAAAGGAGAGTGAGGGGTCAAGGTGTACTCCATGGTACTTAACAGAAAGGGTCTTTTCAAGAGGGCAACCATTACCACTGTCAATACTAAACAGAGGGGAGAGTTTGTAAAGTTTTTACTTGCACCCAAACATCATGGACTGTGTTTTTAATAGACTTAGAACCATTTTCTTGAGAGATCCAAGCTTGCAACCTGGCAAATGAGTTGTCAAGAGGTATTGATGGTATTAATGTTAGCACTATTGGCATAATGGACCACATGTAAAGAAGTGTTTGTACTGGCCCACAGACTGAAGGGAGATCATTAATGAAAAACTGAGAATAAGAGGGACTGAGGATGGCGCCTTGAGGGACTCCACTGAATATGATATTTATGCCAGAGATGGTGTTTCAGATTTTGACAGCTTGCTAGCAGTGGTGCAGGTAATCTTTGAACCATGCCGTGGTGGGGTTCCCTAGGCCAAGTGCCAGGAGTTTTGAAATAAGAAGTTTATGATGAACAAGATAGAAGACTTTTGTCAGATTGATGAACACAACACCTGTGACGTAACCTGTATCCATGGCCTGGTAAATATCATCAGTAAAGGTTATTAGGGCAGTGTCTGTGCTGTGTCCTTTTGAAGCTGTTCTGTTCAGGTTGAATAAGGTCATGTAGCTGGATGTATTCAGTGAGTTGATAGTGGATGATTTTCTCTTGGAGTTTAGCTAATGCTGAAAGAATCGAAATTGGGTGGTAGTTTTCAAGTAAAGTAGTTTTCCTTTCTTGTGTAGGGGACAGATGTGGATGTTTTCCAGAAGTATGGTACTATCCAGGAAGAGAAGGAAAGGTTGAAGATTTTAGAGATAGGAGAGATATGAGGGAGGTGAGTTTAAGAAATCTAGCGAAAAGACATTTGGTTTCTGCTGATTTGTCACATTTCAGAGTGAGAGTAATTTATGCACTTCTCGATGCATGACCCTTTGATGTAGAATGGAGGCTGCCTGGTGTCAGGTTGAGTCATATCAGGGAGGGTCATTGTGTTCACTAGATCTGTATTTAAACAATTTTCAAAAAGAAGTCATTGAAAAAGGTGGTAATTTTCTGTGTGGGTCAGAAAAGGTAGACCCATTTTGTTCAATGGAGATGGAATGGGGTGTTGCTGGCTGGTAAGGAGTGAGTCGATTGACTGCCAAAACATTTTAGGATAGGTGTGTGTGTGGAGTTTGCAAAGTGATAAGTAGAGTGAACAAGTATGGGTAGGGAGAATTAATATTGGGGGCATAAGATGGTTTCTTGGTAATGGTGTTGTGTGTTAGACTTAAGGGATTTGAATTGCCAAATTCAGAGCAAAGTGATTATCTTGAATGATGGTAATTAAGGGCTGTCTGTTGATGTGGAGATGAATGAGATGCACAGAGGTAAACCTAACCAGTTTACAGCGGTATTGATATGTATAAACTCAGGGCATAAAGTAAGATTGGGATACTTAGCAATTAGGGACGATTTATAATGGTTATAATGAGGGTAGCAGGAGTAGGATTTATTTATTTAGTTTTTATTGACCGGGTAAGTGCACTAGATAAATCCTGCCTATTTTCAGGCATGACACAGGGGAGGGGATACAGATGAATGCCAAATGCCCGTGGACCAGATTAAATTGTTGGTGGTATTTTAGTGAATGAGGGGAAATTTGGCCAGCCACCAGGAAAATTCCTACTCTTTTCGAGAAGTGCCATGGGATCTTTAACATCCACCTGAACTACCACTAGAATAGGCAGATGGGACCTCAGTTTTAATGCCTCAAATGAAGGATGGCACCTCAGAGTGCAGCACCTCCCTCATGCTGCACTACAGTGTCAGTACTGGGATATTAACCCAAGTGCCTGGTGTTGGGATGAACCCACCTTCTCATCTCCTGGCTTCAGAAGCAGGTGTGCCTGCTGGGCCACTGACATCAAGGATAATGTCGGAGTTGGGAGAAACCAGCGGTGTCGGGTCCTGAGGGAGGGAGGGGACTGGATAAGACCAAGAGCCTGGAAAGTGTGGGGTGAGTAAGTGAGGTGTGATTGTTTTTGAGCAACTGTGCCTATAAAAGTAAGACCCCTTAGGTGGGGAGGGTGGGAGGAAGAGGTGAGCAGTGCTGCAGGAAGCAAGCGCCACACCCTGCATAGCTGAATGTGCTTCTGCCCAAGATGACGCTGAACACTGACTTTTGAGCTGCTCCCATATGTGTATGCTGGATTACAGTCCCGTGGGGCTGCTGGGAGGGTTTGTCCTCAGACCACTTAACCACACTGCTGGAGCTGGGGTCAGGATCACTAACCTGAGGAAGAAAAAAGAAGGATCCGGATTAAATGTGGGTAGGTTATGGGAGGGAAAGAGAAGCCTGGGAGGAAAATACAGGCACAAGTGTGCAGAGACACTATACTAGCAAGTAAGACCCAGCTAATTTAAATATTCACAAATGATACCTAACCTCACACAAACTGCTAAACAACCGATGAGACTAGTGCTGTAATATAACAGAGAACAGTAGTACAAAATACAGCATTATGTTCCATTCCACAGTCAGTTAGTGCTATGTTTTGCAGCCCTTCAGTCTTAAGGTAACACACTACTTGCACTTTATAAGGGCATACTCCAGGCTGAGCACTTAAGAGACACACTAAAATGCTTAAAACAGCTTAAAAGTGATAAATACATGACACAATCATTTTGGTTTGGCAGGCAGAAAAGATAACACAATTTCCTGGGCACCCAGCATAGCTGCATGTGCTGCTGACCAAGATGGCGCTGAATTCCTGACATTTGGGGTGCTCCCACCTGTGAATGCTGGCACCAGTCTGGTGGGGCTGTGTGATGGTTTGTCCTCCAACCACTAATCCACACTGCTGGAGCTGGGGACATACTCACTAGCCTGTGCATGCTGGCAGCCAGTCTGGTGGGGCTGTGGGGAGGGTTCATCTTCTGACCACTGAACTGCACTGCTGGAGCTGGGGACGTGATCTCTGGCCAGTGTGTCCTGGCAGCCAGTCCGGTGGGGCTAGGGGGGAGTTCATCCTCTGACCCCTAAACCATACTACTGGAGCTGGGAACAGGATTGCTAGCCTGAGGAAAGAAAAGAAGGAGCCTGGATTAGATGTAGGTAGGCTATGTGAAGGGAAGAGAAGTAGGAGGGAGGTGAGGGAGGTACATCCTGAAGTGTACAGAGATGCTGTGCTAGCATGTAAGGCCCAGGTAAATTAAGCATCCACAGAGACCTAGCTTCACACAAATCACTAAACAATTGATCAGACTTGTGCTGTAATATAACAGAACAGTGATACAAAATACAGCATTATGTTCTGCTCCACAGTCAGCTACTGTAGCACTATGTACTGCATCCCTTCAGTTTTAAGGTAACACACTACTTGCACATTATAAGGGCATACTCTAGGCTGGTCACTTAAGGAGACACACTAAAATGCTTAAAATAGATCTAAAAGTATTTATTACATGAAGAAATCAGTTCGGTTCGGCAGGCAGAAAAGAGAATACAAATTGCCCTGTGCACCCCCTGCTGTAGCTGTACGTGCTGTTGCCCAAGATGGCACTGAATGCTGACTTTGAGCTGCTCCCACTTGTTTATGCTGCCAGCCAATCCAGTGGGACTGTGGGGAGGGTTCATCCTCCAACTGCTAAACCACACTGCTGGAGCCGGAGATGGGATTCTAGCCTGAGGAAGAAAAGAAAAGGAGCTGGTGTTAAATGTGTAGGTTATGGGAGGGAAAGAGAAGTGGAGGGAGAGGTGAGGGAGATACAGGCACAAATGTGCAGAGATGCTGGTCTAGCAAGCAAGGTCCAAGTAAATTAAACATTCACAAAGGAGACCTAGCTTCACACAAATCACTAAAAGACCGGTCAGGCTAGTACTGTAATATAACAGAGAACAGTGGTGCAAAATACAGCATTATGTTCTGCTCCACAGCCAGCTAGCATTATGTATTGCAGACCTTCAGTCTTTAGGTAAAACACTACTTGTACTTTTATGAGGCATACTCTTGGCTGGGCACTTAATGAGGTACACTAAAATGCTTTAAATAGCTCTAAAAGTAATTAGTACATGAAACAATGAGTTCAGTTCAGCAGACAGAAAAGATAACACAAACTGCCATGGGCACCGCGACAGCTGCATGTGCTGCTGCCCAAGATGGTGCTGAATGCTGAATTTTGAGCTGCTCCCACCTGTGAATGCTGGTGGCCTGTCAGGTGGGGCTGTGGGGAGGGTTCGTCCTCCAACTGCTCTCCAACCGCTGAACCACACTGCTGGAGATGGAGACGGATCGCTAGCCTGTATATGCTGGCAGCCAGTTTGGTGGGGCTGTGGGGGAAGAGTTCATCCCTCTGACCGCTAAAACACACTGTTGGAGCTGGGATAGGATTTCTAGCATGAAGCAACCAGTTTGGTTCGGCAGGCAGAAAAGATAACACAAATTACCCCTGGGCACTCTGATAGCTGCGTGTGCTGCTGCCCAAGATGCTGGTTCTCAAAAGCACCTCAGTTATAAAACAGACTGCTATACTTAACTATGCTCATGCAAATCTGTTTAGCCAGTGCAACATTTTAATAAAGAACGCAAATGACCTCTATAATTGCTTATAGACATTATAGTACAGACTACAGTCCTATATAAGTAACATACATTATATATATATATATATACAGAACTGCTTAGCTTTTTTTTCTTTTTGAAACAGAATAAACTGTATTAATAACAAATTGAGTAAAGATACAAACAGACCATAATATCCTGGAAATACAGCCAAAAGTAATGGAACAAGCAAAAGATCCAGGATGCATAGTGTATTATACAAATCCAAGAAGAAGAAAGAAGAAACAAACTCTGGTCAGAGCCGATATGGCTGTGGGGAGCTTTTGGGATACTTTTACCCATTATTTCTAATTAATTTTCACAATGCAGATCTGTTGAGAGGCAGTTTCAATGTGGTCTTCCTTTTACACATTTTACAATGTATTTTCCTAGAATATGCCTCCTGATTGCTATATATTTAGCCTGGATAGTTCACAGAAGAAATGTCATCTAATTTCGGGTGGTGAAGCACAAGCAGTAGGACACTGGAATGTGTCATACATAGGTACAAGATGTGCGGCAATAACGCTGAATGGCCATACACCTGAGGCACTCACATGCAGATCCATCATCCTGGTGCCATTGCACTACTCAATGTGTGTGAAAGCCGATGATGTACTCACACAGATCCTGGAACAGGCATGTTACAGCTGACTTCCCATTTGTTTGTACAATTGGGGAACCACAAATGCACTATCCATAGCCTGGAATGTACACTACAAATGCCATTGCAGAATATCGCACCCCACAGCATCCAGGATACCGCAGCAGTCCGGAGGGTGGCATGTTACACAGGGGAACAGGGAAGAGTATATGACAGCAGGAAGATACAGCTTGACAAGGCATGCTTTGGAGGTATGTCAATTCTATCTACAGTTTTCTAGGGGCATGCACACAGCTGCATACACTGGTGGGACCTCAGTTTGTGTATTGCCCCAATGTATGGTATAGCCACTTGGGTCATTCTGGAGTGAAGGTCCCCAGCCCAGGTCCAGTTCCATCTGCATCTGGCTGTGGTAGGACATGGAGGACAGTGCCAGTCTCTGCAACTGTTTGAGTATGGAGGAACGGGATTGTGTGTGTACCAAGGCAGTGGGTGAGAGTCCTGTATGGATTTGGACCGTGGTTTCCTCTGGTACAATTGGGTCCAGGAGGCCCTACACTATGGAGTTCTTTGGGGATGGAGTTGGATTGATCGGGATAGGAGGAGGCACCTTTAGTCCACCAAAGCTTCCAGGCCACTGTGCACCTGGGTGCACGCCTGCAGCCTGCCTGTGAGTGGCTGGCTGGCTTAGGCCAGCTATTCATGGCTCAGCCATGGGCCGCACTGCTCTGTGCTGTGAGGGATAAAATTTCCCACTGAGTATACCATGCGAGGCATATGCATGGGACACACTCGACTTGCACATCATACTATTTGTGTGCACACTGGCCCATTCCCTTGAGGCAGGTGCATCCCGCACAATTTGAATGTCACGCTGTGGTGTATTGTTGAGTTGCACAGCACATCTTCCATTTCCACCGGGATGTGCTGTGCATCGCCTTTGAATATGGGGCCCTGGATTAGACTACCCTGAAGAAATACATTATCAAAATGGGAAAATCATGACCCCACTGAAAACAAGATATTGCATCTAATCTGGGACAGCCTGAGTAAATACAGTGCAGAAATGTGTAAATGAAGATCCCTATGACAGTGAGATGTAGCATCTCCCCATGCACTATCCAGGATACAAAATATAAGATAAGAAATATTTAAAGGAAATTGACTCTAAACTGAACTTCACTGTGGTCACTGAAATAAACAAACAGTTGCTTTATTGTAACAGTCATACAGGAATGTGGTGTGTATATTTATGGAACACATACAAACAGAAGTGAGAAAGAATAAGTGTCTCAGCTGGGACTTGAACCCAGGCCACCTGGCAGTATTGTGGCCATGAGGATGGAGTGTAGTGTATGTAGTGTGTGTATGTATAAAATATAAGATAAGAACTATTTAAAGGAAATCTACTCTAAACTGAACTTCACAATGTTCACTGACATAAACAGTTTCTTTCTTTTATAACAAATTAGAATGCAACATTTATTTTGAATGTTGTGGCCATGAGGATGGTGTGTATATATAGAGAGAGAGTGTGTGTGTGTGTGTGTGTGTGTGTGTGTGTGTGTGCTTTGCTGTAGTTCAATATATTTTTCCCAAAAGCATAGTAAACAAATGGCTTCTTATTGCTACATATTTAGTCTAAGCAGTTCACTGAACACCTGGCATACATCTGAGACTGCTCATCAGATAGTGTCTGTAGAGCTTAAAAAACAGGGTAAATCATAAATTTGCTGGGAAAAGGGTGATTATGAGGTATAAATCTTTCTTGAAAGACAATACATTGCCAAGTTAAACTATTATCAAGAAGCTGTTTAAATGCTAAGTATTTAAATGTGCAAATCTCTAGTGTCATGGGCAACCAGTATTTAACAAATATTTAACAAGCTGTTTCAGTTTCCTAATGGCATCTGATAAGCAGCTTAGAGTTATGTCTCCAATATTCTTAACAGAAAGAAGGGACTATTTTATTTCAGTTGGCATGGAAGGATACATTGAGAGGTCCAAACATGTGTTCCACGAAACTCCATTTTCAAGCTACAGATAGCAAAATGGCTGTAGATTCTGTCCACAGCCATAAAGAGAGATGACAGAAGAGGAAAACACCCCCACCACCTCCCACCAGCAAGCCCTTCCCACTACACAACTGGAGGTAAACAAGTGTGTAGAACAAGAAGAAAATGGTTCCATAAGTACAATTATTAAAACCATCCATCAGTATGTACAATAATCTGTTCGCAGACACGATTAAAGAAAACAGAGTCGAATAATCATACAGTTAATAAAACATACAGGGTTCCCAAATGTTTTGTATCTATGGAGCTTGCTAGACATACTGGCTATAGAGCCAAACTGTTAAACTTGTTGATTACAATGTAAGCCTGCTGGGACTTACTGGCAGTCTGAGGCCTTGAACTAATTTCAAATGATGTTACTGCAGTTGTGATCTCTTTCTGTTCGGTGTCTGACATTGTTACTTTCTTCCTTTATTTGCAGTGCTCTTTCCTTTGATAAGCACTCTTCCATAGTTGCAGTTTCCTGCTTTTACTAGTCAGTTGAGCTGCGAATGTCATTTCCTAAGCACCCTACCATAGTTGCAGTTTACAGCTATTGCTTGTCAGTTGAGCAATGGATATCATGTAGGGCTTGACAAAGGGTGCCCTTAGTGACCTGTGTTTTAGCCAGTTGATTCTTTTCTGCTCATCAGCTTATACTAGCTGTTTAAAGGCAAATATTCTTACAGCACACATTTAAGTGGTCTGATAACTTTAGTAGAATGGCATGCAGCAGCAATCAGACAAAGGATACCTGAGATACAGTCTTCAACTTGGAGTGTCCATGCCTTTAATAAATTACTTCCTGAATACCATGACTAATAGTGCACTGAGTACAGTAATTGGGCCTGGACTGAGTAACTTTACCATTTGTTGTATTCAGTGAAAATTATTTGTGCATTAATAAAACAAATTGGAAAGCTCTTCTCCTCCCAGGTGGCCGGGACTAGCCCCTCATCTCACTCCAGCAATGTTCTACCTTCCCTCAAGCCCATATTTACCTAAAAATTTTGTTTTAAAAATTTCAATAACTCCTCTCTAGTCTGACCCCATGTTCCAAAAAGACAGTTTATTGTAAAATGCCCGTCTTGATTCCAATTCATGATTTTGGGTGGGAGAGTAATTTGTGGTCACTATCCAGGCTTACTCAGTGGCCCCTCTCTAGCAAGCCTGCTCCCACTTTCAGATATAGTCATCTGACTGCAATATCATGAGAGGGACATATGACCAGGAATGAAGGAAGGATGGAGTGGTCCATCTCACTGATGACATACTGAGGCTCCCTGATCTACAGGAATTCCTCTATTTTACAGGGAAATTGAATTTTCTAAGAGAACATTTTTCCCATAGGCTTGCATTGTTTGTATGGAAAAAGATGAATTTGGCTGCTATAGAAAAAATGTGATCTACAGGAAAACACAGGAAAATTATACTTTTGTCACAGATTAAAAGACCATTTCAATTTGGAAATGTCTACATTGTTGGAGTTATTGTGCTGTGCGAGGGTAAGCCCAGATTTTGACAATTGTCCCAACCCCAAACTTATGGCTCAGGATCCAAGGGGCATTTGTAAACTAAGCATACATGTGGAATTGGGATTGCGCTAGGGAGGGACATTTTTTGTCAATGTCTATGGGAGAACATAGAGGATGTGGAGAGTTTAAAACTGGCGGTGTGTAAGAATGAGGTGATGCTGAATTTGCATTTGTTAAACATACTGAAATCCAGTGGTGTTGACATCTGTGAAGACAGTCCATAGTGACTCAGTTTCTCTTTGTCACTTTGGCATCATGATGCAGGATTTGTTTTACAGGGAGTACATACTTAACATGTCCAAGTTATTTGCAAGCCACATGACCTACAGCAGCCAGCCAGCAATGCTGGAGATAAAGAATGCCTTATGCTGCCCACATCTCACTACCATTTACAAATCTCTCTCACAAGGAAAGGATCTGACTGCTGAAATTTTATTTCATGTTACAAAGAGTGATTTTGAAAAAAATTTAACCATCAGAGAATCATGCATTATCATTCTATCTAGCTAATTCCCACTTAACTGTAATTTCAGGCAGGCAGGTCAGTGAAATTGTTATCAGGAGGAGATGAGAAGGACAGCTGCACTGACAGCTGAAGCCCTTGTAGCAGGAAGAGGTCTCAGTGAATTTAGTAGACTAGTAAAGCTGTGGAGGGGGTATTTTTCAGTGATTTATTTGACAAAGAATTATTTCATACTGACTGTTGGTAATGCAGAGAAAAGATATCTGCCCTTATTGCCATGTTATTTGATGTTTGTGCATTTGACTGTGTGAATATTAAGTCAAGTAGACTACTGCAGTGATACATTAGGAATTGGTTGCAGGAATCCCAAGGTTAGCACCAAAGTTGAGGCATATGTAGTGCTGACACCTAACATCCATTTTCACAACACTGGACCCTGTATTGTGCAGCACAAGGTGGTGTGTGTGTTTGGTGGCTAGCTAGCTAATACATATGCATGAGCTATACAACTGTCTTGGGGGTCCCCTAGTGAAGATGTCACACATCAATAACAGTGCCTGTTAGCTGAACACATTGATTTGTGCATAACCCTTGCACCAAATAACAGGTATTTGTACTGGATGACACCTCCCTAGTGTATCCATCTTTGGTTACAGTGATAATTTTTCCAGCTGCAATACTAATCCCTGGACTGCTGGCATACCATCCTACATACCACACTCCAGCATGCACAGTCTGTATGCAAATATAACTGGCCATTCCCTGGATGCAGCAGATGAACACCACCACCCTGTCTTCCTTTCCACTTTCCATGTGTGGTACAGGCAGAGTACGGGGTATCTTGGCCAGTCCTCTATTTTTCACAGCTTACTGAAACATGATGACACTGAAGTGGTAAGTGCCCTGGATTCAGCCAAGGGCCTCTCAGTGGTAATGAGAGTGTGTCAGTAGGCATATTTTGGGGGCTTTGGATTAGTCTAAGGTGTCAGTCTCACATATCTTCTGTCTTTCTTATGCATCACTGTGGTGTGTGACTGCACTGTTGTGCACATCACATGGGTATCTAAAAAGGTTCAATGACTACCTATAATGAGTCCTCAGAGTTTGCATCAGCAGTGACTACATCATGACTTGTATCATCTTCTGCCATGCATGTGTCATTGAAGCATTTAGAAAACACGAGGAAAAGAACTGCTGGAGAAAGGAATGCAAGGTGAAAACTAAGAAAGGAAAGGTCCAGACATACCAGTCCCCAAAGTACCAGTTCAGCAAGTGGTGGTGATGGAGAAGAACTCAGAGATGGTGCTGGTGGTGTGACAGGGACTAGGAGTCATTGTGGTTGGGTTGAGAGGAGGACTTGGGCTGGATATGTGACAGTGCAGCCACCATGGTTCATTATTCTCCAGAAGTGCATGGGTTCCACTACCACTACAAGCAGTCATCCAGAGCATCTGGCAATGAAATCACTGTCAAAAATAGAAACACACCTATTTCCCATTTCCGCCTTCAAGCCCATCTAGTTCCCTGCCCATATACAAGGCAGAAGATCACCATCCAGCTTTATAAAGGCTAGCCATATTCATCTCATAGGAAGAAAAACAACCACAGCTGCTACCACTCCTACCTGTGCACATTCTGGACATTTTCCATTCTCACCTTAAGACTGTATGATGGTATCTCAGCCTCATAATGAGGCATCTGCAGCAACAGAATCAAATGCATTGCTGCTGGTTAGCTATCATGTGAGGAAGGTGACACTGTGTATCTGTCACAGATGGGACAGGCATATGGAGTTAATTAGAGAAGGGAAAGAGGCAGACACAAAGTGGAGGGATGGCCAGTGCAGAGTAATTAGGTAGGATGGGAAATCTGGATGGGCCAACGTGCCTTTTCTACCATCATTGTCTTTATATATGTGCTGCCACTATTATTTTGTCACCAGAGGAAAAAGTAGAGTTTTTCATGTGAGGAGATGTGTCAGGGTGATGAATGCCTTATATCCTAAAACAATCCCTCATTCTTCTCCACCCAGACTGTTCAAGTAGCTGTTTTCACTCTTTCTTTATATGTCTTTCCTCCTGCCCTATATCGTCCTAGTCACCCTCCTCTTGACTCACTGTAATCTTGCAACTTCAACCCTGTTTTGAGGGCACCAGAGGTGTGCACATTAATCCACATGTTGCCTAATCAGTGACCCTACTAGAGCAAGATCGCTTATGTTTTCATGAGGCAAACCTTGTCCTACTACATCCAAGATTTGATTTCATTTCATAAGTGCTTCCTCACAATGTAATCATTGTTTTATGTTAGTTGAGACAAGAATGTCTAGAACTCTTTCATTGTCTGGTGCATGAAGATTATTCCCAGTACTGTGTAATTTGCCCTTGAATTTTTCCTCCAAAATGTACTACTGTATATGTTTTCAATAAAACACATCTTGACAATTTTTGGCCAGTCAGCCACTCTGTCCAGTTGCCTCCATGTACACTTCATAAACTCCTCTGTTTTGGCAATGCATCCTTATTGGAATTCTCTTCAAACCCAGTTATCCAGTCACTATTCCTGCATTGTATGTCTCTGGTATTGATTTTAAACAGTGCAAGACCAAGAACAGATCCTTGAGAAACCCCACTTGTAATACATCCCCAATCTGAGAGGAACCCATGTATTTAACCCTTGCCTCCTGTTCTCAAGCCAACAACAGTTCCATTGTATTAGGTCTGGATCAATTCCTGTACTTCCCCATGTAAGAATAACTTCCTTGAGGGTCACTTTGTCAAGCGTCTTGCTGTAATCCGAATAGTGCACATCTACAGCTTTCCTTCTTCAATGGTTTTACAAACAGGTGCAAAAAGAGACCATGATAGCCAGATACAACCCCTGGTGAATCAGTTTTCTTTTTGCTTTTATTTATTTTACTTACTAACTCCTCTTTAGTAGTTCCATACAGTATTGTTTCCACACCAATGCTAATCTGTTTCATCTAAAACTAGCATGTTTCTCATTCTTCCTTCATTTTTTATAGATGGAAGTTTCAGTATTAGTGTATCTTCACGGTCCATGCGTATGCACTGTAGTGCAGCATGAGAAGGGTGCTGCACTTCTGAGGTGCCATCTTTCAGATGAGACGTTAAACCGAGGTCCCTCTGCCTGGATTGGTGGTAGTTCAGGTGGATGTTTAAGATCCCATGGCACTTAACTAAAAGAGCAGGGTGATTTTATTTACAATAAAGCATAATACAATTCTTTCAAGAAAAAACATATATATATATATATATATATATATATATATATATACACAAAAGAGATAAGGAGGAAACAAAACATAATATCCATATACGTTATGCCTCATAATATAATTCTTCAAGAAAACTAATACATAAATAAAATCTAACATTCTCTATTTATACTTAATAATATGTGAAAAGCCTTTCCACCATTTCTTAACTTTCTCTACATTATACAATTGCATATCCTTGAGGAATATTTTTGTAATTCATTTATTACGTATAGACTAAACCCTTCCAGAGAGGTCTTTTTGATATAACACCCACTGGCATCGCACTTGCCAGAGACAAAATCATAAACATGCCAACAACACCCTTAGTGTGCCTTCCTCCTATATTTTTTAGATTTGGAGAAAATTACCTATTACTAATATGTCATAATTCAGTTTTGCCAACCAATCCATTTTCCACTTCTTGGCCAAATAGGCCCATAATTTTGTTGAATAAGAGCAATACAGAAAAAAGTTCCATAGTTTCCTCCTGATTAACACATTCTATATATGGACAATTCTCGCTTCCTTAGCCTTTTATATTTTGCCGTCCTCTAACGTTCAGACGCCCATACATTATGAGCCATTGCACCTCCCACACATATAAGCGGTAATCTAGGATTATTTAAGTGCTCTAGAATGTTACGATTCAACGCTGAAGGGCAATTTAAAACCAGGAACTATGGGATAGATTTGTGATATAATTTCTTTATATAATGTCTGAGACGAGCTCCCACTAATCTGGTTTTTGGTTACCTGCCATTTATAAAGTTTCCTAGCTGCTGGCCTAAAAACGCGGTAAATAAATATGGGGATTTAGTTTTGGTGCACAATGCAGCCAAGCTGACAAATAGCGCCCTAATTCCTCTCTGAGCAAAAGACCATCCTGGCTGACTGGTACTCTAAGCTGTCTTTTTAATGAATGAGAGAAAAACAATGTAAAACAAAAACTACCAGATCTACCATACCTATACCTCCTTAGTTTTATCTAGGTATACATAATACCTTTTAACAGGATTGAGTCTATTACCCCATAACATCTGAAAGCAGACACTATATAGTTTAGTTTCTAAATGGGAGGGCAGGGGGTAGATAAGAATATCTGCAGACATGGTAAAATAAATTGTTTTAAAATCTGAATTCTTTTTAATTTATATAAACCGAAACTGCTTCCATTGAGTTATTTTATTTTCCACCTTATCTAACACTTTTACCCAATTATCATCTGTAAGATATTTTGACCCAAAAACCACCCCAAAATAGAAAGAGGTTCTGTTGTTATATTTATAGCATTGTATTGAGAAGGGGCCTGAGAAGAACATCCCATTAACAAGCCTCTGGATTTGGAATAGTTGATTTTTGCATATGAAAGAACAGCATATGTCTGAAATTCTTGAAAAAAACTCTGAATTGTTCAATATTTTTAAAAATAGACATACATCATCTGCAGATGCCTGTATTGTCAAAAGAGTCTGTCAATGGTATTTGAAAACCCTCCCATTTAGGGGTGAGGCTTACTGCTCTAATAAGGGCTCTAAAGAAAAATGTACAATAGTGGACTTAAAGGGCAGCCTTGGCTGCATCCCCAGTTTTCATGACAAACCCTTTCCTTATTTTCCTTTAATTACAGGATAAACCTTAGCTGATGCATACAAGGCTTTTATTGGGATAAATAATTCTTTAGGAACCCCAAAATATTCTAAGGTTGTAAACAAAAATAAATGACTAACTCTATCAAAAGCTTTTCGAGGTCTAAGGAAAGCAGACAGCCTTTTTCCCTGTATTACCCAAATGCTCAATTAAATCTCTTATAGTACTAAGAACTGACTGGATCCACCTATTAGGGAGTCCACAATGCTGGACTGATGAAATAACTACATTAGCCATATTTTTAAGTCTATTATTAATTAGGGTGGCAAAATTGTATAGTCTGAATTCAGCAAAGTAAGTGGTCTCCAGTTCTGTATGTCCCTTTATCCCTTGTTTTAAAATGTAAATCTGTAAACCTTCAGAAAAAAAACTGGATAGAGTCCTCATCTATAAATTTGTTAAAACTAAAGTTAAACAAATCACCAATTCCATATGGAAAGCTTTATAAAAGAATTAGAGAGACCATCTAAACCTGGTGAAACATTAGATTTTAAGCTAGTAATAACTGCTTCAATCTCCTGAGGGAAAAGGCTTCTTCATGTTAGAAACCATTTCCTGATCTAAACTTAAGGAGGGGAGACCTAAATAATTTTTAATCTCCTGAATAGAAGGATAGGATTGTGGTTGTAAATCTTAAATGTGCTTCACATATAGTGCCAATGGATAGTACTTCCTACTCTACAGCCCTTATACTCTAAAAAATCTAGAGTTGAAGAATCTCTAATTAATTTACATAATGCAAATGGGTCTCCTATAACTGAATTTTTCATATGGTTGTTTATAAGAGCTTGCAATGTTTTAGCTCTATCATATTGTAAGAACCTCATTTGTAATTTAATAGTATCTATCTGTAAAGAATAATCCTGCCTCGAGGAATTAGCTACCATAATTAAATATTGTAATTGGGATCTCAGTTTTAAATAGGATAGAAAATTGGAATTTCTCTTGACTTAATCCTATATCTTTTCAACCATGTAATGCAGTCATTTTTGTTTCTTGCCACCATAACTCTGAGGTCAGAATACAAGAAAACCACCAATAATCTGGCATTTATAATCTAATAGAATTTAACACAATCTGTTCTTGCAAGATAGAAGTATTTAATTTCCATCTTTTCCTCTGATAACGCTGCCCAAAATCAGCTTCTACCTCCACCTGTAGTAATACATGGTCTGAAAACTCCACTGGTACACTAATAAAATCTTTAACAGGAAGGTTTTAGAAGTAAATAAATAATCTATGATAGATCCCTTTATTCCTTTAAAAAGTACAGCCAGGGCCCTTGTTATTTAATCGATTGCAAGGAGATAAATCTGCAGTTTTAATAATTGACTTTAAACAGTAAGAATCACAATACATTTTTTTGAAGAGGCTTCTTTGAAGTTAAACTACAATTAAAATCACCTCCCAGAGAATGGGTAAAGAAGTGACTTAAAAGGCTGTATGTCTTTCTTACAAGCAACTCTAGCTGCTTTTGTCTGGGGTTATATATATTAATTAATCTGTAAGTATTGGATTGCCATTTACCATCCATGATTAATACCCTACCAGGGATTAAATCAATTAGTTTGTAAAGAACAAACTGATAAGAATTAAAAAGAATCCCAATACCATCAGCTTTTCTCTACCAAAGGACCAATAAGAAGGTCCCCATGGCCAATCGCTTTTAAAAGAAGAAATTTGTTCCTTAGAGAACATCCAGGTTTCCTGCAAAAGCATATAGAAATCTGTCTATCATGAACCAAATGGAAAACAGCTTGTCTTTTGTAATTATTTAAAATACTATGTGTATTTAAAGAAGCCCAGAGAAATCCCATCATGAAAATCAGATTAAGGGAAACAAACCTCATTTTTCCTTCTTTTCTTTTTTTTTTTTTTTATAATCTTCCATGGGGAGACACTAAGGCATCCTGTACTGATTTTTGGGAATCAGAATCCCCAATTTCCATTTTGGAGTCACCCCATGTAGTAAAAAGAATTCTTAGATTCAATTGACTCAGTGACAGGGAGCAGAATTGTTTTGGAGTTCCTACTAGACCTTCTTGGAGGTAATGGAGACTGGTAAGTGGAAGCAATTACTAATTTATCTTCTGGTTCTTTATATAAACTGGCTGCAAAAGGTTTGCAGCATTCACTGTACTTCTTCTTTGAGAGGCCTAGTATTTGGCTCAGAGGTGGCAGAAGGCAGAGTTAGAATGGCCACAGGATGAGTATCCACTGGTCTGAGGGTAAGGGAGGGGCCCATACCAGCAATTTCACCTTTCATTCCTTCCATAGCTTCTGGGCCTGTTGAATAATCAGATCCAGCTTCCACAAGAGGCCTTATTCTGAACTGCCCATGGACATTCCCAAAAGCGTGTCCATACTCTTCACAAAGATCACACCTGGTATAATTAGCACATTGAATTGTTACATGACCAACCTCCCCACAATTATCACATCTTGGCTGGTCACATGTGCTAGAAAGATGTGTTTTGAACTCGCATTTATAGCATGCTCTGGGCTGGCTGCTATAAAAGCATACTCCTCTATCCTTCCCAGCAGAAAAGAATTAGGGATATTCTCTACCCCAACATCAGACTGCCGCAATTTAACTTTAAATTTCCATCCTCCTCGTCCAGAAATGTTTGGAATCCAAAATAGGCTCTGGGTCACTCTGAATATCACATTTTGGGATAGCCAATAAGTAATGTCCTCCACATGGACTCCTCTTTCCTAAACATTACTGTAACATGTTTAATTAAAGGTTTAGTGAGAGCAATGACTAAAAGGGAGTCCATGTTGGGAGAATTTCACCTTGCTGTACCTTTCCCAAAATACATCCAATAAATAAGCAGAACGAAAGCTAATGTCATAGTTATCTTCTCCCAAGATGGTAATAAAAGCAAAAACATCTCTAGGAGAAAAAGCAAAGATTCTTTTATAAGAGTTTTCCCCACATAATATCTGTCTGGTCTCTCTGCCAGACCACCTTTATATCTTATTCGAACATCATTACGCCTAGGTGTAGCCTCTCTTTAGCTTGAGAAAATAATGAAGACATTAGGGTTTAACAGTAGTGAGCTTTTCCCCAGACTTAGATACCTCAGAAACATGTTTATCACCATTAATCAGGGAAACATTAGAAACCAGTCCTACAGGTATTTCTTTATGCTGAGTACTTTCTTTATCCTCTCCTTTTTGTCGTAAATTCTGTTGCTCAACCTGGTTTCCATCCAGGAGAGCTACTTTGTAGATCAAGTGAGGGATCCTAATGCAAAGTCAGGAGTCCATACCCATTTAGCTGTTTTTCCCAGCCAGCTGTTAACAGGGTGCCCTGTGGAGACCAAGTTTCATCATGAATTTTGAGCCAGAAATCATGTTGGCAGAACACCAGAGACCTCTGGTTTTAACGTTTTATGTCCTTATCCATTTTAGGGGCATACTGTTGTGCAATAGATGTACGCGAAGTTGAATCCTTATCAAAGCTGAACTCTGTTACCCCTCCTGCTTGTTTGCTTCAGTTTGATATTTTATAGGGGTTTGAAAAGCCAAAACCATGTCTCCCACCCCTGCTGGGTTAAACACAAAGCCTGCTTCTTTATTCAAATGTACAGGTCGAATCGCATCTTCGGCTGAGGTGTACTCACCGATACCTGTGTAGCAGAACCAGAAGGAACAGGCTTCCCATCGACCGTGGGACCAGAGCAGATGAACTGTTTCAATGGGCGATAGGCACTTCTCAATACTACAATTTCACTGCTCACCAAACAAGAAATACTTTCTGGTAGTTGCACGCAGAAACAGGCTGTGCTTCGCCCGTATTCAGCCCACATTCTTCTACATTTACTTCTGCATTCCCACTGTCAAGAGACCCGTCTTGAGTGACAGGGGAATCAGCTGCCAGTTTTAAAACTTCAGCGCAGGATAATTCAGTTGGAAAACATACCAGAGCCTCTGCTGTCACAGCCTTCAAGGAACTCTCAACCAACTCAAACGGTATCGGAAAGGACTCTGCTCGAGATATTGCTTCAAAAAATTTCATCGCCTTCCATATCTAGGAAGGTAATTAACTGAGATTCCATCTCTATAAGCTGCACGGCCTCCTCGCCTGCAGCACACACAACCTTCTCCTCTAAACACTCACTAGCAGTGGCCATCTTGCAGTAAGATGGCCCAGTTCCCTACTATGGCCAAACAGTAGGGGAATTTCCTGATGTCCTGGCCAAATTTCCCTCATTCACTAAAAATACCACCAACAGCTTAATCTGGTTCAAGGTCAGTTGGCATTCATCTGTATCCCTCTCGGGTCGTGCTAAAAATAGGCAGGATTTGTCTAGTGCACTTACCGGTCAACAAAAACTAAATAAATAAATAAATGATCCCATCTTCCAGACTCTTAAAAGGTGCTGTTATTGGTCTCTGCTAATTCAGAAGCCAGTTTCTGAAGTACCTTAAGGTCCATTTCATTTGGACCTTTATATTTCTTTGGGTTTAAATACAAGAGTGTCTGAACATAGAGGCCCAGATATTCAAACTGTGCCATAAAAGTGTGCAACAGCAGGAGCAAGCGCCAAGTCCACTGCGCCCATGTGCAATACACATGATATTCAAACACTGGCAAGAGGTCAAGATGAGCCTGCGGCACCCACTGAATATTGCAGACAATTGCACCATAGCACAAACCAGGGATGTGCAGTGGTGCAGGTCAGATGCGCAAGAGCACAACCAGGGAAGCTCAGTGGAGCAGGGCAGCAGTGCAACAGCACAACCAGGGATGCACAGGGACAGGATGCATGGGACCACCACCCATGCTAGAGATGGGCAGAGGAGCCACAGCAGAACAGACATAGCCCCCACACCCAATGCACTGCACAACTGGAGGAGAGCTGGATAACCACCAGCCCATGGACACTAGCAGCAAACCCACAGCTGGGCATGGTGCCCCAGCACACCCTGGCAAGCTGTGAGTGGACACAAGGAGGTCCGGCCACCCAAGCCACACCATCCACCAATGCAGAGCACACCCTGCAATGTGATCCCTAGATACCCTGCCTAGGAGCAGCACCCACCAGTGCAGGACACCCCATGCATGCCACCACCCCATTGTGACAATGCAACCCTGTGCACCACAGAACCATGCAAGGCAGCCCCACCACGAGCCCCCTTCAGTAGGTGGCAGCAGACAGCGATACAACGACTGCATACACAGTGCTGCCACGCATATCGCCCCAGTACAGCTGAGAGACTGACCATGTGTCGGCAAACAAGTACCCACACGTGACAGGGCACACCCTGGACCACACCACCCGGTGGTCAGCACCTTGCACACCATCCCAAGGGCACACTCCTGACCCAGCACTGGCCACAACAGCCAGTGCAGACACACTCAGTGGTGTTGGAAGCATGCACCACAGGATGCAACACACTGCAAGGACAAACACCCACCCATACCCCAGGGCACACCAACACAGGGACACAGTAGCAGGTCAACCAAGCTCTTGGCGTGTGGGCCATGGAAACCGGGTACACATGGCCAGCACTCCTCCACGGCACAGCAGTGCCAGCCACTCGTGCGCAGGGCACCATGCGAAGCTGTACACCACCAGCATGTGCCTGAGTACACAAGTGGACAGACAGTGGAGCACATCCCCTGCAACAGACACAAGCGAGCAGCATGGAAGTGGGACAACAACAGTGGAGGCCAAGCAGTGCCACCCGAGGCAGACATGCACCACACCAGTGACAGGGAGGCAACCTACAGCATTGTGTTGGGTGCTGGTGTTGCTGTCCAGCAGTGGACAGCCACACTGACATGCCAGTGGACCATGCAGGTCACAGACATGCAAGGTGTCAGCTGCACAGGCCATGGATGGTCTGACAGGTGCGCCATGGACACAGTGCATGCACTTGGACCACTGAACACAGTCATCTGGTGCACAGGCACTAACACGCATAAACCACAGACAGTGAATGATAGCTACACCCACACCATAGATCGCCTCTATGGACACACACACACGCCCGATGACTGCACCACACCCTGATGCCATGCGCACCACTGCAGCTGAGCACCTGTAGCCCACTGCAAATCAGAGACCACCACAGTAGGCATAACAAAACAAATGTATATTAAAAGGTAGAAAACAACTATTTACAAATATGTACACAACTGTTGGGGTGAGGGCCACAAACCATGTGGGGGTGGTTAAGGGGCACGCAAGTGAACAAATGGTAGAGGGAAGGAGGGTGTGGAGGGTGGTCCGGGGTAGGATTGAACCCGGGCATCTGATCTTCAGCGGTGCCCCACTCCTGTGGCGCCTCCCACCACGTTTCCTCCTGACACCATGCTGGTCCATGCGCTGAAGGATTTCTAGTGAGGCACATGCCACCTGTAGTAGCTTCCACATGGTCCTCTCCAGGTGCATCATCCTCCATCCACCTAGGACAAGGCAGCAGAGTCAATCAGGTGTGAATGCCCATCCCCTGCAGCCCACCCATTGTGCATGGCACACAGCCATGGGACACGCCCTGTGATGCGTGGCGACCGCCCGACAGTGATCGTGTCCACCTGACCTGCCCACCCAGGTGTAGACAGCCATGCAGACTGCTGCACACACCCACTGCCCAGTTCCGCACAGCACCACGTGACTGTACAGTGACATGGCTATGTGTGGTGCGACAGGCAGTGGCACAACCATGTACCCGGTGCATGCATGGACCACCAGCGATGCACACCCACACATGCAGTGCCACTGGACAGTGCTGATTGTAACATGTGGCATGCATGGCAGTGGTGTCAATGGATGGTGGCCATGCCCCACCTGCCCTGCAACACAGCATGCACAGAATATCCTGGAAGAAAGGCATTCACTATCATCGGCCTGATCTGGGCAATGTACTAGGATGTGACTGGCTGCCTGTGGCTGTTGACCAGCTCCCACCATGCCTCAGTATCAGTCCCCGGCTTGGCGCCACTATTCAGGGCCTAGGCTGCAAACATGGAGAGGGAATATCAGTACAATCCAGTATCAAAGGCCCCACCCCTGGGTGTGCGATCCTGCATAGCCCAGCAATGCTGCAACCCCCAACATCACCTCCACCACCAACACCACTGCCCACACTGGACGCCCCCAGTGTGGTGGACACTGCTCACCATGACACCTGTGATGGATACAACCAGTGTATGGATGGGGCACTCACCTGGTCGTGGCACTGGCCTCTCCTGGCACATGCCCGCAGGTGGGTAAGCCTGTCTGGGTCCCTCATGATGGATGTCCCCATATCTGTGGCAACACTGCTCTGCTGTACGGTCCATTCCTGTGGCCTCCCAGCACTACCGCCACCTCCTACCATACAGCACTCCTGGTCCTGTCCAGGGGTGCATTTCAAAACAGTGCCCCAGCATGGGGTTCCACCATGGCCACCAAAGGCCAGCTCCACCTGGCTCCAAACAGCAGCCTCCATCTTGCTATCGCTAGCTGGTTGAGTCAAATGAGCGCCGGTAGCGCAACGTCCGCCACATGCAGATGCTGCATTTTGGCGTTGCCTACCCCATCGAGCTGTCACCGAACAGCGTGATGGTGGATACACCATGCGAACAGTGTGATAGTGGTGCACCCATGCAGAGCCACAGCCTAGGGGCAAAAGGTCGGGTACAGGGTCAAGGGTCTCACGCACGGACCGCTACAGCGCTGATTATACCCCTGCATGTAGCGCAGTTGGGTGTCTGTGTGAGATGCCCTGCAGTGGCTTACCATGCTGTGGCTCCACTGCACCTACGGTGCCCCAGTGCAAGAGTGCCATACATGTGAACAGCACACTAGCACCACTGGCACAATGGTTGCCATGCCCTGCACTGTCTCCCCACACAGCACATCAGCAGTCTGGCAGGCGCCGGCATCTGCACCCCGGCATGCGCCTGCCTCGGTGTCCACTGTGCACATCACAGAACTGGGCGCCTGCCTGGAGCACATTCAACACACTGGCAAGGTGCACAGCACGATATTCAGCTGTAGCATATGCAAATCAGCTCATCAGCACCAATGGAACAGATACTGCATTAGCATGCACTTAAAATTGAGCCTTGCCTCATTTGCAATGTGTTGCGCTATATAAATGTGACATTGGGCTGCAGAGGCCATAGTCTGATATTGCAGTCTATTGTGGTGAGTTGCATGTTGTGGGAGTGTGGCTGTTGTGTGTGGAGATGCATGGTCTGCACAGTTAGAGGTAACCCTGTCATTCCCACAGGATCAATGATGAGCGAACGTGAGGTGGAGGAGGAGAAGAGACATGGAAGTGGAGGAGGCCAACTTCATCAAGGCAGAAACAGGTGCCCTGTTTGAGGCCTACCTTGACCAGGAACCATTGCTCAGTGGACAGCGGGGAACACCACAGGCCCATGCTGCATGGGGTGAGGTGGCATGTGCTGCCAACTGACCAGCATGACAGCCAATTTCAGTGGTCTGTGCAGGAGTGCAAGAAGAAGGTGGGCACTACAGGAGGAGGATTAAAGGATGAGGGTTGCCATCAGGCAGCATGGGCTGTGACTGGTGGGGGACAGCCGCCATGCAACATCTGATGCCACAGGAAGAGTTGGTTGCTTGCAGCATGCGCGCTGTGCCATTGAGGGTGTTCCAGGTGGTGGCTTCCAGACTGGTGGTAGCCCGTCACTGCATGGTAGGTCCTGATCCTGTCACTGTGGGGGTTCCACAGGGTAGGGCAGATGCATTAATGCTACTGTGTTCCATTCCAGCTCCTGAGCATCTACATGGGTTCCGGTGGTGGGTTCAGGTCCGCTGGGTGATACCCTGGACACAGAGGAGGGCCCATCCACCTCCACACAGTGTCCGAGGGTCAGGACGACAGTGGGCCTGCCTGGCTGTCCGGACTGATGTTGGTGGAGCAGGTGCAGAGGAGGTCCTGCCCATGTCCCAGCATGACAGCATCCATGGATGACAGCATGCTGAGACTTGACTGGTGCCGGATCCATTACTGATGATGATGGAGCTCACATCATGGGATACAGTGATACGAGTGGCCGCAGGATGGCCTGCAGACAGCAGGTTACAACACGGGCATAGCCATGGGTGGTGCCACCGTGAGGCCTGTGGGACATCACAGTCCCAGCCTGTGCCTGTCTGCACCAGTGGGCAGCACTAGTGATGTCCAGGACAGTGGGGCTGTTATAGTCGCTGCAGCAGCACCATTAAGCCCTGGGGAGCAGCAGCCGGAGGGCAGTGCCAGCAGTCGGCCAATGGTGATGGGGGGACAGTGTCGGAGGAGGCATCAGTGCACCACCTCTGGACATGCCTAGACATGGCCCTGGTGTGCAGTGCCCAACCTCAAGGGGTGCTGCCCAGCACAGTCGCCGAACATCATGAGGGCACGGCATGCCGATCAGGCGGATGACCTCTAGATACACACCGCTTACTCCATGATCCAGTGGATCAGCAGTTGCGGCTTGTGATGGCAATGGATGCACTCAGTGTGGTCCTGCGCCAGGCAGAGGAGCGGTGGCAGCAGGGACACGCGTCTGCTCCTGGCAGGGATGGACCGCTGTGGGAGGATGACTGTCACGCTATGACAGGCAGACACAGGCATTCACAGCTGTCATGGCACAATGGCACACGTTATTTGCCCATGTGTCACAGACACCGCGCAGTGCCATGTCCACCCCCATTTCCTGCATCGTGTGACACCTCCTTTTCAACACCGGTTCAGTTGTGTGCATCCGAGCACGCTTGGCGCAGGCATGTTCGTGAGCTGCAGACCGCTGCTCGAGGAAATGGTCATGTTCCAGCAGAACCCCTGGGGACCATCAGTGCCACCCCATGAGGCCATTGGTCGCCTGTCACTGCTGGCAGGACTTGGCGGGTCGCCCACGCATCCGTGGTGGCTGTGACACTGTGCCGCATGACTGACCTGTCTCCACCATGGCTGCTGTCTGACGTTGCCCTGTGTGCAGTGTGTTGTTCAACGTGCAATGCACAGGTATGGGTACTCGCCCCTGCACACATACACACACACACATCGCCCATGTGCACACCCTCCTGGCTGCTGGCCACTGTGGTGTGCACGATGATGCTCATGCTGGCACTGTCCGCCACTGTGCAATGGAGCCCATGCCTGAGACATGCACAATGATAGGCACTGGGCATGGTGGTCTGTGGATGTGTGGCTAGGGGTGGTGGTTGGGGTCGGTGTGCCTCCTACCCTTTGTGCATGTCTTGTGGGTGTGGTGTGTGTGTGTGTGTGTGTGACCGTGATGTTGTGTTAGGCCTTGCCCATCCCTGACAGCAGCATCTGCGGTTCCATGCTCCGGCCAATTCTCACGACATGCAACTCTGGGGCTCATCCATGTGTGTTTGTGGGTTGTGCACTTGCCATTGGTGGTTGCACATGGCCCCATGACTTACTCATGCTTGGTTGAAGTGCTCCTCTGTGATGGTGTCCTGGTGCAGCTGCACCATCCGGATCAGTCGGGGGTCCTTTGACTGAGGGAGCTGCCCATCACCATCTGCACCAGCGCCCCTATCGTCTCCTATCACTGTCCTCTCTTTCGACCTGTACAGCTATCCCACAGTCATTGGCCATGTTGTGCAGGATGCAGCAGCCAGGAATAGCCAGCAGGCCTTTGAGGGCTTTACTGTAGAGCACCGCCAGATATGTCCAGGCAATGGAAACGTGCCTTCAGCATCCCAACACCCGCCTATGACATTGCATGTGGTGGCATGTGCCTCATTGTACCGCTGCTGCGATGCGGTCACGGGCCACCGGTATGGTGTGAGCAGCCAGGGTGGAGTGGATATCCACTGTCACCTGTGTGCAGAGGGTGGACATTAGTTTGGTGATCAGCGCGCCCTGCCATGGGCCATCTAGACCAGTACCCATGTCACCGCTGACTATGCCCTCCCAAGATCCATGTCTTTCTGCGTGATTTGCATACTCACCCACTAGGTGGCCAGTGGGGATGTCCCCACTCGCACCTGTGGCACAGTGCAGACTGGTGCCAGATGAAGGCATCATGTGCTCCCCAGGTGCGTGGCACAGACATTGGTTATGTGCCCCTAGCATCTCACTCCACCTGGCAGTTGATGCTTGCATAGCCCTTCCGATTGATGTATGCACCCTTCTGGGCTAGGTGGCATGCGGATGGCCACATGGGTGCAGTCAATGGCCCTGAGCACGCCAGGCATAAGTGCTACCCTGTGGAACTTTGTATGTGTGCTGTGCACTCCACCTGTGTGCTGGGGAAATGGATGTATCTCGCAGTATGTGGCAGCAGTGCGCTGAGGAATTGTGTGAGTAGAAGAGGACGCTGCCGACTGGCTATTCCTGTTGTGTCCCTTGGTCTCTGAAGGTACCCGTGGTGAGCAGGCACATGACAGCTGTCACCTTAATCTTCCACTGACAGAGCATGGCTCTGTCATGTGGGTGCCTGCATCTCATCACTGCACAGCTCACAAAGCCGCCTCAGGATAACCTGGTTCAGGCGGTACCAGCCCACTATCTCGGAGTCACTGTACTGCTCAAAGCTGGTGCGGGCCTCGGTACTGCCTGTTGGGGGCATATCGCCGACTGGCCCTTCCATGGCCAAGCCCCCACTGCCTGCCTTCTCACACCCCTCATTACGCCTCCATCTGAATGGTGGCACTGGCCATGTCCCTGGTTTGTGTCCCCCCAGAAGCTGTATTCCCGTTCCCGCTCTGTCCTTTATGCTAATCCCCTGCATCGGAACACCTCCCAGATTTAGCTGTCCTGCACTGTCACTGCCCTCAGTCCACTGTGGCACTTCTCTTTACACCTGCACAGTGGCCCAGGCTCCCTACTCCTACCTGTTCCTGGTAGTTTCCAGGTGTGCTCAGTCCTGCTCCTGCCCAGTCCTGCTCACTGCTACTGTCTGCCTGGTTGCTGTCACCTCGCTCCCACCTCTGGCTTCCTGTAGCGTTCTTGAGCCTCTCTCTTGTTCCTTTTTATTTTGGATCATTTCCGCTATATCGTGCAGCTTCCGTTTGCTCCCCTATTTCGTATGGCACATGCTTTTGAATCTCGCACTGTGCCGTTTATTCATGGTTCCTCCCTCGGTTGCACATGCATTCATTACCATTGCACTCTTGCACATTACATTTGGGGACGAAGCTGCCTCCTACTGAATATCTCACAATGGCGTATTTTCTGACTTGCGCCATGCATCCCTGTTGCGCATGGCACAACCTTTTGAATATCTGGGCCACAGTGATCAGCTGTCACTGAAAATGGGCCCTTCCCAATTATTTATCTGAGTCTGGCCACCATCAATCTATTTTAGACTGAACAGGAGAATGTAATATATTTTTAACTCTATCATGTCCTGTTTACTGTTGTTGATCCCATTACCTTCCATTAATGCTTATACTGCTCGTGTGAGTGTTGTGTTTGACCTTGCACAGTTAAAAAATCATATGGTTACTTTAGCTCTTTGAGCAATATTTCTTCTAATGTCCTGCCTAGCTTTTCTATTTTTCATCTTACTTTCCTTTGTATGTCCCTAAAATTGTATCCTACTACCTACGACTATTAGATTGTGGCAGTTTTACCTTCTTTTCATTTTGTTGAGTTTTGTTTTAATTCCCTTATCAATCATACTGGAACCCTATCCTTACTATTATATCTCCTAGTTTGAAGTACACATTCTACTGCCAAACGTTAAAGAGCAGTGGTCTACTTTAACAAAAATTTAAAAACACCAGATTTACACCAGTTATGTTTGAATGTAAATTATGTTCTAGTTGTTTGTTATTTTTTGCTTTCCCTGCTTTTGGTGTACTATATAGTGTAGATAGTGCAGCACTTATTTCACTGAGTCTTTAAAATGTATCTGAATCTCTCCTGCTAATTATACAACAGCTGTTTTGTGACATCAGTCTGTTGCCATGGTGAGCACTATGAAGCCATGAATAAAGGTATTGTGAGGTTAACAAGGAGAGGCAAGCATTTTCATACATACCTTTTAGACAGACTACCAAGATGTGTTGTAAACTTTGGAAGGAGCATTTAAAATTAAAATATGTATTCTCTAGTAATAAATTGCAATAGCAGAAACATATAATTTATGAAAGTACATGCTGTAATGCAGAGTTGCTCTTTAATAACAGTGTTGAGTTCTATGTACATTTGCTTTATTTTTTTTCTCAAGGTCTGCTTTTCAATTCCATTTTTCTTGATCTTCCTCATTTTTTCAAAATTAGCCAACCTGAAATTTTTACATTTAGAGTTCCTTTTCCTTTTGCCTTTCTTTTACAGTGAATTTAACCATATTATGGTCTCTATTTCTTAATGATTCTGTAACAGTACAATCCACAGTTTCATTTGAAAGGTTTCTAAGAACTTTTTCCAAGATTGTGTTATCTCTAGTTGTGGTGTTAGGGTCATTTTCAATCATTGTCTTCGCCGGCCAGGTGGCGCTGAGGCTGAGGCACGGACACCACAACTCGGCGCCCGCTGGCGACCCAGGTTCGGGAATGAGCCTGGATCGCCGAAGTCCGGCAGGGAAGAGAAGGATGGACCATCCGTAGGACTGCTCTCCTTCTCTGGGAGGGTAGGATGGCCATCGGTGCTCTGGCGGCCCCTGGAGATGGCTGGGGTGGCTACAGAGTGCTGGCAGGTATGGAGAGAACGTGCTGGGGCAGACACGGCTCTGGGTGCATGCAGGCGTGCGCGCCCAGGACCTTGGTGTCATTGCCGCCTCAAGCCGTAAGGGAAAAACTTGAAAATTGGGGCACTTGTCACGGCGGCTTGATGGCCGCCTCCGAGAGGACTCTTTCTCGGCGCCGAGGGTGCGTGGCAGTAGCGGATCCTGATCGGGTGGGTTGAGCCCGGAGGAGTGCTCCTCACCACCCTGCCGCAGGGGGCAAGCCATGGTAGTAGGCTGCGAGTCTGGAATAAGGATGTCGGGGAAGCTTGAGGAGATGGCGGACTAAATACCCGGGAGATGCCAGACGTGAGAGGTAAGGCAGACCAGTGGCCCGGGGATAAAGAAATAAAAAAAAATCATTGTCTTGACAAACATTCATTCCACTCTGCTGTGACTTACCTGCTCTCTTAATCTATTTTGGTAGATTCATGTCATTCACAGTCACCATATGCCCTCTGCTAGATGCTGTTTCAATACTACTTATCAACTTCTCATCACAAATTTGGTCTTGATCCAGTGGCCGATAACAAATACAACAAATTAAGTTTCTGTCTCCATCACCCTTTAAGCTAAGCCATACAATTTTCAGGTTGTCGCTTTTCATGTTAACCATTTCCTCAAACCTAAATTTGTTATTTTGTAGGCTGCTACTCCACAACTTCTTTTGCCCTTCTCTATCCTTTCTGTGAAGGTTATAAACCTTGATGGTTTGCTACCAGAAATACTTATTGAAACACCATGGCTCTATTACTCCCAAAATGTCAGTTTCCTGTTAGGAACATTGTTTCAAGCTCACCTATTTTATTACTTAAACTCCTTGCAGCCCCAATTTTTCGAAGATTAAGCAGCTGCAGAAATTGCCATGGAAACCAAAGACTATTATTCCAAAGTTTACATGAACTGTGTAATATTATTCTGCAGTTACATGAACTGTGGAATGTTATTCCATGGTTTACATGAACTGAATATTATTCCATGGCTTACACTGACTGCATAGTATTATTCCATGGTTTACATGAACTACAGACTATTACTCGACAGTTAAATGAACTGCAGAGTTTAAATGAACTGCAGAGTATTATTCCATAGTTTACATGAAATACAGAATATTATTCTGCAGTTTATACTGAAGAGTCAGTATTTAGCCAACCCACCAGCTCAGTGGTACCTCACAGTTTGCAACGTTAATGACTCAGGTTTGGAAACAAGCCTGGAAGTTAGAGGCCAAAGAAAAGGTATTTTGTAAGGATTCCTTCAGCTTCTTAAACATAGAAGGACAGGAGTCTTTTGTATAAAGTTCCACATACATTTCTTTTATTGTTGAGGTTTATTTCTGCCCTGACATTTTGATTCTACTGATGAATCTTTTTCAGGACTCTTTTACTTTTCTAAAAAGAATAAACATATTACATTGATTATGTAGTTCATTATTTCATTCACATATTGATTATGTACAGAACCATCTTGTATTATTTGTTGTATTAAATTATTCTAAATATATACATAAAACATTTTAACTTATTCCCAGTTGCACTAAGTGCATTCATTATTCAAACTATGTTTTTATAATACAGTGAAAATTCAGACCATCACCATCACAGTGTGTATTGGAGTGCAAGCATATGGTGCGTCTCATGCCTAAGCCTGTACCCATTTCACCAAAGGTGGGCTACGTACCTCAAAATCTCTTGTTCTGAAGTATTTTCTTTTACATTCAAGAATGGTTTTATACCATGTGGAGATTATCTGCAAAATAAATAAACCTACTGGTTTCTGAACTCCTTGTTCAGTGTAAAAGTTTTCTATTTCATATATGCATTTTACCTTATCAATCCACTTCCATTATTTATCACTCTAGCAGCTTTAAATAACTTGATTTCCTGGTTTACAAGGCTGTTCATTAAAAGAAAAAACATACTCAGTTTCAAATGTTCTTTGTATCTTAATGCATATTCTTTTTGCTGTGTGTTTTTAGCATGGTTTCAAAGTGCTTGCTCACCTCTGGTGTTTCTTTTAAAGAGATTTTTCTTTTAAACTTTTGGACAACTCAGTGTTCAGTTTGCAATGCTGTTTATTAAAAGAGAAACAATCTTAGTTTCAAATGTTCTTTACATTCTAGCCCATTGCCCTATTAGTCCTGTTATTTTAACATTGTTGCATGGTGACTGCTTACCTCAGGCATTTCTTTTTAAGGAGCTTCTTTTTTTTAACTTTTGGACATCTCAGTGTTCCCATTTCTTAAGACATTCTATTAAAAGAGGCGAATATGTCCTGCTGTTATTCACATTACTTTTAAATAATCTCTAACTGAGCTGGTGTTTCTTAAAAAGAGCAGTTTTACCTGTGTTTAATGGGGCTAGTTGTTCTGCTGTAATGGTGTCTCAGGTATTTCCAGCTCTACAGAAGAGGTCTAGCACCACCCCTTCCACTTGAGCCTGCTCCTGAAGATCTCACAGGATATTATGTGAGATTTGCAGTAGCTATGCAACTGTCAACAGTTTCCTTGCTTTTTGCTTGCATGAGCAGGCTCTTAAAGTGCTTGCACTTCCAAAGCATTGTGCTGCTTTATTCTTATTGTTCAAGACTCAGAGTGCTTCCCACAAACAGGGAGCACATTATGTTATTACATCAGAGTGTTTTATTTTCTATAGTATCCCTACTGTCACTGTTTACAAATTCTAATTTCAGTGGGGGGGCATAAGTGGTTTAGTTCATGGCCCAGTGGCCATGAATGAAGTAATAGTTAGAAGACCAGCCTGGGAGAGGAGGATTGAGCATCCTATGGACTGATGTCCTCCTCTGGGGAAGATCGGGAAGTCACTGGTGTTCATGGTATCCCTCGTGGTAGCCTGGGGTACGACAGCCAGGATTGACTACATTTGGGAGGCATGTCAGACGTTTGGTGTGTCACCCCAATGTCATTGCATGACATGCCTCCTGGGAGAAATTGGGAAAATGAAGGTTCCACCCCATGGTGCACACCTTGCGCCACTATTCAGGCTCACACTCCCATTCTCCTGTTCAGTCTCCATCAGGGGCAAGCCGGCAGTGTTCAGGAGTGAGGTGATACCTGGTGTGTGTGTGAGGGCAGAGCCTGTAGATCAGACCAATGGGGTCCGCAGATGAGGAGATAAACCATAATAAATAAAACAAAAATGAAGAGTCAGTATCAACTGTGAGTAAAACAAATCTGCATTTTACATTGACTCTAACTAAGGAAAATTATTCCATGGATCATATAAACTGTGGTTATTCCATGGATGATATAAACTCCAGAAAAATATTCTGCAGTTTACATTATTTATCTGCTTGCTGTCTTGCCCTTCAAATTGATTTCCTTCAGATGTACTCTGCCCAGTTTTACAGTATCTCCACAAATAGGATTTTGTACCACAGTCTTGACCCCACGACACACTGAAACAGTTCTGTTGATAAGGAAGTAATAACTAGATATTTGCAGAGACAAACAAAAAAAAACAGTCTTTGACATCCTCAGTGGCTATAAATCAGATTAGAAAAGTAGGTTCCTCTCTATGGAAGGAATGTAAAGTAGGATGCCTATAAACTGATAAATTGTTAAATACTTACATTCCAAGAGCTTCCCTAAAGACAGACTGTGTGTGAGAGAGAGGTGTGTGTGTGTGTGTGTGTGTGTGTGTGCTAAAAAGCATTTATGTATATATCTATGCTGAATACAACCATAATCTGGAGCCCCTACAAGAAATTATTAAGGACCTACAAAATATTCAGAAACTGTAACACTAGGAAGTGTATTTTCCAGGGACCACCCTACTGACTTTCAAACCACCACCTAAATTATCCAACCTGATTGTCAGGATCAAACTTATACCTGACCACAACAACAGAACACTATGAGGCCCTAAACCCTGCAGTATTCCTAAATGTAAAACACGCAAGCACATTTCAACTTCAGACTTTACCAACACCCTCCCCCAACAAGCAATTCAAGATACAGTGGCGCTATACCTGTGAATAACAGAATGTCATTTATTACTTCCAGTGCAGAAGTGTCCAGATACAGTATAGGCTATGTGGGAGGGGGGACCAGATGACCCCATCAAACCTGAATGGACTCACACAGGCACAACATGAAGGAGAAAATGACTGAAAAACAGCAGGACAAGATTCTCTCAATCTGATCACTCCATCTATGACATTTGTTTCCTGTTTTTCAAAAAATACTTCAGAAATACAGTATACAAGAAAAGGTGGACTTCAGAACTTAGGCTTATTTTATTCTGAACAATAAAAATAATGAACTGAGTGGACTGAATGCAGACATTAGTTTCATGACCTATTACACAATTAAAACTGACAACTGCCTTTCTCTCTACAGGTGCATGTTCATTTCATATGCATACATTTATATTCTTTGCAAAAACCTTGTTAATGCACCTGTTAAGGTTCAACTTCATGCCATGATATTAGGAAAATATGGTGTTAGGGTTTCCAACCCTGATTACGCACCCATCCCCAAACAGCAAAGTGAAAACAAATTAAGGTTTGGGTTCTCTGGAGTCTTGTAAAATCAGTGGTGGTGTTCCTTGGGTTGTCAACCCTAATGTTCATTCCTCCCCACAGCCCACAGCCTCCTGCCTAAAGTACAAGGAACAGCTCCATGACAGTACCTCACAATGATACACTCTTCCAAAGTAGATGTATGTCTTGCCATATGTTGCCAACACAATCTGTTGTACTGTTTCTTCATGTATAGAGATAGATAGATAGATAGATAGATAGATAGATAGATAGATAGATAGATAGACAGACAGATGGATGGACAGACAGACATACTGTAGATTGATAGTCGGACAGACAGACAGACAGATGGACATATAAAATACTTATTTTTCAACAGGATTATACTTTTAGGGCTGCCAGTATAGCCTAGGGGTTAGAGGAACGAGGTGTGAATGAGCTTGATACATCCAGCAGACCAGACTGGAGTTTGATTCTCACAATCTCCACCTACATACTGTGTTACTCTAAGCAAGTCACTTAACTGCCCACTGCTCCCAGGTTGCCCTCTAAAACAGGCACTTGTGCCTAGTGGGCCTTTCCCAGTTATCAAAAGACTAAAAGAAACAATTATTAGGACTTATTACAGCCCTGTTTACAAAGATGTCACAATAATGTTATTAAAGGAGGTGTACAAACGTATTTCAATTGTACAATACAACACAAATTCACTTCACAACACTTCCAATGGAAAAATAGAAGGAAGTTTACAAAGAAGAAAACTTAAGTCATATTACACATTTTGTGTTTATACACATCACCACACACAATGCACCATGCACAGGTTACTACAGGCAGTAACAAAAGTAGTAGCATGTGCAAATATCTAATAAATTCTCTTCATCATTGATTTAAACAGGTTTAATGATGAAGCTTTCATAACCTCTGGAAGTAAAGCATTCCATTCTTTTGTTACCCACCAACTAGTTCTTATCATCCCATAAGAATTAAACATTCTGGGAACCATATATCCTCTATTCTTTATTTCCTGAAGTTGTGAGTATGCATAGGAACATCATTATTTTTTATACTCAAGGTCCTTAATAATTCTTTATTCAATTTAAAAGCTACTATTGCTCTTATTTTCATCCTCCTAAGTTCTAAGGAGTCACATTTTAGGTCTCTATACATCAGACAATGATGTCAATCATAGGCACATCCAATCCTAATACAAATTTCATTGATTTATTATATATTATGTCTAACTAATTTATTGCAGTAGAGTTTGCATGCTGGAAAACAACAGTTCCTACTCTAAGGATGGTAATAAGAGTTTTACTGCTAGTGTTTTCCTTGTTTCTTTGGGGATTAAAACTGATTTCCTTCTCAATGCTCCAGTCATTTATTCACCTTTCTTTAACAATGCTGTTTATATGTAAATCAAATTTCAATGAATCATCTATAATCACTCTCAATTATTTGTACTTTCTTACATTTAATGTCAGCCCATTTAATGTTTCAATATTTAAGTTTATTGCATCCTTGTTTTGTTCCTCTTTGCCTAAATAACATCACCTATGTTTTTCTTGTACACAGTTCCAATTTTGATTTCAAAACCATTGCTGAAGTCTGTTTAAATCACGCTACAAAATGTTTTCTAATCTAGTTTGAGATGTCACTCTTCCTATTAAAACTGTATGATCTGTAGTTTTACTTCAGTTTTAGTTATGTAATTTGGCAGCTCATTTGCATATATCAGAAAGAGCAGGGTCCTAAAATAGACCTCTGTGAAATGCCTCTAGTTAAAGTTTGTGAATTTGAAAATATGCCATTTATATTTACTTGTTGTTTCATATTATACTGGTATAACTAGAATAATATATAAGCCCTTGTTGACATCCCTATCTGTTCAAGCCACTAGGTCAGAATAGTGCCAGCAACAAAAATGCCAACAAGAACAGTGCAGTATTAACAGCACTGTCAACAACAGTGCCAGGACAAATTACTGTCCAACAAAATAATGCCCATGGTAGTGGTCATAAAATACACTGATGACTGCTATCATTCCCAAAACAAATGTACGCTTTTGTGTTGTGGGGATACATCACCCTCTCCCCCATAATTAAAATAATCAACTCCGAGGGGTGGATCTCAGAGAAAGGCAGAAACTTGGGAGTGGGAGGAATTTCTGTCTCAGGGTATTACAAACAAACAAAAATTTAGAGGGGAGTGTAATTACATGTATTGGGAAACCAGTAACAGAAAATTGGTCTCCATTGATGGCCACTAGGTGACCAAGATAGAAGCAGCTTAGACTACAGAGCTCCATACCATGGACATTTATCCTACAAAATCCTATGCTGAACTGACCACCAAACCTAGCATAATCTGGACAATCCAGTTGAAAGCACAACCTGGAGGAGATAAATAAGAAAATTACTTATCTCAGCACTGATTACAGTCCTACAGCAGACAGTTAAAAATCTGGGCCTTCAGGCTTCAACACAGTAGGGCAGCTGGCATGACACCATCTACAGAATCTCCCTCAGCCAAAGGAGTTGCCAGTGGGGAGCTGCAAGAAATAAGGGACATGTTTGCAACTTTACTAGCCAGAGATGGAGCCCTTACCAAACAAGTGCAAGAGACAAAACAGAACAGATTTCCCAGTGTGTGGATGGTAATGAACATCATATTACACAGCAAAGGGACTGTACTGATAGAACAAGTTGCAGGCTTGATGAGCAGGACAGAATAATACAACAGTTAACAGAGAAGCTTGAAGACCTTGAAAACAGAGGGCAGTGCAACAATCTGCACTTTGTGGGCTTCCTGAGTGGACAGAGGGTTGTGATGTCATCCTCTTCTTACAACAAGCGGTACTGGAGATCCTGCAATACCAATGGCCTGCTCCCTTGAGGTAGAGAGGGCACATAGCTCCCTTGCTCCTCACCCAAAGCCAAGGCAGAGACCAGGCCAATCCTGGCAAATGTTTTATGATTCCCATTTAAAGAAAGAATTCTTGGACTTGCGAGGGAGCAACAGCCCTAACATGGTGTGGACAGCTAATTCAAATATTCCCTGATTTTTTTCCCTGCACTCTCCAATCATTGCAGGGAATTCACTGAGGGCCAGGCATACCCTCATTTAACTTTAAATTCTACAGTTTAAGGTACCAGGTCATCCTAAGAATTGAAAGGAATGGGGTGCCTCACTCTTTCTCAGAGCCTGCAGCGCTGAGGAATTCATCCTTCGATACTGGCCAGAGGCCCACGTGGATCACAGGGACCTGGACCAGGGATCTTGCAGTATAGACACATCCCCAGATAAAGCCCCATAGTATGGCTGGCTTGGCCACTCAAACCACTACCACAAGGCCCCAGCCCAAAGACCATACTGAGGAGTGGCAGTCGGCTTCTCAGAAGAGAAGCAGGGTGGTGGCCAGAAAGGAAAAGTTGATCACAGCCCGACTTTCCTAGCAGCCTGCCAGAGGGACTGAGGCTCTCAGTAGAAGGGGCATAGAAATCAGTGATGATGAGGAGGGGAGACCTTTGGCAGTATTCCCCCTCCTTCAGGGCCCACAGACCACTCTGTGCCCAGATCCCAAGGCCCAGCAGATCCCAGACAATGTCTCTCCAAAACTTCACTCAGCTCAAAAGATACAGGAGCCCCAATACTGCCTGCAACAGTAGCCATACTACAAAAGCCCACCTAGGCAGTGGCGGCCGGTTTCACCAAACTGCAACACGGCACCTGGCTTGGGTCTTCTGATCGAGATGTTCAGCAATGCCTCCTCCACTGCATGAACAAAAACCTGAGACTTGTGCGCTGATAGTTGCAAGCTGCAATGTTTACATAATGCCCTGATCTTAATTCCACCCACCTGGAACTATTAATGGAGTGATGCCCTGACATGCAGCTCAAGTGGCCGCCCTGCAAGAGAGAGCCCTTAACTCGGACATACTGGATGCTGGTCAATGCAGGGTATAGCTCAGCAATCATGGGGCCCCTTTTCCATACTGTACTTCCTCAGAACTGCAAGGACCACTCCTCCCCTTCCCCAGCCAGATAAAGGCATTTAGTTAGTTATTTAAACTGGACAGTTCATCCCAGAAATATGAATGGGCTCTGGAAAGTACCTGAATGCAGGGGCTTACACAAGGGCCTGCAGAGCTCAAATATATCCACAAGTGGCAGGTTCTTTATAATTACGTTTTTTTTTGGGGAGGATATATTGTAATGTCAGCAGCATGCAGAGGCCCCTTGCATTTCACTGGCCCTGCCTATACCGGATGGGTGGAGGACACGAGCTCTATATCCCTCCCATTCCTGGAGTGGAGCAAAATCTAGCACTAAATATAGAGGTGCACATCCCACCCCAGCCTGAGGGACTTTACAGAGCACCCACTACAGGGACCTTAGGGGATACCAGATGGGACCTTCTGATAATGACAGGTGGTTTAATTTACACTGACCTAAGGCAGTACCCCTCTGTGAACTTTGCTGTGGGGATGGCAGCCTAAACACGTAAATACCTGGCGCCAGATATGCATATGACGCATAAAAGGTTGAGAGACCCACCGTACTAGTATGTATGCTCAGTAACCATTAGGCTACCACTGAAGTGATACCTAGCCCAAAACAGTAAAGGTTCAAATATGCTACAGCATTTAGAAGCAGAATGCTATAGTTTTTATGTATATAGTTGAAACGGTTGGTCTGTTAGATATTGGACAGATAGAATTAATACAGACTGGTATAGACTATAGACATGCTACCTGGCTAAGATACTGCTGAGACTGTGATTTCTGGATCCCGCTCCCCACACTGCTCACTCTCTGATCCATCAGATCCCACCATGATATACTAAATGTAATGGATGACACCAAATTTATTACTTGGAACATGAAAGGAGTAAACTCACCCATCAAACGCAAACAGGTCCTGTCCCATTTAAATAAAACAGGGTGCAAAAGTGGCTTTCCTCAGAAACTAAGCTTTCACACAGAGAGCCTGCAAACTGAAAAGGATTGGGTAGGACTGGAAGCACATACAGTGGCGTGAAAAAGTATTTGCCCCTTCCTGATTTTCTCTATTATTGCATATTTGTCACACTGGATGTTTTCAGGTCTTTAGACAAAATATAATATTAGATAAAGGAACCTGAGTGAACAAATAACACTTTTTTTTTTTTTACTTATTTCATTTATTTAATGAAAAAGTTAACCAACACCAACTGGCACTGTGTGAAAAGTAATTGCCCCCTAGTTAAATCAACCCAATTAAAGGGATAATTAGAGTCAGCTGATTGAACACAGTCAGGCTTGATTACAGCTAGCCCTGCTCAATATAAACCTCACTTATTTTGCCCTTACCATCAGAGTCACGTTGCCAGCACAAAGATTCAACAAGCACATTATGCCATGATCAAAGGAAGTTCCTGAAAAGATCAGAAAAAATTTGTTGCCCTCTATCAGTCTGGAAAGGGTTACAAAGCTATTTCTAAGGCTCTGGGACTCCATCGAACCACAGTGAGGCCATAATCTCCAAATGGGAACACTTGGAACAGTAGTGAATCTTCCCAGGGTGGGTGCCTGCAAATTACTCCAAGGGCGCAGTGTAAAATCACCCAGGAAGTCTCAAAGGATCCTAAAACAACATCCAAAGAACTTCAGGCTTCTCTTGACTCAGCTAAGGTCAGTGTTCATGACTTCACAATCAGAAAGAGACTGGGCAAAATGGGCTTCATGTGAGAGTAGCAAGGCGGAAACCACTGCTAACCAAGAAGAACATAAACGCTCGTCTCTCATTTGCCAAGAAGCACCTGGATGATCCACAAGCCTTTTGGGGAAAATGTTCTATGGACAGATGAGTCCAAAGTGGAACTTTTTGGATGACATGGATCCCATAATTCTCGTAAAGCAAACACAGCATTCCACAGTAAGAACACCATACCAACAGTCAAACATGGTGGTGGTAGTGTGATGGTGTGGGGATGCTTTACTGCCTAAGGACCTGGATGACTTGCCATAATTAAAGGAACTATGAATTCTGCTCTGTACCAGAAAATTCTTAAGGAGAATGTCCAGTCATCCTTCCGTCAGCTGAAGCTGAAGCGTAGTTGGGTCATGCAGCAAGACAATGATCCAAAGCACAAAAGCAAGTCCACATCAGAATGGCTAAAAAGAAGTAAAATTAAAGTTTTGGAGTGGCCTAGTCAAAGTCCAGACTTAAACCCAATAGAGATGCTGTGGCAGGACCTGAAACGAGCAGTTCATGCTCGAAAACCTACCAAATGTTTCTGAATTAAAGCAGTTCTGTGAGGAAGAGTGGGTTAAAATTCCTCCACAGCGATGTGAAAGACTGATATTGAATTATAGGAAGTGTTTGGTTGCAGTCTTACAGCTAAATGTGGCGTAACCAGTTATTAAGTGTAAGGGGCAATTACTTTTCACACAGTGCCAGTTGGTGTTGGTTAACTTTTTTCATTAAATAAGTGAAATTAAAAAAAAAACAAGTGTTATTTGTTCACTCAGGTTCCTTTATCTAATATTACATTTTCTCTAAAGACGTGAAAACATCCAGTGTGACAAATATGCAATAATAGAGAAAATCAGGAAGGGGCAAATACTTTTCACGCCACTGTAGCACTCACTCATCTGCAAAGAGAGGGTCTCCATACTGATACAAGTCCCTTCAGTGGACCCAAACACACACCCAGAAAACAAAGAAGGAGACTGGTCCTTATTCAGGTAGCAACCCCAGAGAGCCCTCTTGTTAAGGTAAACTTGTACATGCCTAATGGAGACAACCCTGACTCTTTGCGCACCTCTCAGAAATATTGGTTCAGTTTACCTCCAAGCACATGCCAATCCTTATGGTGGGGATTTCAATCTCACCTTAGCTCTGGTCATGGACAGATTGGCTAATACCACAGAGCCTCACATCAAAGCAAGGACAGTATTATAGCAGTTGATGTCAGAACATGGTCTGGCTGATATATGGAGGTTACACCATGTCAAAGTCAGGGAGTACTCCTTTTATTCCATCCATCACCAGTCATACAGCAGGCTCAACCTATGGCTCATGAATCCTTTAGTCACCTCACTGGTTACAGGCTCTAATATACTACCCAGGGTATTCTCAGACCATACACTAGTCGTATTGACAATAACATGGAGCCCACCAGTGCCCAAGACAGCTAGCTGGAGCCTGGACCCTCTCCTGTTAAAGGATCCTGATTTCTTCTTTGGGCTAAGCTCCAAATAGAAGAATACATGGGGGATAATGACAGCGGTAGTGTCAATTATAGTACCTATGGAAGCCTTGAAGGCATACCTAAGGGCAGAATTATTGATTCGCCTCTCATAGAAGGTGGCAGAGAGAGAAAGAGGTAGCTTCTTAGAGGCTCAGTGCAAAGCATTAGAGATCAGACATAAAAGAAACTCCAAGGCAGATCCTAAAGACATGCTGGCCATCAGAGCCAAGCTTAATGTGTATTATACCAGAAAGGCAGAATTCACACTTACGTTTTGCACATACCTTTGGGAGGAGGGAAAACAAGTAACATCCTGGTTTACAGACTACAAAGCAGAGAACTGAAAGGCACATTTCTGGCCTTTCATGTAGGCAGGAATAACATGTACTACTCCCAAAGAAATCTCAGAAGTGATGTCTAAGTTCTATGCTAAGCTGTGTGCCTCATCCCATCCCCTAAATGCCAACCAGGTGCCATGCCTTCTAGCCTTTTAAATGTCCCAAAGGTAACACTGCAGCAAGCTCAAGAACTAGATGCATGAATATAAGCGAAGAAGTAGCACGAGCACGTTAACACCTGAATAAAAATAAACCCGAGAGTGATGGTTTTCCTGTGGACTTTCACCAGGGAACCATCGAGAAAATAACCCCGATATTGCAAAGAGCTTACACACATGCACTATCCAATGGTAAACACACCACCTATGTTGAAGGAAGTGACAATCACAATATAACCCAAAAAGGAAGGATCACCTCCTCCTGGCCAGTTATCACCCAATATCCCTAATAAATGCGGACACAAAAATTTAGCCAAACTCCTAACCACCAGACTCGAAAAGTTATCCCTGACCTAATCCATGTCTCCCAGGTTGGCTTTACAAAGGGAAGACTGAGCTATGACCATCTGCAGTACTTCCTTAATCAAAAACAGTAGCCAGCACCTTCAACACCTGCAGCTGCCCTCACCATAGACATTGAGAATACCTTCGATTCTGTGGAATGGGAGTACCTATTCAAAGTAATTAGGGACAGGGAATAGGGCCATACTTCCTCAAATGCATACAAACTGTTTACCTCACCCACAGCCCGTATCCTAATGTACAATACATTATCCCAACCCTTCACCCTTTCCCAGGGCACAAGGCAGGGCTGCCCCATCTCCCCATTACTATTCCTGCCAGCCATGGAGCTGCTCACAGCAGCCCTAAGGTCAATACAGATATCCCATGGCTGAAGGTAGGAAGGAGGAATACAAGTCATTGTCTTATGGAGATGACCTCTTAGTACTTCTGAGAGATGCTCCCAAGGCCGTAGCACCACTTGTCCAGCTGTTGGGCGGTTTCACTAACATGTCAGGCCTGAAGGTGAATCATAGCAAATCGGAAGTCCTACTACTAAACTACAAGTGCACACCAGATATATTCCAGGACAATAACTGGAAATGAGTGGCCACTGGAATTGCGTACACTAGGTATACATGTCACCCTAAAACTCCCGACATCTGCAAAGCCAACTTATACCCACTAATAACAACACTCACAGCAGACTTACTTAGAAGGCGACAGTTAAATTCATCCATCACAGGAAAGATAGCGGCCATTAAGATGATGATGGCACCAAAGGTTTTATATCTGTTAGCCCACATCCCCATCCGCATACCAGACATATGATTCTACCACCTTAACAGGCTGATGGAAAGATTTCTGTGGGAAGGAAAGCCCCCTCAGATCAGCCATGCCAAGCTAAGAAGAGCATTGGAAGAGCGGTGGCTGAGGGCCTACTAACTTTGCACAATACCATTTAGCCTTTATTTCAGCACAAATGTAACAATGGTGCCCAAAGCCAGGAGAATACCACTGCAATGGGTAGGCTTGGAAGGTATTCCACTGGGGCACAAAATCCCTGGTTCCTATTGTATATTAAACCCCCAAAAAGAACTAACCCATCCCACAATAATCATATTTGTGACTACTGGAAAAACTATGCAGAGCAATCAATGTCCATCAACCAGATGCCTATTCAATGGGCCCCACTATTGGACAACCAATCCATGACTACTGACCTCAAACCTGTACACTAGCCCACCTGGCTACATGCCAAACTTGAGATGGCACAGGACCTGTGCATTCCCAAATCCTTGGTAATAAACACATTCCAAGTTGTAAAGGATGCCCATGGGGAACCACAAGCAGATTTCTGGAGGTATCTCCAACTCTGGGCAGCAGTCACTACTGCAATAAAATACAGCACAAAACACCCTGGGGTTCAGGAGTCACTTATCCACCGTGGCTCACTCAAGATAGGGGAAGGGCAGGGAACATATACCAACAAATGTGGGATGCAGGCCCATTGGTCACAGACCAACGCAGGATAGAGTGGAACGTGAGCTGGGTGTCCATATCCCAGAGACTACCTGGAGATCATGCTTGGTGGGCTCACACTGCCAGCAGAGTCACAAAAGCACAAGTCATTTAGCTAAAGATTCTGCACAGTTGGTATAGAGCACCTGCATACTTGCACAAAGTAGGTGTCCTGCAGGAGGACAAGTACTGGAGGTGTCATAAGGATACTGGGACCATTACATACATTCTATGGAATTGCCCTAGGATCATACCGATATGGGACCAAGTCACAGCATACTGTACTGCTATCTTACCTATGCACTATACCATTGATGGGCCCTTCTCAGTCATAGGTCTCTTTCCCCCGGAAGAGGAAGAAACACCTGACATGATGGGGCATACGCTATGATTGCTTTGAAAAGATTGCTCCTAAGAAACTTGGGAACACCTAAAGTTCCCACCATCAATGAATGGCAGCAGACACTCAGTCAGCTAGCATCCCAGGGCAGAATGTCCTATGTTGCCATAGGAAATCTGCCTAGATACAGTACGCAAACATTTGGTCAGCATACCTCCAAATGCAGGGCAATGATGGATAGCTACTGGGTCCTCCAATATCTAAGAGGAAGTACAATTAAATTTAGCTCTAGAAGCTGATTCTTTGGACTCTGGAAGATTAGGGCATCCAATCAAGAGATTGGCACCTTACTGAAAGCAATAGTAATCCATGCAGTCTTGACCCCCTACCTTCTCCCATGGCTCCTCTTTCCAAATGCTATCTGCAAGGGAAAATTATTGATTTCTTTTTCTTTTAGAGAAGGATCCTCAATAAATAAAGCTCCAAAAATATTCTGAATCTAAGCGATGATAATAGGAGACCAGGAAGAATATGCAGGAAAAGGATATTGACAAGGGATGACCTTGGTGAAAGATATACTTTCTCTACCTCACAAGGCTGAATCATTTCAGCCTGATGGATCCATTGTTATTACGTTAAGTGATGTTACACCATCTCACTCATCACCCCCAGAAGATCTCTCAATCCTAGCAGACCCCCGGATGAAGTATTTGCAAGACTGGATCAATAAGTAGAAAAATATGTATTTCATCTGACATCTTAGCACAATGTCCGGACACCATCTCTCAATATACAATTAAAGCTTTAGCACATCCAATAATGGCTAACATAGTCTTGCTTGAAACATATAAAGAACTGAAGCATCACATGAGGGTCTTATCCAATTTATTTGTAGAATCCCAGTCTAAACTCTTAGAGAGAATAGCTGATCTGGAAGAAGTATTTTTAAGAGAAGAATCTGCCATCCCTCATTTCTATCTATCCATATTCCTAATACCTCAAAAAATATGAACAAGAAGGAAAGAAAGCTAGGGAATCTGGGAAAACTAATAAGACCCCTTAAATATGGTGAAAGCTCTAAAAAAAAATAAAAAAAAGAGTCATGATGATAAACCAAAGAAGATGAGGAGCCTCTTATTGTCAATTCATAAAAAGGCTTGGTAAAAGTATTACAATAAAGACATATACAATCACCCCTTCTTTGAAAGAGAATAACAGGATGAATGCAAATTCTTACAAACTCAGCACTATTTCTAGTACCACCCTGGTGTTCCCATTATTTCTACTAACAAAGCGAGCACCACTACTGGAGCTTACATCCCCTAGTTAATCAGGATATTCTATTTCCAGTTAATTGTGAAGATTGTCTTAAAACCCAATCTAAGTGTCTAGATAAAATCAAAGGGAAGGTTTTTTTCAATTAGAAAACATTTTTGTCAAATCCTATGAAACGACTGAAATATTGACTGAACTTATTAAGTTTTTGTTTCAATGTGAACTTGTCTTTCCTGAGGCTGCTACTACTATTAGATGTGTTTATAGAGACAGATCAGCTATTACTAATCCTGTATATGTTCTTTTATTTAATATGCCTATTGCAGAACAAATATGGGCAAAACAAAGAGAACTAGTAAACTGGGAATTGTGTTATCGCCACCAGTAAATTGGACGACAGTCTAGAAACATGTTTACGGAGAGAAGCAACTGATAACTAATCTCCACTTAGGTTGTATAGGGGCACACTGACTATTCTGAACTGGGATTTTGAAGGTAAAGAAATGGGATCCTCTCTATTTTTGGTATAGAACATTTGCAGGGAGAACATTCTCAAATGCTGACCTCATATATTTGTAAATTACTGATGTTCTGTTTAAATGTTAATATTATTCCTCAGATTTTAAGTTAGTATTTATAGTTTATCCTGCAACCTCTGAGACTCAAATTGATATAGTTATAAATCCAAATCTTTACACCATTATGAAGCAAATTTGACCAAATTGGATCGTACTCTAACTTTTATAGTGGATTTTAGAGATTATGCTAATTTATTAAACCTGAAGGGCATATCTGAACTAGCCTTTGACTAGTTAATCCAAATTTTACACAGTCTGATTTGGCTTAGAAGAGACTTTGCTCCCTGATGCCCATTTACTAAGGAAAGATCCTAATTTTCTGTCATGGAATAAAGCAGGACAGGCTGCCAAACTAACAGATCCTGATTGGTGGAATTTCTGCCAAAATTTGAATTTATGCTATTCCAGGAAACTTGGGCTACAGAACAAACTTTATTAAATGGATACGATTCCTATTTTGTCCTTGCAAGGAAACTAAAATATAATTGCAGACCTGGGGGTTGTCAACATTCAAAAAAATATGAAAGGGCCTTTTGTCCTAGAATATATTGTGCCAACTAATGACATGATGTTGTATGTTCTAAAATGGGATAATTTCATATTTATGGTTGCTAATATATATATTTCACCAAACTCCCGATCTTTAAATCAAAATGATCTATGGTCCAAATTAGCTGTAGAGTTACATAACAAATTTGTTGAAACATCAGCTTGATATTTTATTTGGGGGCAGAATTTTAATGTCTGAACTGCTAATGCAGACAATCTACCATTGTTGCAACCCACAATTTATTTAGGTTACCTAGGATCAAGAAAATACACCGATACTGTTTTAAACAATGCTGGGAGGAAGCTGACCGATTTTGTTATTAATAACAACTTTCTAATTCTCAATGGTAGGATAAGGGGATTTAGAGGAAATTGTACATACTTCTCAATATTAGGGAAAAGTGTTATCGATTATCTCCTTATTTCATCTGAGAGTTATGTACATGTTTGCTCTTTACTGTATCAATGAGATCTGAACGTGATTATGCAGCACTACTGGTAGTTGAAGTTGATACACTGGGAAGTAAGGAAAAATTGAAACAAAAGATTATAATCAAATTCAGTTAGAAGTAAGAGGTAGATTTTAACTATCATTAAACTCAATAAACAAGGAAAGGGTGCTGGACTTGATGTATTCCCCACAGCTGACTTTACTTTTTCACTTGCACAAAACACATGTTCTGCCCAATATATATACAATGAACTTGAGAAATCGGTCCAAATGATCTGATCTAAAATATATGATTTCAAGACTGAATCACCCATTTCTATCACCTGGCTTGACAATCAGTGTAAAAAGAAAAACAAATCTAGGGAAAATCATCAGGTATACTAAGAAATGCCCATTAAAAGAAAACTTTGCTTACTTAAAAGGTGCCAGGAAATCATAACAAAAGTTCTTATAATTAAAAATTAGAATATACACAACAATGGGCTAAAATGCAAGCTAGTATAGGTTCCAATGACACAAAAGCTGTTTGACAAATGGTTTCTAAGGGGAAAATGAAATATTCCTCTTTATCAGTATATATTCCCAAAGATGTTTGGGTTATTTATTTCAAAAATTGTTTACTATAGATGCACAATCACTTAGTTCTTACCCAATGTCAATTTGGACCCTTTCTGATGACTATGAGCCATTAGTTGCTACTTTTAATTATGCTGAATGTGCCCTCTCAAAATAGCTAATAACAAAGCTCCTGGCGAGACTCTATTCCGATGAAATTTATAAGAATCACAAAATTATTGGGTCCCATTTTTACAAATTTTTTAATTTATGTCTTAAAGAGAAGTATATTCCTCACTCATTGAATAAGAACATAATAGCCCCTTTACATAAAAAAGTTAACATCAGTCCCCTTCAAACTATCATCCTATAAGTATGTTAGACATTAGTGGTAAATTGTTCTTTGGTATATTTTTAGATAAACTCCAAACATGGGTTGAAAATTGAAGTACCTCTTTAAATTTTAAGCAGGTTTTCATCATGGTTCTACATTAGACAACATATTTATTCTGGCCCACTTAATAGAGAAATACAAGTTATACACGAAAATGAGAATGTATGCTCTGTTTATAGACTTTACTGCAGCATTTGATTCTGTGGTGAGAGAAATCCTGTGGCACTTACTTTATAAAAGAGGTTTACCCAAAATACTCATCCCATTGTTTTGTTGTATCGCATACTGCAGTAAGGTTTGATAACATGGGTAATATTACAGATTATTTTCCCACTAATGCGGGGGTCAAACAGGGATGTCTGTTGGCCCCTTTATTATTAACATTTATATAGATTCTCTACTTACTTTTGATGCGTTTTGCCCTTAGATTCTCCTAAAAGTAATAATGTATCCATCCCCATATTGGCTTATGTGAACCATTTGGTGTTACTTCTTTCAAATTTAGGACTACAAAGGAAATTGAATCAGCTTAAAGCAAAATGTAACCAACTCCATTTGGGAATTAACCTAAACAAAACCAAAGTTATGATCTTTGGCAATTAATCTTTGACCTCAAGAATTTATATGGAGAAACAACTTATTGAGGTAGTTCAGTCACACACTTACTTGGGAGTCACATTTACATCAAATTGCTTATGGATTGCTCATGTTAAAGATCAGGTTGCTAGAGAAACCATATTGTGAAGGCACTGCTACATTTTAACTCCAGGTTTGGAGGTTTCTCAGTATTACCGCTATCAGAGCTGGAGAAGCCAAAACTACCCACTTCTCCTCTATGGTGCAGAGGTATGTGGAACTAAAGAGCAGCCCAGTTTGGAACTCCCTTTATCTTATTATTACAAGGCCATTCTACAAGTCCTCTCTACCTCCAAGTCAGTGGTACGTTCTGAGATGGGAAGAATACCGGTGACAGCTATAATGAGCCTAAGATTGAGTTCATACTGGTTGAGAATCATAAATAATAATAAAAAACACTGATGTTCCATCCTCTGCCTTGCAGAGAAACCATTATGGCTTTCAGAAGGCTTTTATTATCCCTGTTTAAAAATCTTGATTACCACTCTTAGAAACATTAATACTCACCACTTGTAGTGACACCACATGGGGGAATAACTATATCCATGCAGTATAGAAATAAAATTAAAAAGAACATTTTGGGTTAGCACAAAAGAAACAGATGGAATTGGTTAAAGACCAAAGACAGGCAATTTGTTCAGTCAAAATAAGATTGACTCAGGGATTGAAATTACTTATTACTTCCCATATCCATGAGTACTCGTAAAATGATCACATGGGTGAGGTTTGGAATTGTAACATCCAAATATATTTACTTTAACCAGTCTAAAACAAACAAAGGCTCAATAGAAAACTCACTGTGTAATAGAGGTTTTCAAGAAACATTGGAACATACTGTAATATAATGCCCTTTGTACAATCATTGCAGAGATTGTCAATTAAAACAATTTCTAGCAAGATATATCAGTCAACAATATGATCCTGTAGTTATCTTAATGCACACTATGATTTTGGAGGATGCAACAATGGCAGCTAAATGTATTGCTTCTGTCATCCATTTAAAAAAAAGAATTATAAGGAATGCAATACACAGCTGATATGTAAGCTAATTGTATAGAGTTAATTTATTAATAATGTGAGTCATTGTTATTTATGTCAACTGGTGTCTAATTTATTTATATGTTGGATTTTATGTGATGCTACAAAATTGTTTATATCTTTTGTAATGTCCAAACTGTTTTGTATTGGATAAACAATAAACTATGATGAGAGTACAAACAAGGACACCACCTCCAAGGTGGGGGATCAAAACTGAAGAGACAAGCAAAGGTAATAGTCAGGGTGAGGTTAATGACACCCACTAATAATATAGCACGTCTGTATAATATGGCTATATATACATTTGAAAAACAGTTATGTATACCTATAACACCATGCATCTCTATATCTGTCATCATGACTCTCTTTGTCTCTGTCTGTGTTTTGTTTTGTTGTAAAATTGGAAACTTTTAAATAAAAAATTTAACATTAGAAAATTGGTCTCTCAAGCTGTAATTGTTGAACTGCTTGTGCCTTTGACTTCTCCACCATAGGAGCAGCTTGGCCAGCCTCCAACCTTTTCCATTACTTCTCCACTTCCCACCTTGTGTTCACAGCCACAGAGGTAGTGGTAACTAACTTTTGCTATTCTAGCCCTGTTGCTGTTAAAGGCAAATGTGGTTTAGGAAGCACTGTTTAGAACATGCTTTTCTAGCAGCACTCTTCCAACTGGGAAGGGTTCAAGCCTAGTTAACAATAATGTATAGTCTACAAGATCAAATGCTTTTGAGAGGTCAACATACATAATCCTGTTGCTATTGTATTAATACCAGGGTCAATCATAAAGTTTGCAACCTGACACAGAAAGAAATGCACTATGAACCTTATTTTCAATGTATAGTTACTCTAATATGAACAGAATATGACCTACTGGCATAATGATAAAATGTTTTCCTTTATAGGTACATGCCACAAAAAAATTGATAGGTAATGATTATTTGAAAATGGAGAAAACTGAGATCAGAGCAATCATTAATTTCCTCAGTATTAAAGGAATGACTCCAATGCAAATTGATTTGAATACTATCAACACACTTGGGACTCATGCCCTTCATATTCAGCTGTCAAGAAATGGGCTGCTGAATTGAAGCATGACAGAAAAGTGTTGAAGATTATCCCAGGTCAGGGCACCCAAGGGAGGTGACCACTGATGAGAACATTGACATAGTCCATCAAACAGTGATGAAAGACACATGAGGAACTATACATCATGTAGCCAGCACCTTGGGTGTCGGTTTAGGGCAGTACAATCAATCTTATTTATTTATTTATTAAATTTTGTTAACTGGTAAGCCGCTGGGCTCTAAGATCCCTTTTCAGGGGTGACCTGGGGAATTGGTACATAAGGATTGAACATACAGACAGGTATCACAGAGTCATACGGATCATACAGAGTTGGTAAGACAGTATACAATATCCCAGATTTGTGCAAGAGGGCAATGAGGTACATTGTGTTAGTTGGTACAGTCATAATACATTGTAATCTTGACTGAAAACCTTGGCATGAACAAAGTGTCAGCAAGCTGGGTGCCAAGAATGGTGACACATGAAAAGAAACAAGCCAGAAGGGACATTGTAAGCCAACTTCTTGCTAGTACAAGAGGGATCCAGCCATCTTTATCAGTCGTATTGTAACAATGGATGAAATCTTGGTTCACTGTTTGGATCCAGAGTCTAAACAGCAAAGTAAACAATGGAAACATCATGAATCTCAGATTTAAAGAAGTTCACACAGGCTGCTTCAAGTGACAAAATCATGGTGTTTATCTGCTGGGACTCTGAAGGTGTGCTCATGATTCATTATCTTGAAAAGGAAAGACAATAACCAATGAGTGCAATGCTTAATAACTGCACAAGCTGAGAGAAGCCATCAAGATAATGCTTCACCCCCTTATTACACAGGTTGCAGTGGCTCCTGCAACCGAATGTGGGTATCAACTGCTTCTCGCCTACCCTACTCACCAGATCATGCTTCTTCAGATTTCTACCTGTTCCCAAACTGAAGGCTGAATTCAGTGGAAGGAGATTTGCTGATGACAAAGAAGTGATAGCTGCTGTGGAGGGCTTTTCCAAGGTGCAATGACATAGCATTCTACCATGAGAGGATAACAATGCTAGAACAACACTGGACTAAGTGTATCAGGCTAAAAGTGTGTTGAAAGAGATAATACTAGGTTCATAGTGCATTTCTTTCTGTGTCAGGCCACAAACTTTTGAATGACCTCGTATAGTCCATGAGTGCAGTGCATGTCAACCGCCCGCCCTATAACCATACTGATGTTTTGTAAGTAAGTCGATTTGTCCATGTATTCATAACCTGTTTCCCCATTAACTTTTCAAAGATCTTTGATACAATGGACAGTAATTTCACTGGTCAATAATTAGGTGGATTATTACAGTCTCCCCATTATAAATAATGTAGGAATCACCTTGGCTGATTTCCAAAATTCCTTCCACTAAACATCTTTTAAAGATTTTTGTTAAGACAGGAATTATAATTTCAATTGAATAATTCAAAACAAAATTGTCTCAGTCTGATACCAGCCACAAGATATTTTAGAATTCATCCTTTTTATGTCTTCCCATTCTTCACATTGCGTAATGACTCAGAAATAAAACCTAGAACAATTTTAGTTCTTTGGTTAACTGCATACCATCTTATTATTGATTTCAATTACTGTTGACCCCACTCTGGTATTTTTACATCAGGTAATGTGCAAAAGTAATTATTTAACTGACTACTGTTTCTTTTGTTGTGAGTTCCTTCCCTTCTCATCTCTAAAGCTTATTTTTGACTCATTATTTGATGAATCCTCCAAAGATTTGATTAATTTCCAATAAGATGATGGGTCTATGCTATTCTATATCTTTGTTTCACAGAAATGTTTTCTAGCTTTCCTAATCTGACCCTTACATTTGTTTCTTGTTTTCTTAAAAGCATCCCCATCATCTTTATTTAAGTTTTGTTGGCCTTCTTCCAAATTATTTTATTCTAATTAATGTGATTAATGATTCAGTTACCCATGGCATATGTTTAGATCTTTCCTTCCTTTCCTTTCCTTTCCTTTACAAACCCTTAATAATGTTTCAGAGAAATCCATCACTGCTAAATTAATGTATGGTATTAAAGTCTTTCCCATTTAATTTGTAATAAGTCCCTACTGAAGCTTTCTATAGCAAACATTTTGAAACTCTTCTTTTCTAGGGGATGCACTATTTATCCTTTCAACTGTTTTTTAATTAATCATACATAGGACTGTGGTCACTTAAATTTGGAGCATCCACTTTCACATTCTTTATGTCTATGTTTGTTGATATAAATATTAAATCTAGTGTATTACATATGATTTGAAAATAATCCTTTCTCCTAGGGAAATCTCCATTTTGGGTCTGGCCTAGGGAAGAGAAAGTAACTGCTAAATTGTCTCCCTGGATACTCCCCATGCAGCATTAACATCTCATAACTGTCAACTCCTTCCCTTTGAGTGCTGCAGTATACACTGTGCCAATTTATCAAAATGTTCCTTTTCTGTTCTTGGAGTTGAGTGCAATTCCCCAGTATTCATCATTAATGCATAGCCAAACACCATTACCATTGCTATTCCTTCAATACTCCATGCATAGTGTAGCTCTACTTGACCTACGTCTTCCTTTAAATATAATACTATCCTTCCCCTCTTTGGTCTATTGCATCTAAAATGGACAAAACATTTGATGTAGATTTCTGAATCCATTATGTTCCTTGTTAACAAGGTTTCTGTTAAGCCAATAATGTCCTAATCTTCATTATTAACCCATTTATTTTTACTGTACTTCTTGTATTATCGTGAGGTACCCTTATATAATTTTTTTCCTTAGGTCTGGGATTTAGGTCTACATCTTCAATATCATCAACAACATTTTTGGAATAGCTTCATGATGAAACGTCATCAGTTTGGCACTATAACTATTTATAGTATATGGTAGAAAGTTATTATGTACAAAATTCGATGTAAAGCTAGACTTGTTATAACATAGTTGTGACATTCTCTTGCTGTTAACCACTGTCTGTACATCATATTGATGCCGTAACAAGAAATAATGCTGTCAAGTGTGACATTCCACCATACCACCACTCTGTGGATGTTTCCTCCACTTGGCAGCTTTCAAACACAAATGACAGTTGATAACTTTGCGGTGAGGAAAAAATTAAAAAAAACAGCATTAACAATGGCGGCCATGGTTCAATCCAAACCTCTAACACAGGAGAGCCAGGCATTTGTGGAAGAACAACAAAATCAGCATATGATTAAACAGACAGCTTTGGATTTAAAAATATTTAAAATCACCTGACAGAAGTCAGTGAAGCATGCAATCTAGTTGAAATCCCAGCTGCAGAGCTTGATAATCTCCTGCTAACTTCATCTACAAAATAAAAAGAGTTGATGACACAGAATATGAGCCCAGTACACTAATGGGGCATCATAGGAAGCATAGATCATTGCTTCTTAAACAAAAACTATGGTACTCAGTATTTCATGGCAATAACAACCAGTTAACTCTCTCAGCAAAACAGAAGCACCTGAGAAAGCTTGGGAAGGAAACATACCAAATAGGGCAGATGCCCTGTCACCATTGGACTTTGATAAACTGTACTACAGTGGTGCTCTGTGTCTACACAACCCTACTTCACTTTTAAACCTTGTGTTCTTCAACAACAAACTATATTTCGTGCTCAGAACAGCTGAGCAGTACAGCCCGTGATGGGGACACCTGAAGATAATTACAGACTCTGATGGCCAGGACTATATTAATATACAGAGTGGCAGACCAATACTAGAACTGGGGAAAACCCAATGGACATTAGGGCAGTTGAGCCTCGTATGTATTATAACCCTAGCAATGTTGAATGAAATCCAGTGTCAGCCTACAGAAAATATGCTTCTCAGTACCCTAATACCATGCTTTGCCCTTAATTCAACTTTTTATTTAGCACCTAATATCAACCACAAGCCAGGCATCTCTAGCTGGTACCGTTCAATGACACTTAGTGAGAATAAAGTATGGAACATGTTAAAAAAATCAATGCAGCTGCAGGGTTACCAAATGACAAGCAGGTCATGAACCACTTGAACCACAAGACAGCAATCCAGTGTCTTGTAGACAGTAAAATCACACTCACAGTAGGTGTCTGGACATTGCTCTCTGCAACCTATTAATAAATATTCATACCTGTCTGAAACAAAACACAAATAGCATTCAATGATTTTTCTGTGCAAACAGCAATATCAACAGAGCAGCCTTCATGTTCCACTGTTCCAGCCTGTGTACCTGTACCTCAAAAGAACAGAGCACCCTTAGATATCCTAAGCATCAGTTATGTGAGTTAACCAACTTTTAACCTATTGGGACAGAATTGTGTCTTCCAGCAGGGTTTCAACAGTTTCTTGGCTCCCGAAAAGAAGAGTTGCAGTTATTGAAGACTCTCATCTGCAGATGACTGAAAGAAAACAAGGTACAGTGTATTTTCTTTTTGCCTAATCAATCCCTAACAAAGTGTGCAGTTTTGGTTATTTTTTTTCTTTTTTGCCTTTGTTTTTCTTTCAAAGGTACCTTTTCTCTTATAGAGTGGGCCCAAGCATCTCCTCCTCAAATGATCTCTACATTTCTTGTGCCACTTCTGGAAGATGCACAGCTTACACTGACCATTTTGACCCTAGCAATGAGATCCACTTCTGAATTAGTTTGGACTGTTGCACAGAGAAAACTTTTATATGTTTTTGAAGTTTTTTGTGTTATAGCCTAGTCACCCTGTTAAATTCTGTTAAAATAAAGCCTGTTTCACAATGCAAATCTCTTTATCTCCACATCTTCAATGGCAGGTAAGCAGAATTGCTGTGTTCACAATGATGATCAATCTTCAGTGTGTAAAGTATTCGATGTCTACTGAGGACCTCTTTCTATCCATTGGGTGGGGTAACGCATCATGTATTATTACAGCCGTTCCTGCACTGGTGCCCATACACTATATAAGACATTGTATGGGCAGCAGTTAACACAGTGAATTTGTTTCTCAAGGTTACTATGGCAACTGTAAACAATGGCAATCTCTCAAGCAAACACACCGTGAGTGTTAACTGCTGCCCATACATTATCCTCTGTGTTATTCCTATTTTCAGGTTTAATGGACGTTGCATATTCCGTCTCTTAATGAACACATTTCTTCTATTATGTCTGTAAATCCAGTTTACGAAAGCCATGACAGCAGCTTGGATTTCAATGAATTTGCCCTAGTGGTGTAATGTGTTACCCTGAATGCCTTGGTCTGTGGTCAATAGTCTAACTGCTAGGGACATACTCAAGAGTGACTAGTATTGAGTTATTTATTTCTTAAATCTTTAAATAAGCTTTGATTCTTACAACCTCAAATGTTTCTGTCTTTCTTTCTATACACCTCCTTGAGTGCCAAAAGTTTTAAATGTCACAGAACAAACTTTGAAGTATTACTGCTTCATTTAAAACCATTAAACGAACCATTAATAAACTACCTCCCTGGACCACAAATCAGTTGTCTGCATCCATTTCGTTTCCCCATCTCCCTAAAATGCATTATATCAACTTTACTAGGCAGAAATTTAGACTTTAGAATGGATGCTTACTGCCTCATTAAGACCTATGACAAACTATATGTTCTTCCAACCACAAAATATATTTTAATTTGTTCCACATCTCACCCTCATAGGATATTAAAATAATTTATGTTGCATGAAAAACTAGAGCCGACACTGATTGTTCCATTAAAAACTACATATTGTCTGTTGTCAATATGGCATTCCAAGTATCGATATGAGTAAAATTGTTAGCAGTTTTCTTCTCAAGAGGCACTTGATTAACTTAGATGAAGTATTTCACATGGAAGATTCAAACTAAAGCAACCACTAACTATTTCATTAAATACAAATAACAATTACCATTGAATCAGTATAGCATTCCCAATATTGGAGTGAGTAAAATTGTTAACATTTTTCACCCAGTGACACTCACCACTCACCAGCATGCTTGTGCTGGCTGTTGGCAGGCTTTATTCCTGCAAGCCCCACTTCAATTATGGTACTAATCATCAGTTCACCTCTGAGCCTCCTTGCTAATAGAGCAAACACTACAGCAGCAGTTGACAGTCCCCAACAGTTCTTACTGGCTGCTTGTTAGATATGTGAATCGTGGCTGCTGTCACACTGGACTGCTCAGAGCTCAGGTAGATGTTCACTTTCAGCTGCTGGATGGTGCAGGCTTTATTCTCTGCAAGCCCTCCCCCAATTATGGTGCTTAATCACCAGCTCATTTCTGAACCCCATTGCCATTTGAACAAACACTATAGAAGCAATTGACAGAGTCCCAGTGCAGTTCTTACTTCAGCAGCTTTTTAGATGTGTGGATCTTGGCAGCTGACACACCAAGCTGTTCAGAGCTCAGGTAGATGGTCACCAAGAGATCATGTCTGACATTGTTTGCGCAGGGAACTGGTGGGTATTAGGGTTGTCAACCCCAGGAAGCATACCTCTCAACTATCCCTTATTTTGACTTAAAATTTTACTCTGTCCCTCCTAAAATTTGTGTTTCCATGGCTAAACAGTGGGATTGTAAGCATAAAATAATGTCAAACATTAAAGTTGCAGACATGTTCTTCTTTAGAAAATGCATTTTGCACTAAGCCCCATATTCTAATAGATTTCTGGCTGGATACCTTTAATTCTAAAGATGTGTCCCTGATTTTGGTCCATTGTCCCTGATTTTTATGCCTTGTCCCTAATTTATGAGGCAGGAGGTTGAGAGTTATGAAGGAAGATCCCACCACTGATCCACCAATACTCTGAAGATTAAAAACCCTAATGTTTTTTTCCTTTTTCTGCTTTGGTGGTGGAGGTGGGGAGTTAAGTTGGAAACCCAAGTACCATATTTCCTTAGATTTGCAGCATTAAGTTTACCTTTGTGTTTTTTTCACCAGGAGAGACACACGAAGCTGAAAGCTTGTTTACAGGTGCAAGCTGGGAGCACAACAAAGTTAAGTGATTTGCTCAGGGTCACACAGTATGCAAGTGGGGTCTGTGGGATCCTAAGTTGAATCCTAACTAGTGCATTTATAAAGTTCTTTGCAAATGATGTCCTTTCTTTTGAGATAATGGAATTGTAAGGGACCTGTGTGAATACATGTAGATGTGCAGAGCACTTTTGGGACTTTACCAAAGGAAGACTCCATCCACATGCAGGCCCTGCACTTTCAGTGAGACAGATTTCAAGAATTCATGGGGTTGTTCAGGGCTGTGAAGCGAGGGGCCTTCAGGTCCTTCACTTCCATGTAGCTGCAGAAACAGATGAACAGGACAAAGATCCCATCTGTCAGCCAATGCAATGGCTCTGTGCCATCCATGGGTGCAGAGGTGCAGGGCTGTATGCCAAGAGGACAGTTGTCTTCACTATTTGGCAGTCAGGCCCATGCAGACAACCCTGCAGCTTTCATTCCCTGGCAAGGAGGTGTTGCATAACATCACCATCCTCACCCCATCCAGCAATGTGAGCTCACCCATGAATTCAGCTCACCTGCACAGGATCACAAAGCACACCCACTGGGGTCAAAACTGGCACTACACACAACGTTCCTAAACAATCACATATATAGATTTACCCAAAAGCTTCAAGATAATCATTTTATGACTCCTCTTATGAACATGACCTGTAGCATTTATATTATACTGGCTGAAATTTCATTCCACAGCAGAACAGTGAAAACATATCTTGTCCAGGATTTAAAATGACACCTGTCACATTTATGAGGCCGTGTGGAAAATAGCAATGGTAAAGGTCTGGAGTTGAAATATTGAAAATTAGCAAAGTTATGAGTGAACATTGAAATACTGCAACATTCACTCTTAAGCTAGGCATTTTACTATATCCATACACCACATTTGTAGAATAGTCCTCTTATTACCCCACATAATGTACCTGTTAGGTACAATTTTCAGATCCTCTCTGAAACACCATTCTGCACCACCAAAATGTTATTCTGTACCACAGGTGCAACAACTCATTTTGGCCAGGATTTGGAAAATGATAGCTATCCACATTAATGAGGTGGTGTGAAAAATGGCTATGCTGAAAATTTAGGAGCAAATTAATTACTAAAGTTACGAGTGAGCATAGAAAAATTTCTGCATGCACTCATAACCTTTCCATTTTATATATTTTGACTCCAAATTTTCAACATAATCTTCTTATGACCACACTTCATCAACAAGAGTGGTGGAATTTTTCAAATCCTGCCCAAAAGGTGATTTTGAAAAGAAACTAAAAATCACTGTTTGGACCAGATTTACATACTTCCACCATAATTGGTCATGAGGTGGGATCCAAAAAGGCCATGTTAAAAATATGAGGTCAAAATATGTAAAATTTACAAAGTTATGAATCAAAGTTAAAGAACACTGAAATACATTAAACTGGACACTTGATTTTTTTCCATCACAGTCATCAGTTCTAACAGTGAGATGTATCTTCAATCAGAAAGTGGATCTGTGCTGTGGGACATGTTCAGGTGAGTGTGTGTGTCTGGGGGTCAGTGCTGAGTGGGAGATTGAGGTGGAGCATGTGGTGTGTGTGTGTATGTATGTCAGTCAGATCGGTGAGGGACCATTTTCTTTGTTACATGTTAAATGAGATGGTTTTCTTTATTTCAGGTGATATTCCAACACCAGGTACTGGGCACCCCAGTGTCAGGCTAGTGTTAAGCAGCACCATTGGTGGGCACCCAATTTTGTCACTTAAATGGGGAACAGGGGTGGGGTGAAGGAAGTAGTACTGAGGGTGGGCACCCCACTCTGCTTATATACTGAAATGAATTTAAACATTGGGAATGGTAGGCCACTTGGAGGAGAGGAGAGGGAGAAAGAAACCATACTGGAGTGGGAACCCTGCTCCACTTAATAAATAATTAATCAGACAGCAGAGAGAGATACAGTGGAGTCAGCTATGATGAAGCACAGTAACTTGCAGTAATGGCGTTACAAAATCCTGCATGACAAAGGACTTAATTGCCATTGACTTCAATGGCCCATATACTGTAGCTTTCTGTGATATTCAGCATTCTGCATTGAACCCTGGCTGTCACATCTGTAGATAGACAGACAGACGGATAGACAAAGAGAGCAGACAGAGAGAGAGAGACACACAGAGAGACAGAAGAGCAGGGATTAAACAAGATATGTATTCTTGGAACATGTATTTCCATTTTTTCATTTTAATAGAAGACTTGGGAAAAATGTCTCATACTGATTTCAAAACCATTTTTATTACAATAGGTATAAAAGTAAGGACATAAAAGACACAAGGCCCATCAAGACTGCCCTATTCAAAATAATTAAAACAAAAGAAACTAAAGTTCTCCACATTTCTATAACCAAAAAATCAATATTTAAAAGCACTGTTTTGAAAGTATTTCAGCACCTGATACTTCATAGCCCCTTAAGATAATGCAGAATTTGACAAATTGTTTGTTTACTTGGAACTGTTGGGTTTTATTTTGCAGGCTTTGTTCGTCTCTACTTTAACACATGGTGCACTCACTCATTGTGGACTGCTGGCTTTATTAGCACTTATAGGCCAGGCTCTCTTTGATTGCCATTACATCGTGTTTGTCTGTTTGCTTGGGTGGTGTGGAGGATGGGCTGTACTTGTGGGAGCTGGCAGTTTTGATGCCAGGGTCACTTGTGTTCACTTTGTTGGGGGTTGGCAGTGTTTGTGCCAAGGCTGGCTAGGTGACTGGCCATGTTGGTGCTAGATTCGAGAGGCAGGCTGGGTTTGTTTTACATGGTGGTACTGGGTGTACCAGTGCCAAGAACATCTGTTTGAACTCACTCGGGAAGAGGACCTATTGTCCATATTCTTTCATTGTGTTTGTGTAGAGGGTTAGGGGTGATGGCAGTGTGTGTCTAGAGGGGCTGATGGCTATAGTAGAAGTGGGACGGGTGTTTGTTTGGGAGTGTGCATGTTGGCAATAGGAGAGGCTGGGCATATGTGTGGGGCTGTGGTGGGGGCAGGTATGTTGCATGAGCTGGCCATAGTGTTAGGGGTACCAGTTGTGGGGACCTGGCCATGTATATTGGCAACTGAAGCTGAGGTGATGGATTATTTTTGGCATAAAAGATAATAAAGTATGCAACACTTGGCTTCTCTTACACAAGTGTTTATTTATTCTTTTGTTTTTGATAGGGTTACAGGTTGAAAAGCTTCAGGATGGCTGTTGTGTTAAATGTGCAACTTGTGATCTTGGACAATGTTGTGGGGCTAGCCTTATTAGTGAGTGGGCTGCTGCTGGTATGCCCTTGGGTGGTAAGGAGAGCACTGTCTATTTTGTTGGGATGAGGGACTGGCCATGTTTGGAGGAAAGGAGGAAGCATACTATTTTGACAAGTGGGAGGCCAACTGTGTTTGGTGAATAGGAAGACCTGATTGATTTTTGTCAGTGGGGGTGGCTGGCCCTGTTGGTGGGATGGTGGATAGGCTGACCACTCATGCTGTGGTGTGGAAGGACTGGGCATGTTTTCTTGAGTGGGGTGAGGGAACTGTCCAAAGTTTGTGGGGTGAACTGGCAGTAATTCCATAGTATGTCTGTTGGCATAGGATTGCTTTTATGTTGGGGCTATGGGCAGGTGAGTTGGCCAAGCTTCCTTGAGTAGGGGGCCCTACAGTCTTTCCAGAGGACTGTCTGTTGGTGCAACCAAATTAAGAAATGAATAGAATGAGACAAAAAAAGGAGTGGAGGTATGAAAGCAATCAAGTGACACAGTGACAGATCAAACTTTCATGTAAATTGTATGAGAACAGCTTTGGATTTATAAAATTCAGTATATACACTGTAGCATTGCATCCAAGTATCACAATGTTAAGCTGCACAAGTAAAATTAAAACCATTTCTGCCTATGGTTCAGTAACACTGTGCATGCTACATATAAGCACTCATTTTCCAATGAAAACACATGCTATGAAAAAGCATTATATTAAGATATTGTGAAACAAATCATTACAATATTTGGCCATATTGCTTTATTTGGATGATAAATAGCTGTAATTTTAATCAAAAAGTTTAATCTATAACAAAGATATGTATCAAAATATAGCAAAGTTATAAAGCACATTATTGGTCATTGCATCTGAGGGGTGGGTGCTGTAGTGCTGTTGCTGTTTCCATCACAACTGAGGGGTAGGGGCTGTAGTACTGTTGCTGCTGCCATTGCACCTGAGGGTGGGGGCCATAGTGTTGTTCCTGCACCATTGCACCTCAGGAGGTGGGGGCTGTAGTGCTGTTGCCACCATCATACCTGAGGGACGGGGGGCCACAATGCTGCTGCCATCATTCCTGAGTGATGGGGGTCATAGTACTGCTGCCCCTTTGCACCTGATGGATGGGAGCCATAGTGCTGCTATTGTCACACCTGAAATGGGAGGTAGTTTGCTGCCATCATACCTGAGGGATGGGGGCAGTATTGCTTCTGCCATAGTTATGCCTTGTAGCTATTAAAATAGCTTAATAGGCACAAGTATACTGTAGATCTACAAAAGTAGAGGTCAAACTTGTAAATGCATGCTAGTAGAGTAAACAGTTGTTAAATAAAGTTCACAAAACACCAGCAAAAACAGATTTTGGCTTTGCAGACATTGGTGACAATACTGTTTTTCCAATCTGCAAAATGGAATTTGCCCTTTCTTAATCACGGAAAACCAGTGTCCCTGAATTAGAAGTATGGCCATCGTAATGTATGGGACCACACTTTGATGCCATTTGAGGCCACCAAGATGTGAGTCTTGGGACCTGTAGCTCGATCTGCAGATGTCAAGGGTTAATTACTGCAAATTATCTGACAGTTTTTTATTATGCACTACAAGATGCATTGTGCAACAAAGGCACTATGTACAGTAAAAGACAAATTAATTTATTCATGCATTCATCATTTTCGGGTCAGTAGTACCTTCTGCAAGAAGGCAGATTTAAAGCAGCAGTTCATGTTACAATTAAAATTGTGTACATACTGTATACACTGAACATTTTGATTCCATTTTGAAGTGCTCCTTTTCAAAACTTAAATGTATTTTCTCTATTTTTGAGTCTGTCTCTTACCACACTGCAAACATATTACCCTTGCACTCTCTAGGCTGCATTTCTTGTCTATAAGGTGGTGCACTAACATGTTATATCCATTATTTTCGAGAGCTACTGACCACCACAGAAGGACACAGTAGGTGGAGAGTTCTCCATTCAGTCATCTGAGGACTTCATAAAGTATCTTTAACAAAAATTGAGATCTGCCAGGGATCAAGCCTTTGAAATTTTAGGTTTGCAATACTCTCCTTCTGTCTATTCACATTGCTCCCTCATTGAGTCATTAAATGTGGTCTCACATGCATTCTTAGGTGTGAGAACAATTAATTGAAGGTGAGCAGTTCTGAGTCTCTAAGATTGTGAAACCACTCTTAAACACTGTCCTGGAATGTGTCCATTTTCAGGGCATCTGCATGTGAGATTCTTTTCACAGAATAAGAGTGTCTCCTGTGTAGAGAAAGGAGCACCCTGATTGGTCTAGACACGCCCTCAACCTACGATTGCTCTTAAAATGTTCTGCTGTATCCCATATTTTTTAGCAATACACTTTGTATTTTTTAAATGGTGCAGTAATATCTCTGAAACATAAGAACATGTTGTATAATGATAATTCACTTTAAGGCCAGATCAATAACAGCACCACACCCCTTTCCACACTGGTTAAAGGATTGTTACACCTGTTCATTTATGCATAGGTCCTGCTCTACACATGCAGAAACAAAGGCTGCTAACTCATTCTGCACTTGATCCTGTCCACATATGAGTATGTAGGATGGAGGGACTGGAGCAGTTCATGTGCATTGGGTGGGTATGTGCCTGGTCCTGCTAACATTATCTGTGATATAAAGGGTCCATGGAAAGGGAGAAGATACACAGCCCTAGGATCTACATTAGTGGCTATGCAACCCCTCCTCCCAGGCATGCAGGTGTCCTTGGGGCCTTATTGGCCTACAGTACTCCAGCCCCAAGCCCTTGGAGCCTCAGCAGAGGGATGTGTGGAGGTGCAATAGTACCAGTACAGGAGTTTAGAAAACTTTTGACATTTTATTTGATTTGATACTTTTATTTAAAATTTGGTAAATCCATGAGCAGGAAGCCAATTTGTTGGCCCTCAGATGCAAAAAAAAGTACATAAATGAATAGTGCACAATAAAGTCTTGACAGCATTTGACACAAAAATATTCACTAATATAAATAACAATAAATAAAACAAATCAATGACTTAACAGTAAAAACAGTTCGGTCATGTACAATAACAACTGTTTGATCCCAACAAATATTTTAAGTCCAAATTTAAAACTGGAAACACTCAAAGAAGCATCAGTAAGGTTCAAACATGGTGAATTGTAAAAATATATAGCTGATATAACAATGATCTTTGACCTAAATTCAGTTTAGCAGTTGGGATATGAAATATTTTTTTTAGTAAGTATGTAAGCATAACAGAGTAGACTGTTACTAAAATAAACAATGAAGTGCTTCTGGTACTTTTCAAAACAATTTTCCTAGCTAGAATTCCTTGGTGAATCTTAAACCTTTGCTTAAGTGAAGGCCAATTAAGTGTATTTCAAAGAACACAATGATGTGTTTGAGCAGGGAGCTGTAAAGCAAACCGAGCAATCTGGTTGTATGGGACCCTAACCTAGACAACACACTCTGCAGAGGAGCAAAATAACATAAAATACCAAAATCAATAATAGGAAGTAGAAACTATGTGAAATCTGTAATCTAATGGAGGAAACAAAAGGAATTCAGTCTATATAAAGCTCCAAGTCTTTGGTGCACAATTTTACTAAAAGGAAGTAACAACTAAGGAGAGTGTGCAGTCAAAACAAGCCCAAATATTTAAAATCAGTAACCTGCTTAACTACACTGCCCTAAATTGTTCTTAACTCAGTAGAAGATGAGGAGATAACGGTCTTCTAACTTTAAGAAAAATCATGGATTTAGTTTTAGTTGCATTTAATAACAGTTTTGGGGACAAAAAGCATTCCTGTACAGAAATGAAGTCATTTTGCAGTGTCTTCTTCAGATTCACAAGCTTGGATCCACTCATGAAAATCATGGTATCATCAGTGTATAACAGAATACTAGGCTGTGGTTTTTTTTTTTTTTTACAAACATTTGGGAGAGAATTCAAAAACAAAGGGAACCAGAACTAAACAATGGGACATGTGTAAAGTAACTAGGGAAGGGAAGAAAAACAATTAGAAATCTTGGTCACTTGGTGTGACCATGTAAATAGTTGTGACATCAGCCCACAACAGCACTGGAAAACTCCAGGTCACTTAAAGTATTAAATAAAAGCTGGTGATTAACCAGATCGAAAGCCTTAGTAAGATCCACAAAGATGTCCACTAAATAGATATCCTTATTTAGGACCTCATGAACCATGTTTGTGAATCCCACTAAAGCCATCATTGAACTGTGACATGGGCAGAAACCATGCTTGGCAGGGATCAGAGCACCATACTTAGACAGTTCTACGGTCTGATCAAATGCTATTCATTACATAACTTTTGATAGAGAGGCCAATAAAGAAACTGGTTGATAGTTATGTATATTAGACTGATTGACAGATTTATGCAGAGGAACAACAGTTGTAATTTTTCATAAAGAAGGAAATTGACCTAGGCAAATGGAACTATTAAAATGTTACAAAAGAAAACATACTGTGGTAATATTACAAGCTGGAAATCCAGTTTAGCCATTCCAACCAAGGGTCTGAGGTTCATTTTAATCAGATAGACATACACATCTAAAGGGTGAGAACCTAAACATTAAATCTAAGGACACCCTTACTGGGAAGCGGTAAAAAATATTATCAACACTCATTCTCATAACAGAGTCTTCTGGAATGTAATTGGACAAATTAGTGAAACATGTATTAAATTCCTCAGCTATACTGTTTGATTCAGTGAGCACACAGATACACTTGAATGAATATTGGAGCTTGTTTTAAGATTTTTACCTAGCAACTAATTAATGAGACTCTATGTTGCAGCCATATTTTTCCTGCAAATGTATGCTGTTTGTTAATAAAATGGTATTGTTTTAAACTTCTAACCAAACATGTACATCCATTCCTTAATTGTTTCTAAGCAAATAATGTGGCAGCATCCTGGGGTCTTCTATATCCCTTCCACTTTTATCTTACAATCTTATTAATTCTATTAGGTCTGCTGTAACCCAATCCTGCTCATTGCCTCTAATCCTAAGCTTTTTAGAGGAATGAATTTTAACAGACTGCATTGAATAAGACACAATAGTTTGATAGTGCACCATCAGTTTTAAACAATGGGGTCTAAACAATTCCAATCAAGCTGACTAAATGTGTTCCTAAATGTTAAAATATCAGTTTTTTTTTAAATGTCTTTTGAAAAAAAAACTGGCAGAATAGGAATCCTTCTGACACTCCAGCAACAAAAACTTCACTGTGATCACTGAGACTGTCATAAGGTACTCCAGAATCTTTTATCATGGTAATATTAGTTACCAATATCCAATCAAATAAAGTAAAGCAACCTGTTTAATAAATTAGTCTTATTGGGCTTTCAATTATATGATTTAATCTTGCACTGGACAACACTCCCTAGACTAAAATCAACCTTACCCTTTTATTTATGAGTCATATCACATAAACTAATAGCTCCTATTTAGTGGAACAGAGTTTCTAAACTTACAGATAGTGTCAATAGCATCTTGATGAAAACCAGGAGGGTGTGAATTACAGCTAATGAAATAAATGTGTTATTACCAAGAGTTAAACTATCGACAAAAAAAAATCACAACTTTGAGATATATTTACAAAATTACTTTGGCAAACCATAAAATTGATCTCCTGAGAATATCACATGGCCTCACCCTTATAATCCTTTCTGTCCTCTCTAGGAAGTGTATAGCTTTTCATGTTTATCACAGCATTAGGAGTTTTCCAGACAGCCAAGTCTTGGAAAGAGCAATAAAGACAACATTATTATATGATACCAATGCCTCAAAATTATCATCATTTGCAAAAATACTGAATGTTTAAGTAGACAAAACTAATGGAGCATTTAGATAACTGGGAATCAGACTGAGCAAAATCTACAGGTCCAGGATTAAGGCTAACATAATTTGAATATAAAAGTAACAGAAGAATCAATAAACTTTTAAATTGTTCAATGCAATTACTGAGGGCCTATTTTCCACTAGGAGTGAGCACCCTGATGCACCTGGTGATAGGAAGCTTATTTAAGCCATGCACTCTAGATGATTCCTAATAAGAGACAAGTTATAACCCAAAATTTGAGAAGGAATAATAAACTTCCTTAAAGCCATGAACTGAAGCAACAAACTTAGGTGGACTTGGTGTAATATTTTTTCAGGCTAGCTATATTACAACAGTGACAAACTGGTTCCTGTATCCAAAGTATTACCAAACATTAGCCCTGAAAAATAAAACAGCAAAACAATCTAGGGCATGACATTGTATTAAGAAACTTAAATCCATGATTTACCCCAAAAATCTTATTATGAGATAAAACACTTAAAACACTGTGGAACTAATTGGTGGATTGTAATATCCATCATCCACTACACCTTGCACAGGCAGAACTCTACTGATAGCCTGGCAGGGATATCCAATATGATGTCCATATTTCAAAACGACTGTAGGTCCTACTATCCATTGCTGGATTTCTACTGCAGTGGAGCATGGTGTGAAGGGTTGTAGAAGTCATCCAGTTCAGACAAGTACTGAGGTGCACAGAACTGCAACCAGGTCATGCTCAATTTTGTACAGGAGCACTGGGTGGGAGGCAGACACAAGTCCATTTACAGACAGACAGTCATGAAGGGACTTGCAAAATCTAAATGTGGACATAGCTATGGGGCCATGCCTGCACATTCAAGGGTATTGAAGGAGCTCAGTGATGTACTTGTTGCACCTCTGATAGCCCTACTCAAAAATTTACTGGAAACAGGAATGGTTCTGGAGGACTGGAGAAGGGTATATGCAGTTCTGCTTCATAAAAGTGGTAGCAGGGAGGAGGCAGGCAACTATAGGATGCTCAGTCTGACATCAATGATGGAGAAGTAAATGGAGTCACTGCGAAAGGAAAGGACTATAGAATATCTTGAATCCAGCAGGTTACAATACCTGAGGCAAGACAGATTCATGGGAAGAGGTCATATCAGACAAATCTGACAGATTTCTTTGACTGGATGACCAGGGAAATAGATCAGAGTGAGGTGGTGGATGGGGCTTATTTAAGTGCTAGTAAGTTATTCAACACCGTACCACATAGAAGACTTACAAGGAAACTGGGTAGCTTAGTAGTGGTCCTCAGGGTGGTAAACTGGGTAAAGAATTGATTAATGGACAGGCAGCAGAGAGTGATAGTAAACAAAGTTCACTCTTGGGAAAAGAAGGTGATCAGAGGGTTGCCTGGGCTCAGTACTGGGGCCAATGCTGTTTAATGTCTTTATAATGGACATTTCAGATGAGGTGGAAAGGAATGTATGCCTTTTTGCAGATGACACCAAAATCTGCAATAGTAGACACTCCAGAGTAGGTGTAAAAATCTAAAGAGACCTGGGAAAACTCAATGACTGGTCAAGGACATGGCAGCTGTGTTTCAAAGCAAAACAGTGCAAAATCATGCACCTGGAGCTCAGAAACCCAGAGACAGAATACAAAATGGAAAAGAGGTATTGGTTGTCACCAAACAGGAAAGGGACCGGCAGTAATTGTACTTGATAACTGCAAGTTGGCGAGACAGTGTGATATGGCAATAGGTTGTGCCAGTGAGATGCTGGCGTGCATAGGGTGTGGCATTAGCTGCAGTAGGATGGAGATGGTGTTGCCACTGTATAGATCACTGGTGAGACCTCACATGGAGTACAATGCCTAGTTCTGGAGACCACATTTCAGGAAGGCGTAGGGTGAAACTGCCCAGATGAGGACAAGTAAAATTGTTCAGAGGCATCAAGATTGTCCTTGTTCGGGTGTTTAATGATCTCCTGGTGTCAAGGGGAGTGAGGAAGTTGTTCCAATCTTATTCTCTTGATCTCTCAGCATCATTGGACACAGTTGACCATGGGATACTAATGGAGCACCTGCAGGTTTTCTACAGACTAGCTGATAAAGTCCTCAATTGGTTTCAATCTTTCCTCACTGGCAGGATGCAGATAGTGATGTCCAGGGTTTTTCCTTGGCACCCATGCCCTACCATGTGGGGTTCTGCAGGGCTCCTTGTTGCACCCCATGTTGTGTGCAGTGTATATGCTGCCACTAGGGGATAGTATAAGATGGTATGGGCTGAGTTTTCTTTGCTATGCAGATGACACTCAGCTATTCCTGTCTTTTGTACCCTGAGCAGCAGGGGCAGTGTCGGTGTTTAATCAGTGCCTTACTGAGATCCAAGATTGGATGATAGCCAACTGGTTGAGGTTGAATCCAGATAAGAATGAGGTTCTGGTGGTGGAATCTGGTCACCGGGAGTGAAGAGCAATCTTGTCGAGTTTCCAGGTTGATGCTTGGGGGCTCCCAGTTGCTTACCTCAGCCATTGTGAAGAACCTTGGCATTGTTTTGGACTGCAGCCTGACACCCAAATCACAGGTATCAGCTGTGGTCCAAAGTGCATATTACCATCTAAGAAACATCACCCAGATCAAGCGTCTGATCTCCCGGGTGATCTTCCATCCCTGATCCATGCCTTTGTGACTTTGCAGCTAGATTACTGCATGTCCTCTACTTGGGGCTATCAGGGTTGATCTTCACTACCTGCAGCTAGTGCAGAATGCTGTGGCCAGGTTGCTGACTTGTCTTCCAAGATAGTGTCATAAAACACCTGAGCTGTGATCTCGGCACTGACTGCCGATCAGGTGGTGGATCACCTTCAAGGTTGGTTTGCTGACCAACAAGATCTTACACAGTCAGAGGCCCAGTTACCTGCAAGACCTCATGTGTCCCTTCCACTCTGTCCATCCCTCCACTCTGCTGATAAGTTTCCTTAAAATTCCCAAGGTTTGCATTAAGACATCGGCGCAAGTACATTCTCTTTCAGTGCACCAACCCTGTGGAACTCCCTCCATCGTCATGTAAGAGAGTCAGTCCTAGAAATTTTTAAATGGAAGCTGAAAACCTTTTTATTAGTCAGGCCTTTTATCTGATTAGTTTAGCTGACCTGTTATCAGATTGTTTATAATTGTGTCTATGCTATGTTTTATCATTTTATGAATCCATTTTAGTAAAACACCTTGAGTTCCAATTGATAAAGTGCACTATATTAAATAAAGCATGAATGAAAGACTCGAAGCCCTATGAAGAAAGGCTGAATGACTTCTATATATATACACCCCTGAAGAGAGGAAGGAAGAACATGTTAGAAACCTACACATACCTCACAGAGTTGAATAAGGTACAGGAGGGAGTATTTTTTCAGAGGAAAAGATGCACGAGAATAAGGGACATGCAATGAAGCTGGAAGGCAGAATATTTACAGACATGTGAGGAAGCACTTCTTCACTGAAAAGAGTGGTGAATGCCTGAACAGTTCCAGCCCTGGCAGTAGGGGTGAAAACAGTGGTAGGCTTCAAGCATGCATGGGATAGCCCAAGGAATATGAGTTGGTAAGCAAGGGAAGGGAGACAGAGATCAAGTAAGGTCTGTGGTAACAGGATAGACAGGGACAGATAGGCAAATTGGGTGGGCCAAGCAGTCCTTATCTGCTGCCAGATTCTATGGGCCCAATTCTAGAAGGGCAGATACATCAGATGCAAATAAGCATGGTGCATAAAATACGCTTGAATCAATTGCAACTTCATGTTCTAGAACATTCGAGACATACACCATACATCAAATGTGCAAGTCCGACATGCAAGATACATGATAAAAGGGTGTAACACACAACAGCGGCACAAGATACACCCATGGAAATGCAAGAGTGATGGTAGAATCTGCATCACAGAGGCAGAGACAAAAGAGAAACTTTAGCCATGAGGAGGTCCAGACTGTGGTGAAGGAGATAGATAAACACCACGCACTCCTCATGAGTCAAGAGGAAACAAAAAGAGGAAAAAGGAGGAAGGCATGGGAAGGGTCACACACAAGGTGAATGCCATAGCGGCTAACGGAGGACAGTGTGTGACATACAGAAAAAATATAATGACCTGAAGCATCTAGTGAAGTGCAAGCTGGCCCAGAACAGGCGCAGCACACATGGGGTGGACCCACCCAGCAGCACCACTCAACAGTCTTGAAAGGAGGAAAGCAGCACACCTGAGCCACAGAGCATCGGTGGTATCATGGAGGTGGACACCTTCAGAAAGCAAATCAGCACAGGTAGGGACAATGAACATCAATGCATGCGACAGTCCTGACATGGCAACAGCACTGCAACTAACAGCTAAGGTGGTGTGGGTGGGAGACACCAGTAGGCTGAGCAGCAGTGTGGTGGTGTGTCACAGCAATGGCACATGGCCACAGCTGGACACAGAGTGAGCCCATGGTACCATACCATGGCCAAGGGTGGCCAGGAACAAGCACTGTGTGCAGCTGATGTGTGGTGCCATGCAAGGTACATGCCATGCTGAACCGTGGAGGCATCAGACAAATGCCCATGGAACCACTGGGGGGTCTGCGCACCGGCATTGCCATGCTGAACAGGGGGCTGTGACATGCACTGTGTGGCGGGGGCTGTGCAGAGGTATGAGCTGTGCTGAACAGGGTGGAGCTGTGACATGCACTGTGTACTGTTGGGGGCTGTGCACAGGTATGAGCTGTGCTGGACAGGTATGAGCTGTGCTGGACAGGGGGAACTGTGATATGCACTGTGTACTGTTGGGGGGTTGTGCAGAGGTATGAGCTGTGCTGAACAGGGGCTGTGATATGCACTGTGTACTGGTGGGGGGCTGTGCAGAGTAGTATGTAACTGGGGAGCCCATTACATAAGGTCCTATTAAGGATGTGCCTCTGGTACACAGCCCACGTGGCATTCACAGCTAGTATATATGTACTAAATCGCCCGGTTAAAACACAACGCAGACAACCAAACACATTGTGAGCTACTTAAGCTATCTAAAATGGTGGCTAAAATGAAACTTAAGTGTCTAAAATGGTGCACAAAGTGAAACCTAAGTAGGCATTCCCCAGTGATGTAGCCATTTCTTATAAATGAGCTAATGAGAAGTAAAGTATCATGTCATGCACATAACCAATCAACAGCTGACAAGTAGCAGTAGTAGCTAATAGTTATGCTTGTAATGCTCATAACCATGTATGCAGTAGTCTATATAAGAAGCATGTTAGCTGCCTGAGGGCAGAACGGATATGCAATATGTAATTGAGCTTGCTATGTGCTTCGTGTGTCACAACCTTCAAATTAAAAGTTAATTCTCAGCATCTCAGTTCTCCGAGTGGTTTATAAGCATCCAGACAAGTCAAGAAAAAGGTAACAGGAGGAGCCAGCACACTCCTAAGCGGGGATCTTTAAATTCCTCCGTTACATTTGGTGCAGTGACTCAGATGATGAGTTAAAACTTGCTGGCGACATTAGTGGGTGATTTGGAGATTTGGACGAGTTGTCTGGCGTGCTTATCCACTCGATAATTGGTGAGGATTTCCACCACGAGGTAAAATAATCGAATAAGCTGCCTGAACACTTCACGGCAGATGACTCAATAAGTATTTCTTCTTCTCTATAAACCCATGTGGTGGAAAAGGCAGCGAGAGTTCCATGGGTGCCTGTCTCTTTTATTATCATTTGTTTAATCCTGTATATTGTGGGGCAGTTTAACGAGGACAGTTTAGAGGCATGATGAATGTTTTGAATGTTACAAACGATATAGAGGAGAGGAAGTAGGTCTTAAACCTACTAGATTGAGGGCACTTTGCCTGGGTGGCAGAAGTCAGAAGGAAGTGAATTAGTAACAACTACAATAGCATTGAGCCAGATGAGCTTGACTGTCGTGGGTGGTCTCTCAAGGGCCGAACCGTACCACAGCCGGTTAACCAGGGATACCGTTATAAGAACAGCAGCAGTTGGTTGAAGGGGACGCCTGGAGACCCAGTAAATAAAAATAGGTGGCTGAGGCAAGACCTCTGTGCCATTAGGGGTGAGGATACCCTACCTAAAGGGGTATGGTTTTGGGCATTAGAGGAATTCCCAAGACCCTAGCCAAAGGACCCTCCAAGAGGTGGAGGCGAGCACATTGTCTGTATGAGACAAGCAGCTACAATAGGTAGATGGTCTAGTTCCTGAGTAACTAGGGAAATTGGGAATGGCAGCCAAACCCAGCTGGTCTGGTCGGCTAGGTGAGACAGGATGGACAAACCAATAGGTGATTATATTCAAAGCACTGTGGGCTGGGAATATGAGTCCCCAGCCAAAGATACACAGCTAAAACCTTATTTTACTCAGTGCGTCCTGGAGAGAAATCAAAATTGTAGGAGCGATAAGGAAAAACTAGCAAATGCATTACAAGCAATGACCCAATCCGGTGATTGCCTAAATACCACTATAATGAAGCTAAGGACCTAATGGGTTCCTATAAACAAGCTAATAAGGACCTGTTTCTTGAAAAGGCAGAGAAGTTGAAGGAAATACAGGAAAGGTGGGATCAAGATGTCAGGTTTTAATGGCTAAAAATGTGGAATTAGAGAAAGAGTTGGAGAAGAGTTGCAGATTCATATTTTCCAGCAGGAAAAGGAATTAATGGAGATCAAACAACAGCAAGAGGCATACTCAAATAATGAAGAGAAACAGTATTTAGCCACAAAGTTACAATTGGCTGAAGAAGAGAAAATGAGGTCGCAGCAACAGTGCAGCAGATAGCAGAGGTGGCCAAAATCTATCCTGAGTTACCGAAAAACCCAGAAGGAGAAGACGTTATGAAGGTCAGAGCTAAAAAAGAAACAGAAGATCGCACTAGGGACTAAGGTTGCACTTTAGTGTTAAGAAGTGGGACTGTGATAGAAGATAGGAGGAAGGAAAAACTGAGAGGCATTTACAGGAATGCAGGATTTATATGAACTCACGAAGAAGAAGTTGGAGAGATGCAAGGATAGGCAGGAAAGAAAGCTCCTGAAGGAAATGAAGGCAAGGTATGAAAACAACATAAGCGGTTTCAGAAGGAGTTGGAGGAAAGATCATCATCAGATAGTAGCAGTGATAGTAGTGACATGGAAAGTGAGGGGCGGTTGAGGAAGAAGTAACATCCTCCTCACATGCGGAGGATGATTACAGCACAGAGAAGCGCATATACTTGGAAGATCATCAAAAGGGATAATGGATCATGATGAAAAATTAGCGATAATACGGGAATGTATAACTGCAAGGAGAGCAATAAGGAGAAAGAAAAAAGGAAAGAAGACTTAAGAAGGAAAAAAAAAGGGAGGGAAAAAAAAGGCAGTAAGCGGACGGGCCAGTTCTGAGTAAACAAGAGCAAAATACGCAGTACTAGTAGCACAGAAAGGGACGTGAGTTCCAGTAGGCCTCTCAAAACTCTCCTGCTGAAACGGGTAATGTTGAGAGGCCGAGAGACTGCAAACCGATTTAGAGCCAAAGACCATGCAAAAATTTAGCTAGAAATTAGGGATATTAATAGGAACACAGATTGGGACAAAATAATAAAACAATGCAAAATGGGAAAAAGTGTTCGGTTTACGAATAAAGACATGTGTAGAATATTGATGGCATCATGTTCGGAGGGCGTGGTGGAAAAAGTTACCCAAAACATGTACCAGAGATTTTATAAGGCAGGAGATCCCACAAAATGAGCGGACCCAGAAGAACTGGTGGGGAGATGTGCAGGGTTATAGGCAAAGGGAGATACAGAAAACTAATTGGAGCAAAATTATGGGGATCACACCACTCAAAGATGAGAATCTGTGGTTGTTCTTTAGTAGGTTATACAAAGCGTATGTGAGACGAGACAGAAACCCCAACCCAGGATGACGAGGTCATGAGGGACCCACTCATCCGAGCCTATGAAAAGATATGGACACCTCCGTTAGGATGATGGTAAGATCCACAAGGGATAGGGAGAAGCTTTTGGAGTTACTGGATGAACTCCAGCACGCTAAAGAGGAGACCAAACCAACTAAAACCACTGTAGTTACATTGAAAATGAGGGAAGTGAAACCACAGGCACGAGCGCAGCAAAAAGGTGCTACAATTGCAATAAAATGGGCCTAATAAGAATGAGTGCTGGGCCGGAGGTGGGGCATACTGCCCGGTGCCAGCACCACATGAGTGACCCAGGGACAAATTGAATGATGAGGGGAACCTTAATAAAACCCAGACCATTCTTAAGCTGCTTAGTAAGCTGGATAGGCCGGGCCCCAACAGAAGAACAAGGCCCAACAGCAGCTAGACGAGCTGCTGGGCGGTTGTCCAAAACCTACTTACTAAAGAGTCGGCTGTTCTACCCCCGGCACACAAACTAGCACCATTAAGAAGGGATGAGCAAGGAGCCACTTGTCCAAGTAAAATAGATGATCAGAACTTGATGGGGCTAGTAGACACTAGAGCCGCCGCTACGTGTGCAGTTGATAGGGGAAGCCCATAGCAGGGGAAGTGGAGATTACTTTAGAGTAGAGTTAGAAGAATGTACAGGAGATACTACTGAGGGGTAGTTACTGAGACCCTCGAAGTGGAAGTGGAGGAGTAAATTTGGGAAAACACAGGATCATTTTGGTGCAAAGAAGGCACTAACGGAAAAATGTATCCTGGGCATGGATCATTATGAGGGCACAGAGGATGCTGGTGGATCTGGCCAATGGGTGGCTACTCCGGTGATGATGCCTGATAACTCCTGCCCGTTTGGGGCCAATCCAGTGGTCATAACCATGGATCACAGCATCTGGACCTGCAAGGCCATAAAGATCAAAGACTGGGTGAAGTTAAAGGACAGGGTGGAGGATCCAGAGGCACGTAAACTTGTGGAGAAATTTAGGACGTCTGGGCCTGGATGAGCCACGGACACAGGACTAATGGGAGGAGTGGTGGCAGAGATTAGGGGCAACACACCCCAGTACCAAAAGCAATACCCAATACCACAGGAAGCGATAGGGCCATTAAAGGAGGTGATCCGTGATCTAACTGACAGGGGATGATGAAACCCAATCGACCTATAATAGCCCCATCTGGCGGTGAAAAACCAGATAACATGTTTATACTGACGGTAGACTACAGGAGGTTGAATGACTGCACCCCAGGAGGAAAGCAAGTCACAACATCAGCTCCGAAATTTCACTAGAATTAGACCCGAGGCGAGCGTGTTTTCAGTGTTGGATGTGTCTAACGGGTTCTGGTCAATTCCAGTTAAAGAGGAAGATCAATATAAATTGGCCTTCACCTTTGATGGAACCCAGTACACATTCACACTATTGCCACAAGGGCTAAACTGTTCCCCAGCAATGTTTCATTTGAGTCTAAAGGGACTGTTAGATGAGGCCGGTTTGGGGCAGATGAAGGCATCCAACAGTATGTGGATGATATCCTGTAGTGACCCCACCATGACAGAACACTTAGGGATCTTGGAAAAGTGCTGCAGGTGTTACAGGACAATGACCTAAAGTTGAACCTGATAAGGCCCAGATAGCTCAACCCGAGGTTACGTACTGGGGACCAAGGTGTCAAAGGAGTGGAGGACTATAGATCAGGACAAGAGCAGTTGATACAAACTTGCTCATTCCCATGACAGTAACAGCATTAAGACAGTTTCTGGGGATGACAAACTTTGCAGGGATTACATTGAAGGGTATTCAGAAATTACCAAACCTCTCTATGGGCTACAAAAGGGAGCTCAGGTAAAAGTCAGACCCTGGAATGGTCAGATACAGAGTTGGAGGCATTATCCAAGTTAAACGAGGCTTTGCAGCAGGCACCTGCTCTGTTGTCCCTTAACAGGGACCAGCCGTTCTATCTACAAGCCATATCCACAGATGATACTATACTAGCAGTATTACTGCAGAAGAAGGAGAGAAGCTGAGCCTGTATGGTATCTGACCAGGCAGTTAACAAATGTAGAGAGGGTTTTTCGCCGTGTGATAAGGCTATGGTGGCACTTGTTTGGGCCATACAACAAGCACAGGCAATCACGGTATGCAGATATCATGGTGCAGACCACACATTCTGCCCAAATACATTATGAAAGGAGATTTTAAGGGCATTTCAAATCAAAGAGCTACAAAGTGGGCCCTGACTGTTCAGCAAAATAATATCACCTTTGAGATAGTCAGACACCCTTATTCATTCAGTATGCAGACTATGTAGGAATGGCACATGACTGTGGGGCAGTTCAGGAGGAGATCCTAGAAAGCACCCATTGGGACATCTCCCTGGAGATGCTGAGATAGCCACACACCTATATGTGGATGGATCCCGCTACTATGTAGAAGGACTTCCACTCACTGGGGCAGCAGACTTTTTCCCGTGAGCCAGGACAATGCTGAACATGCACTGAAGATCAATTGCCAGGGGAAAGGCCCGCCCAATATGCAGAATTAGTAGCAATCTATGAAGCTATTATTAGACATGAGGGCAAAAGATAGTGATATTTACAGACTAGAAGTTTGGGAGGCTTCCCTAAATGAATGGACACAGTTATGGAGGAAAAGAAGCATGGTCAAGGCAGATGGACAGGAAGTGCAGCATAAGCAGCTGTTAAATGCAATATGGGACCTGGTGGAAAAACACCCACACGTGGTAGAGATTCAAAGGTCAAGGCCCATGTCACCAAAACCGGGGTGCATGAAGCGATAAACCAGGTAGTGGATAAGGCAGCAAAGGAAGCAGCCCTCACGGGATGTAACTGGCAGGGCATTAGCATACTAAGGTCAGCAAAGTGGAGGTTAAGAAACACCCCAGTTAGACATTGAAAAGTTACGAGATTCTGACCCATGGATTCAGGAGCAGATCAAAATATTGTATCAAGAGGAGATTATGATCCAAAACAGGTGCAGACTGTGGAAAGGGGTGTTGTTGAAAAAGGACAATAGTACGGGGAGGTACAAGTGGGTTACCCACACCAGCTAAGAAAGCAAATTGTGCTGGAAAACCACAGGTGGGCAGGGCACTGTGGCAAAGATAAAACCATGCAGGTGGTGGCCAGTAAATATTGGTGGCCACAAATGGAAAAGATATCAATGATGTTTTGGACACCTGTCTTGTATGCCTCCAACAAGACCCAAAAGACAAAACCAAAGTTAATAAATTGCCCCGGCAGATGGACCCTGGGATGCGCTGCAAATAGATTATATGGGCCCACCCGGTGGCAAAGGAGGTATAAATATCTTCTAGTGGTTGTGGATATGTTTTCCAAGTGGGTGGAGGCATTCCCTACTACAAACAATACTGCTCTAACAACTGCTAAAGTTTTGTATAAGGAAGTTTGTAGTAGATGGGGATTCCCAAACATAATTGAGTCAGACAGAGGTACCCACTTTGTAAATGAAACAATGAAAACCTCTGTGAAATTCTTGGAGTGCAACAACGATTCCACCTACCATACCACCCACAATCCTCGGGGATGGTAGAGAGGATGAACAAGATGCTGAAAATGCCCTAAAAAAGGAGAGATGGACTCAGGGAAGGACTGGGTGGATCACCTGCCGGGAATACTTATGGCAGTGAGGGGACGATCCAGGTGAGCACGGCCTGACCACCTATGAGCTGATGATGGGTAGGAGGATGAGATTGCTCCATCCTTCAACCATACCAGAACCACCTGGACCTGTAAAAGATGCAGTGAAACACAGTGCATTTCTTCACCAGGTACAGGAACAGCTGAAACAAATGTTACCACATGCCACTTACAACATGGCAAGAGCGCATGAGAAAATCTAAAGAACAGAGAGCCAAAAGGGTTGGAAGGACCTCCTGCAAGTGGGAGACACAGTAATGATTAAAAATTGGGACGTAAAATCCCTGGAAGGATGCCAATTGACTTGGGCCTTATGAAATAGAGGAGGCCTTGGACAACACAGCAGTTTTGTTAAAAGAAAGGGAAAGACTAGGCAGAATGGAAAATGGGTGCATGTGGACCAATGTAAAAGGTATCAGATAAACTGTCAATAGAATAAATACCATACTTGGTTTTGTCTTACAGGACCCCTGTAAAGTTGTAAAAATGAAGAATGCATGAATCCTAGTGTGGACAATAGTGACGATCCTTCTACCAGTGACGAGGGCTGGATGGAAATGGGAAACCCATGGAATTCAACCTGGGGCCCAAAACCTGAAAGGGCCTGGGACCCAGTATGGGACTCTTTCCCCATCCTGAGTATTGGAAAACTGTTCGGCCCCAATTGAAGGGACCATCTTCTGGGTACCCAGAGACCAAGGGGTGAACAGTGCGTGTCAATAATTGATATTTTTGGGATCTGTGTTGGTGCTACAGACAGTAAAGTAGGAGTAAAGAGACAGCGGAGAGATGTGACATCAAGATGTTTAGTCCTGAAGATTTCGAGAAAAAGCGGTATCAACTGTCGATGAGATATTAGACCGACACCCAACGTATAGTACTCTAAGTGTGGTTCACTTTAATGATACTGCAGGAAATTGGACCCAACAATCACCCGAGTTGTACAGATATTTGTGTAAGTGAAAGAACTATAAATATAGTAATGTTACAGGATTTTCAGGACATCAAGACTGCAGTGGTCGAGAAAGGATGATAGCAGAGTCATGGCAGTATCAAATCATATGGGATATGACACAGGTTGGGGAGAGGGAATACATGTGAGATGGGCAACTTTACAAGAGCCTAAAACAATTGACTATAATGACACAAGGGTGCATAAGGCTCTACAGTATAGATTGCAGGGAGCACAAAGACAATATATGGGACATCTAAGAAATGTATCAGATAACCCGTGGTATAATGGTCAGATCATGGGATATGGGGTGATGTCACGAGACTATGCAGTGATTCAAAGGTTCTATAATTGCTCTGTAAATGAAACAGGAGACTTGAGTGAACAATATTTGTATGTAAAAATGAAAACTATACAAGTTTTTACCTAGAAGTAACAATTATAATCTGATAGTGCATAGGCCAGCTTTTAAAGTTAATGTGAAATATTGTGATAAGAGCATGAAGTGGATAGATAATCCAAATTGCTGGTGAAGTGGGAAATTTACCACAGGCTAGTTTAGTAAAAGTGCATTTTTACCCACTGACTGTGCACCGGATTATCTGGACCTAATCCCGCAATGTTTGCTGTTCCAGTGTGTGGTAACAGCAATCCCCATAAGACTTGGGCACTAACTAACATAGGTAGGTTACTCACAAACGATAGTGTAGGAAGATTCTATAGAAGAAAACACGCTAATAAAAATAAATGATAAGTTTAGGTTATTCGACAGCTCCAAATGCCAGGAGTCTCAGAGGTTTAGGATTTGTGGTAAAACATAGCACCCATGGATTGGCCACCTGGCCTGTTACAACTATGGTTTGAAGAAGAAAGGCCCGATCCATAAGCGGGAAGAAATAATGGATCGGTGTGTGCTTGACACCAAAGTTAAAATATGGGGTGTAGTTCAAAAACCTGAATGGTCAATAAGCACCACGTACTTTCAGCGGGGTGACCGGGTAAGTCCAAAATGTTACCTTTTGACGTATCTGAGTCTTGGTTATCAGATCTGGGAGACATATATACGAGCCTGATCCCAGAAATTGAGATTCCAGAAATGACCCCACTTGAGGTAACCAGTTTAAGGCACAAGGCCAAAAATGGTAGGGTTTTGCTAAACAGGTTACAAGAGTCAACCATGGAAATCAGGAAGAGGGCTAAATACTTACCCTACTTGTCATGGTGGGACTTCTTTACAAACTGGTCAATAGAATCGTTTGGCTTAAGCCCCACCTTAGTGGTGGTGGCAATTCTTGTTGGATTAATCACATCATTACTGCTATGGTAATGCTACATGTACCAAAAGTAAGGAAAAATGTTGCATGAACTTGATAAATTACAATATAGACACAGGATAATGGTCAAGAATGCTGTAAGGAGGAGCGCATCAAGTTAATATAAGGTGCCCAGCACATGGCTTGGAGGGCATCGCTGTGGCTGCAACTGTTGAACAACTGGAGTGCCGACTAGAGTTGGATTCCGGCCTTGGCCCTGTTTAGTAAGGTGGCAGGTGTTTGGCAGAGAGGCGTGTGCCAAGGCCCAAAGAGAGGAATGTAATGGGGAGCCCATTACCAAGGTCCTATTAAGGATGTGCCTCTGGCACACAGTTATCGTGGCATTCACAGCCAGTATATATGTACTAAATCGCTCCGGTTAAAACACAACATGAGACAACCAAACACATTGTGAGCTACTTAAAGCTATCTAAAATGGTAGCTAAAATGAAACTTAAGTGTCTAAAATGGTGCACAAAGTGAAACCTAAGTAGGCATTTCCCAGAGTGATGTAGCCATTTCTCATAAATGAGCTAATGAGGAAGTAAAGTATCATGTCATGCACATAACCAATCAACAACTGACAAGTAGCAGTAGTAGCCAATAGTTATGCTTTGTAATGCTCGTAACCATGTATGCAGTAGTCTTATATAATAAACACGTTAGCTGCCTGAGGGCAGAATGGATAAGCAATATGTAACTGAGCTTGCTTATGTGTTTATGTGTGTCATAACCTTTGAATTAAAAGTTAATTCGCAACATCTCTGTTCTCCAGTGGTTTATAAGCATCCAGACAAGTCGAGGAAAAGGTAACAGGAGGGAGCCAGGATCCTCCAAGCGGGGATCTTTAAATTCCTCCATTACAGGTATGAGCTGTGCTGAACAGGGGGAGCTGTGATATGCCCTGTGTACTGGTGGGGGCTGTGCAGAGGTATGAGCTGTGCTGAAAGGGGGAGTTGTGATATGCACTGTGTACTGGTGGGGGCAGTGCACAGGCATGGGCTGTGCTGGACAGGAGAGCTGTGATATGCACTGTGTGTACTGGTGGGGAGCTGTGCAGAGGTATGAGCTGTGTTGAACGGGGAGTTGGGAAATGCATTGTACTGTTGGGGGCTGCAACAGGTATGAGCTGTGCTGAACAGGGGAAGCTGTGATATGCACTGTGTACTGCTGAGGGCTGTGCACAGGTATGAGCTGTGCTGAACAGGTAGGAGCTGTGATATGCGCATCTGTGTACTGAGTGGGGGCAGTGCACAGGTATGGACTGTGCTGAACAGGGGGCTGTGACATGCACTATGTACTGGTGGGGAGCTGTGCAGAGGTATGAGCTGTGCTAAACATGGGGGTCATGGGGTACTGCCACAGTGCTCACAATGGGAGGGTGAGGAGGATTGGCATGTGCACGGATGGCAAGGCCAATGCAACCACCATGGGGGGTCAGTCCCTGCAGCATGGCCCCCTGACATCGACCATTCATAATGTCACTGTGCAGCTGGTAGTTGAACTGCACAGCAGCATGACAGCTGGAAAATATGTACCAGAGTGGACAGCACATGATGGGCAGCAACAGTGGAGGACCACACCAACTGCGAAGGATGCAGGAACATAGGTGGCAAACACCTGGTAGGACTCTACATAAGTGAACCAAGTGCCATGCAATACCACAATGTTGTAGCATACCTGTGAGGGCAACACGAAGCAGGCAGTAGAGTGCACACAACACTGTGTAGACATACTGACATGTCCATCCAACAGGTGCCGTGGCAGCTGGCGACAGTGGGCCGAGTGGAGCTGGAGCGGGAGCAGCAGCAGCATGGCCAGGATGATGCCAGCACAGACCAGGACACTGACAGTGTTGGAGATGGCAGCAGCACACCAACAAGAGGTGGCAGTCCAGACATTAGCACACTTGGCGACACACACGGAACCCGTAGTGGAGCCTGACAGGAATGTGGATGGTGACAGCCCAGGGTTGAGGAGGGTGGCCAGCAGGTGTGCAGGATACAGCATGCCAGATATGCAAGCAACAGGGGACCACTGAGGACACCAGCAGGGACACCACACCAGCAGAGGTGGTGCGGATGACCAGGGACAACCAGGAGGTGACCGAGCATGTGCAACCGGCAACACAGGAGACAGTAGTAGGGTCGCTGACTCCACTGACCACTCATGGACTGGAGAAGCAACTGGATGAGGCCATCTGGGAGCTGGGACCAGTTGTCCCACCGGCCTACATTGGGGACTACTGCCAGTCAGTACTGGCCGGGCAGGGGGATGTGAGACAGGAGTTGAGTAACATCCGGCAGGCCATGCAGGAGCACAACAACAGCATTGAGATGCATCTGTCCAGCATTGCCAGCAGTCTGCAGGCATGCACCAGGGAGACAACAGTATGCATGGGCAGCATGGGGGATGCCATACAGGGCATAAGGCACTGTGCTGAATGCCAGGAGGTGTTCATGGACTGCCTCAACACAGGCATGGAACACATGCTGGCACAGCAGCAACACCACCGATACAGCCAAGGCATGTGCACTGCAGCCTTTGCAACACCTGCAGTACATGGTCCAGTGTAGCACCCCAGCCACTGCACAGGCAAGCACACAGACAGAGTCACCAGAACCAATGCAAACCCTCCCCCACCCACGGGCAAGTGGTGGTGGTGCCACCCATGCAGTCATGCTACCTGAGCCTCAGGCCCAGCTGTGCAAGACCCATACAGACCCAGGACCAGGCCAACACTATGGTACACCCACCATGACCCACGATGCCATGCCAACACCACAGGAGCAGGAGGACCACACACACAGACATGCCCACTGGGGCAAGGACAGGTACAGTCCCACACAGGGAGGTGTGCACATGGTGGCCTCTGCACCACAGGCCACACCAGGTTCTGAGAAGGTCCACACAAGAAGGGGAACACACTGTGAGCATCGGCACAGCTGCCACCACATGTGGCAATGATGCATGTTGGCATGAGGGGCAGGGGCACAGCAGAGCTACTGTGGTGGCACACACGGGCTGCGGGTGCAATGCCAGGAAGGTCACCAGGGCACCGCACAACCCACCAGCACAGCAGGGTCCTCCACAGCCCAGTAACCAGCACCGGAGGCATCTGTGCGAGCACGCAGCATGGCCGTGATAGACAGCCAGTAGTATGCCCATCAGTGTGGTGCAGATAGGGATGGTCAGGTAGATTTGCAATGGTGGGGTGGGGCAATAGCATGGCAGGGAGGTACCTGTATCCAGGGGGCACTGTGCAGTACACAAGGGTGTGGGTGGGTGTGTATGTGACACTATGTACATGGGTGAGTGTGGGAGCACACATGATAGGAAACACAGGGGAGCACTGTGCAAGTGCAGCCAAAGCTGACTGTGCACACTGTAAATTAACCACTGCACCTGCTCACTGTGATATCATGTGTCATTCTTCAGGTACCCTGTGAAGGCCACCAGTGGTGATCGAAGCCCTGGAAGGCAAGCACCATTAGGTGGGTGCTAGAGATTGCTGGTCATGGGTCAAGACATCAATGGGACAACACATCCCAGCAGTGGAGTGGTGGTGTCAGGCAGCAGGCTCATGGTACAGGTTAGCAGAGGCCAGCTGTTGACCATGGGGACTAGTAATGAGGTACATCTGGACACCAGGAAGGCACATGCCACAGCATCTGTGGGCCATGGGAGGTACCACAATGGCCAGTGGCGGCAGGGGTGCCACAGGCAAATGCATGCCCAGACAGGTAGCCCAGGCAGGCCACATGCCATGTGGACCAGTTCCGACACATGCAGCATGCACCATTGGCCATAGCTGCAGCCTGGGAGTGGGCAAGGGTGGCCACCAACAGTGGCATAGCACAGTGCAATGTCTGCAGCCCGTGCACCCACTGGATGGGAGCCACTGCACATGGGAACAGCAGCGGCTGCTACCCATACCTGACATGGGTCACAGGGCACCCACACCAGTGGCAGTGGACAACAGTGCAGGCCACATGGGCCCCAGACTGCCTCGTGCTGGCGTAGGCACTGCAGATGTCCTGGACACACACCCCAGGTGCGCATGTACACACACACACACACACACACACCCATAGCACATGCAACAGGTGGTACAGTAGCGGGCAGATGCCCTGGGGAACATGTGACCAGCACCAGGGCATGCATGTCTGATGGCATGCAGGGGACAGTGGAACATGACAGTGGGACTGGCGACAAGGGACACCACACACCAGCCATGGCCTCCAGGCCATGTGTACCATGATATCACAGCAGGCCAGCAGCAATGGCTGGCACAGCCCCAGGGCATGAATGTGGCCTGGGTCCCAAAGGCCATGTGCCACCAGTGCCACCCCAGGGTCAGGGGTGCATCAGGGTGGTGTGTTGCTGGGTGGGCCACAGCCAGCACAGCGGTTAGCAATGCTGGGCGGGGGCTGGGATCTTTGCGCTGCTGTAAACAGGTGACACAGGTGTCATGCACCACATGTGCATGGTTCCTGTGAGGTTTCAGAACTGGGCGCTGTGCATGCCACAAAGCTGTGCCATGTGCCTGGAGCAACACACAGTGGGTGACACCATGGAGTGGTGTGTGTCAGTCACACCGCCGATGTCCACACAGAGCGGCACACACAGCACACAGGTGCCAGAACAGTGACAGCACACAGAACTGTGGTGAACGTTGTCGAACAGCATGGTACAGTGTGGTGACAACTGGCACACAGACAGCACAGCACAGTGTGACAGGCTGCAACCTTGCTACCATTGTGTTGTACAGGCATGCAGCCCACCCTTGCCATCAACAGGTGCAGTGCACCCATGGGCATCAGGCACACTGGCAGTGGGCCACACTGTCAGTAGTCCCATGGCACAGTGCCACATCCCCCCACACTGCTGCAGGGGATGTAGCCCTGCCGCTGGCAGGACAGGGTACCCATGTGCTATGACTGTGCCAGCACCACATCATGGCTGTGTGCAGTGCTGTGCAGTCCCACCCTGTGGGTGGGCTGATGTCAGATGGCAGCAACCTGCCACTGGCCACCACTGGGCACATACACACAGCTGTCTTCACGCATGCTGCACATGCATGACACCTACACATGCATCGCAGATCTTGAGCATACCTCATCAGCACAATGCATTTGCGGAGTTCAGCACTGCAGGCTGCAACCGCACATCACAGATACCCAGTGCAATGCAAGCCACAACTGTGCACATGTGAGCTCACGATGCATGTGTAGCATGTGTGCACCGGTGTGGCTGCGAGCCATGTGGCATAGGTAGGCCGCAACACCAAGTAGAGGTGAGGAGCTGGTGTGCTAGGTCCAGTGCAGGAGTCAACAGTGCCACAGTACAAGCACAGCAGGAGAGAATCAGACAGCAGACTGAGTGCTGGGCCACAGCAGGCCACCCCAACCCCACCCAGCTCAGCTCAGGCCACACACAGGGTTACCATCCTGTAAGAGGCCCATGGACAGGGGTGCAGCCAGGCATGTAGACATGTACACCAGGTCAGTATGTGATACCCTGTTGGCGTGTACAGTACAACAATGTACCCCATGACCATACATCTCAACCTTCTGTCCCCAAATGGAACATTGCCTATCACACTGTGGGACTAATGAACAATATGTGGAACACCTAATCATATCAATGCCTGGGGGGCTCAGAACACTGTTATAATGTATGCAATTATGTTCACAAAGTCAGTTATTAACTGATTATTCTGTGTATGTCATTGTCTACTTTAAAGTGTGCTACAATGATAATACTGACTGTGGAACAGGTCCTCACATTGTGGAACAGGGTGCTAATGTAAGTAGGCTGTGAAGGCTCCTCGTAATGTGGTATGGTTGAGGTATGCTCGTGACACTGGCTGCTGCACCCCCAATGCATGGCTGGCCACAGATGCACTACAGTGTACCCCAGACTGCCACACAGCAGCCCAGAGGCTGTACAGCTGAACTGTCCATGGGTGCAAACACAGTAACAGTGACCTATCATCATGGTAATGGCTCTAGGCCTAATAGTGCAGGGGTGCCCTGTTGGCTTTGATAGGATACGTGGACATAGGAAGCACACCAAGCATCATTGTGCTGCCACTCAAAAGAACTGTACACCATTGAGTACATGGGACATGCATGCCCAGGGTGATACTTGGCTTGTTGTGACATGGGCACTGCCAGGACAGTACACATCCACACAACACCTCATACATGTACACCCCACATAGTCAGGGGTTAGGGCCTTGTATCGCATGATCAATGTGCCGCTGCATATGTGTTGCATGTCTGTGTGGTGGGTTAGCGTAGATGCATTGGTAGTCTACAACACATGCTGGCCTGTTTGCCATTACTGTTCCTGATGGTTGGACAGGACATGTATCTACCACATGCCTGTGTGCAGCACATGGTTGCCCATGTCTCACCTGTCCGCACCACTCAGGACAGATGTTGTCACACACCCCATCGGACAGTACAGGGGCCCAACACAGCCCAATGCCAGCAGCTGACACTCATGTGAATGGTTGCCTGTATGGCTGGCTGTGTACCACTGTCCCTGTACCACGTCCCTACCCGGTATGCCTGTCAGGTCTACAATGGCAGCCAGTCTGCAATGCCACCTGCTGGCATTGCAGGCATGTTCCCGTCACCACCCCAGTGCTGGGTCTGTCATGGCCAGTGTGACCTGGGGACAGTCTTGGGCCATGTTCAAGGACCTACCTGTGGGTTGGTGACAGATGGGGGTATGTTAGCACCCACAGGCAGAAGGCCACAGTGGCACATACAGCGGTGTACTAACCCATGTCCATTCCCAATCTAGCACCACATCAGACATGCCGGGATTTAGGTGAGTATTAGCTATTGCACAGCATGCACTGCTCCATTGCATGTACTACACTGTGTACCTGACATTATTGTTCACTGGCCTCAGTGTAGGATACATCGCCACTGCACAGGACCAGGTAGGAGAACACTGCCACACCACTGCAGCTGTGGTGGTCACTGTCCCTACCACTGGTTAATGTTGCCCTGTTCTTTCTCCATCCAGGCATGCCACTGGATCCGTGCGCCACCCACTCCTGTCACTGCAGTGCATGGTCCAGGTAGGTATCTGTCATTCATCATTGTGTCTGGCACTGTGGGCCATGGGACTACACCATGGGCACATGTCAGGTCAGACACGATGCTGCTCAGCGTGGAGGTGGTGCAGACATGTGGCGAAGGCTGCATGCGGTGCTCCATGCCCACACTGTGAAGAGTCAGGCTGTGTTATGCCTTGCAGGGGCAGGTGGTCTGCTGGTGCAATGTGGGCACAGTGTACAGTGCTGCGTACCTGTCCACCTGCATGGCACTGCACAGCCTGTCCACACTTCCTGCTGTGCATGTCAATGGTGCACCACCTGTGGTGGGGGCCCATGGTTGCATGCCTGTGACCCTTGCCACAGGCCAGTGTTACACATGGTGGGTGGGGACATCAACACATCTGCATAGGCATTGTGTAGTGAGCCATGGGCCATTCCTTCCTCCCATGCAGGTCTCACACCAGCGACCAGACATGTCCTCTGAGTCCTCACTCAGCCTCAGTGGGCAGGTGCCAAGCTTCATGCCCCTGGAGACTGCCATGCTTGTCAACTGTGTGCAGCAGTGGAGCAGGATGCTACTGCCCCTGAGTGTGGGAGGTGCACTGCTGCATAGTGGAAGCATCGTGGCACACCGTTGTGAGCAGTGGCACATGCAGGACAGTCTGCCAGCTGATGCACCACTGGCAAGACCTCACGCAGAGGGAGAACAGGATCCTGCATGGCACGTTCAGCATGACATGGCACACAGATCCGAACATGTGGTCTGCATGGGACACTGATGCGGGTATGTAAACCTATGGCTGATCATCTGTTGGGCAATGCTGGCACATTGGCCATGGCATGTTAAACCACACACACACACTCACCTGTCCCTACAACCTCACAGGTTCTACTGGTACATCTCAGGGAGTGCAGCAGGGCCACATCTGCATCCTCAGGCAGGAGGCGCTTCCCTGGAGGTCTGGTAAGTGCATGCAGTGATCCCTAGTGCCGTGGCCATGGCAGACGGCTGCATGGTGGCTCATGCTGCACCCTTTCCAGTGTGTGTGTGCCTCTTGACTGGGCCCAGCACTGACCACATCCCTTGCATTCCAATAGGTGTACATAGCTGACTTTCGCAATCACAGAGGGCCCTGCTGAGGCAATGGTGGAGTCTAGGCCTCCGATGCTGTGGAGTACCGCAGGTGCTCACAGCATATCAGTGGAGGGCCCAGGTCTCCATCGACCTCATCCTCCTCCTCCTCCGACAGAGTGTCTGCTGAAGACATGGGCAATGTTGTACTGGAGGCGGGCCGCCAGACCCCACAGATGTTGGGCACCAGAGGCCTGACACACAGCCTGCTCCTGGACTCACCACAAGGTTGACATTGCTGGGGTGGTGGACCAGGCCATGGCTGCTTCACCTTCAGGGACCGGTGGGAAACTGCAGCACAGGCAGCAAAGAATGGCCCACCGACAGATCCCGAGCCATGCTTTGTTGCACATGCGGCAGGGAACCCCAGACCACAGCCACTGGATGTCATGCAGGAGCTGCAGCAGGGGATGTTGTGAACATCATGGCTGGAGGTCCTGGTGCTGTTCCGTGCAGGGGTGGGGCTGGATTGGGAACACATAGTAGCTCTTGTGTCGGCCATACTTGAGAATATTGGGCACATGCATGGATCCGTGGATGCCCTGTTGTCCAAACTCGGTGGACAGAGTGACAGTGGGACTGCACTTACATTCCATGGGTGGGACTGTGTTTGTGATTTATGTATATAGGGTGGTTGTCTTGTTTGGGTGGTGTGTACAAATGGGTGTGGTGGATTACATTTAGGTGGACATGTGTGTATGTTTGTGTATATTGTTCTAGGTGGGATTGGGTTGTTGTTGTGGGGACCTGTGTCATGTTGTTTGTGGGTGGGCATTTGGGGTTGTTGTGGGTTGCTGCTAGGGTGTGGACACATTGATTTGTTTTCCCATTGTGCCATTGGCTGTTATTCTGACCCTTCCCCATTCATTGTTTTGTTGTGTCCCTGTTGTTATATGTGCATTAAACTTTTCCTTCATCACTAGGTCTGTGTGTGTCTGTTCCAGGTGTGTATTGCTGTGTGAGTGTTGCATGGGTACTCACTGATGGTGGTGCCTGCTGTCCCTGGTGTTTCCTCACTGTGCATCTGGTCAGTATGCCGATTATGTTGCTCATGGCCCATGGCACTGGCCACTGGCCACATCTGCATGGTGTCCTGTGTGCTGCGGGTCACCATGCATGGTGTGGCATCCATGCCACCTCACAATATATGTCCCAGCTGTGTGGTGGCATGGTACCTGTCTGACACCACTTCCACCTCAGGAACCATTGTTTCCTATAGGTGGCAACACTAACATATAGGCATTGGTGTGTCTCTCCACCATATGTCGACAGGTCTGTGCCACCCGGTGCCGTGTCCTGTTGTGGTTGCACTGTTTACATGTATCAGTGGCCATGGCAGGGCATTGTGCCTGGTGGTGCCATCATATCAGCATTTGCCTGTGGCCTCTGTGCACCCTTTGGCCCCATGCCACACATGCACTTTGTGCCTGTGTTGCTCGCACATTCTGTCTGTCTTGTCTCCCATGGTTGTTGACTATGCATGCATGGCCCACTGCATGGCATTGGTTCCAACCCTGTTTGTGTGTGTCAGTGTCTACTGATTGTGCCTTGTGTCTGCAGGCCTCACAGGTGTGTGCCCACAAGGTGTGCTGCCTGCCCCTACCCATTGCCCTATCCTATTGTGTGCCTTGGTCGTGGTGCCAGGTGTGATCTGTACTGCTCTGTGCGCGGCCATCCCCCCCAGACAGACCAGTGCAGCCTGTCACCACCTACCTGTTGCAGTGGCCTTCTTACATTGCTCCATACTGTTTCTCAGTTTTTCACATTGTACATGTCCATGGCTGTGTGTGCACCACCCAATGTGGCCACATTCCACAGGGACCTGTTGCCATGGTCCAGTGTCACCATGGCCTGTCAGCGCGCACAGCAGCTCACCTGTGTATTGTTTTGTTGGACATCTCCACTTGGCGCTTGGTGGCTGTCACTGTGGTTTCATGGTATCTCTCAGGTCATGTTGTAAGTGTTGGCCTGCCTGTGCCAGCGCTGCATCTGTCTGGTGGTGTCTGTCATGTCTGTGTGCCATGGCACTCCACTCCTGGTCCTCCTCATCCACGTCCTCCAGCTGGTCCGGTGGTGGCACATGGTGTTCACAGCGATGTTGTGCAGTATGCAGCAGACAAGAAATATTTTACAGGTCATCTCTGGTCTGTACTGTAGGGCCCCGACAATCTATCAGTGCTTCTGAATCATGCCTTCAAGATGCCAGGTACACTTTCGATGATGCACCTGGTCTGGCAGTGCACCCCATTGTCTTGTCTGTGCTGTTGTGCGTGTGTGCAGTGCAGTAGTGTCATCACCCATGGCAGCTGTGGATACCACTGTTCCCTGTTGGATAAATGGTACATCATCAGTCTATGTAGTCTGTGTTTCTGTGTGTGTGCAGGTGTTCAGGTAATGGAGTGCTCTGTGCAGTGTTCTCTTACCTACTAGCCATCCTCTTGTGAGCTGGCCCTCTTGTAGCCTTGTGTATCCCACTGTTGTGCAGGATGGAGGTGTCATGTGTGGAACCAGGGTACTGGGCAGCCACATCCAGTATACACACTGACTGTGCTACACCACCTGCATGTTCATGGAGTGGCGGTCCTTTTGGTTGACATACACATCCCATTGACTGATGGTGTCCATATGGTGACATGGGTGCATCTATTGCACCCATGATACATGGAACTGGTCAGTGGTGTAGAAGCTCTGCATCACTGTCTGTTGCTGTCATAAGCTTCCCGGGAAGGTGTGGCATTGGTCCATGCGGGCCACCATTGCATTTAGGAACTGGTGTAGGCACCTGGATGTGGCGGCTGTGATATTCCCACAGTGTCACCTGTTTGTGTCTGGAACATCCCTGTTGCCAGGAGGCATAGTGCTGCTGTTACCTTCACCTCCTCAGGGTCTGGTTTCCCCTGCAGATGGCACTCCACAGGTCTGCGGAGGTCGTCGCATACCCTCTATGATGGCCTGGGGCAGTCGGTAGCATTCCTCTGTCAGGTCCTGGTATGTCTTCCTTACCCTGTACTCCCATGGTGCATGGCATCTGCCAGATCTGTGCTGTTCTGGTTGCTGCCTGTTCCTCTAGTTACGAGCATTGTGTCGCCTCCTGTGCCTGTCCCAGTGCTCCAGTAGTAGCACACCTACAATTGCTACTGGTCATTCCATTTTGTCTCTCTTCTCTCCTCCTCTCTATCTCTCACAGTGCTGTGCTGCTGTGTCTCCAGTCTGCCTGTCTATGTATGTTATGCTAGCAGGTCTTGGTGTAAGTTGTGGCACTCACGGCTTCTAGAATCTCACCTTGGTGTATCTCATCCGTTTTCTTGGAGTATATTGGTTCACACTGGCATACCTGCAGGTATGTCATAACTGTAACATAAGTCACATTTAGCTACTTAGTTGTGTTATAGCACATGTCACATTGTAGAATAGTGTATGTCACATATGCTTGATGTATTTGCGACTTGCACTATTTTACTTGCCACATCTGCGTTGCGCTGTGGCTTACTCTTTCTAGAATCAGACCCTATATTTTTATCTTACCAGATACAGCTTGAGCTCAGCAAATATTTGTGGATAAAATGTCAATGTGACTCAACTGTTATTGATATCTCTGCATGTTCCAAAATTATCTACTGCAGGTACAGTAAACTGCAAAGAATTTCATGGAGACACTTGGTGAATGTTGGCTAAACTGAAATCAAGTCAAATAATCTCAGTGCTGCTTGATGAAACATTAATTACTCAAGGGCAAAGTTGAAAGAGGTCCTTCATATGTTCTATTTATATATATTTTGTTTTTAAATTTCTTTTGTTTCTACTTTGATCCAGTCTATCATATTGTAGCACCGTATTCGGTTTACATGTTTGGATTCCATAGCACTTCACATTACCCCAAATAAGAAAGGATTGCTCTTTTGAAAAACAGATATAGATTTTATATATATACTGTATATAATTTCTATGTAGAAGGTTGCTGGGGTGTAGACCATTATTTTTCATACATGCCAGTATTGCTTATTGGTGCTGTCATTTATAGTGAACACAGTACATGATATTCTGCTCCCATCAACATTTGCTGTGAGTTTCTGGATCTCAATGCGTGTTGGGCAATGGGCATGAGGCCTATTAGACCGGTACTTCTGTGGGAAAATGGGAGACAAAAAATACCTCAAAATGCAGGTATTACAAAGGACTGCATCCAGTCAACACGGTGCAAACCCATGTGGAATACAGGCACGTTAATTAATGATTTATAACTCAGGAGTAATTAAATGTTCAAACCCTATAACCAGGTCAATTTTTTACCCAAGATAACTTTGCTGAGACATGCCATCTTCTAATCAGTGTGATCTTGCTTTTGCACATTTTACAGCTGATAAGACTAAAACAGAGGAAAATTAAAAGTTGCTCAAGGTCACACAGTGATGAAGGGACTTTGGCAGCATATGAACCCTAGGCATCCTTCTTCTTGAACTTGAGCTCTAATGATTATATGATACTGCCTTTTAATGACTTTCTCTCAAACAGGCACAAATGTGCTACTGAAGCCCAAGGATGTTGTCCCCAGTAACTAGCAGGACAGCCAGGGAAACAGAAATAAAAGAATGATACACACTGAATAATCCATGGGCTCCTCTCACATCCACAAATGACCAAAATGTGTTTTATTCCTATCCACAACACTGTAGTTTCCTTTAAAGTTCTTTTTTTCTCATATTTTCTGGACCTGATTGATACATATCAAGCAATGCTGTGAAATATACTAATTATGGTAGCCATATCTTTCTAGTTCAGTGTATGCGTTAAATGCCTTGTCGATGCACACAGTCCCTTGTACATCTACCAAATGGGTACGGAAAGAAATTCAAGAACTTTGAAATCCACACTTGAAAATTCTGTACCTGAAACCAATCTACTGTACAGTAATTTTGATTTGTGATAAACTATTCAAGCTTTCTGGAAAATGAAATAAATAATTTTATCACATTCATGTTAGTTTGAAACCTAGAAGGACAACAATAATGTGTGTGCATCAATCTTAAACTTTTCTCTGAGAAACAGATAATATTCTGCTGAATATAAAGGAGTTGTTTGGTGCATACTGAAGGAAGCCTACAGTAAGCATTAAGAGACTGGGTTTTACTTTTTTTTTTAAATGAGCATATAGTGCAAATTATTCATTTATTGAGAGAGGCACCGTGGACACTCATGTCTTTCATGAAGGGTCTAAGAAATAAAAAGACACAGGAATTTGGAGGCATCTATGGGCATATTACTTTAATACAGGTTATGTATAAAAGGCTTGAGAATTAAACCCAACACAAAATCAGATTGAGAGAGGCACCCATGGATGTGTGACACAAGTCTGAGAGGCACATATGGTTGTAATAATAATTATTAAATGCAGGCTTCAGGGTATGTCGGACATCAGCAATTAAGAAAGAAAGTACACAAATTACAATAAGAGGAAGAAGAAGGAAGAAACACTGTATTCATCCCACAGCTATCATACTAATCACCATTATTAACTGTAACCAGAAGTTTATAATCTAGAATATATCCAGTAATCTTATTTGTGCAGATGCAAGCAAAAGTTACATATGCATGGCCCTTTTAGATAGCTGCAACACATCCAGCATTGGTATATTAAGCCCAGTATCAGTTGTTGAACACTCATGGTTGAAATGTAGTTGTGATCAGGGCAGGTTTGGCATGCTAGTGAGAAAAGCACAACATACAGAACAGTGGATGGGTGACCATACACAACAAGGCTGTGTTTCCATTAAGGGAGTTGATGACATCATATAGACCTCAAGAGTAATGCTCGAGAGGTCTCTATGATGTCATCAGCTCCCAAGACAGAAACCGAGCCTTAGTTGTGGATTGGCATCCATCCACTGTTTTATATAGTATATGGCTTCCAAGACTATTAAACTTTTATTTCACAAGGCTTCATACCTTGTCTTCCACACACCTGCTTGGTCCCAACAAGTCAATCAGCTGCGAAGGCACCTGGCCATGTCCCAATCTACTATTTAAAAACCTTCTGTTTCAAGCCCTGCTCCACTACTGACCCTAAAAACATTGTTGATGGCAGTCATTTAACCAACAAAGAAAACGACAACTGAATTCAAACCCCAGCTGGTGAAGTGCTCCCTATGTGGTGCTGCCATGTTTGCTTCAATATTTTACTGCATAGCAGTGTTTCCTCTAATCAGGGGCAGGTCAAGGCTGAAAATTGCACTATCAATTTTTGTCAGAATGATAGCACAACATTTTTGACCTTTGAAGTGCCCTACAACAAGTTTCTGAAGCCTTCTGAATTCCATTCACAATGGATCCTCTTCTCAGGCGCATGAGCTGCTCACCAAGTAACATGGCCAAACCGGTGCCACACATGCCACACAGGTGGCACTGAAGGCGCACATGCACCTGCACCCATGAGTGATAGATGGAGCAGAGACAGGACAGGGAGAATGGACATGCATATGTGTGCACAGGGGTGATCCCAATGGCCGCATGGCATACAGACAGACCCCCTTGACCCCACCATATAGTGTGAAACACATCAACCGCGCGATATGCACGAAAGGGAATGACCAGTCTTCATTGCCAATGAGCCAGCACCGGGGACTGGAGCACTGTGCCCTGGACTCTGGACATGCAACCCCAGCAGCATGTTGGTGTTGGTCATGTTGCTGCAAGCATGGGGAACACCCAGAGGGCACCAGGAAGATGTGGTCCAGCAACTTCACTGGTGCACAAGTGATGGCACTGGCCATAGATATCTGTACCAACTATGATGTCCTGTATGTATCACAGGCCCTGACCACAAGGGCCGACACTAAACCAGAGGCTCTGGATGGACATGCAGGGTTGCTGGTCCAGAGGCACAGATGCTATCCACCTGAAGACACAAGTGGCACCATATCTGGTCCACAATTAAGCAGAAGCTCTCCACTCCCAACAGGACCATGATGGGTACTGATGGGGTACCCATCACCCAGGAACACCCAGAACCTCCTGGAGCATATCGTGGTGGATGACATCTCACAGGTCTCATGGCGGGGGTGGCTGAGGGGCTGGCTACACTGCAACATAGCAGTGTGCCCCACAGTGTTGTTTGCTCATGGATGGCCTTTGTGGAGTGCTGGCGGTACAGTTAGTGTTGCAAGCAGGCCACACAACCCCCATGCCACATGGTAGGTATGTTGTGGCCGTGTGGCAATGGGCATGGGGTCCCCAAGGGTCATCCATGAGTAACAACACTGTGGGGCACACTGCCACATTGCAAAGTGACTCACTGATGCAGGTGTCTAAGGAAGATAAGCATGACACTCCAACACCACCCACTAGACTGTGGCATGTGTGCCATGGCTGCACAGAATGCCCTAACTCATGTTATTTCCTCCATTCGTAGATACAATCCAGGAGATGCCAGCATTGGATGAGGCCTAGATGGATGTGGACACAACAGCCACCTGTCCAATGGAGGCCATAGAAGAGGTGCTGGCGTGCACCACCACGTATATGGATGCATGTAGGGAGGCACCACAACAGAGTGCTAGGTGAGGCCAACAATGGTCACTATACCCAGGACCATTGCCACTGCCACACGTGATGGTGACAGGATGATGCCTGCAGACATGCCCCCAAGTCAGATGACAGACCCCCACAGATGTATGCATACGTGAGGCCACCACAGCCACCATATGTGGCCCACATGGTGGCCAGGGCAGAGACGGCAACACCGTGACAGGATGGTGTCCGACATGGGTGTTCAGCAGACACACTATCCTGAGCTGCACAGTCTTGAGGTGGACAAGCGTACAGCCCAGCATGAGTGCACAGAGGCACTGAAGCACCTCACCAATGTGGTGGAGGGCATATCCCATGGAACAGAATACATAGGTGACGTACTGGGAGAGGATAGCGGAACACATTCTTGCAGGGCACATGGTGGTGACCACACCACTCTACATACAGCCTGCCAAAGCTGCAACCCATGGTTCCTCTTCCTGTGCCCCCACCCCTCTCACACCAGCCCCTCTGCCACTGTCTGTCCTGCCTCCCTGCCACTGGCCTAACTGTCCCCTCCCACCAGCAAGAATGGTGTTGCTGGGTCCATGGCAGGGCCCCAAAACACAGCACCATGTGGCCAGGGTGCTGGAGGAGTGCCCTGGCATGTGCCCTGCTATGGCTTCTAAAGGCCCAGGTGACCTCCCGCTGGGTATGCTCATGACTGTAATGAATCACGGTGAGCTGGGGCACACTGCAAGTTCACTATTGCACACTATGTGATACACTGGCACCATGTCACTATGACACACTCACTCCACCATACACATGGGCCCCCACCCAGGCACATGCACCACAATGAGCCCCACAGGTGGTGCTGTGCCATAACCCAGGATACCCTGCATCCACTCCATACCTGGGTATACCATGCTTCCATGCCATAGCACATGTGGACCTGGTACAGGTGGATGTGGGCAGCAAGTGTGCATGGACACTCAGATCAGAAAGTCATCATGGTGCCCATGGTCTGCACACTATCTGCCATATGTGCCATGTGCCACTGTGTGGTGGACAACATGTCAGCTGGTCATGTCCTGTGGTTGCTCTGGCCCAGTTAGCCCATCACAGGGGCCTGGTTGCATGGCACCATGGGTGGTGCCAATAGTCAGCATGGAAAACAGATGTTATGCAGCATGGCACATGGTGAACACTCTGCATGCCATCCCCAGGCAAGCATCTTTATATCACCTGTGTGATCAAGGCTCTGGAACCACATCTTCAACATATCGATGGTCCTCTCGATGATGGAATGTGTCCTTCAATGTGATTCATTGTACATCTCCTTCGACTGTTACTGCAGTGCCAAGTATGGAGTCATCAGATATGGCTACAGTGGATATCCACTGCCACCTGTGGAAGGGTGTCAGGAAGATTAGTGTGGTATCGGTAGCCCCTACCATGCCACTCACATTCCATCATCTGTACCTACCAAGCAGCCACCTATTCACACTGCCTCTGGCCATGAGATGGGCACCCAGACCCAAGCTGTTGAAGATGAATGTGTCATGGCAGGAACCAGTGTACCTCATGCATACATTGGTGATGATGCCATGTGCATCGCACATGACCTGATATGTAATGCTGTGGAAACTCTTCCTATTCCGGTATGCAGCCTGGTCCACATACGTGGACAGGATCATCACATGGATGCCATCAATGACCCCTAATGCATTTGGCATGCTGTGCATGGCATGAAGGCCTCCTTGGCGGCCTTTATCTCAGGCAGGGATGTTGGAAACCGTATGAGGTCCCTACATCATGGAGCAGTGCGTACATCACCTGATGCACCACATGGGCAAGAGGACTGGCTAACACCCATCAAATCACCACACACCGCTGAAAGGAACCTATGGAATAGTATGACAATGCACAAATTATCTACATCTGCACTGACTTGGCCTGTGACCAGTGAGTCTGCGACTGCTGCGCACTAGGCATTACCATAGCCACTGTTGCATGGTTAACCTGGAACCTGTCCAGGTATTGTGTGCCTCTTATCTCCGCTGCCTGTAGACCTGTGCAAAATGCATGTGGCCTGTTCTGTGGCTGCCTGTCCCATCTCCATTACCATTGCAGCGTCTAGCAGGATAGCATTTAGTAGTTACCCAGGACATCGTCCCGCTGACCAGTGCACTGTATACACCCTGCATGCCAGACACTTTCTGTGTTTTGATGGCGCCACAGGTTCACTGTGCAAATGTGCAGGGTGTCCCAGTGCACTAACGTCTGAGGTCATAATCCAACTCTGTGTGGCACAGTGGCATCACCCGGCTTCAGGCGCAACAGCACGTCATACTCATATTGCAATATTGCTGCTGTGACTGGGCATGCTATGATTGTGTGCAGGCTTGCTGTTTATCCACAGAAGCTGTGGCACATGTCTGCCAGGTGTTATCAGGACAGGTTGGAGGGTGGCACTATATGGCATGTCACTCAACCTGCAGAGGTGTGTATCGGTGTGTCAGGCTACACTGGGTGGGTGATGGCATATGTCTCCATACTGATGTGTTGCATCTACTTGTGTCTCCACAAGAGTTTAAAGGACAGCTGGAAAGTTAGTCCTGCAGCTGTGCAACCTAGGGATGCTGCCACTGGGCAGATGGTAGCTAAGTGGTGGGAGTGGCCATAGCAACTGCCAGGTTTCCTCACCCTGCATGTCGGGAGCAAAGACATATATTACATGGATAACTGGGGAGTTCTGGTCCATGCTGGAGCCCTCAAGGTAATACCATATGCCCATGTGGCACACAGTGTACTGGGCCAGGGACATACACATGCATGCCACTCATGTGCCTCTGTTTGTGTGTTCTTATGTTTCATGGATACAAGGCCTGCTGTGGAGGATGCTGCTGGGAATCAGGAAGCTGGCAGGCAGCACCCCTATTTGTTCATCGGAGGACTCGGAGAAGGAGGTGGAGGATGCAAAGTGATGGCGGCCTCAGGGACTGGTACAAATGTAATGCCATGCTACAGTGGGTTGAGGGTGGTTTCTTATAAGGGGCCATGCATGGTGTTAAGGACTGTGTTTAATAAATGTGAGTTTGCATTGCATAACCTGTGTCCCAATTTTCATTAGTGTGTAGTAGTTCATCGGTGCCAGAATGGGGGCACCAGTATGGTCATGCCACTATCATGCATGCCCCTATCAGTTGCTCCATACATGTTAATGTATTACTAGGGGAGACTTTGCCCTTACATCCATGGCCCTACCACTAATCAGCCTGTTCCAGCACCAGTGGTAGGTGAGTGTGTGTGTGTGTGTGTGTGTGTGTGTGTGTGTGTGTGTGTGTTCTTTTGTATGCATGGGGGCTGCCCATTGGCTCTGCTACGTGGCCTGGAATGAATGGCAGTGGCATGTCACATGTGTGCCTCAACATGGGTGTTATGCTGCCTGTGCCTTACCTGCCCTATGCCTGTGTGTCCACCTCCAGTACACCATGTTTCTGCATGGCCCTGCTACACACACATGGTGTGGTTTGCTGCTCTATGCAGATCAGGGAGCCACTGTCACTGGGGACATTCAGCACCTCCAATTGCCATGTGACAGATATGCTGGGAGGAATCCACATCCATATGTGGCACAGTGGACCACATTTGGTGGTGGCCCATGGGCCTGCCGTTCCCATGGGCCATGCTGGCCATCATCTGTCCACAGGTCTGGCCTTCTATATTGTCCACTCCTGGTGCTGTGTCAGTGTGTTTAGTTGTCATTGTGTCATGCCTGTGCTGTGGCATGTGTCTGCCAATGTGCACTGTGCACAGGTACTCCATTGCCTCTGTGGGGCATATCCTTCACCCACTTCTGCACACGTGTTGTCAACATATCTGCCATTGTGCATGTATGCGTGCAAGGTGTGTGGGGCTGGCTGGGTGGGAACACTGCAGTGCATGCTGGCATGCCATGCTGGTCCGTTGGCACCACCCACCCGTGGTGCTACTGACCTGTCTTGACAGCCTCACATGCAGTGTTCATTCATGCTTAATCGCCAGTATCCGTGGCTATGAGAATAGGCCCCAATAAGCTCTAACCAAATATTATATGTACTTCCATACTATTTCAGACAATGTAGGAGATATGTGGATCTTCTGAGACCAGTATGTCAGTGAGGCTGCTGAAAATTGCTATACAGGTTCAGAAGAATGACCTTTAAAATATGCTCTAAATATTAGTTCAGTATGCTTTCCTTGCTCGGCAGTTAGAGACACGTATCTAATCTGTCCTCCAATACTCCTTGACTAGTGGTGTGCAAAACTTGGAAACTTCACTTTGTGAAAATCTTTGCAAAATTGCCCAACTTCACTTTAACTTTTCATGTAGCAAAGTGCTGGCGAAGAGCCACTATGGGTAGTTTTACTGAGAAAAGCAGCACTTCACCTGCAAAGAACTACATGAAGAATATGTTTTAAATTCAAATGATTTTACATTTAAACCACCCCACACTTGTTTTTGCTGAGTCCCAACCCTCTGCCATCACTCAGACCTTTAAAACCTAATACCAACCCTGCCACCTTGTAAAACCTATAACCACCCTGCCGCCCTGTAACACCCATCAACATTCTCCCACCTCCAGTCCCACCCAATAGTCCTTAAACTCCACTGTTTGTAGCCATCTCAATAGTAATATCCTTCTATTCACTTCGCTCAAGATTACGTAAACCACCCCACCAGAACAATAACCCTGACTCCTAATTCAGGTCACAACCCTGCACTCTACTCACACTCTAATACCTAACTTCCCACTCCCCCAAGCCCCTCAAGGCCTCTAAAGTTAAGGATATGTGGAATGGAGTACCTTGAAAAACACAAATTCTTTTCCTCAGAGGAGCAATCAGGCTCTATTCTGTCGGTGTCCTTTATATGAATGAATGATGCCATCCTCTATTCAGCAGTTGTAAGATCTGATTGGCTGACAAACATGAACTATGCTACATAGATACATAGATACATAGATACATAGACAGTGTCGGCAGATAAGGGCCTATGGCCCACCTAGTCTGCCCATTTGAGCTTGTAAGTTCAGTTTGTTTTCCTAGAAGTCTATTTCCTCTACCCCTGACCTCTAGAATTCCTTTATGTCTATCCCATGCATTCTTAAATCCGTGATTGTTTCAGCCCCACCACTTCCTCTGGCAGGGTGTTCCACTTGTCCACCACCCGTTCTGTGAAGAAATTCTTTCTCATGTTTCCTCTGAATCGTCCTCCCTCCAACTTCATCCCATGCCCTCTAGTCCTGAAACATCTTTTCGCTTAAAATAGTGTTTTCCTGCACCCTGTTCCTCCCTGTAAGATACTTGTATATCTCTATCATATCCCCTCTCTCCTCCTCTCCTCTAGGGAGTATATGTTCAGTTCCTTCAACCTGTCTTCATAGGACTTGTGATGCAACCCATGCACCATCTTTGTTGCCTCCTCTGAACCTTCTCTACCCTGTCTATGTCCTTACGTAGGTATGGTCTCCAGAACTGTACACTGTACTCCGGTGGGGCCTCACTAGTGTCTTGTATAGCTGAATTATGACCTCCCTTTCCTGCTGGTGATGCCCCTGCCTATACATCCCAGCATCCTATTTGCTTTACCTGATGCCTTGTCACACTGTTTCCCACCTTAGGTTCATCAGAGATCAACCCCAAGATCCCTTCCTGCTTGGTGCATGCTATATCCTCACCCCAACTGATATATTGTGTCAGGGTTTTGTGCCCCATATGCATTATCTTGCACTTCTTTGCATTGAATTTCAACTGCCAAACCCTTGACCATTCTTCAAGTTTCTGCAGGTCCCTTCTCATTCTGTCTACACCCTCTGGTGTGTCTACTCTGTTACAGAGCTTTGTGTCATCAGCAAACAGTGAAATTCTGCCTTCTATATCCTGTGCAATGTCACTGATGAAGATGTTGAATAGGACCGTCCCAGTACTGATCCCTGTGGTACCCCACTGGTCACTCTTCCCTCTGTGGAGTGACAGCCATTTACCACCACCCTCTGTGTCCTGCCACCCAGCCAGTTACCTACCCACCACACTACTGTCCTGCCCACACCCATATTCCCCAGTTTGTGTAATAGTCTTCTATGTGGCACAGTGTCAAAGGCCTTGCTGAAGTCCAGATAGGCCATGTCCACTGCCCTCCCCTGATCCACCTCCTAGTCACCCAGTCAAAAATTCAATGAGGTTGGTCTGACATGACCTCCCCTGGTGAAACCATGCTGCCTTGGGTCCTGTAGTCCATTGACAACCAGATGTTCCACCAATCTCTCCTTCAGTAGTGCTTCCATGATCTTTCCCACTACCGAGGTGAGGCTGACTGGTCTGTAGTTCCCTGCTTCCTCTTTGTTCCCACTTTTGTATAAGGGGACTACATCTGCTGTCCTCCAGTCTTTGGGTACCTCCCTGTTTCCAGTGATTGGCCGAACAGGATAGCCAGAGGTTCAGCCACCACCTCTCTTAGTTCTTTAAGGACCCTGGGGTGCACCCCATCTGGCCCTATTGCTTTATCAGCTCTTATTACTTCCAGTTCCTTCAGGACCCTTTCTCGTGTAAATCGTGTAATGCTGAGAGAACTTAGGGATGAAGTCAGGAACTTCCCTAAGCTATACATAGTGCCAAGTTCATAGCTTTGCCAGTAAAGTTTAAATTCTCTCTCTCTAACCTTGACTATCCTTTTCTTTTAAGTCAGCGGGCTAATGACCACTGTTCAGGGTCCTTAATGATCATTCCTCTTAGAATGTTTGAGAACTCACACATAAACTGCTGCTGTCGCTCTGTCAAATGATGGCCCTGCATTACCAGGCATAAGATTATGCACTTGAGCCTGGGGTTGCACATGCTGGAACAGATTTATTCAGTGCTGTTGAACACTCTGGAAAACTCAAGTCTTTCCCCAGGCTTGCAGCATATTTCTGGAAGTCATTTATATGTACATATCTGCTGGGATTGTAGGAATCATCTGACTAAGGGACACAGATTCAGATCTGAGGTCAAAGTCATGGGTCCTCTTAAAATGATGCAAGTGCTTTTATCATGCTTTCCATCAACAACCTGTCATTGTGTGTGACAACTCCACAAATGTTGTGCCTTGATTGAAACTGACCAGTAGCACCACTGCTGCCACCATTTCCTCTTGTACCACCATTTTTGTCGGAGGAGAACTGGCAAAAGCAATGGTAATGGCAGTGGAGTAGAAAATGATAGTTGCACTGCAGAGTTCAGCAGTGGTGATTTCATGGCAATGCCTGTATACACAAGTGCTATAGTGCTTTCACAAACAGGACTCGTGCTACTTAAACATAGAAACATAGAATTTGACAGCAGATAAGTACCACTTGGCCCACCTAGTCTGCTCATGTTCCCTGCCTACTGTCACACTATAGATCCTACTAGATCTCCAGCTTTACCCTCACCCTTTTCCTTGCTTCTAAGGTTCCTTTATACTTATCCAATGCCTTCTTAAATCCCATTACAATTTTTCTCCCAACACCTCCTTAGGAGGCTGTTCCAGGCATCCATCACCTTTTCTGAAGAAGTGTTTTCACATTTCCCTGATTCTCCCCTCCAGTTTCATCACATGACCCCTTGTTTTTGTGTATCATTTTCCCTGAAAAGGTTTCTCTCTTGAACCTTATACCTTTGAGATATTTGAATGTCTATCATATCCCCTCCCCTCCTTTCCTCCAGTCTGTACATAGCGAGGTCCTTTAGTCTCTCCTCATGGGGCTTTGATGCAGATCCAGCATCATTTTAGTTTCCCTCCTCTGGACTGCCTCAACTCTATGTCCTTTCAGAGATGAGGACTCCAGAACTGACACAGTATTCTAGGTGGGGTCTCACAGGAGATTGATACAGAGGTATCGCCACCTCCTTCTTTCTGCTGGTGATACGCCTCCCTATGCATCCTAGCATCCCACTGGCTCTCCCCACTGCCTTGTCACACTATTTGGCCACATTTATGTCATCAGATATGATAACACCTAGGTCTCTTTTCTGTGTGGTGGTCACCAATCACCCCCAATGTTGTACTCTGATTCAGGGTTTCTATACATAAGTGCATGACTTTGCATTTTTCACATTGAAACTTAGTGGCCACTTTCTAGACCACTCCTCAAGCTTATCTAGATCTCTGTTCATTTTTCCACCACCCTGGACTGTCCACTCTATTGCAGATTTTGTGTCATCTGCAAAGGATGCTTGGTCAACAGGAAACTGTGGTAGTTGTGATAGTAATGGTACTGGTTGTGGCAGAGACAGTAGGCTGGTACAAGCAGGTGCAGCAGCCAAGGTAATTTGCCAGGTATGTTGATTGCAGTGGTGACAATGGCAGTGTCAGATAGAAGAGGAAGAAAGCAGAGTGGATGAATCACTTGTATCTTGGGTGAGGGCTGGGGAATAGTACACCACCATATTGGAGTAGTATTCTACTCCTGGGAGCCTGCACTCCAGCAGCAGGTATTACAGCACCAGAGCTCTCTTGGCAGAGCTGTACTGATTGTTTTATTTCCTTGTAGGTTGTCCTGTACTGTTAGGCGCTACTATTTGTAAGTTTCATTGGTGCCTTAAGTGTCTTTTGTAGCCTGCAATGTTTCTGCTTGGCTCCTTCGGTTGCTTTAATTTAACTGATAGTTCATGCTAGACTGCTGTTGTGCCTATAGCTTCATTTGGTCCTGCAATTACTGTCTGTACCTGACTGATAAATGATTACTGCAGAGTCACTCTGGAGTAGCCTGTTCACATTGCAGACCAGCCATTTTCTCTTTGTTTCTCTTGCACTCGATCTAGTGTTTATAACTCTTAGTCTCCCTGCTCCATTGAGATCCCTCATATTTGCATCAGAGAACCCTCCTCAACCTCTACCTGGTCACCAAGTAGAATAAGAGCATATACCCTTGTCCCATCCCACTCGTTCTGATAACTTGTCTCTCCTTCCCCTGCATCTACTGCTCCCATCATCTATCTAGTTACCTCCCTCCCCTATCTCCCTCTTTCACCCAAACACCTACCCTGCACACCTTTCTCACCCCTAGCACATGCCTGCCTCCACCTTAGCCAGTCCTCAGCCCTCCCCCACTTGCCTCAACTCTCTCTTCTCCTACTCTGTCCTGGCACCTTCCATCCACCTCTGCTTCACCCCCGGAGCTCCCCCGATAGCCATCACACTTTCACTATTATACGAGAACATCCTCTTTCTCAGCCTAAGAAAAGGCATTACTCCAGGATTCTATTATCCTGCTTCAGTTTCCTCCTAATGGCTGGCGATGTTGAATCCAACCCTGGTCCTATCACCCATCCTGATGCCCCATTGGATGTCCTTGGCATCTATCACTTAAACACCAGAGCTTGCTGCCTAAAATAGACTATCTAAGGGCATGGGTGTCACTCAACTCGCCAGACATCCTATGTGTCTCTGAGACTTGGATATCATCCAAAATTCCAAACTCCTCTGTTGTCCTCAGAGATACCTATCACTCAGACAGGACAGATGGAAAAGGGGTGGAGGTGTAGCTGCCTATGTACACTATTCTCTGCCCTCCTCTATCATACTCCAACAAGTCTTCCCATCCTCGCATGAGTTACTGCTCCTAAAGCTGTCCTTCTCATCGACCTCTCCTCTCTTCATGGGGATCTGCTATTTTCCCCAAAGTCCTGCACTCCTTCATAGTGTCCACCATAGCATCCCTCACCTCTCTCACCCAGGCCAGTGAACTCCTAAGTCTGGGTGACTAAAATGTAAACTGGCTCTCTCCATGCCAAATCCATCATGCAAGAAATCAAGGCACTAACCTAACTCCAACGTCTCTCTGAACCAACCAAATTAAACCCCGCTCAGCCATCCACTCCCTAATTGAGTGGTTCTTAGCATCCACCCTTGAAATATACATCCCATTGCACCCTACCTGATGCCTTCAGCCACCACTGTTTGACATACTGTGGCAAGAAATCTCACCCCACCAAACTCCCCTAAGTACCTCTGGTTCCGTCCCACCATATAGCTAAACATCAGAGGTCTTCTGTCTGATCAGCATCTATTGGACTGGTCTGGTGTCTTCTCTGCCACTGACGAGGACTCCACTCTTGCATTTTCCATCACAACCTTTCTCAGAATCTGGGATCTGCATGCCTCTCAAAGATTACTGCTACGCTGGAAACCTCTCCTTGGTTACCCAAAATGAATCTCCTTTTCAAATCCAGGGACCAAGCATGGCGCATTTCAAATCCACATCTAACCAAACTGACCTGCAAAAATCCCGGACCCTACCAAATGCCTGCACAAGGTGGTGCACTCCTCAAAAGCCCTATTTTTCAGAAATAAATTAAGCGAGTCCAGAACCTCCGGAGGAATTCTGGAAAACTGTCCACCCCTTCTAGGTTCCTCTTCCTCCAGCACAAACTTTCTCCAGTGCAGATGGCTCTGACCCTTCCTCAGCAGCCTCCTCTATCACTTTTTCACTACCTGCACTCTTTGCCCTGGGCCCCTTGTCCCCATCTCCAGCCCTCCACTCCTCTACTCTAACCCTTCAAATGGACCCCCCATCACAATAACTGAAGTACTCTGGGCCTTAAAATAACTAAATCCATGCAAGAGGAGCCTTGATGGCCTTGACTATGAATTACTCATGATCTTGGCCCCAGCTATTGCCCCTCCATTGTCCATCTCTTCAACTTATCCATCGCACAATGCACAGTGCCCAAGGCATGGAAGCTGTCCAAAGTCATTCCCATACACAAAGGAGGAGACTCAACTATGCGGATCTACCCATCTCACTTCTTCCCACTATCTCAAAAATACAGGAGGCACTCATCTCAGTAGGCTAAACTCTTTCCTAGACACTTCCAACACCCTCTGCCACTTCCAATCTGGCTTTGGATGAATCCACTCCACCTTCTCCTCCTTGCTCCATCTCACAAACCACATCCACACCGCTATGGAAAAGGGTCACCTCAACGTGGCAATTTTTTTTTTACCTCACTAAAGCTTTTGATTCAGTCTTCCACAGTCTCCTCTAATCAAATTTAAATCAATTGGTCTTTTCCCCTCCTCCATGAACTGGTTCAGCTCATATCTCTCTGATAGGAATCAATTAATGCAACTAGTGAATCCGGGTCCTCCATTCTCTCCATTCATTTAGGCATCCCCCAAAGTTGGGCTGACTCTTTTCTATGTTTTTGTAAATGATCTCTCCATCCCATGCTTGCCAACACAAATACACATGTGTGCTGATAGCACAGTCATATTTGCTTAGGGCCCCTCCCTCACCACAGTCAAGTTACCCCTGCAAGTTGCTTTTTGGGTGCCCTCAACTGGTTCGAGGCAAACCACCTAAAATGTAACACAAAAAGACAGTTGCCATGGCTTTCAGCTCTGCCCAAAGGCTGGCAAGATCTTATTGCCTCCTATTTCTTTTCCTGGACAGTGCAAAGATAGAAACTGTGCAGTCTTTTAAATACCTGGGGTCTGGCTGGACCGTAAGCTGGACTTCTCCTGAACTCCGACTACATCAACTCCAAACTTTAGCACAAACTTGAAGCCTTGCGCCAAGTCAAGGATTGTCTCTCCTGCCAATGTGCAAGGAGCTCGTATTCAAATTAATCCTCCTAGCGATAGACTATGCTAACGTTGTCTATAGCTCAGCTCCCCAGTCGTCTCTTTCTAACTTAGATCCTCTGTTCAATGCTTTCTGTCAGTTCACTTCAAACCTCCCTTACAAAACCCATCACTGCTCCCTATACTGTGCCCTTGCTCTCCCTCCTTGCTAACCATTGCCTCACACACTGTGCCACTTTTGTCAGCAAGTACTGGTTCTCAGCCTTCCCCATCTCTCATCCCTCCTTTTCCCTCATGTACATCAGACTACTCCCTCAGATCCCATGACTCCCACACTTTCAATCTCCCATACCTTCACTGCAAAGCAGGTAAGGCTGCTTTCTCTATTAGACTCCTTGATCTCTGGACAAGTCTCCCCACTCTATTCACCTAACACCAACTCTTACCATGCTAAAACAACAACTAAGTTCCACTCCGCCCCTGCAACTGCTCTCCTACTGGCCAACCTTGATCTCACTCACTCTACTCCTCCTTCCCTGTTTCTCCTTACTTCCCTCCAGACTCTCTGTGCCCTTCTGTCTTTCTCTCTCCTGCAACTCTCTTAGGGCCCCTATACTCAAATTCCCTATTTTCCTAATTTCTCAACTTTTCTTCTCTTGCAACAGTCTTAACTCTACTGCAAATGTTACTCCTGGCTTGTTGTACAAGTTTATATTGCTAATGTATAATTGTTTCTTATTTCAAAATAGTAAAATGTACTATGCACAATGAAAACACTGTTTACAAACACCCACATGTCCTATGCACTTTGAAAATGCTACCCAACTACGTAACTTAAATAGATGTTTGCCAATATTTCATATTGTTTTACTGTATCCATGAATGCTTTAAGTGCTGTACTACTCTGACTGTAGTAAATACCCCTCCCCTCTCCCTAGGTGCACCTGGAAATGAGCCTTACTTCAGTGTGCCTTTCCCAGTTGCCAAATTTTAAATAAATAAAATAAATAAATGCTACTGCTTGTGCTATTTGTACAGCAACCCTTGTAGTGGTAGTCAGTAGAGCATAACTGGTTGGAGTAAAAGTTATTGTGTACGGGAACATTCCTAGATTATCCTCCCTTTAATTCTCTTTGACATGCCTTGCTGAAAGTAATACTGCAAGGCCCAAATTAATTCTTATTTTATTATTGGACATATATTTGGGCTCTTGAGTCAGACCCAGTTGGGAAGCATGAGATGGGCATGAATCAGCAAAGAAAACTGCCTCACCACTTAACTCAGGGGTGTAACCAGAGATCTATTCCATGAGTCAAGCCTTTCTTAGGCTAAAACAATCACAGTGATAATGGTGATATGCCACCTTGGCCCAGATATTCAAAGGGTAGCACCTGGTGCAACAGAGCTTGCCAGTACAACCCTGCATTGCGCCCAGTGGGATATTGAAAGGGCTGCCAGGTGCAGCGCAAATCCCAATGTGCCGGGGTGCAATGTAATGGTATCTTGGCGCAGATGCAGGGGCGTGCCCATGCATATGAGGCACATTCAGATATTCAGCCTGGGGGTGTGGGCGCATATGGTGGTGCAGCCCTGCAGTGCACCCATAGGAGAATCAAAGTTGAGCCACAGAAGAGTGGGAACAATTCCTGGCCACCTACAGGCGGGCTTCTGTATTGCAGAATGCAAAACAGCAGCAGCCAACCCGTGGTGGCATCATCACCAGAACACCGTCACAAGCACACGCCCCCTCGATGATCTACTGCCCCCAAGTCCCTGATTCCCCAATATATATATATAATACATTGCCGCGATCATGGTAAATCTCCATAGATCAACTCCTGGTGATCAGTGGCACCTCCATCCTGCCACCCACACAGAACCCCTTGCCCACCATGCTCCACCCCGCCATCATTGGCAGGCAGCTGCATCATGACTGCATACCAGCCAGCCTTGGGCTCGCAGGGGCATACTGTATTAGACAGTCCCAAATATGTGAATGACTTCATTCACATATTTGGGTAGGGGGTAACACTGGATCACCAGGAATTGATCAATGGAGATTACCATGATCATGGCAATGGGTGTGGAGGGTTCCACTAGACCACCAGGGACAGTAAGAAATACATAAATCAGGAATCAGGAATTCGGATGGGAAGGGACCACTAGACCACCAGGAGCGGAGATGTATTTTATATATTTCTCCATCTCTCCATCTATATATCATGGGACTGGGGGTCCACTAGACTACAAGGGCTTTGAGTAATACATATACTGTGAGTGCAGCTACAGGGTGGGGGTGACCTGGGATCCCTACTGCACATGTCATGCTGTGCAGGGTGCCAGGCCACAAGTCACCGAGCAGCCCTGTACAAGGCATGCAAATGGGGCCATAAAGACATGCAAATGACCCCATTTGTACCTTGCTATATTATGGCCTCATTTGCATGCCCTGCTGAATATCACGGGTGATGCACCTAGCGCAACTGCACTTGGGCGAGGCGCATCTCAGTGCTCCTATCCGAGGCTTGCACTGGCACAGTGCCATTGCCATGCACAGTATGTGCGCTGACCATGCCATATTCTGTGAGTGCTGTGCCAGGTGCATCCCTGTTGAATATCACCTGGTCCTGGTGCATCACAGTTTCGCTGTGCCCAGGCTGGCGCCACTGCCCGGCATAATCTGAATATCCAGGCCCTAGGTGTACATATATGACTAATCCTGCTGTGTCCTGAACATCAAGAAACATGAGTGGGCAAAAGGAAAACATTGCTAAACTTTGTGGAGAAGGATCAATGAGCCAAGCCAAGCACCCTATTTACTAATCAGCAACATCTTAATCTGGTTCAGTTTCAGTTGGTTGCTGGTGTCCCTACTATTCTCCCTCCCTAGGACAAGGCTGAAAATAGGAAGAATTGCCTAGGCCTCCTTTCCGTCAACAAAAATTAAATAAATATGGTGCTAGCCACCACCACTTTTAAGATCATCATAAGTTATGGTGTGCAACAGCTTGATACCTTTAGAAAAGCTGCATTCAGATGAATGCAGAATTTACAGTATTGATTTGTTGCGTTGCGCCATCATGCACTATTGCTGAAAGTGATGGTGGCACTGCAAAAAAACTCAAGATGACAAATCATCTGACTTGTCAATTAAATGCACTGCTTTGGTATTTAGTAAGCATTCAAATGTGCACTTACTGTATATATGACTAAGGCAAGACACAGATGACCTGCACCCTGGGATGGCACAGGAAGCAGCAAACTCACTGGTTAACACAAGAATCAGTGAGCCAAACCTGACTACAGAATTAAATGAATTAGGAAGAAACAATGTCAGTGAACTACATTACCACATTTAACAGTATATCTGGTAGTGTTATGCAGAATTACACAATTCCTCTCTATTGCAGAATTCTGCAGAAGTTCTGAAATTCAAGGAACAATGTGGTATTCATAATAGACTAATACAATGAATATTACATTGAGTCAAAGAGCGCCTCAAAGAGTTAAAACTAAAGGGCACCTTTCAGAAAAAGTGATGGTCACGGCGAGGTACCCAAGGCTCAGTTCTGGGACCTAAGGTTCATACTAAGGTAAGATGAAGGAGCTAGTAGGCGAGGCCATAATGCTCCTATACTAGGCCATGGAATAGTAAGATAAGTCATACCCTGACATAATTAAATTGTCAAGATGATGGTTGAAAGTCACTTTAGTATTACTAGTGACTACATTGGATGGGAGCGATTCCAAGGCCCAATAATCCTAACAGTGAAAAAATTACTTATGGCTGATGTGCTTAAAGGATTTACCAGAAACTGGAGAATATGACCTCTCATGTTATGTACAGATTTTTAAAAGAAAGACCTAATTCAGACATAATATATGGATCCTGAATAATGTCATATAAAGAAGAAGATCTCTGCGAATATGCCTAGTAGTTTGTGGCATTCATTTTAATATATCCAGCCTAGACTCATATGATAACAGTTCCAGCCCAGACATTTTTTAGTGTATTTACGTTGGACCTTTCAAGAGAATAATTTTCATTTTTTTGAAAGGACACCATAATTGTGAGGCGATTCAAGATGGGGTCTAACACAAGATCTAAATAACAGTAACAACACTTCCTTTTCTAGAGATCTAATATTGCTAAAATAGACCACATCATTTTATTAGATGTACTAATAACAGAATGCATATGCTTAGAATAGGTTAAGTTTTCAGATATTGTTATACCCAAGTCTTTTCATCAACAGTGGTACACAATGGAAATCATCAAAACATACTGGAATTTTAGATTATTGGTTCCCAGATGCATAACCTTGCATTTAGCGGTGTTTAACTTCATTCCCCATTGTGTTACCCAAGTACTAATTACATCAAGATCATGCTGAATACAAGATATTTGATCAAGGTTGGAGCTGGGACCTCTGATCTTAACATCATCTGCATACTTAACAGTGTTGATAGAAGGAGGGCGGTTCAGGGGTAATGTGAGGAAGTATTATTTCACAGAGAGGGTAGTGGATGCATGGAACAGCCTTCCTGAGGAGGTTGTGGGGTCTAAAACTGTGGGAGAATTCAAGAATGCATGGGACAGACATAAAGGCAATTCTTGTGGGGGTAGGAAGAAATAGGCTGTTGGTTAACTAGGATCTGCAGCCTATCCTGTAGGTAGGGAAATGGGCAGACTAGATGGGCCAAGCAGTCCTTATCTGCCGTCAAAGTCTATTTTTTCTATTTATTTATTTTTTTTCTGTTTTTGTTGGAGAGGCAAGAATTGGTTAAATCAGAAATGAAAGCCTGAAAAGACAGGGACTGAGAACCAATCCCTGAGGTACACCACTAAGCACTTTACCGATGTCAGAAAATGAACCATTAATCATCACTTTCTGAGTCCTATCTGAAAGCCAGTTTTGAATCCATTTAATTACATAGCTATTAATACCAAGAATATTAAGTTTTGAATAAGAACCCAATGTGGTATGGAATTGAAAGCTTTACTAAAATCAATAAAGATAACATCACATGCTACCTATTATCCAAAAGAGCTGAAATACTCATAGAAGCAGAGCAAGTTAGTAAGACAGCTTCTGCCCTTCTTAAAAGCCATGCTGTTTCTGGTCAGATTGGTCAATTATAGGAGACACAGTATCCTTGAGTAAACTTTCTAGAAGTTTGCAAATGGCTGACATCAAACTAATAGGTCGATAATTTTCCCATGTATGTTTAGGACCCTTCTTATGAATGGGAACTACAATGCCTCTTTCCATTCACAAGGAATGAAATTATGTAATAAAAGAGCTCAAATAGTATTTTTAATGGAAAAAGCAATATATGCGAAACTAATAAAGTAAGTGTCCTGCAATTAGATCTGCACCAGGACAGAATTTACCTTTTAATGATAATAATTTGTCAAGGATAGACTCCTCTGAAAAAGAATAGGAGGATCTGTAGGTACTGTACTATGAACAAACTATTGCACCTTATATACAGAAAAACTTTACAAAATTTGTTATTAAAGATGTCTGCCATAGCTTTTGGCTCATGAATTAATATGTTGTCAGATGTTAAGGGCCCAACCACACTTGGATTTTTCCTAAGGAGTTAATATAGGAATAAAATTGTTTAGAGTTAGATTTATCCGCTGATGATGCTAAATAAAGTTCCCATTTAGACTTAGCCTTTCTAATAGCAGATTTACATTGCCTACTTGTTTTCAGGTAGGATTCCCAATTTGAAACTGTCCTATTTTTAAATAGTTACTATGTTTTTATTTTTAAATTTATCAAGCGTTTAATGTTTTTATTTAACCATCTAGGAGACTGCTTCCCATTGGAGTTTAGATATTTAGATGGAATGTAGGTGACATGTATGGTCAAAATAATGGTTTTAAAAGAACCCAGCTCTGTAATGGGTTTGATCCTTAAACAAGGATAACCAATTTACCTTATTTAAGTAATGATTGATACTATGAATATCAGCTTTATCGTACAGATAGATAATCGAAGAATTATTATAAAAGACAACATGTCTATGTAAATTAAATAAAATAGAGTTATGATCACTGTTACCAATAGGAGTAGAGATGTACACATCCCTAATATCTAAGGTAGATCTGCTAGAACGAGGTCTAGTATATTATTGCCCCTTGTAGTATTTACCAATTGATGTAACTCAATGCCAAGCAGGTAGACATAAATTTATTACTAACACTACTAGATGCAGTTAGTGACTGCCAATTAATTTCTGGGAGATTAAAATCACCAGTAATAATAACATATCCCAATTGGGTAGCTAGTTCAAATTTGATAGAATAGCATCCATAAGTGAACTTGATGAGGTGGGGGAGGTAACATGTCCCAAGAATAATAAAGTCTAATTCAGATAGAAAAATTTTAAGCCAAAGAGTCTCAGTTGAACAGTTATGAGTTTTAATAAGGCAAGATATATTAATGGAATTGAATTTGTTAATAATGAATGTGGCAATGCCACCCCCTTTTTTCACTTGATTTAAATAAAAGGAATTATATCATGGAATTTGCATGATCCAAGGTGAGTCCTGATCTCCCATGTTTCAACAACTGTAACTATATCTAAATCTTTTTAGAAGTAACTGTTAATAACTGATCAAATTTATGTGTCAGGCTCCTTGCATTAAAACTTAGAAATTGCAATAAGTTACTAGACACTTTAGGAGAAAAGGATGATGGAGTTCGTAATTTAAATTCTCCCTCCCCATAAGTCAGTTTAAATTTAGATTAGAGTTTATAGAATGTAGAAATTGCTGATTCAACAGAGTATTCCTAACTTACTTAGATGCAGGCCATCAGGACAATAAAGCTCATTTCTGTCAATGAATTCCTCCCAGTGGGTTAAACACTGTATATTTTGTTGAAGACACCATAGCCTGAGCCAGTTATTAACAATTTTAATTTTATGGTTAAGAAAAATAGAGTACTGTGGGATTGGTAATATCTCAGAAAAATAATGTCACACCCTAGATCAACCAATTTATTAGTCATAGATACAAAGGCCTGTTTAATATTTTGAACATAATCCTGTAAATATTATTTGCACCAACATGAATTAAACACAATGAATTTGATTGGTGAGATCCAATAATATTATCAACCATGAATGTAAGATCAGTGATCCTAGCTCCACTGAAACCAGAGCAAGTTCTGTTGTGTTTGCCGGGCTCACATAGGCTCGATCTAAATGCTTTACTAAAAGTCACCCGAAACTTATAACTGCCTTGTATTAGGAACATCACTATCGGGACCATACATGGGGATGCTTCTTTGTCAGTTTGATTGGTAACAAAATCTATCAAAGGTGAGTTAGATGTAGAGTTGAACAATGAGTTGGAACGTGCAAATTATCCTCAATCACGGATATATCAGTAGAACTAAAACCTACATTTGTAGAGTCAGCAAGGGTGTCATTAGAATCCACAGAGATGACAGACAACGGATCAAAACTGTTATGTATTGGAATGACAAATTGATCAGCCTTGCGCCTTCTTTTATTTGTAGATTTAGACCCCTGTACATTATACAGTTACTTGTTTTCCGAACTATAAATTGAACCAGACTCTTCTTCTTTAACTCTCTTTTATTTGAAATGTCTGTAGAATTAGTAACAAATGAGGTAAAAGATGTACAGTTGTACTCATCTGTTTTATTGATTTCAGGAAAAGTATTTAAAATGGAATTAGATGTAATCTGATCAGTAGGAATATTACTAATGTGTGTAGCTGATTGAGCAATATTAAGCTCAGAATCTCTATTTGATTCAAGTACCAGAATCGACTTATAATATAAAGGAATTTTCACATTGCAAAACAATGTAATCTGTGCATTTAGTACATTGGAAAGGTAAATTATCAATAGCTCTAGCTGTCAAACTAAACATGTGGCAGGATGTACATTGTATTCCTGTTTCCCAGTTGTAGTAGTAACAAACACATTAGTGCATCTAGATATGTTAGTTATAGAAGCCATTTCAATATATGAAGTCAAAACCACAATCACTCAATGTACATTTACTCACAAGGGAAAGTCTGTAGTTTGGATAGTGCCAAAACCTTCTAACACAGCCGAACATGCTTAACACGTCGTGAGCAGCGCATGTCTTAAGCGCCGCAGTCGTGCCGCGAGTGGCGCACACCCTGCTCACCAGCTCACCCTGCTCGCTATGGAATGAATTAAGAAGGTAACGTGACCGAAGTGGTTACCGTTCAACCGAGCCCTTTGAATTTAATTATCAGTTCCCTGGATTAAACTCCATGAATTCCACTCATTCGTGGAACTGGTGTAGTGACAGAAGAGTTATGAACCCCAGTAGCAACAAATGCAGCTCTTTAAATGAAATGTGGTCCCCAGTAAAGACCCGAAACTACACTTCCTCTTCCTGCTTCCTCTAAAAGAAGTCAGCAGGACTCAAAACAACGTGTTGATGTGCAGTAGTACAAACGAGGACAAAGGACACCAAAAATAAGCTAAAACACAATTAAAAGTACGTTTTAACACATAGATAAGCTCAGCGTATACAGACAGCACTCTAAATGATTCGTTTTGGTACCAGTTCTATTTCATCTGTTTTAGTGACTAAGAGAAGGAGGTTATAAATTTAGGACAATATTAAAATGGATAAGATTAATACTACTTTTGAAGGTGACAACTGTAGGATGATCTTGGCAAACTTGTGAACTAGACAGAATGATGGAATATATCATTTAATATACACAAATGGCCAAGAATACATTTAGGAAAAAATTATTTGACTAATAATGTTAACAGATTACTACATGAAGAATGTTTTAAAAAATCAGTATGTGAGAAAGATTTAAGCTATAATGTATGACAGGGTGTGTGTGTCATGCTGGAATAACATCACGCCTCAGGTGGTTGGGTACAAGGCCGCAGGGCAGGTGCATCCAAGTCCTGAGAAGTTACATTATCCCAGTAAGACACACCCTGGATACCATTATTAGTATTATACAATGGCTCTCTTTTATAATAAAAAAGATTAAAAAGACATTTAAAAAAATTTTTTTTGTATGTGTAGGTATACAGTTTGAAAAATAAGTTCTGATGTTCGTCTTTGGCCAGTAGAAGGTGCAGCATTCATATTCATCAGGGTTTCACCCCCACCATGATGTGTTCTATCGTCTCTCTCTCTCTTTCTTTTGTTGGTTTCTCTCTGGTTTTGTAAACAAGTTTAATTGGTAGCACGTCAAGTCAGCAAGAGGAAATCCAGCATAGTCGGAAACAGCACAGACAAAGCTGCGAAAATCAAAAATGCACATGCAGAATACAGCCAGGGATGGAAAAAAATGTAAGTTACAAAATTTAATTGGAGTGGTTGTCCATGATGGCTTGGTGTTGTAATAGTAAATAGCATTTTCCCCAAATCCTCGCGAGTATTCTGTATGCACGTTTTCACTTTCACGGACTTCACCATGCTGTTTTACCAGACTGGATTTCCTCTCACCAACTTGATGTGGATCTGTTTGATTCAGCAGGTTCTGCTGAATTCACTGGGATCTGTGTGAATGTTTTCAATGTACAGAGTGATTTCAAGAGCATGGATCTGGGATTGCAAAATGGAGCTGATCAACCAACTGACTTGTGAGGACTGAGAGTCTTCTACTTCACGTGTGATCAGTAAGTCACTTGGTCCCACTGTTGATGTTTTGTTGTTGTTGTTCTTTTGGGGTTTTTTGAGAAAATTACTTTGAAAGTACTGAGAAACCACCTCTGTGCGTGGCTTTCAATGAAACAGGTGGCTGACCACCCACCTGACAAGACTAGCAAGAAAGAACTGTGAAGCCACGTGAAGTGGCATGGTTTGCTATTCAGCATGAGGAGCATTTATGCAGCAAGAAGAAAATAAATAGCATATCTCAAAGAACAAATTATTTAATAAAAGACAATTAGAATGTATTTTCCTCATAGGTCAGAACACAATTCTTCTGCTTTTACAGCACATATGCTTCACACACATTAAATAAAACTATGGGTCACAGGCTCAGGGTGGATTGTCAATGGAAGGAAACATTAAAACTTGAAAATACAACACAGAGGAATAAAAGTGATAGGAGAAACTGAAAGTGTGCCATACAAAAACAGAGTCGAACACTTATGGTTACACAGCCTAGAACAGAGGTGACTCAGACAGGACTCATTATTACTATTTAATATTCACATGGATAAAGAATTGTTTGAAAGTCTGAACTTTAGGTGGGGCAAAGTTAATACACATTAAAAGGCATAATAAGCTAACTGAAACCTTGGACTTTAGAATTAATATTGGACAATTATTTCACTCACAAAGGGTCATTAATATATGGAAAATATTACCATCTGAAATATAGTAAATTGTAATAAGTGACACATTCAAACACAAACTGGATACATTGGTTGATAGAAGAGTACAGCAAAGATTAAATTTACAGGCTTTTGAAAGTTAAAAGGTATAACTTGGGGCACAGGGTGGTTAGTAAGTAGCTCGGTGTGGAATAAATGAGAAATTTAAAATTGTATGACCTTTGAACTGTGCAGAACAACCATTTGGAATGCGCATAACAACACTTAGAATGCACACAATGGTTTAGAATGTGCACAACAAAAGGAATATGGGTCCTATCCATAACAAGCGTGTGTAGACATTGAGAGCTTGTCCATAGTGATCGTTTAAACCTCAAGAGCATAGCTCAAGAGGTTTCAGTCAGCATGGCAACCTCGAGATGGCTAGCTCACGCTTTGTTGTGATAGTGGCCCCTACATGTCTTTATAGTGTACAGTCCATTAGCTACAGGAAAACAAATCCTTATTGACAATACTATATTTGCCCTGCTGTATCCTTACTTTTCAGTTTTTTCCTTGCCACTGCTCTCTTTGCTCTTGCTATCAGTGCCGCAGCTTACTGACAGGTGGAAGTTAGGGTAACTTTCGCATGCACAAGAGCATTCCATGTTGTTGCTGCAGTAGTTATGTAGCTAGTGCAGCACAACAACATTGTTGAATGGATGGTTTTCCATCTACAAAAACATTCCACCATACACTATAAGGCTTTTGAGCAGGCTGACTTTATACAGAACAGAAACAGTTGGGGTCCAACAGAGGTTGTCTGAACCTTCTTTTGCAGTTAGGGAAAGGATTTAGTTGCTGGAAAAGCTTTAAATTCTGTTTCAGTCTGTAGACTTTAGGGCAGTAGTGCTGACTTGTGTAATAGTGTTGTGTGGTGTGCCAGATCCATAGCGGAAGCTGGATATTCATTTATCTTTTCTACAGGCATTTTGAACAGCTTTCTGGAAGTTTCTGTCCTTCTCAGCCAGATCAATTTACAGCCTATTGGGGCTTATATACCAGGGCTTCTCAATAGCAGTACTGCAGAAGCAGTTGGGTCTGGCAGAGGTTGTCTGAAACTTCTTTTGTAGTTGGGGAAAGGATTTAGTTGCTGGATAAGCTTTGAATTCTGTTTCAGTCTGTGGACTTTAGGGCAGTAGTGCTGTCTTGTTTAATAGAGTGTGTGTGTGTGTGTGTGTGTGTGTGTGAGCTACCTTCCTCCAAAGGAGGTTGCAGTGCTGGAGGTGCAGTGAGGGGCAGACACAGGGCTGATTCACTCTCGTGAGGAGTCAGGTGTGGGCCTAATCCCCCTCCCAGAGCACTGCTCATTTATAGTGGAACGCCTACCTGCAATTGGAGGAAGGGCTTCAGGTGCGGCTCATGTAGTTCTATCCAATAATGCAGCCACGGGGCAGGGAAAAGCATAGGTAGGTCTCAGTTAGGCATGTAGCATCCAAAATGAATTGCTGATTAGTGTGATAGGGCCTCAAATGGAACATCAGGTACAATTTCTGTTAGAGGCTGGGCTAGGATTAGTTAATTCTACTTGCTTTAGTGATAGTTAGTGTGGAGAGGCTGTATAGGTAGTGTGGACCATGGGTAGGATTGTTGGCTGCAGTGGTTGTGGGGCAGCAATGCAGATGAATATATTGTAGAGGCCGCGAGGGTGCCCAATATGCCACAGGCTAAGGAGGCTAGAGGAAGAGCTTCAGTGACTTGGCAGGGAGCTGGGAGGTTGAGGAATGAGGAGACGATTGCGCAGTAGGAAGGCTGACATCTGAGAGTACTGTGGGGCACCACAGAGAAGGAACAGTGAGTCAAGGGAGGGGAGAGAGGGCAAACTAGACAGGAAGCCAGCTGATGAAGGGTGGACTCTAGTAGGACCCAGAAAAAGTGGAGCAGCAGTAGGCAGGAGGGAGGAGAAAGCATGTAGTAAGGCAAAGGGATAGGGAACATGTTTGCTTTACTAGCAACGCATGGGAAAGAGGATGCAGGAGGTGTTTGCACAAGGGATAGCACTCACAAAGAAGAGGGATTGAGGAGCATTACTAGTGGAGATTGAGCATGTGTGGCAGGGGAGGGATAATATTCGAAGAGGTGTGGAGGGAGAGGGAGGTTGGTAGTCAAAAGGGAGGGTCTTAATTGGGAGGGACGGGTGGGGAGACACTGGGGCACATGGTAAAACACAGTCTTGAGTGGCTCCATAAATGAGAACCTGGGTGGAGGGGTGTCAATGGGCACAAAGAAAGAGGAGGTGGGTGTACTGGTGTTGGGGGACTCTATACTCAAGGGGTTAGATGGGGCAGCAAGTGGGAGAGGCACAGTAGGATATGGGTGGAGTTGATACCAGGATTAAAGGCAGACATGGCAGTACAGGTAATCCTAAGGTGCGTAAAGAGGGGTAGGAGGAAAACCACACATTATGGTACATGTGGGGACAAATGACCTAGCAGGGAAATGGTGGAGGTAACAAGGGAAGACTAAGGAAGTGGAAAGGTTGTGTGAGGAGACTGGGAGTCTGTGGCCTTCTCCGACGTGCTTCCAGTACCCTCGTAAGCACAGTGAGAAAGGAGACATTAGAGAGTTGAACACATGATTGGTGGAAGGATGTCAAACTAAGGGGTATGGGTTGAGATTGGCTGGGGCAGTACCTGGGATAATAACAATCTGTTTGCAAGGATAGGCTGCACCTGGTGGGCAGGGGAAGGAGGTATTAAAAGCAAAGACTGTGGAGGTATATTATGACAAAGGGTGGATTTAAACTTGATGGGGGGTGGCAAGTGGACAGCAGGTAGGCAGGGATCCGATAAAGTAGAACTCAGAGCCTACCCCCAAGGCTTGCAGGGCTAGACTCGGGGTGGCAAAAAGGAGGGAGTAGAAGGGAGGAGATAGAGGCTAGGAAGGGAAGGGGCATTATGGAGGGTGGTCTCATTGAATGCAAGAAGCTTAGGAAACAACCGCTTAGCTACAGGCAGCTCTTACAGTGTAGAGGGTGGATAGAAGTTGATGTTGATGGCAGATAAGGACCGCAAGGCCCATCCAGTCTGTCCATTTCTTTTTCAACCTTATAAATGTGCCATCAGCCTTTGCTATGTCAATGGCCCATCTATTCATACTCATCTGTATTGCTCCCTTATGCCTATCCCATGCAAGTTTGAAGCCTGCACTGTATTCATGTCCACCACTTCCTGAGGTAGGCGTTCCATGCAACCACCACCTTTCTGTGAAAAGAACATCCTCACTTACCCTTAATCAGCCTCTCTCTAATTCCATGCTGTGTCCTCTTGGCCTGCTATTTTTCTTATATTGAAACGTGTTAGACTCTCTCACCTTGTTTATGCCCTTAAGGTGTTTGAATGTTTCGATCATATCACCTCTCTCCCTTTTGCTCTAGGGTATACATATTGAGCTCTGTTAATCTGTCCTCATATGTTTTCTGATGCAGTCCCTGCACCATTTTGTTGCCATTCTCTGGACTGCCTCAATTAGGTTAATGTCCTTGTGAGTTGTGGCTCCAGTACTGCACACAGTACTCCAGATGGGGCCTAACCAGTGTCTTGTCAAGAGGATTATTACCTACCTCTTCTGACTTGTGATACCCCTACTAATACACCCTAACATACCCCTAGCCTTACCTGCTGCTTTGTGGTCTGCTAGGATGATTTCAGGTCATCGGTGATGATGATCCCTGAGTATTTTTCTTCCCTTGTGACTGCCAGCAACTCCCTCCCATTCTATAGGTGACTTCAGGGTTTCTCTTCCCTATGTGCATGATTTTTCACTTATTTGCATTAAACCCCAGTTGCCCTCTTCTGACCATTTTGCTAGTTTATCCAAATCTTTCTCATTCTGCCCACCCCATCTGGATCATCAACTCTGTTGCAGATCTTGGTGTCATCTGCAAACAGACAAACCTTACCTTCCAGTCCATCTGCAATGTCACTGATGAAGATATTGAAGAAGACTGGCCCCAGGATGATCCCTGAGGTACCCCACTTGTGGCTTGCATCTCTTCTGACTGATATTGCAGCTGTCACAGAAACATGGGCAACTGAGCACCTGGACTGGGATCTGGCAATCCCAGGATATAAATTATACCAGAAGGACCATAAAGGAGGGGGGAATGGTATTGTGAGGGAGGATGGGATCAAATGCACAAGGGACAAGGGAGAAGAAAGGAGAACAGAGGCAATCTGGCTGCAGCTCCTAGACTCAAGGGTAAGAAATTGAGGTTTGGGGTGGTATACAGGCTGCCTTCCCAGTCTGGAAGAGCTTGACGGGAGTTAGTGGACAAATCAAAAGGTATGTAGAAAAGGGAAGGTGGTCATCGTGGGAGATTTCAAGTTGCTGGGGTTGACTGAGCATTCCTGTCACCTCCAGTGCTAGGGAACAAGTGCTCCAGGATGCAATCCAGGAGGGTCTCCTGACACAGTTGGTTACTGTACCTACTAGGCTAAAGAACACTTTAGATCTGGTATTGTCGAATGGGGAGGCAGTAGAGGAACAAAGGTAGAGGACCCACTAGCCAACAGTGATCACCAAAGCGATCTGGTTTAATATCACGATGTGCAGGAGCTAGAGAAATCAGTTACTCGGTGGTAAACTTCAGGGGGTGGACTTTGGGAGGATGCAGAAAGTACTGAAAGGGAAACTGGAGGGCATAAGGCAGGAGATGGACGTGGAGCAGAAATGGGATATTATTAAATGGGGGGTTACAGAGGCAACAGAAGCCTGCACCAAGGCACAGAGCAAGAAAACCATGCTGGTTGATTAGTGAGGTTGTGGAGGTGGTGAAGGAAAAACAAGTGGCGCACTAGAGGTTAAGGAGGATGGGAAGGAAGGTGACAGGGAGGAATATGCAAGATGGTCCAGGGGTGACCAGAAAAGCAAGAGAAACCAAGGCCCAGAGGGAGCGGAGATTAGCACAGAGAATTAAGGGGGGACTTTTTCAGATATGTCAGGAGAAAGAAAGTGAAAGGAGACAATAATGAGGATAAAAGGGGTGAGGAGGACGGAAATGGGTGAGGAGCAGGCAGAAGCACTGAATGAATACTTTTGCTCAGTGTTCACAGAAAAGGTGGGACCACTACAGCATGGCTGGGAGGGTGGGGACAGGGGAGAGGAGGTGACAGATGGAAGAATTGAGGCAAATAGAGTTCTAAAGGGACTGAGGGCACTGAAGATTGACAAGGCACCAGGGCAGATGGTATACACCCAGGGTGTTGAGGAGATGGCGGAGGTGTTGGCGGAGCCACTGGCATATCTGTACAACACCTCACTGGAGTCAGGATGTGTGTCACTGGACTGGAGGATGGCACATGTAGTACCATTGCACAAGAGTGGGCCAAGGCATGAACCGGGCAATTATCGTCCGTAAGTCTCACCTCCATAATGTGCAAACTCATGGAAATGATACTAAAGGAAAGAGTGGTGTCATACATGGAGGACAATGGCCTCCAGGATGTGAGGCAACATGAGCTTGTTTCAGGAAGTCTTGTCAAACCAACCTCATACAATATTATGACTGGGTGACAGGTGAGCTGGATAAGGGTCATGTGGTGGAAGTTCTTTACTTGGACTTCAGGAAGGCCTTTGATTCAGTGCCTCATGGGTGACTTGGGGAGAAGCTAACTGGTGTAGGGGTAGGAACAAAAATGATAAACTGGATTACAAGCTGGCTGAGCGGCAGGCTGCAACAGGTGGTGGTGAGAGGGGAGGGAGCTCTCAACTCCAAGGCCGGTGATAAGTGGGGTGCCACAGGGCTCTGTGTTGGGGCCAGTATTGTTTGGGCTCTTCATGTCAGTCATTGCACTCTGGGTGGTGAGCAAGGCAAGTCTGTTCACTGACGACACCAAAGTCGGAGCAGTGGTGGATGAAGAGGAGGGATGAAAGCAGCTGCAGAGGGACCTACACAAGCTAGAGGAGGGTCAGAGAGGTGGCAGCTGGGGTTCAATGCAAAGAAGTGTAAGGTTATGCACTTTGGGTGAAGAACCCAAGGAGAGAATACTGGCTGGGGGTTAAGCTGGGGATCACTGAGGAGGAGAAGGACCTGGGGTAATGATAACAGGGACCATAAACAACACTGCTCAGTGCAGGAGGCAGCTGCAAAGTGAACAAAATGCTGGGGCATAGCGAGGGGTTTTGTCCAGTCAAGAGAGGTGATCTTACCTCTCTACAGGTCGCTACTAAGGCCGCACTTAGAGTACTGTGTGCAGTTTTGGAGCCATACCTGAAGTGTGATATCAGGCTACTGGAGGTGCAGAGCAGGGCAACAAAAGATGATATGTGGAATGGAGGGAGATACTATGACAGAAGGCTGGGAGACCTGAATATGTACACATTGGAGGAGAAAAGGGACAGGGGACATGACAGAGACATTCAAGTATCTGAGGGGAATCAATAAGGATAGGGCAGATAGGGTCTTTAAGTTAAGGAGGGGAGAGTCACCAGGGGCACAAGCAAGAATAGGGTAAGAGGAGACACTGTTTCACAGAGAGGGTGGTAACAAATGGAACACCCTACCAGAATGGGTGGTATCATGTAAATCTGTGAACAGCTTCAAAAGGGCAGGGACAGGGAACATGGGAGTGTGAGGGTGGGGGTGGTGGTGGCAGTGGGATGACAAAGGAAGGGGTGGGGTAGCTGCAAACTAGGGGTGTTGACTTTACACTAGAGCAGACTTAGATAGAATGGGTGGTCTGTTTCTGCTGGGACATTTGTATGTTCATAAAAAGCTAACCATATACTATATAGCAAAAGTCTGACATTTCCACAGTTTTGTTGCCGATCATATTCTGTGTTGAACAAAAGAAACTGCAGTTCACTGTAATCGCAGTTTCCTTGGTTAAGTTGGAATTCCATGGAATTCACCTTGAAATTTCACCAACTTTTCAGATGTGAAACTAGATTTCACATTCTACACAGCTGTAATGTTTGGTACACACAGTCTATGAAAATACATTTTCAAACTCAAACAGCACCCTAAAACACAGATAATGAAAGTAATGAGAAACAGCTGCAGAAAGGATTTTTCCCCAAACTTTTAGGGTCAGGTCACATGATCAGCCTTATGCAAACTCCCAGAGCAATGTGCTCTAGGTTAAAATGATCAGTTCCTTCCCCAATACCACCAAATACTTCCACCAATACCTGAATTTGATAAGCAGTTCACATTTGGTGCACATCCATAGTACTTATGATCACTTCAAAGACAGTTAAAATCCTCTCTCCTTCCTTCTCAGTTCAGAGTTCTGATGCCAGCAGCCAGAATAGCATAACAGAACAGGGTTCTATGTCGTAATGGCAATTTGGAATAGCTCGCTGTTGAGGGCAAGTGCACATCGCTGAAAATGAATTTCAGTAATGCACACTGCAGCAAGAAGAAAGGGCATCAAGACCTAGTATTTTTTTTTAATGAGGACTGAGCCCCCGCATCCTCGACTAATGGATTCTCATCTCCAGGGGGTGTTTGAAAATGTTCAAAATGAAAGCCGTCTGCCAGCAAAAAAAAAAAAAAACACAGCACGGACCCGAACCCTGCATCCTGCACCTCCCAATTGACCACCCTCACCACCACACTAGTGGACCAGCTCAGCAGCTGCCCCACCACAACCCTCCCACATACCATCCTTCCCTGCCTCTCCCACCGCTCATGTGCATGCGTGCATATACACACATACTTCCCATCTCCATATGTCACCCACCACAGTATCCAGTCATCCCCTGCCAGGTGGCCCTGAACACAGGTGCCGTAATTGAGTTGCCATTTTGTAGGTGCCCAGTTGTGGTTGAAACATAGAAATGTAGAAACATAGACTATGACGGCAGATAAGGACCACTTGGCCCACCTAGTCTGCCCATTTCCTACTTACATGATAAGCCACAGATCCTAGTCAACCAACAGCCTATTTCTTCCTACCCCTCACTAGAATTGCCTTATGTCTGTCCCATGTATTCTTGAATTCTCACAGTTTTACACCCCAACCTTCTCAAGTAGGCTGTTCCATGCATCCACTACCCTCTATGTGAAAAAACTTCCTCACATTGCCCTGAACCACCCCTCTATCTTTAAATTGTGCCCCCTGTTCTTGCATGTCTCTTTCTGAAAGATGCTACCCTCTTGGATTTTGTTGATTCCACTGAGGTACTTGAACATTTCAATCATGTCCCCCTCCTCCTTTCCTCAAGGGTATACATATTAGCTCTTTTAGTCTCTCCTCGTATGGCTTCTCTTGCAGACCCTGAACCATTCTAGTTGCCCTCCTCTGGACTGCTTTGTTTTGTTCAAGGATTACCACAGAACACAGAAGCTGCCTATAGCTTGCAGCATCTGGCCATTTGTTTGGGGCTCTCCTCTCTGGACCTGACAAGGAAAGAGAAGGTGTCTCTTCTTGAGGTGGTCAGCAGGTCCTGGCAACGCCCTTGGAGGAGGTACCACAAGGCTTCCCCAGGGCGGTGGCATCTGGGGTGGAGGAGAAAGAGGGGTTAAATAGAACTGGAGGCCAGCAGTTCCTCTCTTTCTTCTCCTTTTGGATTGAAGACAACAGCGAGTCCACCAATCATGCAGGCCAATTCAGTTGTCTGAGGCAAGAGAGTTTTATCTGTTATGGCATGCATAAGGAGGAGAGGAAAGACAAGCTAACCCTGAACAAAAGGGCTCATTGTTTTACTGGATTTGCAGGACTTTTCCATGAGTGGCTGCCAGCCTTTTGACCCCTGAACAAAAAGGCCCATAAGGATGGTGAGGTTAAGTTAGAATTGTCTCATTGTCCCGCCAGTGACATGTCCAATTAGAAGTGGGCTGCCTACAACCTCAGTTTGAGCAGCCATTACTCTGTGATCTGAATGGTAGAGTTGTGTGGCGAGATTCACTGCCACCACCAACTCGCTGTGTGATTCTCAACAGGCTATCCGCTAGCAGGTGCATTTTTCAAAATTCAGTAACTGCATTTGATTAGTGAGCCTGGGTCTGTTAATCAAGAGGTGACAGAATACAGCACAGAGTGCAAGGACTTTTGCCTCTAGTCACGGGATCACCCAGGAGTCTAGTTCCTTGTTTGGGTTTTGCACGCTGCAGATCTTGCCAGCTACGAAGACCTGTGGCCATCTTGGGCATAGCAGCTGTTGTCGGCCAGTTTAGCTGTTTGGTGAGCAGGCAATGCCAAAGTTCTTCAGCAGGGACTCTGGAGGTAATTTTCTGGCAGGTCTGGACAGGCCTTCTTAGTGGCCATTGTTTCCCAGTGTGGCTAGGACTGGGGCGGACCCAGTATTAGAGGATATGGGCTGGTTGGATCTTGGGGCACTCAAGATGGCAGCTGGGCACTCATGGTGGCCTTCTTGGGTGAAGCCTGGTGGGAGTAGTCCCTGAGCATGGCTTCAGCCTTAAAGGACAGGTTCTCATCAGCCAGGCACCTGTGGTGTCTTGCTGCCCAAGGGTGTGGGTTGTAATCCATAACTCCTCTGCTTCATGGAACTCAGGCAGGATATTATGGATAGGTGTATGTGTGTGTGTCTCTATCTCTGTATCTATATCTATATATTATAGTGGCATGGTAGTGCCACTATAGTTAGGGTTGAGTACCCCATTTAAGGTTAAAGTGTGAAATTTTGCATCTTAATAACTTTGCTACCATACAACAAATTTGTCTGAAATTTAGCAGGCATGGAGTAGTGCCATAGGTATCTGGATCTGCTAAGTTTTGTAATGGTCGACTACACGGTTTGCGAGTTATAAAGCAACATTCCGTAATGTATTTATGCTTTTTACACATTCTTTGCTTCGCACCTACAGGTCACACGGTTTGCCTGACCAGTCCAAAACTTCAGGGACATGCAACCAGGGTCCCCTGATGTGCCTTTCAAATATTTAGTGAAAAAATATTTAACAGATCAAAGTTATTCAAAAACAAGTTTCCCATTATAGTCAATGGGAAAAGTTAACAAAAAATTCCACAGTGTCACAAATGCAGTTTTAGTGTCTCAATGACCCCTGTAGTGTCATGAGTCAGCCATTTTTTTCAGTTAGTTGTCACAGAAATGCTTTGTTATTTAAATTTGGGACCCTCTAGGGACACAATTCTTTTGTGTTCACCTAGTTGGACCCTGAGAATACTAGCCATGTCTTTTTGGGGGTTAAACACCCAGAAATATGTTTTGAAATTTTTGTAAACTGTAGTGTCACAAAGTAGTGTCGCACTTACGACACCTTCGTGATTTTTGCAAAGTGTCGTGATTTTTGCTACACTATGGCCAAATTAACAGGAATTCTTTGCCACCCTGCTGTAAAGAACAGTTTGGTCTTTTGGGCTGAAATTTGGAGGAAAGAAAGTCAACATCCACAGATGTACCTTTTGGTAGTTTGGTGACAAAATATTTCAGGGATGCAAAGTTATGGTACTCGAATGTGATGCTTTTCCCGTAGACTAACATTAAGTAGTCCATGCGTCCTTTTGGGGCCCGTATCTCAGAAATGCCTCAAGATATGGACTTTTCATCTGAAAATGTTTAGCCTCCACTAGTTGGCTAAGTGAAAACTAGCCAGGAAAGTCATAATTCACATGAAATTTTAATTTTTTCACGTCGGACGGTTCCTGAGATATAAGCAATTTAGTAGTCCAAGTGCTCATTTTCTGCTCCGAGGCCCATTATTATGCATACATTCTTTGCATTCACTGTGTTCTCTATGCAGCTGTTGGTGAAAAAAGGATGTGTGCTTTTTTACTGTCACAATTAGCGTTCCATTTGTGTATCTGTAACCATTTTCATTAATGTTCTGTCTATGCCACAGTGTGTGTTACCTTTGCGTTTTTGTTTGCACTAGCATTTGCATTACTGTTACCATTTGTGTTTCCATTACAGTTTCTGTTTGTGTTTCATTTTCATCATCATGCATTACCATTTGCTTGTGTGTTTCCGTTTCCTTTAGGCGTCATCGTTGTTGTTACCATTAGCATTTGCATTTACTATTATGGTACCATAACCATGCGCATTACCATTTGCATTTCCATACGCACTTGTGTTTGCATTTCCATTTGCATTATCATTCCATGTACACCACCATATGCGTTACCAGTTGCATTTTCATTTGTGCTTGCATTACTGTTAACATTTGCATTCCATTACTGTTTTTATTTGTGTTTCGTTTTGCGTCACCGTGTGCATTTCCATTTGCATTTTGCATATGAGCTTCCATTGCATTTGTATTTCTGTTTGTGTTTCCTTTGGTGTCATCATTGCTGTTACCATGTATGTGTTTCCAATTATGTTATCATGCCCATGTGCATTATGGTTTCATGTTCCGTATGCACTTGCATTTGCATTTTGTTTTCATTAATGTTTATGCTTGTGTTTGTATTACCATTTGTGTTATCATTTATGTTGCTACACCTTGTGCATTAGCATCACCATGTGATTTGGCCGTTTTCCATTGCGTTGCCATTACTTCACCATTTATAGTGCACATTCACAAAGAAGGAAATCGGCAAAAATGTGCTTATGCATCAGTTAGGGTTGTTCCACAGCGACAAAAGCAAGGAAATGCGATGTTAGGGTTCCTAACTCCCTTGTACTTCACCCCACCCCCACCAACAGGCATCGGGTGTTCGTTGTGGTCATTGGTCCTAATTCTCACCCCATTTTCCTATAATGCACCACCTCAGCTTTTTTTGCACATGGGATGGGGTGAGAGTTAGAACTGATGACTCCTAATGCACAACCCATTGTCTGTTGGTGGGGCCTGGGTGGGGTAGGTGCAAGGGGTGGATCCCTAACATCGAATCTCCTCACTTTTGTCACTGTGGAGCAACTCCTGACTGATACATTAAATGCAACACCACCAGTTTACGGTGATTAAAACAATGAAATTCCATTTCAAGACTTCGTTTCTGGAATTGCACTGGTGACTGTTACTCTAATTTCTGGATTTTACCAGGATTCTGCTATCATTCTTTTAGTAGGTGCATAAATAATCAGAATTAAAGAAGGCTTAATATACAGAGATTAACGAAAGCAAATTGAAACTAGCACAAAAGGAATTCAAAAACGCAAGTTTTGAGATATACTAAACTGATATAAAATGCCAGATTCCATGAAATTTGCTTTTACCAGTCTTCAGGCAGCCCTAATTCCAGAATTTTACTGGATTTTCTGGTAAAAAAAAAAAACAGTGGCTTTGATTAAACAGAGTTTTTTGCCATGAAATTATATATTTATATATATATATATATATTTTTTATTAGGGTTATGGTTGTTTAATGTTCAAGGGAACTTTTGAGGCTTATAAGTTTGTATTGGTTCAACTGACTTCCATAACATTTGGCAAGTGGAGGTGCTGGGGTAGGTGTCTTTGTGTGCCAAATTTGGTTGAAATACCTTTGTAGTTTTTGAGACACAGAGTGTTGAAAAACAGAGAGTTTTGTGGTTTGGGGCTTTTTTTGCTCACCTGTATCTCAAAAATGGGTTAACAATGTTGCCTGAAATTTTCAGGGTAGAAAGGCTTGGCTTCACAGGTGTGCCTTTTGAAGATATGGTGGAAAATATTAATCCGTTGCAGAGTTATGACATGTTGAATTTCCCATTATGTTCTATGGGAAAAATAGAAGACAGGCAAGGAAATAGAATCTTGTTTAGGGAAGAGCTGTTGGGAGATGGATTGTGCATCAAACAAGGATTCTATTGTAGGTGATAGATACATGCTGTATCGAAGAAAATGAGAATTTCTGGTTCAGAGAAGAAACAAGAATAGCAATACTAGCACTGTATAGGCTCACCATCACAGGGATCACTGCTAGATGCCAGTATATTGGTGCCCCACACACATTCATCTCTGGTACAATTCTTTTTTTTTTATCCCTGAACCTAGAGACATAGTCAGCGAGACAGTGAGTAAATGAGAAAGGGATACAAGAGTGTTTAATGCAAACATGCCGCAGTGCTGTATTGCCCAGTATGTCACAATATTTTCTGATACATACCTACCATCAGTACAGTATTCACTGCCTATTGAGATCAAATTTAGTTTGCATCCACCATTGTACAAGTGTGGCAGTATATCCTACACATTGTCTGCAGTTTTATTGCTAGATATTTCTCTACAATAAGTGACAGCCCATGCCCCCACCTGACCCAAATTCAGAAATCTCCATAGCCTTCACACATAGGCACAACTCACAGACTGCAGTCCCACCCACCACCCTCATTTCCACGTACACCTTTATTATAAATAAATGAATACATTTCTCCCACTCCTCCTTCTGTGCCATCTCACCTGCCACCCTCATTCCCCGGTCCTCAGTCCATGTAAAAATTACCCTCCTCTCCTTCCTCTGTGTAGTCCCACCCACCACCCTTGTAGCACAGTCCCCTTTCTTATACATATATATATCACTCCCCACTCCTCCCTCTGTGCAGTACCACCAGCCACCCTCATTCCCGGGCCATGTAAAAAATTACCCTCCCTCCTCTGTGTACTCCCACCCACCACCCTTGTAGCACAGCCCTCCTTTCTTATACATAAATAAATCCCTCCACTCCCTCCTCCCTCTGTGTAGTCCCACCTTCCACCCTCATTCCCTGGTCCACGTAAAAAAAAATTGCACTCCTTCCCCTCCCTCTATGCAGTCCACTCACCACCCTCATTCCCCAGTACACCTTTTTGTATAACAAATCCCTCCCACCCTCCTTCTGTGCAGTCCCACCCACCACCCTTATGCCCGGTCTCGGTCCATTTAAAAATTATCTTCCTTCTCTCTGCAGTCCCACCTGCCACCCTGGTCCCTGGTCCATGTAAAAATTACCCTCCCTCCCTCCCTCTGTTCAGTCCCACCCATCACCCTTGAAGCCCAGTCCCCTTTCTTATACATATAACTCCTCACACTCCCTCCTTATGTAGTACCATTCGCCACCCTCGTTCTCCAGTCCCACTTTTAATGAAAAAAAATCCTAGATGTATTTTTCTTTTTATTACCTGTAAATAAGAAAATGGTCCACCGTCATTTCCTCAGTCCCGCCTCCCCATCCCCAGCCTCCCACTAAGCACCCACCTCCTCTTACCCCACCTTACCCCATGCTTACCTCTGGAGGTTGGTGCTGTCATCTTCAGTGGACAAGAACATATCTGGCCTCTTCCAAGCTGTGCTACGATCTGAAGACTCTAGGTAAGTGCCATATAATCAGAGTCAAAGGGGTTTCAACTTATGTTGATATCTCAGTGAGTTTTATGAATTTTTGCACCAAATTTTCAACATGGGTTTCTTGGGATACCAGCCTCACGAACACAGTCACTGTCATTTCATTTCTCACTCATGAAAGGTGACTTCACAGTCACATTGTGGAATCACCTTTGGGACCAATGAATAGAAATGACAGTGCCACTGTTCATGAGGTGGGGTTCCAAAAGCCCGTGTTGCAAATGTGGTGAAAAAATAACAAAATGACCGTGTTATGAGTGTGCATTTCACAGTTTCTATGCACGCTAGTAACTTCACCAATGTTTTATATTTTCACCCCAGATTTCCAGCATTGCCATTTTTCATGTCTCCATATGCAGAGTATAGCTGTCATTTTCATATCCTGCCCAAAATGTGTTCTCACATTTGTGGTGCAGAATGGCTGTGATATGCAAAATCAACTTGGATGGATTAGCAAAATCACAGTGCAACTGTTCGGAGGGGTGGTCCCATAAAACTGTGTGGATAATTGTTGAAAAATTCAAAAATTGACCCAGTTATGAGCATGTGTTGGGCAGTTTTGATGCACGCTCTTACTTCACATTTTCATGTTTTCACCCAGGTTGTCATCATTACCTTTTTTCACACCACCTCATGATTATTACAGATGTCATTTTCAAATCCTGCAAAAATGTTTTCTGACCTGTGGTGCACAACGCATTACATGTTGCGCAGAATTATATATAAACAGGGATTTTAAAGTTTTCTGTACTGGGTACATGTGGTGAGATGATAAGGTGGTTATGGTCCACATTTGGGGTGAAAATTATTTTAGATGGCACAGTTATGAGTATTTGTTGCAATTTTGCTGTGCCTACTTGAAACTATATATGGAAGTGCAGGGGCCAGAGACCCTGTGTTCCAAACTAGATACATACATGCATCTGTGGAGGGATGGGTGTGCAGGGTCTGAAGGACTCTACTATCCCACTATGACATATGAATACTGTTATACTATCTGGATGGGATAGAGCTGCACACTGTTATACTATCTGAAAAGGAAGGAAATTTATTGCAAAATTCCATTAATGCATCAGTAACGGTGAATAGCGATAAAAGCAGGAAATGAGGAGTTAGGGTTTCAACCCTAATGCCCCACCACCAGGGCAATCTCACCCCTCACACACTAACAGGCGTCTGGGTGTGCATTGGGGTCAATGGCCTAACTCACATCCCATTCCATGTGTATGTTTATAATTACATGTTTTACGATTACAAAGTATGGAAATTAAATGCAGAAAACTTTGTCAACACACCAATTATAATGCATATAGAGCTCAAAAACCCTGGCACAATATATCAGTTGGGGGTGAGGATATAGCATGCACCAAGCAGGAAAGGGATCTTGGGGTTGTCATCTCTGATGACCTCAAGGTGGGAAACAGTGTGACAAGGCATCAGGTAAAGCAAATAGGATGCCGGGATGTATAGGCAGGGGCATCACCAGCAGGAAAAGGGAGGTCATAATTCCGCTATACAAGACACTAGTGAGGCCCACCTGGAGTACAGTGTACAGTTCTGGAGACCATACCTGCGTAAGGACATAGACAGGGTAGAGAAGGTTCAGAGGAGGGCAACAAAGATGGTGCATGGGTTGCATCACAAATCCTATGAAGACAGGTTGAAGGAACTGAACATGTACTCCCTGGAGGAGAGGAGGAGAGGGGATATGATAGAGACATACAAGTATCTTACAGGAGGAACAGGGGCAGGAAAACACTATTTTTAAGCGAAAAGATGTTTCAGGACTAGAGGGCATGGGATGAAGTTGGAGGAGGACGATTCAGAGGAAACATGAGAAAGAATTTCTTCACAGAACGGGTGGTGGACAAGTGAAACACCCTGCCAGAGGAAGTGGTGGGGGCTGAAACAATCACGGGATTTAAGAATGCATGGGATAGACATAAAGGAATTCTAGAGGTCAGGGTAAGGAATAGACTTCTAGGAAAACAAACTGAACTTAGCTCAAATGGGCAGACTAGGTGGGCCATAGGCCCTTATCTGCCGACACTGTCTATGTATCTATGTATCTATGTAATTAGGGTTTCGGTCATGCCATTGAAAGTATGGAACTATCAGGTTAGGGTGTACAATCATAATAGCACACCCAGACTCACAAAACAGTTGCACACATTGCTACCATACAGAACTTTAACCGCAACACTTACAACAGCTTATATTACGGCACTATAATGGGCAGCACTTTTAAGCCAACTCATGTCCCTAACGAGGAAGGAAAAATCTGAACCACATGTGATCTCACACAGGTAGTCCAGGACAAGCTGGAAAAAGAGAGGTGGCTGGGGTTGGTGAGTTGCAGTTTCCACCTCCTTGCTCTAATCTAATAGTATCCCTAATCTGTTTAGTGCTGAAAAGGTGCCTGGGGAGTTCAGGATGATCAATCCTCTAGCATACCCTAGGACTCTAACCACATTGATCCTTGGTATACATCTGTTCAACATGAGTAATTTTACAGAGCCATTGAGGTGGTTCGTAGCCAGGCTCATGGCAGAGATGGCCAAAACAGACATTGAGTCAGCTTTTCGTCTTTTGCCGGTGCACCTTGATGACAGGGAGCTCCTAGGCATGAAGTTTGCAGGAGAATATTACCTGAACACCTGCATGATCATGGGATGCGTGATAGTGTGCACAGTCTTTGAGAAGTTTAGCTTATTCCTGCACTGGGTCATGGTGCAGGCTGCCAGGAACTTTACTATTGTGCCCTACCTTGATGACTTCCTGTTTGTGGGGCCGGCTGGGTTGTAGTTTGTGGATTGACACTGGCGTCATTTGAGGATGTATGCCGGGATATCAGGGTTCCCTTAGCGCCAGGAAAGGGAGACCTCCCAGCACAGTTATGTCCTTTTGGACATAGAGATTGACACGATGGGTCAGCAGTGTCATCTACCAGCTGAAAAGTTGACTCCTGCAGGCACTATTGGGAAAGGCAAAAAGGTGACTCTGACAGAGGCACAGCAGTTGGTAGGGCACCTCATCTTTGCCTGCTGGGTCATCCCTATTGGGAGTACTTTCCAGAGGTGCAAAGTGAAGTTTGGGTAGGGCTATAAGATGCTGTACCACAGGATCTGAGTTGCAGAAGAGTTCCAAGAGAACTGGCATGTCTAGCGGACATTCATGAATAACTTCAGTGTGGTGGCAATGTGTCAGGAGCCTGGAGATGGCCAACACCTGTAATTCTTTATGGACGTAGCCAGAGGGCTTGGGTTTAGGGCATACTTCCAGGGGCAGTGGTGCATGGCCCAATTGCCACCAGAGTGGGCAGTGACAGGCCTGCAAAGGCAAATCATGCTCCTTGAGTTCTTTTCGGTATTAGTGGCACTGTGTGTTTGAGGCCCTAGACTGATGGACTAGATGGTCCACTTCCAGTCTGATAACACTTGAGAAGTGCACACTATCAATGGCCAGCAGGGACTGAAGGGCCTGTTGGGGATTTGATATGAATCTTTGATTTGAAATATATGTTGCTAAACATTAACTTTAAAACAGTTATGTACCTGGTGTTGACAACAAAATTGTGGATGCTTTATCTCATTCACAGTGGCAGAGATTCAGAGAGCTGGCACCTGCAGCAGAACAATAGCCTTAGGTGCCCCCCTTCCTTTGGGATGTGGTGACAGTAAGACTTGGAGATGCATGGATAATTTCATTGCACCATGGACAAGGAAGGCCTATCGCCATGGGGTGGAGCATTATCTCGTGGTGCAGGAAGAAGTAGGATGGCCTTATACCTGGCCAGTCCCAGAATATCAGCTGTATGAGTACATTATGTGGGCCAAGAAGGAAGAGCTGTTACAGAGGGTGGTGGGACATCATCTTTCTGAGTTATCATGGTTATCCCGGTGATGGGACTCAGACACCACTAAGACCTTCAAAGTAGGTAAGGTGATGGAGGGCTGGAAATCACAGTGGGCCCAACCAGACAAAAGTCATCCTATTACACCAGTGATCTTGGCCTGTATTTGGACAGCCTTGCCTTTGGTGAGCTGGAGTGCATATGAGGCACCTCTATTTGAGACTATTTTTCATGGCCTTTTGTGGGGCATTCTGGTATGGAACTTAACAGGCCACCTGAGCCAAAGAGACCCAGACCTGCTGGTTGAGGGATGTAGTATCCTCAAGTGAGGGAGTTTCATGTGAGTAAGGAAGAGCAAGACAGACCAGAAGGGAAGGGTTGTAGAGGAAGTTCAAAGAAAATCACAGCAAAGTCATCTGGTATAAACATGTTTTTCACTCTCTGTAACTCGGAGACTGCACATCATACCAGAAGGAAACCTGCCAGATGAAGAGATGTACACCACAGAAAGGTACATAACAAATTTGGGTCAAATCCGTTCAACAGTTGCAAAGTTATTAAAGTGCAAAATTTTGAGTTTAGCATGAAGTGCCTACTCAACCCCTAACTATAGGGGCACAACTGCACCCCTATAATATACTGTATAACTATAAATCTTTATTTCTATATGTATAATATATAACCCACTCTTAGGTGTGCAGTAGCACTCTGATATAGTCACCCCTGGTGTGCGCTAGGCGCACGAGGCTGCAGGTTGAGTGCATCAACCACCCAAGGCAGGTGTATATCAGAGTGTGACAGAATACCATAGAGTGGGTTATCTATCTTATAAATTGGCAAAATTGTTTTGGAGGGGGTAAAGTGCAGGTGTACGGTCGCGCTCACAACATACGCACAGTCATGTGATGTGTTTATGCAATCAGAACATTGGATTTGGATTTGAGAATCTCTCCATTTTATAAATATGTATAAATTTATATATGTATATATCTATATATATTTATTTCAAAAACTATGTTAATGCAACTGTTAGGGTTCATAGCACAGCGACAAAAGTATGGAAATGTGATGATAAGATTGCACCTCACCACCTCACCTCCACACAGCAACAGGCATTGGGGTGTCCATTGTGCCCTGTGCTGCCCCCACCTTCTCTTGGCAGGTTTCAAAGAGAGTAGAGGTCTTCATAGCCACCTGTCGAAAGGTGGGGCAGGAGTTCTCCCAGCATGATGATGGCAAGCCAGTGATGGCTTACCAGTTTTGGTTTATCCTGAATAAGACTATTTGGAAAGCTGGAGTGGATGCACAGGAGTTTCTGACACTCATTTCAGACTGGAGTGGCAAGAAATGCAAGGAGCTTAGGACTGTCAGATGGGAAAATCCAGACACTAGGGCACTGGAGGTCCCAGGCATACTTGTGCTATGTCTATCTGCACTTGCAGTAATTTGTTGCCTTGTATTTTGCAGGTAGTCTGGATGGTGCCAGGAGAGTATGAATCTGTGGGTATTCCTTCATTTGCTGGGCAGCAGTGAGAGCGTCTGACAAGCTGGGAGAATCAACCTATTGATTCTACTGCAGACAATGCGAATTTGATGGTCAGGTAAGAAGGGCATGCGCTGGAAGGAATTGGTCCAAGGTTACAGGTGGAGGCTGGCACAAAGAAGAGTCTGAGAATCTGGCCGATACATCTTGGGGGTGAAGACTTGGGGCTTGAAAGTGATGGACTTGCTGCTGCCAATGAAAGAGGATCTGCATTCTGTTCAGTGCTGGTGGCCCTATACGGCTGTCATCTGGTCGAACCAGGTTCAGAGGAAGTACTGGCTGCCTGCTAGAGACAGAGAAATTAATGCTGTAAGCATTTCAGTTAATTGTACATGAGATTCTTTCATGGAATCCAAGGGGGGCTGTGGTGAGACATAGGAAAACGATCCATCCTGCTGGGGCCTTTTTGTTGTTAAGGAAGGAATAGATACAGTATGTTATTGAGTTCATTTAGGCAGGTTTTGGAGAAACAGTTAGACTGAGCTCCTGGGGTGTCTAAATGGGTCCATTCTGTGGCAGCAAGGAGGAGTGCAGACTGAGGGTAAGGGGAAAGGGGGGCAAGCGAATTCTTCTGAAGGGATCATCACCTTCATTTGGCATAAGCCAAGGTACCACAGGACACAGACTAGACAGAGCGGTTGTGGTCCACCCTTATCAGGTTACCCTACAATGATAGCAGCACAGGAGCCTTGGCAACATGACCTGTCCAGGAGCTACATCAGCCCTTCAGGCACATACCAAGGGTGTCCCATGATTGAGGGCAGGTGGAAGACTGAAGAAACCACGATCCTGCCAACTGTGCACATTGCTGTATAAAGACTTGTCACAACAATAAATGCATGGCTGTGGCCATTTCCTCCAAGATCTGTCTGTGTGGTTATTTAAAGGGTAAGGGATAGTGGGTGCAACCAGACAATAGAAAAGCTGCCTGAAGCTTGCAGCAGCTGGCTGTTTGTCTAGGGCCCTCCTCCCTGGAGCTAGCAGTGAAAGAGAAGGTGACTCATCTTGGGGTGGCCAGCAGGCCCCAGGAATGCCCCAGGAGGAGCCACCACTGAGGCTGCCCCAGGTGGTGGCATCTGGGGAGGGAGGAGAGTGAGGGGTGAAATAGAGCTGGAAGCTGGCAGCCCCTCTTTCTTCTCCTTGTTTTGGATTCCCATCTGCTTGCCCTGATAAAGCAGGGTTGGGGTGGCCAGAGCAAGTAGGGCCCTTTGATCCAGTAGGGAGACTGCATTAGGGCTGGGAGTGGGGTTTCCTGTTTTTCCTATCTAGGAAAGATTTTTCTGGTTTTTCAATTCCTCCAAAGGGTTGCAATGTCAGGAAGGAAAAGAAGGGACAAGGAAAGGCAATGAACATTTCAACAAAAAAGAAGAGTTGAAAGAAGTCAGTAGTGGTATGCAACTGTTTGGGAGAAACATAGACCGAGGTACAGAAGGAAGAAGGAGGGACAAGTCAAATTCTTCTGAAGAGCTCATCACTTCTGGTCAGCATGAGGCCATGGGGCTGCAGAACCTGGACCTGGATAGGGGTCGAGTCCACCCTCATCAGGTTATCCTGCAATGACAGCAGCACCAGACAAGGGCAGCTGCAGGAGCCTTGGCTGCATGACCTTCCTAGGAGCTGCAGCAGCCCTTCAGGCACATACCAAGGGTGGCCCAGGATTGAGGGCAGGTGTGTGATGGCTAAAGAAACTGCTCATCCTCTCAGCTGTGCATGCTGCTCTAAAAGATGTGTTACAACAATAAATGCCTGGTTGTGGCCAGGTCTTCCAAATCCGAGTCTGTGTGGTTATTTCAAGGACAAGGGTAGTGGGGCTACCAGACAATGAACATCATCCCAACTCTTGTTAAATATAAAGCACTCTATTGATGTGTATGGAGAAATGTTATGAACCCTGACAGATATTTAAACATTTCCTGCACAAGTTGTATATCCATTTGTTCTTCTTTTCTGTATTTTATATGTTAGACATGCATACTTAGCTAAAAGAAATTACAGTGTTCTTTTCTTCACAGTTTGTGTTTATGTATCTAGCATGCTGGGTAGTGAACCAAAACTAATTTTAATTCATTCTGTTCATCTGTCACTTACTGTTGCTAGTAGGAAGTCATAATTAGATATGATTTACATGAGCAGCAGCTAGATAAATTGTGCGCTCTCATGCATCGTGTTCGGCACATTTAAAATGAACAAAGAACTGGAGCCTGAATATAAGACTACAGAAGGAAGTGGAACTTTATTGAGTGGTCACTTTAGAAATGCTTAAATTAACCACATAAATCACTTAATACTGCTGATAACTTATTTTCAACCTGAGCAGGTAATGCTGACAATGTTCTGTGTGTTTCTTCTCTCAGTTGATCATTGTACCAGAGTGAATAATACTAACAGTGATAAATTATCCTGGAATCAGGGTATGTTACAGCAGTCTGTAGAAGCAGATGACTTTTTCTAAGCATTTCAAGACATCTCTCACAGCACCAATACAACTAATCTGGCATTAATAACGGGAAACTGAAGAAATTCTTTTTTGCAAATAGATATACTTTATTACATGAATTAGACATAACAATAACATACACTTCAACTAAATAAACCATAACACACATACATAAATAAACAGCAATGGTCCCTGAACCATATCACGAAGTACAGGAGACATTTGATATGCAGACTATTCCAAAAAGGGTCCCACCGCCCCTACCCTGTCCCCCAGGCAGCAACTTAATAGTACAAAACCTAAGGTTAAAAAGCTCAGAAGTTAGGCTAACTTTGCCACAGTTTACACCCAATAACTTTGGAAATACTCACCACCCAGGTTAGCTCATCCTTAACCTACTGCTCTCTAGTTGGTCCAGTTCCTCATCTAGTCACTACACAAATTAAATAATAGTCATAACTGTTAATAATATAAATTAGGTAGAAGCAGAGAGCTCCAGAAAGTTTTATAATATAACCTGGGCAACATATTCTTACTGTTAAACGGGTAGTCAAAAGGTTAGGAGGATCTCAGCTTCTCAATAACCATATCTATCTTTTAGAAGGTTTAAAAGCTATCCCAAGTATGGTTAAAGTTCTCTATCGTTCCATAAAAGATAGCAGCAAACCTCTCAGCATTTAATGCAGTAAGGAATTGTTCCACCATTCCTTATAAGTTGGGAGTTGATCACTACTCCAGTAACGAGCAGCAATAGCTTCGCCACTAATGCCACTAATGCAAGTTGATGTCTAATATTTTTCCTTAAGCTGTGCCTGTATAATCCAAAGAAGCAAGCCTCAACATTAAAGTGGGCACCCAAGTTAATGAAAGGGGTCAACCATTTAGCTACTTGGTCCTAACACTTCACTGCTTTGGGACATTCCCAAAGTACATGGTAAATTGTTGCAACAGGACAGCTGCATATTTTACAACTGTGAATTAGATTTGTGCAACCTTGCTAACTTTGCTGGGGAAAGATAGAGATTGTGAAGAAGATAAAATTGTAAACTCCTTAATCTATCTTGTTTTTCATAGGAGTAAATATTAGCCCATATCTCTCTCCATGTCCCTCAGTCCATCCAAGAGACAAACTACTCTCCCAATAGAATGAAACTGGGAAATATTGGATTCCTTTTAGCTCAAATTAATTTGTATAGTTTTGAGAATGGTTTCCTAAGAGAGTCAAATCCTCATCTCTTCCAGCAGGTCACCTGCTTCTACTGTCCCTGCCATCTTTAAGGAAGGAACTTATACTTCCTGGATCTGGTACAGGATAAGTCTGTCTTTAGCTTGCACTTTAAATTCTCTGCCAGTGCAGCAGATGACAGCACTGAACCCTGGAAAATAAAATCTGCAAGTTTGTACTTATTAGGCTCATTCCCTATGTTCTTTTCAACATTTGCTTTCCTACCAACAAATTAGGGTTTCTTAAGAGGGGCTGTGCTACATCTTTAATATACTGAATATTCAAGAATGCATATAGTTCATGTAAGGCCTTTATGCTCCAGCCTAATGGGGTATCTCTCAGCTTGCCAGGGACTCTTGCCCAAGGAGCAAACAACAAGATTCCACATCTAACCCTCCCTGCCTCGCCATTGCCATATCAAGAGTTTGACTAGAGCTCTCCTTGTTTGCATCCAACATCCATGGAACCACTTTGACCGCATGGCAAGCTAGATAATACATGTAGAAATCTGGAAGTTGGAGGCCTCCTACTTTACCTGAATAGGTCAGCTTTATGTAAGCCCCATGCAGGGGTTTCAACCATAAAAAGTCAGCAACATATTTGGTGATCACTTTTAAAAGGGATCTTGGAAGGTATACATTGAGATTACTAAGGAAATGGAAGATCTTAGGAGGATCATCATTTTATAGTATTAACTCTTCCATAAAAAGAAAGTGAAAGCTTAGACCAGTTTTGTAGATTTTCTTTGATTGATTTTAGCATAGGCTTAAGATTTAAATCAACCAGCTCTCCCAAATTTTAGAGACCCAAATACCTAGGTAATAAAGAGCTTCAGGTTGCTGCTCTAGATCCAAAGACGGACACCAACTAGGTTGCAAAGGGGGATAACGGAGAACTTTCGCTTTCCTTTATTTAAATGGTATCCTGAGAATTGACTGAACTCACTGATAATTTGAAACACCCTGGGAGAGAGACCGACTGTGCCGGACGTGTAGTAAGAGGTCATCAGCAAAGGCTGATATCTTATATTCACAGTCCCAAAACAAATTCCGTGTACACTGCTATCACTATTTATAGCTCTATTAATGGTTCGAGATATAAATTAAAAAGGTATGGAGAAAGGGGACAACCTTGACGAGTACCGGAGTTAGGAAAGGCCGCTGAAATCAGGTTGTTACAAAGAATTGGCAGACGGACAGGTATACAAAACTTTAACCTGTTTTATAAACTCGTTGGGAAACCAAATTTGGTTAAGATATAAAACAGAAACCCCACTCAACCCTGTCGAAAGTTTTCAAGCCAAGAGGACCAGAGACGCCTCACTCTGGACGCCTGACGCAGAGATTAAATAAAATAATTTCTGAAGTGATCTCCTGATGAGTGGTTAGCAACGAAGCCCGCCTGCTCCGGCTCACCAATTCCAACCATACTTTTTAGCCAAGTAGCTAATATCTTAGCATAGATCTTAATATCTATGTTGAGTAAAGAGATCTGTCTATAGTTGCCGACAATGTCTGACGGCTGTCAGGTTTTGCAGGAGTATGATTTTAGCCTCAAAAGAGAAGGATCCTGGATTCTGCATTCTTGCAAAAACATATAGTTGGAGTAATAATGATACTAGAAGATCTTTGAATGTTTTAAAGAACTTGGCAGTAAAGCCTGTCCAGGCCCGGAGCTCTTTCGGAGCTTGAGGTCATCAATGGCCTCATTAATCTCCTTCGAGTGAAGGGGCTCGCAATCCCTGGCAGCTATTTTCAGAAAACAGGGAGAGGGAGATTATCCAAAACTTCACCATATTATCGTTCCTATTAACTGAGGACAATGTAGTAGAGTATAACTTTTATAAAAGCCACAAAATATATCCAGAATCTCTTTCGGTCTACTACTAGATTGTTAATATGGGGATGCTTCAATGCAGCCACGTTTTTACAGCCGATCTCTGTTTTAGCTGCCAGGCAAGAATCTTCCGGCTTTATTACCATACCCAAATAGGTAGCTTTTAATCTAGACGCCCGCTTCCACCCTTCTCTAATCGTCTCACATACCATGCCCTTAATGCGCTAATTCATGTTCCAACGAAGATGGTCTTGCATCATCACTCATATCTTCTAAGATTTTAATTCTCTGTAAACAACTAGATACCAGATTCCTACTTTCCTCTTACGTGTTGCAGCATGCCTTATCAACTCTCCTTCCATGTAGCCTTAAGGGCTGACCATACCATATCTACTGCACAAATCGAGGCCCAATTAACTTCAATTGTGTACTCCATAAAGGAGCGAAAATGTTGCAATAATTGGGGATCCCTCAATATGTCGTTATTAAGTGACCAAGAGGAGGCTCTAGGTATTGCCGACATGAGGCCGACAGCACAACAAAACAGGCGGAGTGGTCTGAGATCACTCTACTCGTGATAGCAGCGCCACTAACAAAGGAAAGCTTGATGGTTAACCAAAAATAATCTATATGAGAATAGCTTTTATGTGTACAAGAAAAGAATGTATATTCCTTAGAGGTAGGGTTGAGCATCTCCAGGGGTCTAAGAGACTCAAGGAGGATAAAATCTCGATAAAGCCTTTGTGCTGGTGACCTGCGGCCCCTTTAGACCACGACCTATCCCAAAGATTCGATTGCACAAGATTCCAGTCCCCCCAAGATGACTGGTCTGTTTGCTAAGGGGCTTATAATTATGGCCAGCTCTGTAAAAAAGAGGAGTTTCCTGATTTGGCCCGTGATTGACCCTAATAGCACTTCTATTCCCCTAACCTACCCAAGACTAATATATATCTTCCATTAGGTTCGGCCAACGTTTGGTATAAAAGAAGAGAGTACCTTTAGCTATTAAAATAGCTACTCTCTTATTCGAAGAGGACCCCGCGCCATACACCTGTTCTACCCATTTTTCTTAAAATGGTGGACTTGACTGCTGGGGACATGAGTCTCTTGCAGAAAGCTATTGATGGATTATAATGAGCTAAATGGTTTAACACCACATGTTTTTGGTATTATCTTTGCCTCCTTTATATTCCAGGAGATAAATTTAAGGTTACTAACCATTTATAAATATAATACTAGCCCATAAATGTATTAGTTGCTGCCTAGTCCCCCAGCCCCCAAAACCCAAACCAATTAACTACTTCAAGATCACTAATAACCTAAACCTAGAAAACTTCACCATGGCCCAAGCCAACTCCAAAATACTTGGTCCATATATGCTCCGAGAACCCCCGCTAACAAGTAACTTGCCCCTTAACCTAGTAACTAATATGCCCTAAATTTACTGCCAACTCCAAATTCTAAAAATGTTAAATTTTCAGATCCATTATTCATTTAACTACATTACCTTAACACAGTCTAGAGATTAACCTTTAATATAGCTAGCAGACATACCTAATGGCCTGGCTTATCCTTCTTAAACTCAAATATAAAATAAAAGAGGTTGCTGGGAGATTGTCAGGCACCCCAGCATACAATAAGAAATTGTACTCTAGCCACTTTAACAACGCCTTATTTCCCCATAAGGAAGGTGCAGCACTTATGTAATCGCCACTACGTCAAAATAAAAGCCTAGTCCACTTGCATCAGTGGAGAAATGGGATTGGTTACCCCAATTTCATAGTGAATAGGAGAGTGTTCTGAACAAGAGATCTACCTCTGAGGCTCGGTTACAGATGGCTCCTATCCACCAAAATTATAAATAAAACGAGAAATGCACCAGCCTCTCCTACTTTCAGATAGGTCCATAAACGAAAGTCCCAGTTCCTAAACCGCTTTTTCCAGAGCTGATAAACTAAAGGCTAGGAAATATCAGATCCGCTGATGTGGTAGTCTAAGACTCCTGCCCTTAACTAGCCATTATTACAATTAACTTTGGTAACAAAAGCTCCCCATAAAAAAGAAAAACAGATTGAGCATTGCTTTAATGCTAAATGTCCTCGAACTTTCGCCAAATTAAGCCGTGATTAGGCTGATGTTAGGGCTATTAAAGGAGTGTCTGCTAGAGGTAGCCCTTCCAATGTCTCTCACAGTTTTTATTAATAGTTCAGCTGTCATGCTCTCAAACGATTTGGAAACCGCAAACAGTCAGGTCTTGGAAAATAGGTGTGGATAGACCTATTTGAGCAGTTTTATAGCCTCTTCTGGGGATTCCAGACGTTTAGTCCCATCCCTCAAAGTAATCTCCATTTTGCAGGGTATAGAAGATGATGTTTGATTCCAGCAGCCCATAATTTCGATGTGATAGGACGAAAACTGGCCCTGATCTGACGTGCTTTCAGAGTTAAATCTGGAACATCGCAGCTTTTTGCCTTCCCATAGAATGGCTGTTAATTTCTTAGCTCCTTCAAGATGAACTCCGGTCAAGATAGTTTAATAATTTAAATATAACAGGCCTGGGAGGTTCCAAGGCTTGACCTTGCTCTGAGGGCTTGATGAGCTCTCTCGATAACAAATTCAGGCCATTGGGGGACTGCCCGACTGTCGACTTCAGGAATTTCTGTAAAAATAAAATAGTATTGAGCCTTCTTCTCCTCTGGAAGGCCCAGCAAAACCAAGTTGTTCCGTCTGCTTCTGCCTTCCAGATCATCTAGTCTCTCCTCCAGCTTCGTGATCGATTTCTTTGCCTTGGTCAGCCCTAGGCTCTTTTCTCCATGTTCCTTTCGACCGAATGTAAATTTTTGCTTCGCGCCGGTTACTCATGCAATAGCTGGGTTAAGGCAGGCTTAAAACTGCTACATTTCATCAATAAGTTTAAAAAGTGCCTCTTTAATTGTAGTGAGGTTGCTCTGTATCTGCTATTGACGAGATTTCTTTCTGCTGGGGTGATGGTGATGAGCTTCTCCTCGGTCTCTTCGCCTCCAGCTCCTTTTCGGCGCCTCCATCGTGCACACCAGTTTTAAAATATCTGGCATCTGAAGGGCTATTGATGCTCCACTAAATAAATCCAGCCGAGTAGAAGCAAAACATGTTTAAATTTTATGTTTTTTTCCAGCGGGGAGAGAGGATCGCAAAGCCGCTGTACGCCCTCAGATGCATCACGGACTCCTTCAACTGGAAGAAATTCTGTCACTGTTATTTATAAACATTTGAGATTATTTTCTTGACTGAGGCCCAAATCATAGCCTGAGAGGCCGTGTGTGAAGACCATGGAAGGCCTGAGCAGATGCACATTTGCATGAAAGGAAGTCATTGATTGCAGAGGGAGGTATATCCTAGCTGTGTTGAAAAGTTGACCTTCACTGATGAAGTTGATGTAAAATCAGGAACTTTGCACTATGAGCAGTGGGGGATGTTTCCTGGTTTTACTTGAATGTTGCATAGTAAAGTAATGGTATTTAAAAAATCTTTAAACAAATATCACACACTATCTATGTAAACTATTTTTCCACCCTCTCACAGCACCTGAATATTGTTACCTCCTACTTGTAAGCACCCACTCCTTCCAACACCCATCCAATTAGAATTTCTTTTAAATGTGTAAAATCAACAATGATCATCCTTCTCCACCCTAATTGAATTCCCAACACTATCCAACCCCCACTCAGCCTATTCAAATATGAACACTTCCCTCACGTACTCATCTGAAGGAAACAAACTGTTCAGTGTGTGAATAAATACTTCAACCTATTCTGAAGTACATTTTGCTAGGCAAACTCTGGCAAGAGTTACGATATGTAGTGGCACCTTCCTAGACAAAGATCTATGTGAAATCTCTGTCACTGTGCACTGTGCAAAGTCAGTAAACCATATGTTGTGCTTTGCATAGCAGTTTCCCACCCACAACTAGTGTATCCACTGCACACCTACACTTTGTGCAGATGTGATGCCCAACAGAGTCCACATGTGAGATGTGATATGCACAGTAGACACACATGCACATCAACACACAGCCGAGAATCATGGGATATCTTGTTGAATGCCAACACAATAGTTATGTTTTGGTAGACTATATAAAAGGACACATTCATGTACAGTAGCAGACATTATTTGAAAGCCCATTAAAGTTATTTTGTTTGATGTATTGGGCATACAGCACCTAGTAGCTGAAATCAGTCCAGAGATATGAGCGACTGAGTCTCAGGAATACAAATACTGCATTACAGCCATTCTTAGAACTTATGATGTCAGTGACGATCACGCAGTGCCTAAATGCACCGAGTTAAGCACTGCTTAATCATCAATGACATCACGAGGTTCAAGAATGGCTATAATATAGTATTTATATTGCCCAGACCCCATCATTTATATCTCTGGACTGCTTCCAGCCATGGGTATGCCCAATATCTCAATTAAAAGTAGTTTTGCATACAACCATGTCTGCCCCTGGCACATGAATGTGTCCTTTAATCAATTTCATATCCCACATTGTCAAATGCAACATTCTGCAGCAGCGGCTCACATGGGTGTCACCTAGTTGGTCCCAAGCAACACACCTCAGAGTGATCCACTCAAAACAAACAATGGTTTAAGAAGCATCTCTACCTATCAAACCATATTTGAACCTGAGCACCCTAGTTTCCAAGCATGCTCTTCACTAGAACAATCTGCCTGATTTTAAAGAAATTGGGGGGTGAAAAATTGGATCCCTAATGGCTTCAGGAAACATGGAGGCATGCCTGCCAAAGCACTCAGCCAGGGTGGGAGGTGTCAGTCCCCACTACCCAGTCATTCTCAGAACATGAAAGTAGCTCCACCCCTGTCAGTAGCCATGATGATGTTGGAATAAAACTAAGTTTTAAGTGGAAAATTAAGTGTTGCCATGCTCCTACATTGTTGTCTGTCTGTGGCATGTTTAATTTGTTTTAAATGTAATGAAGATTTTATGTGTTCACATTCTTTTATTAATCTGCCGCTATTCAAGCTACTATGACAATGTTTTACATAAATAATGATCATGTACATGGATACAAAATTCAAAATATACTTCAAGACATTTGACACACTACACATATCAACATAAATATTCAATATGATATTTGTAGCAAATATCTAAAATCATGCTGGCATGACCTCAGTTATTCATAAGGAATAAATAACCACTAACATATGAAAATAACCCAATCAAGGTAATATCTTTCCTGCATATCAGCTCAAAGAGAGTAGACTTGCTTACTGAACTTCAGCAGTTTATACATTGTTTTGACCTGTAAATCAAAATGAGAGTCTAGTGCAATACTCTCTAAACTGTGATCTGTTAGTCATAGTTTAGTATTAATGTCCCAAGTAAAATTTTGATTTATTTTTCACAAGTCAGCATGAGTAAACTTTAGTATTCACCAAAAGTCAAAATTAATTGACCCTGAAACCTGTTACATCAATGTTTGGGTCTGGTTATCTACACCCACACAACATAAAATGGATAATCTCAATAATAATAATAATAATAATAATATTAATGAGGCACTCAAAATGAGTGCTGAAAATGCTCATTTATTCATAGTGGATTACCACCTGTACAATGCTGCCACTTAATCACATTTTAAGACAATTTTATCTATAATGTCATAGATAAAATTGTTATAATGTTATATGTGTTTAAATGTTATAATGCTATATGTGTTTTGGGTGGGGTGGTAGAATGATGTGACCTGACTTTCCTATTTCCATGTAAGCAGTGGTTACCAGTCAGCTGGACTTCATCTCTCTCCTCCCTTTATATACAATAACAAACTAAAATATGATAATTTTATCCTCAAATGTTCTATTAAGAACATGTTTTGATAGGGCTGAAGGTCTGAAGCACGAGGTACAATGTGGGGAATAGCTCCTCTCACATTCCAAACAAAGGTCAGCTACTCCCTAGCAGCTCTTGTTTAGTGCATTGTGAAACACTGGCATTTCATGACACTCTGGGCCTCCGCCACGTCCATAAAGAATTACAGGTGTTGGGCTATGCCTCCTTCTTTCTTGCATTCCTGCTGTTTTATTTGTCCCTGTCCGTTTGATGCTTTTTGCTCCCCCTTTGTTTCCCTTTCTGTTTTTCCACCTTTACCCCTTCCCCTTCATCTGGTTCCCCTTTGTTGCTTCTCTGTCCCCATTCCCATTTCTCCTCTCATCGTTCCTCATGTTCTCCCCACCCTCTGTTTCTCCCAGACACATTGCTGCTTGTACTAGGGTATCTGCTATTTCTTCACCAGTTCACACTGGAAGGAGTTGTAGGTACCAGTGTACTTGATTTCCTTGTCATTTCCTTTTCTTTTTCATTCCATGTTTCTCTCCACACCTGCAGAGTGGCTTATCATCCATGTGCATGAGTTAAGCTCTCCTGCACTGGGTTTCAGGTCGGGTTCTCACCAACCCTGCCCCAGTACCTTGTTTTGTTTCAGGTCCCCACTGTCACTGTTTTATTTTTCCTTTTGGACTTTTCTAATTTCCATTCTAACCACCTCTCCATCTGCACCACTGCTTCCAGATTGATTCCACTCCCATAGAGTTACTGTGCATGCCCGGAGTTGGAGATTTCATTTCAAATGCATTCTCTTTACCATGCTTGCACTCCTTATATGCCTTCATCATTATCATCCAAGCTCCACTCCCATACTATCTGCACCATTTACTAGGCATATACTTACAGTACATTGCACCAAAGGAATAGCCTTCGTTAGTGGTGGCAACAAGTGAATTCGCTTTGTGGGAGAAATCTAAATGCCACCCACTTTGAGAGTAGCCAAATGTAAATTTGCCTTGGAGTGGAAAATTTCACCTTCCATGCCAAAATTTCACCTTCCACAGTGACATTTCACCTTCCGTCCACAGGCTTATATTTATAATACACTTAAGTAATTTAACTTAACAAGATCCCTGGTGGCTAGCGGTCCCTCCCCTCACCTGTCCCAAAGTACTCTCCATGGTGGCTAGTGGTCCCTCCCCCCACCTGGTAATCTGCCCAGCCACTGCAGAATGTACAGTAACCTCCCCACCCACATCCCTCCATATCTCCTCTCTGATTCCTTAAAAACTACCTTTCAGATGACTGCAAGACCACAGGTCTTGTAGGGACTGTTTTTTTTGTATTCTGAAGTTGGGGTGCCCAGCTAGAGGTTGAGCTGGGTCCAGCTTAGGAGTGTGTGCCAGCATGCAATTAAGTTACTTGCTGACTTGTACAGAGAGCCCTATCAGGAAGCTTAATATCGTGGGCAGGGCTTTGTGAGGGGTGCTGGGTTGTACTTGGATTTTAATTCCATTTAACTCTCGCATAGGTTTAGCTCCTTTAGTTTCCATTGTGGGGTGTAATCTTGATTCTCGGTGAGGCCTGTATAAGTTCTCTACCACAAGAAGTGTGTGGTGTGGGCTGCAAGATAGTAACCGGAAGTCTGGTAGCTGAAGACTGCCCTAATCTTTAGCTGGGGTGAGCTTGTGGTATGCCCTTCAGGGTGGTTTTGCCAGACCAGAGGAAAGAAGATATCATGAATTTTAGTTTGATAAACCAGGCAATCGGGAGGAATCATGCCACTATGCTATCTGATATTAGAGCCTAGGAAGGATATTCATTTTGATGACATTTATGCAGGCCCACAGTGCTAGGGAGTGTGAACCATTGGCTCAGATCTTGCTTGATTCGGGTCCTAAGGGTGTCCAAGTTCAGGGTTCATCATGTCCTATTGCTAGGTGAGACTGCAATGCCTAGATATTTGATGGAGTTAGCACCATGTTCCTCCATTGCAATGTATGTGAGTGAAATGTGGTGATTGAGCAGCATTATGCAAGTCTTGGTATGGTTGAGTTTGTAGCCTGATACTTGCCTGAGTTCTTGTAGAAGAGCAAGGGTGGGAGGAATCAAGTTGGCTTGCTCCTCCACATGAAGAAGCACATAATCCGATAGGTGGAGCCTTTGTAACTGGAATCCTCAACTCTGAAGCTCTTGATGGTGTCACCTGCAATGATCATTCTTGTTATGGGTTCTATGTTGAGTTTGAATAAGTAGGGAGAAAGGGGCAGCCCTGTCTGTTACCAGATTGTAGTTCCAGTGGAGGGAGATAATCTCATTGCAGAGAACTCTAGATTTAAGGTATGAATAGAGTAGCTTGACCCAGTCAGTGAAGAATTGGGGTAAGTTGATTTCCAGTAAGGTTTCAAATAGAAAGATTCAGGTCACCCTGTCGAAGGCCTTCTCAGCATCTAGGGTCATCAGAGCAGGTGGAGGGCTGAGTCCCTGGATGCCGTAAGGATATGAACTTAGTTTTCATAAGTGGTCAGATGCCAGTCTGCCTGCTTAAAACTGACTTGCTGTGGGCCTATTAGCTTAACAATTATGCCACTCAGCCTAGTTGCTAACACTTTTGCTAGGATTTTCAGGTCTGTGTTTAAGAGGATATGGGCCTATAACTGCCCATACTAATGGGGTCCTTGCAAGGTTTTGGAAGGATAGTAATGAGGGTTTCTTGTAGGTATGGGAGTAAATCTCTACTTTCCTTTGCCTCATTGAAGAAGCTTGTCATCAGCCCAGATAACTCCTGACTCAACGTTTGTAGAAACTGGAGGAAAACCATCTGGGCCAGGTGCTTTGTCTTCTTTCAATGAGTAGATTGCTGCCTTTACTTCTTGTTGTGAGATGACACACCCAGTTTTTCTGGGAACTCCTGTTCCACCTTGGGTAGCTGGGCCTGCTGAGAAGTGCTGTATATCCTCGACGGTGCAGGGTTCCCTTCAGACAAATCTGCAAGACATCACTGAAGGCTGCTGCAATATCTTTCAGTTGTTATGGGGTTTGGCAGAAGTGGATTGTATCGAGGTGATGGTGTGTTGCACCTCCTGTTGGATTCTGAGTACTAGGAGCTTCCTGCCTTCTCCCTTGATCCACATAGTGAGTTTTTGCTCTGAATGTGGCAAATTCTGCTTGTTCCCTAAAATGTTCACCATATTTGCTTGGCAGCACTGAGTTGCAGGCTGGTGGTGAAGATTGTGGGGGTCAATTCTTTCCTTTCAAGGCCTTGGATGCTACCCATTAGCTGTGAGCATGCTGCCTCCTTTTTCTTTCTGGTAGATGCCAGTTGGATGAGTTCACATATGAGGATGCATTTGAAAGCATCCCACAGTAGTATTTGAGAGGGACTGTGTTGGTGTTAGTGTCAAAGTAGTGATTAACATGTTCCTTTATATTAGTCATGCACTGTGGGTCTTTTAGCAAGCAGTCATTCACTCTCTAGATTCTGTCCCATTCCAACTGGTCTGGAGGTAGGAAAGCTAGGGTCACGGGCATGACCCCAAATTTCCCAGGGGCATATTTCACAGGTAGAGGTGATCTTGAGAATTTGCTGATTAATCAGCAAGACGTCGAGTCTCGAGAGTGAGGCATAGGTGCCTACCAAAATTGTATTCCTGAGTCAGGTGTAGAATCTGTCAAACATCCACTAGGCCCATGGAGTCCTGAAGTTCTCCAAATGCCCTTTGACAGGAAGATAGTCCCATACTTTTGGTCTGGATTTATCCACGGTGTTTTTCTGAACACTATTCCAGTCTCCAGCAATGATAATCAGGCAGTTTTGCATTAAGGACATGATGGGCATAAGGTTTATAAAGAAGTTTGGGTCCTCATTATTCAGGTCATAGACTACAGCTATTATTACCTCTGGTCCTCCTAGACTGGTCTAATAAGCCACTAAACCCTCAGCCAGAACCATCACTGGCAGAGTCCTAAAACAAGGGCAGCTAGAGCCCCTTAAAACTTATCTCAGATGGCATGACTGGTCTCAGACTGATAGGTACAAAGACATGGACAGTTCACTTGATCACTCTACTAATGCATTCAATGCTGCCTGTAACATCCACACCACCATTAAAAATGCAGGCTGAAGGGCATTTGCAATGCATGGATCACCCCAGCCCTCCTCAACCTCATGTCCACGAGGATTACCTACGGCACTGCACATGCCTCTGGCAAACAGGCCAACTTTCAGCTATACAAAAGAGACAGGAATGACTGCACCTGTGAAATACACCTGGTGAAAAGTCACTGTTTGAAGAAAGAGCTCACTAAATCCTTGGGTGATGGCAGGAAGTTCTGGGGAAACCTGAGAGACCTGACAGGAGGCCCCTAAAAGCTTGTCAACCGTGCTGGAGGTCAATGAGATAATCACCCAGGACCTAAAAGAAATAGCAGACATCTTTAACAGTGGTTTCACGGACCTTAGCAGTGTCCTACCCCAACAAAGCCCACTGGCTGCTCATAGCTTAGTTACATGTACTAAATTCCATAATTGAAGTGTCACTCTCAAACTGACTGTACTACTTTTAGCTCTGTATGTATCCTGCCACTTTTGTCCCATCATGTCATTATTGTATACTACCTGTTTTGCTCAGATGTGGAATTTTGTAAAGAGCTTTCAGCTCAAAGGTGTTGTAATCCAAGATCTCAATAAATACATAAATAAATAAAATAAATAGTTCACCTCTCACTATCACGTATCTTCCTAGGGGGTCCATGTTGTTCTTGGGGTGGAATAGAGTATTTCTGTGTACTATATTAGGATGGCAACTCATGCTTTTTGATTACTGGCCCCTGCTGCAAGTCTCTATCCCACCCATTCCTCCTCCATAGTAATGCTTGGTGTGTATGTGTTTTTTTTTTCTTAGAGGTGGGCAATTGGGTTTTCATGGTCTTAAGATGTGTCAGGACTGGAGTGCCTTTTTTCTTTGGTTTATGCCCTTTAATGTTCCGCTGTGGTGCAAGTATAGTGGGTGACTGTCATTTTGCTGTTGGACAGTTCCATGTGCATTCATGGGGGTACTAGTGCCAGGGTAGGTTATTTTGGGCTTCGGATCTGCTAATTGGCATTGAGTGACAGGCGGTTCATCCTTTCATCTACCTAGCAGGAGTGTTGTTTAGCCAGGTGGTAAGTTTGAGCTTGTGTCACATTATCAGCAGTGCATTATCAAAGATGTTGATTCCATATTCTGCATGCAAAACACAGACTAAGATGAGGTACAGACATAAAATGTTAAACCTACACAGCTATTTACTACAGATACTAATTTAGGCTGGAGGGGCCTGTGTCCTGGTAGTTGCTGTGCTGGGGTTCCCACGGTTGTGGTAAGCAACCAATTCAATTGGTCCATGATGGGCTTCCATAAATGCCACCATCCTCTGCCTATGGTCAAAGATTGTCTAGCTATAAAAGTTAGGTAAAATAAACTATGGAAAATTATCAAAAGAGCCACTTTTCATCAATTAGACACCTTAAAGAGTGCGGTCGCTGTCGTGTCATCACCAGTGATTCCCCATACCTTGTGTTCTTTAACATTTTCCACTTTCCTTAAGTCAGGTGCAGAGTATCGCCAAGTCCTCAGCCCTCTGTTGCTCAGATGTAAGGTAGTTTTGTAATGGGTTTCATGGTCTGGGTTTGAGACAGGGTTCTTGCTTACCTGGATGTCCCCTCCCTGGTGGAATTACTGTGCCATCAAATTCTGATGAAAGCATGCATGATGTCCATGTATGTTTAGATTGGCCTCTTGCATGTTTGTGTTTTCCTGGAATCTGTACATGCATACGTGAGTCACTGGGGTGGTCACCTACTTGGAGATTTAGTTTTGTTAACCGGGGAAGGAGGTGTGGGCAGTGCTGCTTATAAAATAAAGTATGGTTGTGGGCAGATCTCGTGGGAAGGGGTGGGCTGAGAGGCAAGGTCCACTCACATATGGTCACAGCTCCTTAACTGCGCATCAGTTTTAAAAGGTAGAGGCATCCCAGATTTAAACTCATTGACTTACTAGAAATTCCCTTGGTGATTTGTATTTTGCTATGCCCACTCCATTTTTATTTGTGCACCCACCTTTAAGATATAAGACATTTGTTACAGTCACCTATATGTTTGAGCCTCTGGGGTTACTGTTTGGGTGGAGGGGTTGGTATTGTTTTCCATCCTAGTGATGGAAAAGTTGGAACTACTGGGGATTGTTGATGGGGTTTATAGATTCCATGTGGGACATGTTCTCCCATTCAGTCAGTGTTTACATTGGCTTGAATCCAAGTATCACTGTAGGGATAGTCGATGAATCTACAGATTTTCCCAGTTCTACATTTTTGGTGGCCCATCAGTCAACCTGCTGGGTTGTGCAGTGATGTGTGCTCCAAGTCCGATTTTGAAACAAGCAGCTTCTATGGGGTCCTGTTGCTGGCTGCCTCTTTGTAAATGCCAGTGTGTGTGATGATGATTTTCCAAGGAGCAGATCTCACTCTCCCATCGCTGCATTGTGCTTGTTGGTGTGTGGGTGCTAGAGGGGTAAGCGGTAATCCACCTGGACTGTTATAACCCATGGTATCCCTAGCATGTACTTGACCCCCAACTCCTTCTAGGGTGGTGGTACCTGTAGTACCTTTTACCTTGGAGCAGAGACCATGTCATCATCTGTGCTCTGTTTAGTTGTCAGGGGACCTATATGGAGCTTTGCCTCCTGCTGACCAATTGTCTGGTGCACCCCTTCAGGGACCCTTAGGCTACAGCTCTACTGAGAGGTGATTGAGGCATCATGCTATATGGCTGGTGGCCCTTGTAATACCCTTGCAATCCCTGCTCAGGTATGGCCAGATTTCCCATTGGAGATGAAATGTGATGGGTCAGGGTGTGTACCTGAGCACCACAGTGAGGCATAGCAGTCCAGTAGCACCCCTACTCGAGACTTCATTTTAAAAAGACTTGTTGTCCCCATCCATCCCCTTGGTTTGAGACATTGAGAATACAATTATCATATCAATGTGTGAACCACATTCTCCTAAGTTTCAAAATAGGATCAATGTTGTACCTTCAATTGCAAGTCTCCATGATGTTGCCACCCTCGCTGAGTAGACAATTGTAGCAGACAGTCACATAGAAGAAAAAGTTGATATTTATTCATGCCATTGTTGTCAGCTCTGTGGTTATGTCATTGTTGGCTGGGTTTAGGTGCAGTTGGCCAAGTCTGGTAATGGGATTCATTAGTCACTACTTCAGCTTTCTTTGTGAGTCTAGGTGTTACTGCTTGAACAGATGTATTGTGAGGGAAATATAGTAGTCATTTTGTTCAGTCATTGATGGAAGACTCTCCATTCCCCACACTGTGTTGTGGTGAGTTCAGTCTTTGATTATGGGCACCATCTTACAAGCCCGTCAAACCGAGATGTGGGCACATTACTTCCAGTGGTGAAACTTAAGGTTCTGCTTTAGTGGTCATGTGATTGTCAAAATTTGATAATGGATTCTAGGTGGGTGATCCCACGGCCTGCACTCAGTAGGCTCTCCCCATCTCAGCAGTTGCAGTGGATCAATAGGCCACCAATGGACCACTGGGATCCTGCAAGAGGAAGTGCAGGCAGACACTGTAAAGGCCTGCTCTCAGGGCTCCCATACAACAGCAGCAGTGGTGGATCAAAGGGATGCCTATGGACTACCTGGGAGTTTGCAAGAGCAAGTGCAGGCAGAAGCTGTGAGGGCCTGCCTCAGGGGCTCTTCCCAATCCACAGCAGCAGCAGATCAAAGGCTGCCTACGGACAACCAAGCAGCCTGCAAGAGCAAGTGCAGGCAGACACTGTGAGGGCATGTCTCAGGAGGCACTCTCATCCCACAGCAGCAGTGGCAGATCAGCACATCTCATGACCACCCAGGAGCCTATAAGAGTAAGCTTTCAGTGTACTGTGTAATACATCAGCGAGACTGTGATGATAGAATTTAAACTTTGCAATATCCGGACTTTAATGTGAAATGGGTTGATTTCACCTGGTAGCCTTAGGATCAGCTTTGTTTGTATAGTTGTGCACTGCTGTTTGTCAAGGTACATTAACTTATCAATCTGAAGATGGGGGTTTGTACTGTATATGTATGCACTGTGTGGGTCTACTTTTTTGTTTGATGTGGATTAAGTCAATCTGTGCCTTCTGTAGTCATTTTGTGGTCTGTGCCCTTCCCTCCCAGCTTCCTGCCCTGTTTCAGCAGTCCCTTTGTTCAGGGATGACCTTGTGATCTGCTGTTCTCTTCACTGCAGGCAGATGCTGTCAGGACCTGCTCTCAAGAGGCTCTCCCCATCCCACAGCAACAGCGGTGGATCAATGGTGCCACCTACGGACCAGATGGGAGCCTGCAAGAGTGAGTGGAGGCAGACACTGCAATGGTCTGTTCTCAAGAGGTTCTCCCTATCCCACAGCAGCAGCAGTGCATCAAACGGGCTGCCTCACGGACCACCTAGGAGCCTGCAAGTGCAGGTACACAGCCTTCTGTGCTACTGTGTTATACATGGGAAGGACTGTGCTGATAGAATGGACTTTGCAATATCTGGACTTTAATGTGTAAATGGGTTGATTTCACCCAGTAGCTTTAAGACCAGGTCGTTTGTATAGTTGTGCACTACTATTTGTAAAAGTGCGTTAATTTACCGATCCAAAAGGCGGTGGGTTTGTGTATGTATGCTGTGTGTGGGTCTGCTAATTTTGTTTGATTCAGATTAAATTGATGTGTGCCTTCTGTAGCCATCTTGTGACTCTGTCCTAACTTCCCCAGCTTCCTGCCCCACCTCAGCAGTGCTTTTTCAGGGACGACCTTGTATCCTGCTCTTCTCTTCATTACAGGCAGACACTGTGAGGACCTGCCTCAGGCGGTTCTCCACATCCAACAGCAGCAGCAGCAGCAGTGGTTCAAAGATGCCACCTACAGACCACCCAAGAGCCTTCAAGAGCACATGCAGGCATACACTGTGAGGGCCTGCTCTCAGGAGGCTCTCTCATCTCACAGTAGCAGTGGTGGATCAAAGTGGCCACCTACAGACCACCTGGGAGCCTGCAAGAGCAAGTGCAGGCAGATGCTGTGAGGGCCTGCTCTCAGGAGGCTCTCCCTAAGCCCACAGCAGCAGCAGGTCAAATGGCCCACCTACAGACAACAAGCAGCCTGTAAGAGCAAATGCAGGCATACACTTTGAGGGCCTGCTCTGGGAGGCTCTCCCCATCCCACAGCTGCAGCGGTGGATCAAAGAGGCTGCCCTAGGACCACCCAGGGGCCCACAGAGCAAATGCAGGTACAAGCCTTCTTTGCTTCTGTGTTACACATGAGAAGGACTGTGCTGATAGCATTTGGACTTTGTAGTATCTGGACTTTATTGTGTAAATGAGCTGATTTTGCCCAGTAGCCTTAAGGCTAGCTTTGTTTGTATAGTTGTGCACTGCTGTTTGTAAAGGTACTTTAATTTGCCAGTCTGAAGATGGGGTTTGTGTATGCATGCACTGTGTGGGTCTGCTATTTTGTTTTAATTCAGATTAGGTTGATGTGTGCCTTCTGTAGCTCTCTTGTGACTCTGTCCCCTTCCCCACTTCCCTCCCTGTCTCAGCAGTCTCTTTGTTCAGGGCTGACCTTGGAACCTGGTCTTCTCTTCATTACAGGCAGACGCTGTGAGATCCTGCTCACAGGAAGCTCTCCCCATCCCACAACAGGGAGCGGTGGATCAAAGGGGCTGCCTACAGACCACCCAGGAGCCTGCAAGAGCAAGTGCAGGTACACAGCCTTCTGTGCTACTGCGTTTGCCCACTACCACTACCATGGTGGCTGCACCACCCACCTCCCACCCTAGATGGGCATTCTTTATAGCTGGTATGTTACATGACCTCTCCACTAGGTCCCAACAGCATCTTATACAGGTTGACCACAATATGCCAAGGCTTCACTACCACACACTGCTTATTGGTCTTAATAAATTTGTTCACTCCATCGTGATATCCCCTGACCTACTTCTCAGGTTTCTTCCACATTCCTCCTTGCCAGCCTCTTATTCTCAGTAATTAAGCTATTGCTTCCCCAGAATCATACAGTGTGGGATTCGATCCCCAGCCAGAAAAGCTAACCACTCCATAGTTGGCTGATCTACACACTAGGCCATCCTATCAGTAACTGTTTCAGCAGGAGTGATCCACTAGTACACCTTGTACCCCCACTCTTGGTACTCCCCTCAGTCCTTCCAACTGAAAAGAAGGAGGAAGTGATCCTTAGGACATCACTCTAGCAGCTACCAAAGCAGGGCAATACTGTTCACAGGATGATAAAGTTAAAATAAAGGTAAAATTGTTAGAAAATGGGGTGGTCAGTCCTTCCAACTGAACAGCAGAAGCAGGAGATCATTAGGGCATCACTCTAGTAGCTACTTAAGCAGAGCAATACTGTTCGCAAGAAGATAAGGTTAAGGTAAAGGTGAAATTGATAGAAAAAGAGAGGTTCTTAGGAAATCCCACACAGCAGTCTTAAGAGTCTGTGCAAACTTGAGCAGCTAAGGTTCTCAGTTGGGAACATAAAGGGACTTTATGGATAGGCAGGTGAGGTCTGTAAGAGGATCATTTAAGGGGACCTTAGGTGGCAAGCTGTCACTCAGAGATGGGATATCAGGGCAGAAGGGAAGGGGTAGGGGCATGGAGTTCTTGGGGAGTGTAAGACCAAGGAGAATAGTGGGTGCAACAGGTATAGAGCAGCAGTTTACATGGACATGCAGGAGAATGGGGTGTAGCTCAATATGTATGAGATCGGGCACCTGGAAACAGAAATGTTAAGTGTGAGGAGGGAAGTGGAGAGATAGGGCATAGGGGAGATGAGGGAAGGGGACATTGCACTGAAACTACCAAAAGATAGAGTAGGGAAGCTTGGACAAATGGGAGGTATGCAGGGAAATTACAAGGGACAGATCAGACTGCTGGAGGAACAGTGGATGGCAGCTGGTGGGTTGGACAAGGGGAGAAGGGTATACTGCACAGGGTTTAACAGGAAACAGAAAAGTCAAGGCAGGTGTGGAAACAAGTTTGTAAATGGAGGAGGAATAATTTGGCTAATAGGTATACTCCTCGATGAAATTGGAAGGCATAGGTGATCAAGAAGGGACAGGAGAAATTAGGATAGTAATGGAGAGGGAGTTGGAGCATGGGAAAAAGAAATATTGGGGGCGAGGTGTGGAAGTTGTGATAAAGGAGGTGCTAGAAAAGTTAAATTGGAGGCCAATGGAGGGGAAATGGAGATGATTGTCAGGAGAAGAGGGGAAGGTGGAGGGATGGGGGATGACATGGAGGGGCAGGGGGACCAGGGAGGAGAGACAATAAGGGGGTTTACTGGGAGTGGGCAAAGTGGTTCACTTGAGGAACCAGTAAACATAAGAAGGAGAGTTACATTTCATCTCTGCAAAGAGGACAGAAGAGGTTTTGGGGAGTACAATGCAGGGGAATCTGATGAGGAAGGGACAAAGCCAGGGGATACAGATGTTTGAGCAGAACAAGGAGCAAAGAGGGGGAAATCACAGTGAGCTGGCAAGAAGAGGTGTCAAGGTTATCATACTGGGGATTCCATAATTAAAAGTATCAAATGGGGGGTGGAGGAGCTGTATCCAGGTTAAGTGTATACCAAGCATGACAGCGCACAGGATAAACATATAGTACACTCTACAGTGAGGAAGCTAGGGTAACCCCACATGGTAGTGCACCTTGGAATAAACAATTTGGGTGGAAACAGTGTATAGGAGGTACAAGCAAGATTTAGAAAATTAGCAAGAATATGTAAAACTGAAGGAAACACTGTTGCTTTTTAGAAATTCTGCCGTGCATAGGACAAATATGGACAGAAAGCAGAAGAAAAGTGATTTTAACAAGTGGTTAGAGAATGGTGTTTAGCTATGAGGTTTGGTCTGGTGGGAGGGTGGGAAGTTAAATAGAATTACAAGGAGCCAGTTGCCAGGACAGGCTGCATCTGAACATGGAGGGAAAAGGAATTTTACAAAAATAAGATGGGAGAGTTTATTGTTAATAATTATGATTTAAATTGGGAGGGCAGACTTGTGGGGCAGACAGGAGCATAAGCTTGGGATGCCAGTGCATCTCCCCCAACTGAAATTGTTGGATGGAAGAGTACTCACAGACAGGCAGAGTTATGGTGAAAGGGAAGGCTAGGAAGGATGGGGGTTGGGATGGTAGGTGGTCTCCACAAACACGAGAGCCTGAAACAAGTTACCCAAGTTACAGGCACTGATGGTGCAGGGGCAGGGGGTTTATGTGGCTGCAGTTACAGAGATAAAGGCCACCCAGTAACAAGACTGGGACTTAATACTCCCAGGTTACAAAACATTTAAGAGGGACAGGAAAATTGGCAAGGGAGGAGGGGTGGCGTTATTTGTAAGGCAGAGAATAGAGTGCATTAGGGAGGAGGGTGAGGACTGGAACGTAAAGATGTTGCACATCACCTTACATGATGCTAAGGGCAGGAGGGTCATTCTGGGGATAATCTATCGGCCACCAACACAGAATGAGGAACACGACAGGGAACTGGTGGGATACCTAATGACTCACTGTGGCAGGGGTAGGGAAGGAAAGTGATGGTGGGAGATTTCAACCTGCCAGGGATGGACTGGTGCACTGTGGCATCAACTACTGATAAAGAATGGATACTGGATGCATTCCAAGATGTATTCCTGTCACAGCTGCTGGTAGAGCCAACCAGGCAAGGAAGCATCTTGGTCTTGGTTCTGGCAGACGATGACAAGGTAAAGGATGTGGTAGTAGAGGTCTGCTGGTGGGGAGTGACCACTGACTGCATGGTTCTCCCGGTCCTGGGAAGAGAAGAAAATCAGACAAATATCAAAGTAGTATTCTTCAGTGATGCAGATTTGGGGAAGATGGCAGCCATTCTTGAAGGGCACTTAGAGAAATAAATATGGACATGGATACAGATAGCAGATGGGAAATTTGAAGTTGGGTCTGTTAGAGGGCACCAAAACCTGCACAAGGACCCACTGCAAGAAGAGCTAGGTCTAGGAAACCCAGCTGGTGGCCATGGAGGTGCAGGAGAAAAATACTGGAGAAAAGGCTAGCCTTCTGAAAATACAAGAGGACCCAAAGAGGATGACAGGAGGAGTACTATATGAAATCCAAGGTGAGCAGGGTGGCAAGGGCAGCCAAAGCATTCAAAGTGCTAAGGCTGGCCAGGGGATCAGGGAGGGAGAGAATTTTTAGACACATCAGGGAGAGGAGGAAGTGTAGGGGCAGATCAGGTTAAAAAGGAGGGTGGGTGGGCAGAGAGAGAGAGTTGGGCAGGCTGAGGTACTATCTGAGTATTTCTGCTCAGTCTTTACAAGGAATAGGATGGGCAAATTCCACAAAGGAAGGTAATAAAAGGGTTGGGGAGGGGACACTAAGTATTGGAGAGATACCAGAGAAGAGAGGTGTGGAGAGCCTTATGTCCATGAGGACAGACAAGCCCTCAGGATCAGACACGATACACCCCAGAGTCCTGAAGGAACTGGTGGATATCCTGGCAGCACCTCTGATGGAATTGTTCAATTCCTCCCTCCTATTGGGATGGGTACCACTGGACTGGAAAATGGCATACGTTGTGCCCCTCCATAAGAGAGGACCCAGGGATTGGCTGGGAAATAACTGACTGGTCAGCCTGACATCCATATTGGAAACTATTGGAAACCATATTGAAGGAAAGGGTGGTGGAGTTCCTGGAGGTAAATGGCCTTCACGATGTCCAGCAATGTGATTTGCCATGGGAGATCTTGTCAATCTAACTTGATCAAATGTTTTGACTGGGTGACAAGATCTCTGGATGGTAGTCAACCAGTTGATGTCCTGTATCTGGACTTTAACAAGGCATTTGACTCTGTACCACATGGGAGACTGCTGGGCAAATTGAGGAACCTGGGTGTGGGGAGTTGATGGTGAGGTGGATTGGGAACTGGCTGAGCAACAGACAGGAGTGGGTGGTGGTAAGTGCAGCGCTATCGACACCAGGAGGGTCATTAGCGGAGTCTTGCAACAATCTGTTCTGGGTCCACTGTTATTCAATGCTTTCATATCAGACATAGCTGAGAGTGTTACAAGCAAAATGAACCTGTTCACTGATGACTCCAAATTGGGAGCAGGGCTGGACAGTGAGGAGGGAAGGAGGATACTCCGGGAAGATCTAGAATGACTAACAATAGTTGGACACATGGCAGCTGGGATTTAGTGCTCGGAAGTGCAGTGTACAGCACTTGGGAGCTAGGAATCCAGGTTACAGCTACCACTTAGGTGGCATGGCTAACAATCTTGGAAGAGGAAAAAGATCTAGGAGTGGTGATCACTGGCAAAAGAATTTCTCAGAACAATGCAGGAAAGCAGCAACTAAGGCAAGCAGAATGCTGGGGTGCATTGCTTGGGATCACTTAGAATGGCAATATACCTCCTCCACTGTACAAATCCTTGGTGAAGCCACATTTGAGTACTATGTGCAGTTCTGCTGCCCTTACCTAAAGAGGGTCCAGAGGAGGGCATCATAGATGGTCATTGGAATGGGAGAAGCCCTATGAGGAGACACTAAAGGATCTAAACATGTCCTCCCTGGAGGACAGAAGGGACAGAGGAGATATGCTGTCTGAGACTTTAAAATACTTGCAGGCTGTCAGAATAAACACAGAGGGATTGTTGAGATTGAAGTGGAAGGGACCAGGAGGGTCATAGCCTAAAACTGGTAGTGGGTAGTACAGAAGAGATTTGAGAAAACATTACTTCACAGAAAGTGTGGTGGCACCTTGAGAGTGCTGCCTAAGGAGGTGATATCAATGGAATCAGTGGAAGGATTTAAGAAGGAGTGTATAGATACATGGGCAAGGAACAGATAGGGAGAGAGATACCAGTAGGGAATGCAGGATGGGAAACGGTAGAGGGATGGAAGGAAAAGGGAGGGCAGCAGCAGTGATTGAACTGTAAGCTGCATCTCAAGCAGATGTGATGGACCTTAAAGCCTAATCTGCTGTCATTTTCACATGTTTGTATGTTCATATGTATGCGTCCTGCTGTCAAGCAGTTGCTAGACTTGTTGTCAGCCTGCAGACAAAGGCAGTAAACTGACCAGCAGGAAAATTGGCCTGAGGGGAAGGTTGCAATTTGCAGAAGTTTGTTGGCATCCCTCCGCTGTTTCCATGTGGGTCACTTATCTGGTTGCACTGTAGTAAAAAGACACATTGACTTGGGAAGAAAGCCTTCCATAAACTTTTATTGTTTTTATCCCAGGTGTTAAATAAAGCCGCTTAGTAGCCAGTGCATATGTTCAGTGTGTCAGAGTGTTATTAACTTGGGGTGATGCAGGAGATCTGGGGATCAAAGAGCAGACAACATTGAAATGCATGCAGATAGAGTATGGCTCAGCACACTTACCAACATTCTGTCACTATGTATGCCTTTTGTACTGTGAGATCCTCGGTGGCCGTGCAGTGGTGAAGATTTGCAGCAGATGTTCTGGCGATTCCTTACTGGTGTTTTCTGCATTCAGGAATTCTTGTGTGCCAGTAGGGTTGCCACCTTTGGATGAGGCAAAACCAGATCCTAAGCTCCGCCCCTAGCCCCACCCCTTTCATGACTCATCATGCACTGTTCCTCCAATAAAAGACAACACTTAAAGCAGCAGTTAAATAAAATGTTAAGATACTGTACTGTGCCTGTTAAAGTTACTTTCCAGGTTCTTCCTAATTATTTACTTATGAATTTATTTATTTAGTGACATTGGTTAACGAGATAAACATACAGAGATAAAAGAAATCTAATTTACAGATATGATCTGGGGAGACAAGGAAATACTGTAAATAGCACATAGCAGTACACATACTTTATATCTTTTTCTACCTTCATTTCCTGTTCTTGTCCACAGTACTATTTCAAAAAGTGACCATGCTTTTTTCTTGTGGGAGAAAATAATTTACAGCATTTAAAAATGCCTAAATTCTGTTAGAGATGAAAATGTTTACCAGCAAATAAAAGTGGAGGACAACTGGCTCTGTTACTGTTACAAAGGTGGGGCAGCTTTGCTGCTAATGCCGCTTTAAGATGCAGTAGAAAGATTAGGTTAGTAAGTGCGAATGGTGTTAATGGCCATACTTTACACCTCCCAGGGTGACTGAATTCAAAACAAAAGGCTACACTGACAACAGAACTTGTTTGTAACCTGGACGTGTAGCTGAAACAATGAGTGATATGACAAAATTTGTTTCAAAAGAATGTAAGCTCTCAAAATGGCTCAAAAACCTGACCAGCAGAGAGCAAAACCGATTACCTGATAGGGCCCCTGAAAACCTGATCACCAGGTAAAAACCTGACAGGTGGCAACCCTATGTGCCAGTCAGGGTGGTGATTGTCAATCTGGCTGGGTGTAACATGTGGAAATGATATGGGCTTTATGTAAAGCTTTTGATATCAAATGCCCACTGCTTATTCCTAATCGCTGGTGTCACATCACTGTAGATATGGAAGAGTTGTCAGTTCCAAGACAAGAGTTCCTTTTATTCTGGCTTGTGTCTGAATGTGTAACTTGTCATGCAGGTTAATGCATCAGATTATGACAATTCTTGTTTTTCTCCTTGTTTCAGGGGTGCCTGGTAGGATTGGTGAGCATATTCCAACTGGTATGTGTATTCCGAGGTCAGTGGTTCCACAACCTCTGCTAGTAATTTTGGACAAAGCTTAGTAGGTTAGCTCCTGCATGCTTGGGAATTCCAATCAGCACCAAGTTGTTTCATCCGAGTTGGCTCTTCTGATCGTCTTGCCTGTCTTCTAGTTTGCCTGTTTTTTCCTAATTTCTGAGATGCTCTTGTCATCTCTGTCCTGTTGTCCTCAGCAGAGCTAATTCTGAATTCAGCATCCAAAAGCCTCGTAGAGAATCTTTCAACCATGTTTTTAAATGTTTTTTGTTGGTTGCCATATCAGTGTGATCTTAATAGATGCTAGTTTGTTGAAAAAGTGGTCTAATTTATCTGTTAATAGTTCCATTGGGCTGATTGAGCTTGTTCAATTGGCAAGTCAGACTTTGCCATTTGGATGGCTGGTTCTTAGTCTGCAAATCTGGTAGGGCTGTTGTGGAGGTTTCTATGTGGTGAAGTCCTTCTTGATCCATGGGTTGCATGTAGTCAAAGTTCATTAGGCAGTGATATGATGGAACAAAATCTTTCAAAATGAGACTAGAACAGTTTAAAAGCTGTATTCTTGTGCCTTGACCAGGGAGCTCTGAGGAATGCTGCTGCTCAGGCTAAATCCATCACATGACTCCTCTCCCTACAGATTGTTGTATAAAAGTCACATGATATGTACAGAGAGACACTGAATAAAATAGTTTAACAGTTACAATTGCAATAGACTTCAATGGCAAACCACAAAATATCTTAAACTGATTACCGGTAATCTTGGGGAGACTCAGCAGAGTATCAGGTAGTTTATTTACCCAGTTAGAAGGCCTGACAGCAAACGGCCGCTTGTCCAGGTGAGTGTGCCAGAAAGGAGGCTTAAAGACATTCCTAGCCATATTCCTGTTGCTGTATTGGTTGGAGATGCAACAGAAACAATTTTTTAAGCAGGGTTGTTGGGCCCAGGATCACCTTTTGAAAGCAAACATTTTGAGCTTTATTCTGCAGTGTAAAGCTATCCAGTTAGTGGGTGCATAAAGGGTATGAGTGTGATTTTCTGCACCAACTACAAAGCGGCATGCCTTATTACAGATCAGTTTACTCTGTTTGGTCCCATGTCACAGGCAGCTGCGTAGATAGGGATGCCATAATCTATAAGTGACAGAATGGAGCGGGACACAATAGGGTGCCTGGCATCCTCCGTGAAAGTGTTGTAGTTACAGTACAGTGCACCCGGTCTTCTTATAACTATAGCCACTAGATTGTCAACATGGGAGCAAAAGATAAGGTGTCATCCAGAGATTGTCTAAAGTATTTGAAAGTTTCCACCTGTTTAGGTTTTTTCCTTGCCATTTTGAATGAAAAAGGTTGGAACTTTTGTCTTCTGTGGAAGATAACAGAAGACATTGTTTTTTTGTTTTTTGGTAACTGAGGACTGGTTTGTTATTGGACAACCAGCTTTCTAGTGACCTGAAGTTACTTTGAAGAGTGGCGGTGAGGCTGTTAAGATCAGTGTTTTTAGACTAGATGACTGTATCATCAGCCCAGAGATTGGGTGCCTGACAGGCATCAGGCTGTTGATTTATGAAGAGGCCAAATAGAAGTGGGCCCAAGATGGAGCACTGGGGACACCAATAGCTACTCCCATAGTGTCAGACAAAGATTTATTGGTCTGCAGAAGTTGGGAGCAGCTGGTAAGATAGCTGAGAAATCAGTCAATTGCATTCTGTGACAATCCCAGGCTGAGGAATTTCATATACCACACACACACACACACACACACACATATATATAGATTAGGGCAAAAACTCCATTTAATGCATTAGTTAGGGTTGTTCCACAGTGACAAAAGTGAGAATTCGCTGTTAGGGTTGAAAACCCCTTGGACCCCCACCCACCCCCAACTGGCATTGGGGTGCACATTGGGATCGTCAGCCCTAACTCTCACCCCATGACATGTGTAAAGCAGCAGAAGTATAGGAGAATGGGTGAGAGTTAGGACCACGATCCCAATGCACACCCCAATGTTGGGGTTGGGTTGGGGTCCAAAGGGGTTTTCAACCCTAACAGCGAATTTCCTCACTTTTGTCGCTGTGGAACAACCCTAACTAATGCATTAAACGGAGTTTTTGCCTCTAATTTCCTTCTTTTGGGAATGATAACGAGAAATAGTGAATGTAATGCAGCGCAAGGGCCCCGCCTCCCACCACATGATGTCTTGTGGCATACTAACAGGGACAGCAACGCAAACAGAAATGCTAACAGTGGTGTACATGGTAACACAAGCGAGAACAGAAAGGGTAACGCATATGGTGGCGTATGACGGAATGGTCTGCCACGTGATGTGTTGTCACATAGTAACATGATGCCTGTAAACAGAAATGTCAATGGGCATGGTGATGTAAAGTGAAACAGAAAGATAAACAGTACTGTAGACAGAAATGGCAAAAATAACAAAATGCAAGCGCAAATGAAAACGTAAAGGATAACGCACATGGTGGCAGACGTAACGGTAAGTGAAACGGTATGGAACCGCAAGCAGAAAGGATCAACAGTAACAGTAATGTAAGCGCACAGGCTGGTTTTCCCAAAACCTGCATAGAGAAAGACAGTGAGTACAAATAATGTATGCATAATAATGAGTATCAGCAGAAAAATGTGAACTTGGAATACTGAATACGTTATATCTCAGGAACCGCATAAACATAGAAAAAAAATTTTAAAGTCATATTATTTACAACTGTCCTAATTTGTACTTAGCCCCCAGGTGAAGCTAGAATTTTTCCGATGAAAAGTCCGTGATTCGCACCGCTTCCAAGATACGGCCCTGAAAGGCGCTGTGAACGTCAGAACGTTATCCTATGGGAAAAAGAAAAGTTCGAGTGCCATAACTTTCCTCCCTGTAATGTTTTTCACCAAACCACTGAAAGGCACATCTGTGGGCTGTTGGCTGTCTTCCCTCAAATTTCAGGAAAAAGACCAAACCATTATTTTGCAGCAGGGATCCAAAGGATTTCTGTAATGCGTCAGTGCCATAATGTTATCCTATGGGTAAAAACGTCAACTTTGGAGTGCCGTAACTTTCGCTGTGTAATATTTTTTCAATACAACACTGAAAGGCACATCTGTGAGATGTCGGCTCCGTTCCTCTAATTTCAGCCCAAAACTCCCAACGGTTCTTTTTGCAGCGAGTGCCAAAGAATCGCTGTTACTTTCCACAGATGGAAACTACTGTCCAATTTTATGCAGCTTTAGCAAAAGTTAGACACTTTCGAGCACGGAAGTAATTTTATTTTTCCAGAAATTTGAAAACATATTTCTGGGGTCTTTACCACAAAATAAAGACATGGCAAGCATCCTCAGGGTCCACTAGGTGAATACAAAAATAATTAGGTTGCTAGAGGGTCCCAAATTTAAATGCCAACCATTTTTCTGATCACCAACTGAAAACAAAATGGCCAATTTGGAAAGTAACAGGTCCATTTACGAAAGTAAAATGCATTTGCGAAGTGTTGAACATTTTGTTAACTTTTCCCATTGACTTATAATGGGAAACAGTTTTTGAATAACTTTGAACTGTTTAATATTTTTCACGAAATCTTTGAAGGCACATCGGGGACCCTGGCCACATGTTCCCTGAAGATTTCGGGCCAGTCACGAAACCGTATTTCCTGTAGGCGCCGATCAGAGAATTCCCAGAAAAGCGTAACGCCACAAGACAGATCATGCTTAATAACTCGCAGTCGATATCCAACTAGTAACGAAACTTGGCAGATCCCAAGGCCTATGGTTCTTTATTAAGTATTTATTAAGTATTCCAAGTTTCAGCCAAATCCATGAAATGGTTGCAAAGTTATTAAGGTGCAAAGTTTTGGGGTTTAACATAGAAATGTCTCCTCAACTCCTAATTCATAGTGGCACTACGTGCCACTATAATACATATACTGTATATATACACATACATACCCACACACACACACACACACACACACACATACACACACATACACACATACACACATACATACACACACATAGCATGCCCGCTATAGTGAAATCTGGCTATTATGAATGAAGTGTGTGGCTCCCAGGAGAAATAGAGCATGCTCTTCAGACTGCTCCTGGAACCTCACAATCTACAATTATCTGAGTCTCTTATTCTTTAATCTCTGAATCAGATGTAATACTACAGATCACAAAAAATAACTATTATGTAAGCTTGCAGTTCCTTTCTCTCTGTACCAGGAAAGTGACAGTATAAGATTGCGACTGGTGCCTGGGACTGTAAGACATGCACTGTAGATTGAGAGTTATGTAGTCTAAACAGCTTGCTATCAATCTCTGCTGCTGTCTCTGCTGTAACTAGAATAGCCATGGATGTCATCGATCAGGAGAGAAGCGATGGCTGGCACTGAACACACCCCCATCTGCCCCTCCCGTTGGCCCAACTGGTCTCTCTCCAACACTTCTCTGCTGACTCATGTACATCTTTATGCTGTTTGCTAGCACTTTCATTGCCAGCTAACCCATATCGCCAGACTAAACTCTAGCACTTCTTCGCACTCCTTACCAGTCAGAGACATTGTTCTGCATTTGGCCCTCAAAACTCCTTAGGCTGTCTGTTGCCTCTCACTTAAAACCAACAACCACCCACTTGCAAGACCAGTAGAGTCCCCTCATGTAAGAAGATGTTCAGTACTAAGTAAGTGCAGTATTACTAAGTAAGTATCAAGGAATATCAGGTACAGCCATAATTTCTCTTTGGCGTAGGTGTGATTTCAATGAACTGGATCACAAAATAAAAATTCAGAGCTCCTCTTTATCTCTGGGGCAATCACCCACTGTGTTTTTTGTTTTGTTTTTGTATTAGCATCCCTCACTATAATGAACAGGAGCTATAATGAATACCGTTATGGCTCCTAAACTCTTCATTATAGTTAGGGGTTATTGTATTATATCAAATGGTAGTGCCAGTATAGTTAGTTGCTCAACAGCTTTGTGTTAAACCCCAAATTTTACACTTTAATAACTTTGCTACTGTACAACAGAATTGCTCGAAATATTGCATGCGCATTCTGGTACCACTGTTCTCTGGATGCAAGTTGCAAGCATTGTCAGATGAGCAGCTGCAGAACTGAAGCGCACTAAACAATGCTAAAAATGGTTTTGTGCTTTTTTGCTCGTGGCTACAGCCCGATAATTTGTTTGGTCTGAAATCTTTGGGAAAGATGCAGACTGGGTCATTGATGTGCATTTCAAGATTGGGTGAAAAGCATTAAACCACTGAAAAGTTAATCAAAAAATAGGTTTCCATGATAGTGATAGGGGAAAAATATAAGAGTCTCAGAAGCTGCCGCCACTACATTTTACTGTCATAAATGGCCCTTCTACTGTCATGGTGGCCATCTTGTTTTCAGTTAGTGACAGAAAATGCCTGGCATTTAAATTTAGGACCCCTAGGTAAACAATGACTGTTGTGTTTTACCTAGTTGGGCCCTGAGGATAACAACACTATCTTTTGAGGGACCCCCAGAAATGCCTTTTTGGTGATCAGACCCCTTGTACTGACTGAAATTGTGGTGGACTTTAGGTGGACTAAGCATGCATGTAGGTTTCAAAGTCATGGATACCACTGCAGTGGAATTTTTCATAATCGCGATGGTCACTGAGATATTGCCAAATTAGTGTGATAAGAGTTCCTTTTCAGTACTATTTGTCTGCTATATGGCTCCATACTTATGTGTAAGTGGGAGTGCAGGGTCAGAGGCCCTGTGCTTCCACATATGCATACCATTATGAAAAATGGCAGCATGAGGGGAGCACAGGGCTTGAGGGCCCATGCTCCCACTACCACATACCAGTTACAATTTAGATTACACTTTCCCAAAAGGGAAATTCATTGCAAAAAACTCTGTTAATGCATCGCTTAGGTTGATAGTATACTAACAAAATTTGGAAGTTTGGTGTTAGGGTTACCAACCCTTACTACCCCATCCCACCACTCCCACCCTTTTCACACCAACAGGCACAAGTGCTGGGGTTGTTGCCAACTCTCACCCCATTCTACTATACTGCACCACTTCAGCTTGTTTACACATGGAATGGGGTGAGAGTTTGCACAAAGACTCCAACGCCGTTAATTCATACAATATCTGTTGGTGTGAGGAGGTTAGTTGGTAACCCTAACTCCAGATTTTCATGCTTTGTCGGTTTATATCAAGCCTAACTGATGCACTATTGGAGTTTTTTGATATATCTATATATATATATCTATACCTACCTACACCTGCCTATACCTACCTATTTATTTATTTAGATTTGGGTAACCGGTAAACCCACTAAGACCAGAGATCCCTTTTTCCCCATACCTACCTATACCTATATCTCTATATATCTATATCCTGGTGGCAGGTATAGTTAGGTTGTGCAGCCACTTCTATGTTAAACCCCAAATTTTGCACTTTAGTAACATTGCAACCATTTGTCTGATCTGCCTGCAATTTTGCATGCATGGTGTGGTACTATAGTTCTCCGGATCTGGACATGTTTGTTGCATTCAGATTTTGATTGTGGAGCTGCAAAGTGTTGAAAATGTGAAAATCCTGAACTTTTTGAATTCTTTGTTCACCTCTAGAGACCAAATGATTTTTCTGACTGACTGGGGTACTAGTAGCCGAGGGTCCCATGCTTTGATAATTTATCTTGGCGTTCTGGTGTGATTTGTGCACTTTTTTTGAAATGCATTTGTGCTCCTTTCATTTGTGTTTTGTTGATTTTTCTGACTGGTCTGACATTTTCAGGGTATATGGGACTGGGCCAAGGAAGTGCCTTTTGAAGATTTGGTGAAAAAATTAATCCATTCAAAAGTTATGAAAGTTTAAAGTTTCCCATTATAGCATATTGGAAAAATATATCTTCATCTCGAAAGCTTTTAAAAGCTTTTGCAAACAAAAATGTTGTCAATGCCAAAAGCTTTCGAGCTGCTGCCATCTTGTTTGCAGTTAGTGATGGACAAAATGGTTGTAGGTCAAATTTGGCTGTGCCTAGAAAAACACTGACAGCTGTGTTTACCTAGTCAGGCACCGAGCTACACAGCACAACCTTTATTTTGGGGTAAACTCCCCAGAAATGTCTTTTCTGAGATCGGCTCCCGTAGTGTCATAAAATTACAACAGAATGGATGTGACACTTTTGCAAATCATGACAGTGTTGTGCCTGTTCTTTCTCATTTTTTGCAAAAGTATCACAATTTTACAACACTATTATACCCAAAAACAGATGAATTTTTGTCACTCCACTGTATCTAAATGGTTGGGGCTTGTGTGCTGAAATGTACAGAGTGGTAAGCACTGGGTCCACTGATATGCCTTTTGTTGGTTTGGTCCCAAACCATTCAACACTTCCTTAGCTGCAGTGTTCAGAAGTTGAGAAATTTCCCATAAGGTAACATGGCAGCGTCCTGTTGTATTTTGTCGCACGTATCTCGAAAACGATTTGAGATAATGGACTTTTGCCTCAGCCAGCTGATCACTTTAGATGTGATGTGTGCAGATTACAAAGTATTAATTACAACTGCAGTGGAATTTTTTCATAGCTTCTACAGTTACTGAGATATTGCCAGATTAGTGTTCCATGAGTTCATTCTCATGTTTGTAGGCTTGTGTTATGTCCCCTGCATATATATGTGGGAGCGCAGGGCCCAGAGGGCCTGCACTCACATTCACATACCACTACATAAATAGTTTAAGCATTAGGAAGCACAGAGCCCAGAGGGCCACTCTTCCACAATTACATACCTGTTATATTGCGCTACATTTAAAGCGATAGGATTGTTAATTGTTTCAGTAAATTGCAGAAAACCCAACTATGGAACACACTACTGATTATCGGTTGTCTGCATAACCTTTAGGCACCTGTATCTGGGAAGTGGGTTAGGGAGTGCTAGTGGTGTTGCAACAGTATCTCTACTTCACAGAAAGTACCAGTAGTGTTGCAACAGTACCACTATTGCCATGAAAGTAACAGAACTGTCGCAAGACTATCTTTGTTTTGCAAAGTACCATTAGTGCTGTGACACTGCCTTTTATTACACAAAAGTGACAGCACTGCTGTGACAGTACTCTTTAATTTTGTGAGAGTATTGTATTTTAACCTATGGGATTTTGTGAAAGTAGTGGAATTTCACAAAATTAAAGTGCCAAATGAGGCAGTTTCTTCTGGAATTCATATCAAACAAATGGCTAGCACTTTTTTTGCTGAAATGTGCAATGTGGCAAGGCCTGGAACCAGAGATGTGACTAAGGGGAGCGCAGAGCCTGGTGGGCCCATGCTGCCACATACATATACCATTACGCAAAAAATGGGCAACGTGAAGGGAGTGCAGGGCCCAAGGGCCTACACCCCACAAACACATACCAGTTATGACTTACACTTCACTTCCCCAAAAGAAGGGAAATTTATTGCAAAATGAGTGTGCTAGTTGCTGAGCCACTGACATGCTACAGTAAAGACAATGGGTGAGAGTTAGGCCTCATGACCCCATGACACACCTAGCATGTGTTGGTGTGTGGAGGATGGGGTGGTTGAGTGGTGGGGAGGGTTAGGGACTCAACCTTAACTTTTCATTTCCACACTTTTGTCGCTTAACCCTAACTGATGTATTAAAGTTTTGCAATGAATTTCCTTACTTTTGAAAAGTCTAATGTAACTTGTAAATAGTATGTATTGGTGCACCAAACTGCCCATTTGTACATAATAGGTGTCTGTGAGAGTGCGGACCCTCTAGGCCATACACTCCCACTTACACATAAAGGAACCATACAGTTGCCCAATAGGCCTGAAAAGAACCTTGTAACACTAATCTGCCAATATCTCAATACCCATAAAACCTAGGGAAAAAATTACACTGCAGGTGTAATCTATGACTTGAAACTTCATGTATGCCTTGTCCACCTGAAGGTAGACAAGGCTGGGTAGTGGAAAATCCATATCTCGCATTGTTTGTGAGATATGGGCACTGAAAGTCACTATGGATGATGCAATATTATCCTATGGGAAAAATCTCAACATCATGATGGCATATTTTTGTAACCGATTAACTTTTTATCACCTATATAGCATAATTAATATATCTGGGGCATCCTCTTTAAACCCTGCAAATTTCCAATCAAAAGACCATACTGTTTATTTACAGTACAGTTACAAAGTTTTTAAAATCCTAGTTCGCAAGGTCTCAAAATCCCTGTTTGTGAGGTCAGTCCCGTTCGTAAGCTGTCAAAATCCCCATTCACAAGTAATCCTTGATAGTCAGATTTTGGCCATCTGGTCCCTAAGTCACGAATGGGGATTTTGTCGGCTCATGAAAGGGATAGGCTCATGAATGGGGATTTTGACACCTCATGAATGGGGATTTTGATAGCTCATGAACGAGCAATTGAAAAAACAATCCCCTTTTGTGAGCTGACAAAATCCCCATTCATCAGCTAATCCTCTTCTCGAGAATGGCCATCTAGCCGTGAAATGATGATCACAGATTTTGTCAGTTTGTGAAAGGGGATTCAAAGACCTAACCCCTTTCAAGCAAGCTGACAGACTCCCATTCGTGAGCCGATCCCCTTCGTGGAGCTGACAAAATGCCCCTTCACGAGCCAATTCTTATTCGCCAGAATGGCCATCTGGTCCCTAAGTCATGATTATGGATTTTGTTGCCTCGCAAAGGGGATCGGCTCATGAACAAGGATTTTGTCAGCTCGAGAACAAGGATCGAAGTGAGTCATGAACAAAGAAATTCAAATTAAAATGGCCATTTTTGGCCAAATGAAGCAAACCAAAGGTATAGGTTTGTAGAGGCATCACCCTGCACAAAACCCATGCCTTTTCACCAGTAAGTCACCCATGGAGAAGCTACAACATTTTGTTTTGGGGATGAAAACAAAATGTCATCTGGTGAATAAATATTCTCATGAATGGGGATTTTATAAATCCTCATTCATGATCTGACAAAATTCTTGATTGCGAGCCCAATTCCCATTCACATAAAATACATATAAAACTTGGAGTGAACTGAGCATGCTCAGATCCCGAAACCTCAAAATTAAATACTTCTGGAACAGATTAATATTTTTTCACCACACTAACACTGGATTGTTCTTTGACCAAACCTCTTTCAACCCTGAATATTTCAGAGCACAATACCAAATGGTCTGGTCACAAAACGATGGGCAAAAATCAGCCAGAAACTGCCCCAAAAAGACTAAACATGTTTTCAGTGCTTTGCTGCATGTAAACTGCAAGTTCAACCAAACCACAGCTTGGCAGATCAAGAGATCTACCAAACAAGACTGAGCATTCCAAATTTTGTGCAAATCTGTTAAATGGTTGCAAAGTTATTAAGGTGCAAAATATGGGGTTTAACATTAAACTGCTTAAGCCAGCCTGGTGGCACTGAGGGTTGAGCCGCTGGATGCCACACCTTTCGCAAGCCGGTGACCTGGGTTTGGGAGTGAGGGAGTGAGCCTGGGCTGTCAAGGATTGATCATCTGAGGGACTGTTCTCCTCTTCTGGGGTGGGAGTCTGGGGTCGTGGTACAGCAGTGGCCACTAGCAGATGCTGGTGGTAGCTAGCACAGGGACATAGTGAGGAAGGGGCGTCGGCAGTTTCCAGTGGCAGGAGAGTGTGGTGCTGGGCAGGAAACATTGCACCATGACCCTGGGGCAACCTACAAGGAGGAAAACCCTATCCACTAGTAGGCGATTGTGGGGACCAGGAACTACCCCCACACCCAGGCCAGTGCATCACTTACAGTCAGGGCTCCTCCACTTCCAGGATGCCCATCCAGATCTCAGAAAGAATGCCTGAGGAGAATGGTGGTCCTACCCTTGGGGCTTAATCTGGGGAACGGGCACCAGGATGACTGATTGGAGAAGCCACACCTGACAGGTTGGACTGAGCCTTCAGGTGGGCTGGAGACAGGTATGTCGAGTGTCCCCACCAGAGAGAGTCTGGTGGTTCAGCACTAGGAGGGAAAATAAGTAAAAAAAAAAATTAAACTGCTTACTCAACCCTAAGTATATTGGCGTGACCAGGACAGTAAAATACACACACACACACACACACACACACACACACACACACACACGTATCTATATCTATATCTATATCTATATCTATATCTATATCTATATCTGGCAAAGTCTCTGTAATGCATCAGTTAGGGTTGTTCCAGCGACAAAAGTGAGGAAATTGATTAGTAGGGTTCCCACCCTGTATTCCATTACCACCCCACACAGGCATCAGGGGTGTGTGTTAGAGTCATCAGCCCTAACTCTCACCCCATTCCATATGTAAACAAGCTAAGATGGTGCAGTATAGGAGAATATGGTGAGAGATAGGACCTACGACCCCAGCACATACCCCGATGCCTGGTGGTGGGGCAGGATGGGCATGGGATGCAAGGGGTGGCAACCTTAACATTGAATTTCCTCACTTTTGTTGCTGTGGAACAACCCTAACTGATGCATTAAACTGAGTTTTTGCCATGAATTTCCTTCTTTTGAGAATCTGTACTGTGAATAGTGAAGTAATGGCAACACAAGAGCAAAAGCTAATGCACATGGTGACGCAAACATTAACAATAACGCAAACGAGCTGGTCCGCCGCACAGCGGTTGGATTTCCACTTCATGTCACCAGCGATCCGGGTTCGGGAACGGACTCGGTAGCTGAAAGGTCGGGCTGGGGGAGGAGGATTGAGCACTCAGCGGCTGCCTCCTCCTCCTCCAGGGGTGGGTAGGGATGCAAATCCTGCTGCAACACCGCCACCTGGGTGACCACAGGTGGAGGTGCAGTGAGACTGCACATAGCAGGGAGGGAAGGACGTCTGCTGGGAGCTGGAGCGCCAGGCATGTCATGACGTGCTCTCGCCCCTAGGCCCCTAGTGTGCGGCGTCCTGAGGGCAGGAAGAAAACCAGGGAATAGCCCACCTGACTCCTGGTAGACGGAGCTCCTGGCCACGATCCCCAATGCCCTACCGGCCAGTACCAGCATCCCCGACGAAAAACTCAGTCACGTCGGGTGTAAGGGCCCCACCCTGCAGTCCACCTGGGGGTATAACCAAGGCTCTGTGGGGGGATGAACTGCACTGGGACGCCGGCTAGTAGGGAGCGGGATGAACCAGGCTGATGGAGACTCCAGAAGGAGCAGGAGTTTGGTGGTGAAGAGGGGCATAAAAGAAAATATAAAAAAAACAATAATGCAAACGTAATAGAAATGCAAGCACAAACATTATTGAAAACAGAAATGCAAATGCAAGAACATACAGAAATGCAAACCGTAACACGCACAGTCATGGTAACACAATTGAAAAGTAGACATGGTAATGCAGCGATGACACCAAAGGAAACACAAAACAGAAATGGAAACGGAAGCACATACAAATGCAAATGCACATGGTGACAAAAGGAAACACAAACAAAAACAGTAATGGAAATGCAATGTTAATAGTAACACTAACGCAAGCACAAGTGAAAAGCAAAGGGTAACGCACACGGTGGGTATAGACAGGAACGCTAACACAAACGGTAACAGAAACGTAAGTGGAAACAATAACTTTAATAGTAACGAAAATGCACAGCCTTTTTTTCCCTAAAAGCTGCATAGAGAAACACAGTGATTAAGAATGTATGCATAATAATGGCCCTCAGAGCAGAGAATGAAAACTTGAATACTAAATTGCTTATATCTCAGGAACCATACGACATAGAAAAAATTTAATTTTCATATGATTTATGACTTTCCTGAGTTAGTTTTGCACTTAGCCACCTAGCAGGGTGCTAAGTGCTTTTCAGAAAAAGTTTGTATCTCTAAGCGTTTGAGATATCGGGCCCAGAATGGTGCAGTGGACACCATAATGTTAGTATATGGGAAAAATAGTCAAATTCAGAGTGCTGCAACTTTTCAGCCCTGTAATATTTTGTCATCAAACTACAAAAAGACACATCTGTTGGATGTTGGCTTTCTTCCTCCAAATTTCAGCCCAAAAGACCAGACCGTTCTTGTGCAGCAGGGTGGCAAAGATTCCCTACTGTTTTGGGCATAGTGTCGCAAAGTAGTGTCGCAAATCATAACACTTTCACAAAAAGTCACGAAAGTGTCACAAGTGTGACAGTACTTTGTGATACTACAGCTTACAAAAATTTGAAAACATATTTTTGGGTGTTTAACCTCCAAAAGAGACATGACTAGCATCCTCAGGGCTCGACTAGGTAAACACAAAATGATATGTGTCCCTAGAGGGTCACAAATTTAAATGCCAAGCATTTCTGTGACCAGTAACTGTAAAAAAAGTTGACTCACAACACTACAGGGGTCATTTGCGTACACTGTCAAACTTTTGTTAACTTTTCCCATTGACTATAATGGGAAACTTGTTTTTAATAACTTTTGAACCGCTTAATATTTTTCATGAAATCTTTGAAAGGCACATCGGGACCCAGCTGCATCTTCCTGAAGGTTTTGGACTGGTCGCACAAACCGTGTGACCTGTAGGTTCGGGCAAAGAATGCATAAAAAGCGCAAATACGACTTTCTATTGCGCTTTATACAAAACAAGTAGGCGGTAAAAGCATACATGGAGCCAAATGCAAAAGGTACTTACATACAGCCAACAGCAGCACATCAACACATCACTGCAGGGAAACCAAAGAATGATTCAGAAAAGGCCATAGGCAAAAATATTTTATTTTGCACCTAAAAAGCCAACACACATAAGCATCGTGTCCCTCCCCAAGCAGCCAAATATTTTTGCTCTCACTCTGCGCTTTCTCAAGGCTGAGGTAGGTTTGACATCACATCTCATTTAAACCATGCAATTTAAAGTGACAGTGCAACATTGCAAAGAGAGTCAGTGAATTAAGTCAAACATGCTACCTAATAAATATAAACTTCCCATTACCACAAATAAAAACAAATATGTGTATAACTACTATATATACTTGTACAGTTATAATAACAACTTATTAAAATACATATTGAAGTATAAACATATAATTTTATGTTTGATTTCATTTTATTTTATAAGTAAGGGATAACTGAAAAAAATCATTTAGACCTGATTTCAGAAATGACATAAGTATTATATTGTCAAAAGGATTCTCTGTCTTAATTTTTTTCTGCGTCTCCCCATGAATATGTTCTTGTACCTTTTCAAGCATTTGAAAGGAAAATTTATGTGTTTTGCCTTTCACCCTCACATGCTGTGCAAAGCTCTCACATCATCCAAATTACAGATATTTCTGTGTTGTCCAATACTTGATTTAAATTTCTGGACAGTTTTACCTATGTAAAACTATTACAACTGCAACAAATGGCAGCATAGACCATATTTTTGTATTGCAATTACAAAATCCCCTATCTGATGGACCTGATTTCTGACAGTATGTCTGAAAAAATCTCCTGTCTTGATATATTTATAAAAGAACAATTCTCACATCGAAAGGTGCAATTAGGAAGTGCTAATATTTTATTCTTTTGAGGTTCCCAATAGGAACTACAGACCAAAATATCCTTAAGGTTAGATGCCCTCCTATGTACAAATTGTGGAGGTTCTTTTGTCACAGAATCAAGTTTTTCATTTGTCAAAATATGTCAATTATTCATGATAATTCTTTTGACATAAGCCTGGGGACTAAAAGTAATAATAAACTTAAACTTCTTATTTGAGGCATCATTTTTTTTTGGCATTAACAAATCAGATCTATTTCTCAAATCAACCTTCTCTTTGGCTTGATCTAAAATAATGCCATTGCATCCCTAGCCTGAAATCAACATGTAAGGTCTGCAGCACTATTAGTATAGTCCCTAAATCAGAACAATCTCTCTTGGCCCTTAGACAGATATTTTAGCTAAATTCATTGATCACATAAAACCTTTAGCCAAGAGCACTAGGTCTTTTCTGTGTACTCTTTCCTGGGATTCTTGGCTTCAATTTGCATAACTTTGCATTTCTTGGTATTAAAGCCAAGCTGCCAGATCTTGGACCACCTCCCAGCTTTTCCAGATCTTCCTGTAGGTCCTGTATCCCTTCAGCTGTGTCCACTCTCCTGCAGTGCTTGGTGTCATCTGTAAATAGGCATACATATATGCATCTGTGGAGGGATGGGAGTGTAGGGTCCAAGGACCTTGTGCTCCATAGTAAAATAAAGATACTACTATACTATCTCAGAAAGTAAGGAAATAAATTGCAAAAATCTTCATTAATGCATCAGTTAGGTTGAAGTGACAGAAGTAGGAAAATAGGACATTAAGATTGAGCCCTAACATCCCCTGGGGATGACTCTGGGGACCCTGTTGGTGATAGGAATGATATTGCTCAGGCCCATTTGACTCACTGGGACCAATTTGATAAATAGCAAGAGATCCAGGGAAGGAAATTTTATCGAGGCCAAGATGGTGTAGCTTGAGATGAGAATAGGGTGGTTGACAAGGTTGAAAACCTTTGTGAGTTCCAAGACTGCTCCTGCGGCTTTACCTCGGTCCATTGCCTGTAATATGTCAGTGGTGACCCTAAGGAAAGCAGATTCCATATTGTGTAGCTTTCAGAAAGTCATGCTGGTGGATGGTGAGTGCATTGTTCAGTTCAAGATAAGAGTACAGGTGTTTATATAGTATTCTTTCTTGAATTGAGTGATAGGGTATAAGAGGGTTATGGGCTGATTGTTTTCAACGAGGTTGGATGGACGACTCTTGTGAACTGGAACGACTGCTGTTTTCCATCTGTTATGGATGGGTTGAGTGAGGAAGAATCAGTTAATTAGTAGGGCAATAGGATAAGCAAGTGAAGGAACACCCATCTTGAGAAATTTAAATGGCAGGGTGTCGAAAACCAGGAGAACTGTCAGGGCTGAGATCAATCAAGAGTTTGAATACCTCTTTCTGAGCTGTTATTTTTATATGGAATTGGGGTGGGTAATTTCTGGATGAGTATTACACTGAGCTGGGTGGATGGCAGGAAGGCTAGAATTGTATACCCGAGGTCAGTAAAGAAGAGGTTAATACTAGTGGCTATCTCCTGTGGCGTGGTCAGAATAGAGCTTTTGCTGTCATATTTTGAGGGATAGTTCTCTTTTACCCTTAATAAGATCGTTAATTTGTTTCCAAAATCTTTTAGGGCTGGCAAGGTGCTTTTCCTGTAGGGATTGGAAATGTTCCTTTGAACTTGTTAGGCAGTTGAGCCAGGAAAATAAATAAATCTGATCGCCGTGTAACTGGTACTGTGACTTTTTTGTATAAAACTTTGGCGAGATATGATAGAGTACAACTGAATTCAGTCAGAGATTATGTGTCAAGAGGCAAGTTGAAATTTACAGATACTGCCTTGAATAAAATTAAAGAAAAGGTTATTTTTAAGAACAGAATTGTGAATAACATTTTGTAAAGTGTGCTGATAGACCCGTTCTTTTGGAACAAACACAAAATTAGATTACCCTGCTGTTTGGCACCTTTATCATTTTCCTTTATAATCGAAAAGGATTTTGAGCACAGTCACTGTTTAGATTCACTACTGCACTAGGAACATGAAATACATTGTTCGGGACTGGGGGTGACTTACAGTGCTGACAGCTAGATTGGACACCCACTGTTGGCAAAATGTTAAAAACATGTAACATGTGTTTTATATCAAATAACATTCCTTGGCCCCTTCCCTTACAGTCACTAAAACAGGGAAAAGGGTTTCTTAGGTAAACACCAACAGGTATTTACCTAGATGGGGGCTGAGGAATCGGATTATGTGGTCTGGCCCCAAAATGTGCCGGGTCATTTTAGGACCCCTTCACCATCATACTGTCGCACAATACCTTGGACAGTGCCACAATTAGTAACATTTTCAAACTGGTAGCGCGAGTTTGTAGCATTTTCCAAGGTAGTGCAGCTAATTTGTGGCACTACCAACGCTCCACACCTTGAAATACATATTTCTGGGAATTACTTTAAAAATAATGCCAGAATCTTATTCCTTGTGCTTCCAATTAGGTAAACACAACTGTTGGTGTTTACCAAGGGCAATACTTTGAATTATACTGTTTTTTCACCATTGCTAACTGAAAACAAAATAGCAGAAGCATGAAAGAAGTGGACCCATTTGCAAAAGAGAAAGTGCATTCATGAAAGAGAAATGGTTCTTCGCATTGGACAACTAATTTTTCCCATAGGAAATACTGAGAAACTTTAACTTTTAATAACTTTTGAATGAATTAAAATGTTTTCACCAAACCTTTAAAAGGCACATCTATGACCAAGACCCTGAAAGTTTCAGAGCAAACCAGCAAGTAATTTCAGAGAAACGTGTGACAAAGAAATTGACAAAAGTGGTATTTGTCACATTTTTGACATTCAGTAGGTCCACACCTGTACACTTGATTGGAACAAAACTTGCCAGATCCAGAGATCCATGGAACTAGACAGCACATACAAACTTTCAGGTGAATTAGTCAAACGGTTGCAAAGCTATTAAAGTGCAAACTTTGGTGTTTAAAGCAGAAGTGACCATTGAACCCTAACTATGGTGGCACTACTTGCCCAACACACACACACACACACACACTCACAAACACACGTGTGCCTGTGGCTAATCCACTCAATCTGGAATACTTAAAAATAAACCAATATTTTATAACATGGGTGGCCAGAATTGAATCACTGTCCAGCAGTTTCAGTGGGCAGAGTGGAACTCATTATGTTATTCCACCGTCAAAAGTAAAGGTAGCCATTAGTACAACATGATCAGAACCACAAGTTGTGCTTTGTGTGACTGTCCTCATTGCCGTTCTGTTGTGACGCTTGGTAACTGTAATGAAAACAGAAATGGAACAAGAGACACCAGTACCCTATGGTACACAGAGAAAGCAATGCAGTGGCAAGACATTCCATCCCTGAGATCAAGCAAGAGTGAATGACACACAGAGAATGATAATTCCCAGTTTTACAGTATCCTTTCTTCTGTCTGTGTCTTTGCTGTATTCAGCCACACTTTTCTCGTTTTCTCAGACATTGGTCACTGTTGAGAGATAGATAGTGGTGGAGACAGTGGTAGAGTATCCTGTCTCTTCCTGAAACCGAGTTTTCCCTAGCTGTCAATTCAGCCGCCCCTGCGACTTGTAGAGAGACAAAGACAAAGTCTCAGAGGTCATAACCTCCTTGCAGTGGCGACAGAGTGAGTGTTTACCTTCCCTCTGCTGACAGTCAGGTTTCTTTGCTACATCCCTCAGTCTTAAAACTGCACATGATTTAAACATTTCCAGATTAGCTGACTGTTAAGCCAGAAAAAGGATTCCAGTCCTATATATTTTACTGAACAGTCAAGTTCTGTAATCCAGGAACTATAATTTTTTTTTCAGTGTTATGTATAACAGCTTCCTTTCAGTTTACTGCTACAAGTACATTATCAGTGTTAGTTACAATTTTTTTCCCAGTAGCTCAGCATTCTAACAGTAGCTTGGACAGTTGATGAGTATATGTCAGTTACCAGTGTCTGTCTATCTCCCTATCTGTCAATCTACTCCCCGACTTGTAGAGAAACAGAGAAAGTGTCAGCAGTCATACCCTCCTTGCAGCGGCAATAGTGCAAGTGTTTATCTTACCCTCCCGATGTGGTGTTATTCAAATGAAGAGAGTCTATGGAGAGGAGGGACAGCAGACATGGTGCTGGCAGAGCATCAAAACTCTTTTTGCACACCGTAGCCACCAGGACAGACAGAGAGACTGTGACAGCAACTGATGCATATGTTATTTATTATATCAATAAACAAATTTCAGAAATCATTTCAACATTGCATTTCTGGCATTGGTATGTTCATAAAATAAAGAACATATGCAGGACTTCTGGAACTACTTGTTATGTTGGCAGGATACAGTGGAATGGTCCTTTTGAAACAGGACAGAAACACCATTCTGCACTTAAAAAAAAAAAAATTAACAGGACCCATGATATAAGCGCAATAACCCATGACAGAGTATGGGGTTATTGGCAGTTAATCCACACCTGTACCCTATGGTGTGTTATTCTTATATGTACATTCAGGGAGAGAAGTTTTGGCCATCATAGAGAGAGAAAGGAAAGGAGGGGACGTTGGAGTATGCAGCTTGCCATGGAAAACTTTATCGGGAGGAGAGAGTGCCCGTGCCTCCCTCTGTACAAAATAGGCTAGAAAACTCCTAGGATGCAGATGCCCCCAAACTGAGGGCAGCCTCTTGACTATTTGATACCAAGCCAGTCACAAGTTAAGCAAGGAGGAAAGAAAGTACCCTTACAGTGCCTTTTTACTAAGAAAAGGCTCCTGGATATTCCTTGCAGAGCAGCACTGAGGACAGGCACATTGTGGTTGTAATAATGAGTGCCTGCAACCTGAAGAGCAGTTGGCGGCCGAGTCCAGGTTCTAAATATCCCACCCTCCCACTTGGCAGCAGGGGCATTTAGTGGGAAACAAAGCGGTCCAGGAACCCCACCACCGATGCCACCACATATGAGCATTAAACCATGACTCTTACAAGAGAATAAATTAAATGCAGAATTGCCATATGATGGCCTCATTCTGAGCCGCCATCCCCCAACCCCAATGCTCACCTGTTGCCCATGCAGTTGGCTTTGGGCATGAAGAAACACCTGCACACTGCTGCAGGTGACAGACTTTCAGGGTTCAGTCAGAGCTCAACAATAAATCTCATTTGTTGAAAAATCTTGGTCCATGGGGCTTATACGTTATGAATTATGGACAGTGCCTAAGAGGAATTAGCAACTATGCTCAATGGGCCCTCTGCGATAGTGTCCGAGACTGAAGCCAAGGATGCAAAATCTCATCACTTCTCTGCAGTGGTCTTACTCAGCCATTTGGCTGGCTCATTGCCTAAGTTTGTCCAAACGTTCTGATGCCCTTTTGAAATGGGGTTTGTGTGACAGTGTTTTAGCCAGGCTTTGTTCTGTCGGTCCGGTTGGGGAACTGGGGCAGGAGTTCTGCAAGTTGTAGTCTGGGCTCCTCCATTCTGATTTTAAATAATCATACTAACCACCAGTATGCTCAGGAAAAGCAGCCAAGACCTGGCATGCCTTGTAGGGAACTGTAAGCTAATGCACTCATTTTTTTAAAATGTCTGTTTCTTTGTCACTTCACTGCAAAGAACGGTTTGCAGTTATGGGCTGAAATTTTCAGGGTACAAAAGGCTTGCCCCACAGATGTGCTTTTTGATGGTTTGTTGAGAAAATTTTCATCTGCTTCATAGTGATAAGAATCTGAAGTTTAGTCATTTCCATAGGATAACATTGTAATGGTCGGGCTCCATTTCAGCAGCTATATCTCAAAATTGCTTCCATAATTTTTCCCACAATTGAGGTGAGGCTGACTGGTTCATAGTTTCCAGCCTCCCTACTCCCACTTTTATGAAGAGAGACCACATCTGCCTCCTCCCATCCTCTGGAACCACTCCCATATAAAGCAATTTGTTGAATAGGGCTGCCAGTGGTGTTAGCAGCACCTTCCGTAGTTCCTGCAATAGTTTAGGATGTATCCTATCTGGTCCAATTGCCTTGTCCACTTTCAGTTTTGTGGGTTCTTTTAGGACTCCTCTTCCATAAATGGTCTGGTGTCCACCTCCTCCCATATTTTCTCATGTTGCCAACTGTGGTCCCTCATTTCATCCTTCTTTGAATACAGAAAAAAATATTTGTTCAGTATTAATGTTTTTCAGGTCCTCTTCCACATTTCCCTTCTCCCTTTAAGTCCTACAATCTCACTCCTGATTTTTATCCTGTCACTAATATACCTACAAAAGTTTTGTTCCTTTTTAGCTCCTGTGTTATTTTTTCTCCATTTGCACCTATGTGCTCCTGACTTCTTTCTCTGCCTCCTCTGTTTATTCAAGTACACTACCTCTCCTCGTCTTCCTGCATTTCCTTGTACTTCCTAAAAGTCATATTTTTGCCCTTACCTTCCTAACCATTTCCTTTGAGAACCATAGTGGTTTTCTCCTTCACTTGGCCTTGTTTACTTGCCTAATGCAAACGTTTGTTGCCTTCACTATGGGTCCTTTCAGATGGGCCCTCTCCTCAACTCCCCCATTCCTCTCTCCCTGTCATGGAATTCTTGAGACATACCCCATCTTATTAAAGTCTACCTCCTGAAATCCAGGACTCTCGCCTTTGTGTGGCTTGACTCTGCCACTGTATTCATACTGAACCACACCATGAAATAATCACTGGATCCCAGGTGTCTTCTTACCCTAGCCTCCATAATTCTGGCCCAGTTGGTGTGTACCAGGTCCAAAACTGCACCCTACAGGGTTGGCTCTAGCACTATCTGCTCCTTGTGTGGCATATAGGATGCAGTGATGAAAGTGAGCAGGAACACACAGGAACTCAGTTCCTGTACCTTTTTGCAGCAGGAACCAAGTTCCTGTACTTTTTCCCACTGACACTAAAACTGAAATTCTTAAACCAGCAAGATAGTGACAGTTTCTGGGTCTGTGATGTGCTATCAGGAATTCTGTAACACCATTTGACTTGTACAACAATGTTATTTTCCTAAAATACTTTAATATCTCTAACTGAATCTACTAGCGTCAAATTAGATAGTTGTGCCTTGACATTGCTATCCTTTAGATTGAAGATCTTCATTCTGTATTTCATAATTGCCAGTGCCTGAGTTCCTGTACTTCTTGTCTACCACTTGCACCACTGACAGGATGTCTCTGCTCCTGGCTGAGGCAGCATCTGGGATGCCACATCTGGCAGATTTATATCACCTACCAGCAGGACCTCCTTTTAGCTGTCATCATGTGGATGGATTCCACTAGAATCTTTTCCACTTCCTCCCCTCCCGTGCTGAAGGTCTGTATATTACACCCGTTCGAATAGCTGTGCCATTGCCCACTGAAGTCTGATCCACAGTACCTCCATCCTCCATAATCACTGTATCTCAGTTCCTCTAATACCTCCCCAATATAAAGAGCCACCCGATTCCTTTTACCTCCTGTCTCTCCTAAAACAGAGTATAACCTGGCATTGTTACATCCCAGTCATGGTTTCCAGCATACCAAATCTGAATAATAGCTGCAATGTCCAGGTCAGCGTCCATCATCAAGGACACCAGGTCTGGGATTTTATTTCCTAGCCTGCAGGCATTAGTATACATAGCCTTCTATGTTTTGACATTTTTCCCTTTGCCTTTTTGCCACCTCTGTTTGTCGCTCCTGTTTTAACTTCCTCTCTCTGCTGTTCCTCTCTATGAGTTTAGTTACCTCTAGTGAGATCATAACTTTATGGTCCACCATGCTGACTGCACTATCCTGTGGCGATGGGCAGTTTGATTTTCTCTGCTTCTTCCACCACCATCACCACCTCCCCGCTTGTTGAAATGCTTGCCTATGAAGGTTTAAACCATCACTGAGGACAACGGTCCCCACCATGGATGGATGTAGGCTGTCACCCTAGTACAGGTCCACATTCCACCAGGTGGGCCCCCAGTCCCCAATGAAGCTAAAACCCTTCTCTCTGCACCAGTTCTCTAGCCAAACATTAAAGTCTCTGGTATGGAGGTTCTTAACCTTCCCTTGTGGTGGACAGGCAGCACCACTGAGGTGGTCAAATAGCTTGCCTGCCCAAGGCTCCTCCCATAACTCTCTGAACTCCTTCTGCACTCTTTCCATCCCTGCCTCATCCCTAGCCAGGTAATTTGTCCCCAGATGGACAATGATATCAAGCTCCCCATCTTGCTACTGCTATAGCGATTCTCTGGATCCTCTCCCAATCCCTCTGAACTGTGCATCCTGGTAGACACTTTACCTCCCTTTCTTCCACTGTACATGTCCCCAGATCCATTCCATGGACTATGACATTCCCCACTAGAGAAGCCCTCTTCTTTGGGGCCTCTACCACCCACCTGTGGGGCTCTTGTTTGGATACCCCACTCATCCCCCTTGGTTGCAACTTTGGGTGATACTGTGGGATTCTCTTGTTCCTCCTAAACTGTATCAGAGTTCATCAGTGTCACTGAGTGGGGATGTGCTTTAGATCCACCTGCTTCACTCTCTCTCTGAGCCCACTGTAGTCCACCTACTTCTTTGCATGTCCACCCTTGAGACAGTGGGTGTAGACTTGGTGGCCCCTGGCTGGGTGAAGAGATTCCTGAAACCTAACCAACTGGGCCTGGAGGCTGTCAGTCTCCACCTCAGCCCAGAGAAATGCTTACAGATGGGGCAGCACCACAGTTCCCCAGAAAGTCCTTCTGAAGACTGCTGTTCCACATCCATTTCACTTTAGCACTCCCAACATGATCCCTTTCTGGTCTGCTTTTGACTGCCCTGACTGTTTTAGCGAACCTCCTTTCTCCTTAGTACGATAACCCTTTTCTCAATGACTATTTACCAGGAACCCCTAATGTACCATACAAAAACACATTTTTGTTGTTTTTAACTTTGATACATTTTTACTTCAATACAATAGCAATCTCCAGAGGATATCCACCCAGATTATGCAGTGCTGCCTAGCTACCTGCTGTTCTCCCCATCCTATCCTGTTTCTTAGCAGAAAGTTGCCAAACCTTCCATTTTAATACCTATAAAGGTAGAAGAGCTGTGGGTGTCTGGGATGGAGGAGGAAGGGCAGCTGTGTGATGCAGAACCAATCAGAACAAACCAGTCAGAAACAGCTAGCCCCTCTATCTGGGCCCAATTCAAATACACATCCCACTGAACAACAAGTTTGAAACTAAACAAAAAAACCTAGAAACTAAGCTAATACTGAATTCCTAGCTGTACAAAATAGTCTCATTGAGAATGTCACCAAAAACACAGGCAATTAAGAACATCAGCTAGAAAACTATCATACAAATAAGCAGTATTTCAACCCCTATGAGTTCAAAAATGCAAATAAAAATGAGTAAATACAGCCCCTACCCCAGCAGACTAGTCCAAGGAAATCAATAATCTCACTTCATTCCCAGTAGAAGCTTTTTCAGAGCCAGCCTTAGGGGTGTTGAAAACTGTGCATTCACACAGGGCCCCAAGAGCAGGGGTCCCACAAAAGATTCAGTTGTCCAGGTGGCATCCTTTCTTCCTGGTCCTTTATGTTTTAATTCAAGTAAAGTGTAAAATGGCACAAAACTAGCTTAAAATAAAGATATAGGGAGGCTATGATAGGGATGAAGATGTTCCTCAGGGCTTCAAGACTTCTGATATGGGGCACCAGCAAGAAGGTTCGCTGACAGGGCTTGTGATTAGCTAGGGCCAGCACTGAGCTTTTTATTATAATAGAGAGTGGCTCTTTAAATCAGTATCTGGTAAATGTACAGTGCCCTGAAGGAGTCCTGCAGTGACTCAAAGCAACCTGCTATAGCTTGGCAGAAGACACCAGGAGAAAGGACTGCTGTGTGACTAAACTTCTCTGCTGGGACTAAAGTAGAAGAACTTGGTATTTGACCTTTAATTTAGGGTAAAAAACTAACATACAAAAAAAGTGTGTGTTTGGGTTAACTGAACTGAATGGGTGTCTGAAGAGTTATCTAGGTGTAAATCTCAGGTGACTGAAAGGACTTAACTGCTATGAGGTTTAAATTACTTGTAGAAAGATCTGGTAAGTAGGGGAGTGGCTTAGCTAGAAGGAAGCTACATTTAAAGACTGCCTTAGAAAGTTTCTGCTAATGGCTTGGCAGAAGACAACAGGAGAAAGGACTGCTGTGTGACTGAACTTCTCTGCTGGGACTATATTGCCCTCCTTCCCTCCCTCCACCCCCTCCCACCCAAAGCTAGTTCTATTTTATAGGCACAGAATTTGACTGACAACAGGAACTTCCTGTTTAGGGGCAGGAAGTGAGTGATCACAGAACCACCAAGGACCCACCATCCTAGAAGGGCAAGAGTAGCTCCTGCCCCTTTAGCTGCTGGAGGTCTGCCTCTGAGCAAGTAAGTGGTCTACTGTGAAATATAGGATATTCTTGTCTCAGAACAGGACAATCAGGAGCTTAAAGGGCACACAGGCAGAAAGTAAGGAGAGAGAAAAAAACAGAGGAAAGAGTAAGGATTGCAAACAGTTAAGGGGCAAGAAATGACACATGATTGGAGTGGTGCAGTGGCTGTGGATCAGCAGTCTTCCGGGAGATGTTCTGGAGGATGTGGTGTTGTCCCATCTGCAGGCACCTCTCTGGGCTGAGGGATGAGGTTGCTCATCTCCAGGCTGAGTTGGCCAGGATTTGTGGGACCTCCTCTTCCATCCAGGGACCACCAGTGCCACTGCCGTTGCCTCAGAGGTTGCCAAGAAAGAGGCGGTTGGACCACAGTGGGCTCAGGGAGGGTGAGGGTGGTGGAATAGGCGCATCCTCCCATTGTACCTCTCCACATCCTATGCCATTCTGGCAAGTGTGATTCCTCTATGGAGGCACCCACAGTGAGACCAAGGAGGATGCTGGGAACCTCCAGAAAGGAGACCCACAGGAGGGGTGGCAGGGGACCCTGCAGGGGAAGGAAACAACTCCTGGTGGGGAACTCCATTGTTAGGAAGGTAGAACTGGGGAGGAAGGGAGAGGAAGGTAAGGTGCCTGCCTGGCGCCATGGCTTGCAGGGACAGGAAACGAATCCTCAGGATTGCAGGAGCAGCTGCACAGGAGGGAGCTGGATGTCATTGTCCACCCAGGGACAAATGACCTGGCTAAGAAAGGGATTAGAGAAGTGCAGGAAGAGTTTGTGGAATTGGGGAGGGCCTTAGTCAAGTAGCATGCATGGTAACCTTCTCGGAGGTGCTACCCATCTATGGCATAGGAGGGGCTAGGGTGTTCCACACCATGGGATTCAATCAGTGGTTGAAAAACTGGTATGGAGCTCAGGGATTTGGCTTCATTGGGGACTGGGGTCCACCTGGAGTGATGCAAGCCTATACTGGCATGATGGGCTGCATCTGTCGGGAGGGAACCAGGATCCTAGGTGATAGGTTTAAATGCTTCATTGGAAGCTTTTAAACTAGCCAAGGGGAGGCACTGGAAAGGAGCAGGAAAATCCTAGCCCCCAAATAATCACGGTAGTAAGTCGCGGCAAACACCAACATAGAGGTGTCGATGGGAGAAAGGCAGGGGTAAATGGAGAAAGTGACAAAGGCAAGAAGGACAGGGATGGGGCAAAGGGAGTAAGGCCATCAGGAAATGGAGGGTAATGAGTACCAATGCCCGTAGTCTGGGCAACAAGCTCCCTGAGCTGATGGCCTTAAAGGAAGAGGATGCCTGGATATCGTAGCAGTCACAGAAACATGGTACACAGAGAACCATGACTGGGATGTTAACATACCAGGGTACATAACCTACAAGAGAGACAGGCAGGGAGAATAGGGAGGAGTAGCTCTCTATGTAAAGGAAGGGATAAAAGCAACTGAACAAAAGAGTAAACAGGAGGGAGGAGAGGAGGCACTGTGGGTCACCTTGGAGACTGGAAAGGGCACCACAATCCGCACGGGGTTGTGTACAGACCCCCATGTCAGGGGAAGGAATGGACAAGGATATGATAGAAGGCATTGTTAGAATGGCAGAGAAAGGGGAGATACTGTTGATGGGACACCTGAATATGCCAGATGTTAACTGGAGCACATTTGCAGCCACATCCAGAAACAGGGCCATTTTGATGCCCTACAGATGGCAGGCATTAGACAGCTAGTTTTGGAACCCACATTGATGGAGCAATCTTAGACCTCGTACTCTCAAGCGGGGCAGTGAGAGGATCTCAGATCTAGAAGTGGGTTGCCATCTGGGGACAAGTGACCATCAAACAGTGTGGTTCACGTTAAACTCAGCTACAGAGTCAAGCCATACAAAAGTGAGGGTACTGAACTTCAGGAGGGCTGACTTTGGCAAGATGGAGAGTGCCTCAGAAAGCACTAGCAAACAGACTAGAAGGAGGTGTGGAGCAACAATGGGGAATTATCAAAACTGCCATCACAGAGGCAACAAGCCTTTGTGTGAAGCAAATGAACAAATCAAAATGAAAGAAAAAGCCACTATGGTTCTCAAAAGAGGTGGCTGTGAAAGTCAGGAAGAAAAAGATAGCATTCCGGAAGTATAAGGAAACACAGAAGGAGCAGGACAGAGATCTGTACCAGTTAAGGCAGAAGGAAGCAGGGAGGAAAGTCAGAATAGCAAAGGCACAAACTGAGGAAAAGATAGCCAACTCAGTTAAGAAGAGGGATAAAACCTTTATAGGTACATCAGAGCATAGAAAAACAAAGGAGGGATAGTGAGGCTGAATAGAATGAACAGGGGGTGGGCAGAGGGGACAGTGAAAAGCAGGAATACTGAACGAATATTTCTGCTCAGTATTCACAAAAGAGGAGGAAGTGCCTAATCCAATTAACAGAAGCACTCTTGATAGGGGGTCGATCCCAGTCCTTTCACAGAAGAAAGGGTTCTGCAAGAACTCCTAAAACTGAAGGTGGACAAAGCAATGGGTCCTGATGGAATTCACCCAGAATTCTAAAAGAATTAAGGAGGAACTAATGAAACCACTGGCTACTCTTTTAATAAATCATGGAAGATGGTGTGGTACCGAGGACTGGAGGAAGGCGGATGTGATTCCCCTTCACAAAAGTGGGTCCAAGACAGAGGCAGGAAACTACAGACCTGTCAGTCTGACCTCTGTGGTAGGGAAAGTGATGGAGTCACTCTGAAGGAAAGAATAGTTGAGTACCTAGAGGCCAGTGGAGCACAGGACCCAAGACAGCATGGGTTCACAGCAGGAAGGTCATGTCAGACGAATCTAATAGATTTCTTTGACTGGGTGACCAAAGTAGTAGACCAGGGAGGGGCTGTGGACATGGTCTACCTAGACTTTAGCAAGGCATTTGACACAGTCCCACACAAAAGATTAATAGTCAAATTAACCGGCCTGGGAGTGGGACCCAGGGTGGTAGCCTGGGTAAAACATTGGCTGGACAACAGGACACAGAAGGTAATTGTAAATGGAGTCCATTCTGAAGAAAGGGGGTTACTAGTGGGGTACATGCAGGGTTCAGTATTGGGTCCAGTCCTTTTTAATGTCTTCATCAGTGACATTGCAGAGGACTGGAAGGAAAAGTATGCCTTTTGCAGATGACACAAAATCTGCAACAGGGTTGATACACAAGGAGGTGTGGAAAGGATGAAAAGGGACTTGGCAAGGTTGGAGGAATGGTCAAGTATGGCAGCTAGAGTTCAATGCAAAGAAGTGCAAATAATGCACCTGGGAAACAAGAACCCAGGAAAGAATACACAATAGATGGGGAGGTAGTAACAACAACAAAAAGGAAAGGGACTTGGGGGTAATCATATCAGATGACCTTAAGGTTAGCAAGCAATGTGAGAAAGCAGTAGGGAGGGCTGGGGTATACTGGGATGTATAGGAGAGGCATCAGCCACAGAAAACAGGAAGTTGTTATCCCTCTGTACAGACAGTTGGTGAGACCCCATCTGGAGTACTGTGTCCAGTTCTGGAGACCCCATCTCCATAAGGGCGTAGACAGGATAGAGGCAGTCCAGAGAGGGCAACTAAAATGGTGCAGGGTCTGCAAGAGAAGCTGTATGAGGAGAGACTAAAGGAGTTAATATGTATACCCTTGAGGAAAGAAGGAGAGGGGGACATGATAGAAACTTTTAAGTACCTCAGTGGAATCAACAAAGTCCAAGAGGGTAGCATTTTTCAGAAAAAGAGACTTGCAAGAACAAGGGACACAATTTAATGGTAGAAGGAGGGCGGTTCAGGGGCAATGTGAGAAGTATTATTTCACAAAGAGGGTAGTGGATGCTTGGAACAGCCTTCCTGAGGAGGTTGTGGGTCTAAAACTGTGGGAGAATTCAAGAATGCATGGAACAGACATAAGGCAATTCTTGTGGGGGTAGGAAGAAATAGGCTGTTGGTTAACCAGGATCTGCGGCCTATCCTGTAGGTAGGGAAATGGGCAGACTAGATGGGCCTAGCAGTCCTTATCTGCTGTCAAAGTCTATGTTTCTATGTTTCCTTGTGCAACAACAGGGATGCCAGAGAATAGCCTGAGCAGTTCATTTATGTGCTGTTCCAACTAGTGATAGAGTTAATGTCAATTTTTCTCAGGCATTTCTAATCAATGACTCAACATGGAAAAATATTTTGCAACCAGGATTATAAAGCTCTACAATGGCAGTTTTGGAGCTGAGGTAGTCATTGCCCACTGGGAGTATGGGAAGTGGTAACCATCAGAGGTTGGGGAGATGGGTGACATCCATGTCTCACAGTGTGCTACAGAACAATGCCATGGGTTTTGGCATTTCATTCCTGTAATGATTTTAACTAAAGACAATAAAACTTCCCAAGACAACACTGAAAAAGGTGCTGAAGTCAGTAATTGGAAAATGTGCAGACCTCTGGAAGAGTCCATAGTATCTCACAGCATCCAGCCTATGAGATACCAGCGTAAGCAAGAGAACAGTCTGAGTAGTCCATTTAATATGCTGTCCAAACCAGTGAGCGGGTTTACCTCTGCTTTTCTCCTGAATTTCAATCAGTGACTCTGGCGTGGAGAAATTCCATTGCAAGCTGTATCACAAAGCCCTATATCAGCAATTTGGCATCTGAGGTAGTCATTAACCACTGGGGGTATGGTGGGGTAACTGTTCAGATCGCTGTAGACTGATGACACAGCCATGTCTGGGAAAATCTCCTCATAGGTCACCAGCGAACACAGGGCATAACTCTAGCCACCAGTTGCAGCGTGTCCCAGCTGGAGAAGGCTTTGAGCTTGTTTTACTCCACACTTCACCTCACCGGACTGCCCCACTTATCTATTCTATGAGAAGTTCAGTTACTTATTCCCATGGTTGGAAATAGAAGTGAGGTCAATGCGTGGTCACTGGAGAAATGGTAAAGCACACACAGCAAGCAGGGTTAGAGTGTTTCCAGGAAGCAGTGGAGCTACTGACTCTCCAGACTACTGCTGGAAACTAGGCAGTATTGTATCAAATAGCTGGGAAGTATGGTTCCAGCTGATCAGTAGAGTAAAGGGGAGTGCCTGATCACAGAACAGGGCAGGATGTGCCAGCACTATTCCAGCACAATTAAATATGCACTAACTGGCTCCTCTTGCCCATTGCCATCAATCCCAATGAATTGAAGCCCCCAGGAAAATAAATTAGACTCACTACTAGTTACTTTAACCACCAGATGGACCAGGGGTGTCAATTGCCAAATTAGTGAGGTTGTTTATTTCAGAGGTTTCTGGCTGTAACCAAAGGAGCAGTCCTCCTAGTGAGCCTTACATTATTGTAATCTGGGCCAGATCTTTACACAGGGTCTTCCCTGAATTTATTAAGTCCTTTGCTTCCTGTACTCGGAAACATTTTTACATTTCAAAAGAAAAAGGATAAAAGAATTTAGCTAACCTTTAGTAGCAATTCAATTATTCCTTTCAAACATAATTATGTAGAATAAAAGAGAAGTACCTTTGGTTCAGTATAATTGAGTTGTAAGAAAAATGAAGAAACATGATCCCTGTCACCACGAGTCATCCTTCAGCTGTCTAGCATATCAACTGATGCATTTATTCTTTTGCATTACATAATCTCGCTTAACTACTTGTTGACATTTAATGCATCAAAATAAAAATAAAAATAAAAACAGACTGGCAAAACACTAGAAATAATAGACAGCCTTCGAGAAGTTGCTTGGTGTACCTGCCCATTGTTGTTTGAAGCTCCTTTTGTTGCTTAGTTAAGAAAAAAGGATTTCCCTCACAAAAAAAGAATCTTTAGCCTGAACCTTAAATGCAGCATAACTCAGTTATTTTGCAAAGAATAAAAAAAACACACACACACACACACACATATATATCTCCTATGAGGTTACCATTATAAAGGTCCTCACGGACAAAGCTGGTGTATTCCAATAGCATGGTGTTGGTGTTATATAGCTTCTGGAAGCCATGCTGCTATATACACTGAACACTGTATTTTTTGAGGTATGTGACAAGTTTGTCAGAGACTATTCTCTTAAGAAATTTGGATGGGGGGGGTGGAAAAAAATGAGCCTGCCTGCATTTGTAGAGGCTAGTGTGGTCACAGCATTTGAAATCTGGTGTAACCAAGGTGGATTTCAATTCTTGATAAAACTGCAAGCAGCACAAGGAAAAGGTAAAATTCTAGAAATCGGTGAGGATAGTTCCTCTTTAGCCAAGGCAACAAGTTTCTTGTCTACTGAATCACTCCCACACCTACTTTTGACAAAAGTACCCTACTGATTTATGTCAAGGTGTCTTTGACTGGTGCAGCCTTAAAGTAGAATTTAGGGTTCCCTAGTTCAGAGCCCACCATCTGGATGGCCTCAGGACCAGGTTTTTGGCAGGGGTAGGAGCAGGCTCAGTGGGGATGATGGAACTGAGGTCAGTAAAGTTTAAAAGGACACTGTCGACCCACTTAGGTCTCAAAAGCAGCTCAAGTTTAAAATACATTTTATGATAGCCCATGTTCTGAAGAATTTGGTGATATAGCTGGAGTTGGATTGTGATTCTTTTTCTTTTAAAAGGGAAAAACAGCGACCCACCAGTGCAGCAGTAGTGCTATCACTTGCAATGCTGAATACCTAGGTGCATAAACTAATCCGGGTGACATAGGGCCAGCTGAGGGGAGGAGAATCGAGCATGCTTAGGACTGCTGTCCTCCTCTGGGGAGGCAGAGCCCTATGCTTGCCTGGCCCCTAGCAGAAGCTGATGGAAAAGCAGCCCATGCCAGGAAGATTCGGAGGCATCACAGACATCAGTGCATGTTGTGTAGGAGTGTTCAGCATGCTCCATGATGCCATTGCACACAGGGCCACCCCATAAAGAGAGAATGGAAAAGTCCGGCAGCAGGATGAATAGGAGTGCCTGCAGACACCACACCCAACCAGCTGGGCATGCTGGCCCAAACTGAATCCTTTTTCTAGCAGGTCCTGTGGATCCCTGCCAACCTTGACAGGGAGGGCAAGCCATGCGGGAAGAGGGCTAGCAGGTAGTCCTGGCAGATGATAGGGTGAGGAGGTTTAGGGTGCTCCTCTGAAGGAGGCCAACTCAGAGGAGGGACAAAAAAAGGTGAAAAAAGATCACCCATTTTGTGGGTGTTAGCACAAAAAAATATGTTTTTCAGTCCTTGATCCACTCCACTGCATCTTACTTGGTCTTGGGAGTACCCCAGCATGGTTTAGCAACTCATGCTGCAATCAGAGAGAAGGCTATTGCATCATGAGCGAGTGCACTGTTTTGGGGTGTTCCTAATGTTAAAGAAGTATGCAGTAAGAGTAGATCAAGGATTTACAACACAATAATGTAGGGTATAATTACACCATTAGCATGGATTCCAGTTTTCTAAGATATGAGGCGTATAAAACAAGCAGCAATATTAATGAATTTTAGAGAATGTAGGCAATCATAAAATGTGTATTTGAACTAGAAATATTATGATGCAAAGAGTGTTGTCAGTGTCCTTTTAGCTTAGAAGTTAAAGCACAGATCTGGAGATCAAGTTTGAATCCCACAAGTGTCATTTACTCACTGTGTAATCTTGAGCAAGTCCTTTAATTTCTTCATGCTTAACCACTCTGAAATTTCTCTTATCCTTCTTAGTAGTGCTAGAATTTAAATGTGCCTAAATTGCAAAACCACTCTCGTCACCCTTCTTTTAGTATCAAAGTGCTTTGAGATGCAGCTTGCACAAAAGCTGATAAATAAAACCACACTCTTTCCTTATTTTGAGATGCAGAAACCTGCCACTCATCGGGCACTGCACAATTTTTAATTTATGAATTAAATAGTTGGTTTAAAGATACAGGGCTAGATTTTCAAACAGTTCAGGGTCTAAGTCCTGACCCACAAACCCAGCCACAGGAAGAAACCTCCACACCTGCGGAGTTCCGTATTTTCAGCTGGCGCAGCTGTGGAAGATGTTACGCCTGGTTCCACCAGGCATAGCTTTACCTGCAGCTGCATGAAAAATCTGCAAACAGCAGTAAATTGTGAAACCAGTCATAAAAGCAGCTCCACTTTTGAGAATATCACAGTTTCAGGAAAATCTGTAGCTCTGAAAGTGGACACCCTCTTGCATCAGTTTTTTTCCTGCAGCTGCAGACTTTTATGGGCCTTGAAAATCTAGCCTCCAGTTTCCAATATTTAACCATTTGTCCACAGTGAGACTCTAGTGTTGCATGTGTCAGTTGTTCAGTATTCATCCCTGAGCAGACAAACAAGCTCATCCAGCTTTGCTCCTGCAAAACTCCTTGGTTTGTGGGAGTAGAATAGTATAGTCAAAGACTTCATTGCAAAGTCCATAGTAACTTGAATATATTGTTTCATTCATGTTACTGGACAAATAAATCAATTTAGGTATTGTACTAGCTCTAATATATAGTACATATGGACATAACAGAACAGCTGTGTTGAAGTTTAATCCATTTCAGAACTCTGGCAGCAGCTCAAGTCCCTTGAGCTTGGCTCACATGTTTAAGATATCAGTATGCAGTTATTGCCTTATAATAACTGGGCATCATTTTGTCATGGAGAAACCCAGTTTGTAAGTTTTGTTTATTTAAATTTAGGATTACAAGTACCTTTGAGCCAAGGATCTTTTACAAGATTCTACCTCAGGTGGTGAACAGTACAACACAGGATAATTTAATACGTTGAGTTGCTGATTAACAATGAGTTACACATACAGCAAGGCATAACAATTTTGTGTATGCAGACATACATGTTGTACCAATACTAGGTAAGGGATACAATGAGGGAGCAGCCAGAGGCATTGTCAGAAACAGATAGGAAAAAGTGAAGAAGAAGTGGAGTGGGGCAAAGAGAGGGAGGGGAAGTGGGAGGAGGTAGGTAAGGAGGGAGGAACAAGTGTTGAGTAGATTGAGTGGTGGCAGCAGGAATGGCTGGTGGTAGAGGAGAGCTGCTAATGGAAACAATCACAGGTGCTAGAGGCTGAAAGGAATGGATGGAACCTGGATTTGAAGGGACCAAGTTTGAGTATGGGAGATGTCACTGCTGAGACCATTCATCCAGGCGGGGATCTATAGGCAAATGCTCAATGCCCTGCAAGGTGTGACACCAAAGGATATGAAGGAGCAGAGAGTCTGAGCCCTAATATGGTGACTATTATGAGCAGGAGGAAGAGAGCTTGAACTCTGGGAGGAGAGTACTCCAGTGTAGTTTTCTTAGCCATAATGCAGGTTTGGTGCTTTATATGGTTGAGAGTTGTAACCAGTTGCTTTGTGCATAAAGTTCTACGTATGGGTGAGACGGAGGGGTTCAGAAATAAGTTGACAGCCTGGATATATGCCGTAGTGCAGTGGCAGTGGCAGAGCCATATATGATCAGGCCATAGTAAATTAGGGAGAGCACAGAGCTCTGAACTGCAACCCTTAAGGCATCTGGGGTGAGGCATTGCCTATGCCTGTAGAAATTCTGATACAGGTATTTGCAGATTTGGCAACATTTTCGATGTGCAATCCATAGGCAAGGTGACTGTCGATGGTGATTCCAAGATATTTAAAAGAGTGTACCTGTTCCAGGGCAGCACTATTGCAGTTGGAGATGGTCAGTGGGGTAGTACCTCTACTTGTTGTGAGGGTTACAGAAAAGCATTGACTTGTTTTTTCATAATTGAGGACAAGCTTGTGTTTAGTAAATCAGTTTTCGACTGACGATAAACCAAGCTGAAATTTACATTATGGGGTTGGAGTTCCTTATGGGTGGAAGGATAACGGCATTGTCCACGTGAAGTATTTACTCAGGGCAGGACTGGGAGGCTATTCAGAAAGACTGAATAGTAGGGGACCTAGTATGGATCCTCATGGGACTACTGAGCGGACTGGTCTGGCATCTGAGAGACATCATCAATTTCAACTCTTTGCAAATGGTTTCAAGGTAGCTTTTGAACCAGGTCATGGACTTAGCTGAGAGCCTGGCATTTATCAGCTGGTCGATATGAAGGCTATGATGAATGATGTCAAAAGCCTTAGTTAAGTCAATGTAGACAGAGCCAGTGAGATGACCATTATCCAGGGAACTGTGGATAGCTCCAGTGTATTCCAAGAGGGCTGATGTGGTGCTGTGTCCTTTCTGAACCCATGTTGCTGTGGGCACAAGATATTATATTTGTCCAGGTAATCAGTAAGCTGATCTGCTACAATCTGTTCAATGGCCTTTGATGGGGGCAATATGGAGATAGGCTGATAGTTTGTTTGGAAGCCCGCTCACCACTTTTATGGATAGGAGTAACAGTTGCGAGCAGGAGAAAGGAGACCTTGAACTCTGGGAGGAGAGTACTCAGTGTAGTTTTCTTAGTCATAATGCAGGTTTGGTACATTATACAGTTAGAGAGTTGTAACCAGTTGGTTTGTGCATAGAGTTCACACATATGGGCGAGACGGAGGGTTCCAGAAATAAGTTGACAGGCTTTGTTGAGGGCCGTGGATATACGCTGTAGTGCAGTGGCAGTGGCAGAGCCATCTGTCTGGGAACTGACTGTGGCAGAGGGAGAGGTTGAAGATTTTGGTTAGTGGGGTAGTACTTCATTTAGGGTGAGGGTTAGCAGTTTTAGGTTGAGTGAGTCCCCACTTGTTCTGGTTTTGGCAATTGCTTTATTGATGTATGTACACTTCTTGCATTATAACTGCCTTAAAGTAGAAAGGAGGTTATTTTGAGGTAGTGGGGGCGGTTTGTGTCATGTGATATAGATACATTCCCATTGAAAAGTCACAGGGAGGACACTACTGAGGTCGGTAAAGGCTGTGTTAAAAGTATTTGGAATAGTAATAGGGTCCAGGATAGTAGTTTCATCAACGACCAACATAGTGGCAGAAGTTTTAGGCAGTTTACCAGTAACATCTTTAATATTGTTCCAGAAGGATTTGCTATTTCCCAGGTGTTTGTGAGAGCTTCATTGTAATAGAGGCTTTTAGTTAGCTGAATGGATTTTGTGCAGGCATTATGAGCACGTTTGTAGTTTAGGATGTCAGCTTGCTTTCCTGAGGCCTGTGCCTGTAACCAGAGTTGGTCCCTGGCTTTTAGTTGAGCAAGAAGTTCGGTAATGAGCCAAGGGTTGCAAAGGCCTTTGACTTTGTGTTTTTGAAGGGGCATAGGAGTCACGAGTGGCATTAAAGAAGCTAATGAAATATCCTAGAGCCAAGTTGACAACTGAGGTGTTGTTGATAGGAGACCAATCATGTTGTCTGAGGCAGGACTTAAGGTGTTTTAGCTACCTTTAGGAAGGACTCTACTGGAGATGAGTAAGTGTGGAACCATGCAGAATTTGTTAGACCATGTGCAGATGACTGGAGAATGGTCACTTGTTGAACAGGGAGGATGGAGATGTTAGAGATGTGTACCGGATGGCTAGTTAGCACCCAATCCAGAAGGGTACTGGTGCCAGTTTTATAGTTGTGCCTAGTGAAGTCAACTAGCTGGGTGAGTTGGTAGCAGAGACTGCATCCTTGAAGCCCCCTATTTCCAGAGCCAGCCAGTTTATGTTAAAGTCGCCCAACAGGATTGTCTCGAGCCTGGGGAGGGTTCGAACGAGGTCCAGGACAGCGTAGTTTCCTTTGCCTTGTTCTTTAGGGGGATGTACACTCGGCAACTGTCAGGGCTTTGTTATGGGTCCCAAGAATGATTTTGTGGGTAGAATCTGTGTAGATGTATTAGAGACTGTGCATTCAAAGGTGGCCCAAGAGGGGTTCTTTCAGGTGTACTGCACAGCCCTGCCTCTTTTGTCTTTCTATCAAGCCTGAAGATGTTATATCTTGGTAGGGCAATAGATATGTCTGGGATTTTTAGAAGAGCCAGGTTTCAACAACTGTGAGTATATCTAGATTGTGAAGGCTGGCGAATATTTCTAGCGCAGCAAGCTTGGGGAAAAGGATGCAGATGTTGATCGTTGCATGGGTGAGAGACCCTGTCCGCTTTACTTGGGCAGGTGAGTGTGGGGTCTTTGAGCCAGGATTGAGACAACGTTTCAGAATAGCAGCAAAGGAGGAGCAGCAGCTTCAGAGTACACCAACATATTTGTCTGAGGGAGAGTTTAGTTGCCCGCTTTGTTCGGGAATGTTGGAAGGGTGCTGTTGCTGGCACCAGAGAGATGTAAGGCATGCCAGGATTGGGAAGGTAGATGATTGAGCAGCTGACTCCCAGCCATGCTTACTTGTTTGGAGCCAGGTGATGGCAGGATATGGTGTGGATGGTGAGCAAGGAGCAAGGGCTGACGTGCCAGAATAAGTGTAGATACAGTCAACAAGGTAGTTATGGGGAGAGAGGGATAACAGGCTCCTGGAAGGTAGCAGAGGGTACCAGTGATAAGAGGAAAGCTAGGCAAAATGCAAGATGTATAGCACCATTTGCCCATATGATCAAAGATGGAAAGGTCAGGCATGTGCAAGGGAGAGAGCCAGCCTGAACTGGGAAGTAGGAGTGAGAGGGAGGAGGAAGGTGTGGCAGGGATGTTGGAGAAGAGCTGGAGGTGCAGAAGAGACAAGAGTGGGAAGGGTGAAGGAGAGAGAGAATGGAGAAGAGAGAGAATGAGTAGCAACTGGGGCATGTGGGGCAGGGAAACCTGGCACGTGTTTGTCATTATAAAGGAGTGTTTATAACAGCAAACACATACCAGGTTTCTGTCGTCCTGCATCGTCCCAGCCACTTCTCTTGCTCACCACTGAACCCTCTTGCTTACCACAAGAACATACACCGCCACACAGACTCAGCTGTAAGTCAGATAAAAAAAACACACTAGGCAAAAATGAATAAATTGATGTAGTTTTTTAAATAAATGGAACAAACAAAGGTTTCCTTCAACAGCCATCCCACTGTGGACCCCACAAACCCAGTTGGACCATGCCTGCATAGAGATAAAGGGGGGTCGAGGAAGTACCAGGTAACTATAGACCCATCAGTTTGACCTCGGTGGTGGGAAAATTATTGGAGAGTATACTAAAGGAACGATTGGGTGTACTTGGAGGAGGTGGGAGGTCTGGATAGTCGGCAACATGGGTTTGTGCCAGGTAGATCATGTCAAACCAATCTTGTGGAGTTCTACGAATGGGTAACATCAGAACTGGACAGGGAAAGCCTGTGGATGTATTATTCTTGGACTTCAGCAAGGCGTTTGACTCTGTCCCCACAATGGTCTGGTGGAGAAACTAATGGGATTAGGAGTTGGCCTTTGATGGTCAGATGGATTGAAAACTGGCTAGCTGGATGCACCCAGAGAGTAGTGGTCTGTGGGGAGCTCTCAAACCCTAGGGAGGTTGGTAGTGGGGTACCGCAGGGCTTGGTCCTGGGTCCGATCCTGTTTAATGCATACATATCGGACATCAGGGAGGGTATAGAGTGTGAAATGAGTCTTTTAGCTGATGAATCCAAGATGGGAGCAGTAGTTGAGGGAGAAGAGGGGAGGCTGGCCCTGCAAGGGACCTGGACACCCTGGAAAGCTGGGCTCACACATGGAAATTAAATTTCAATATCACCAAGTGCAAGGTGTTGCATCTTGGGTGGGGAAACCCTAAACACAGGTACACCCTGGGAGGGGCGCTGGAGGCCTCAATAGGGAAAAGACCTAGGGGTCATGGTGGATGCATGTATGAATAACTCTGAGCAGTGCAGGAGAGCGGCTAGCAAGGCAAACAGGATGTTGGGATGCATCGTGAGGGATCACCTCTAGGAGCAAGGAAGTGATTCTGCCGCTGTACAATGGACTGGTTAGACCACACCGTGAGTACTGTGTACAGTACTGGAGACCACACTTGAAGAGGGACATACAGCTCCTGGAGAGGGTACAGAGGAGGGCAACTAAGATGATATGAGGGCTAGGAGTTTTGACGTGAGGACAGACTTGAGGAGCTCTGCCTGTTTTCATTGGAGGAGAGGAGAGACAGGGGGACATGATTGAGGTCTTGAGTACCTCAAGGGAATAAATAGGGTAAACATGGAGGGATCTGTAGACTAAAGCAGGAGGTATCACCAGAGGGCATGGTTTGAAGTTGGAAGGTGGAAGGGTGAGGGGGAAAAGAGGAGGAGGTTTTTCACTGAGAGGGTGGTGGACCCTTGGAATGCACTGCCTGACGAGCTGGTTCAGAGATCCACAGTGGAGGGCTTCAAGAGAGGTGGGACAGACACAGAAAGTGGATGTATCAGATGATAGCCTGTCCCGGGGGTGGGGATGGATGATAGGGGTTTCTGGAACACAAGTGAGGAAAGAGGCCTCAGCACCAACTAGGGATCTGAGGTTTGAGCAGACTCGATGAGACCGTAAGGCCCTAATCTGCTGGCAAATAGTATGTTAGTATGTTAGATATCTTCTTATTTTATATTTATGGCAAAAAATGATACCCAGCAATTATATAAAATAAAACATGAGGTGGTGTGTAAAACTTGAATTTACATGCACCCTCAGTGTTGGATACTTAGATAAACCACTTGAGCTTCACTCTTGGGGTTTATGTAGCATAACACCTCGGGTGTGTGAAAATTCTTGTTACTACACCACATATATATCTATACATAGTTCAAAGCTGCCAATGTATTCCATATAGATGTCACACCAGTAGTTATATAATATTTTTCATACAAGTTTCCATCTTCCATGGTAGACCAACTGGACCACCACAAACAGCAACTGCCCAGGCCCAACAATTAAAACACTGTGGTGCATGCCCTAATAGTTCAAGATCCCATCATTGTGATGGCTGTAAAACAAATTTTTGTTTTGCTTTTTTATTACCATTGCTTTTCTCTACTTTCCACTGTTGTGGCTCCACCACAACAATTACTATAGTTTACAGCAGTCCTGAAAAGGTGATAGGAATCCTCCTCCTTTTCCTATAGTAAGAGTTGCTGCAGTAGTGGAACTGGGATGTCTCCTTTCCTGGTCAGAAAGCACCACCATTGTCAGCAACATTGCCCCTGGAGCTGTATGATAAGCCCAGATCGATCACGTGATTGCATGATGTACTATACTGGGCCATCAAGGAAGATCACAAGTCATACAGTTTGCCAAAAGTACTATATCTAATTTAGCAACATATCTGACATGTAAATAGCATATGAGTTTCATGCGATCTACATATGAAATTATATTTTTAAGCTAGCTATACAGTACCGTAACAATGAACACATATTTTGGTCTTTTAGGCTGTTAGAAGTACTAGAATGTTATTTTCCTTTCCAGTGTGCCCTTTACAGGGTTCTGAGCATTTAGCAAAACAAGCAAGTCCCTATAAAACAAAGCAGGAAATGGCATACATAACAATCAGGGTGGAGTACATAAAACATACTAGAAAACATGATGGACAAATTAACATATACTACAAAACATACTTACTGTATACATTTAATTGCAATCAAACTACATACAATAATCACAACACAACTGTACTAACTAAAATCAGGGAACTCTTTGGCCCATGAATACTTCCCAAATCTGGCCTTAAAACATTCCAGAGATTGGGACAGATGGATCTCCCGTGAAGGGCATTACATAAGACAGGACTGTTACATCAAAGGCATTTGCCCCGCCCTCTCCCCTCCCCACACATACACACAAATTAAGAACATGAAGGAGGAACCCTTAGCATCATGACCTGTTGATTGAGTTTTTTCCTTGCATTGTAGAGGGTCAGAAGGCTGCAGCAAAACAGGGGTCCGAACTCATTTAGGGCTTTCAAGTTAGCAAAAGTATCTTGAAGTAATGTTGTTCATAATGTTGTGACCAATCAAACCCTGCTATCGCTAGCCTCACACCTTACAGCTGACAGTGTGTCCCATCCCCTGAGGTCTAATGTCCCTGGTTCATTAGTCATCCCCAAAACCACAATGAAGTTAGAGAATTGTCTTTTTCCTACTTCACCCTGCACTCTTGAACTCCTTCTCAGCTAATGTCTAACTGTATTCATCCAGTCATGTCTTCAAGAGTGGAAAGCATTGTTTCCTACTCAAGGTCTCAACATGTACATGTCTAGGTTTCATAGGATCAGTAGTAATTTCTCTGAATTACACGGTGTGTTGATTATCAACTCTATGAGAGGGGATATGATAGAGACATACAAGTATCTTACAGGGAGGAACAGGGTGCAGGAATACACTATTTTTAAGCGAAAAAGATGTTCCAGGACTAGAGGGCATGGGATGAAGTTGGAGGGAGGACGATTCAGAAGAAACGTGAGGAAGAATTTCTTCACAGAACGGGTGGTGGACAAGTGGAACACCCTGCCAGAGGAAGTGGTGGGGCTGAAACAATCACAGGATTTAAGAATTCATGGGATAGACATAAAGGAATTCTGGAGGTCAGGGTAAGGGCAACAGACTTCTTGGAAAACATAAACTGAACACAAGCTCAAATGGGCAGACTGGGTGGGCCATAGGCCCTTATCTGCCGACACTGTCTATGTATCTATGTATCTGTGTGCATGAAACCTATCCCTATACTTGTTTCTTGTATTTTGTTGTAGCACCATGCCCAGTATCTTGTATCATGTTTACCACATATCGTATTTTAATTTTGTTTTGGTTTAGTTCTCTGTATTACTTTTAGGCAATTGTATAGATCTCTCTGTAAATAGGCACTTTTTTTTCATTTATTTTATTCATTTGTACTCGTAATTACAACCTTTGAGTCGTAGAGTCATTTCCAAAGGCTCCACATCAAGGAGACATTGCATTTGATATACAATTACAGTACAACAGTGCATGTTACATATACATATACATATTCAACAAATTATATATACAAAGACAAGTATCTGTTTTATGTACAGTATTACAGTGCAGTGAAAAAAGTTTCTGGAGACCAGCCACTCAGTTCATCATAAGAAATGCAGTTTTATTTTTATATTTTCTTAGAACACCATGATCCCCTAGGTATGTCCAGCATGAACACCTGAACTGAAACTGCACCACATGCTATTTAGCTTAGGCAAGAAATGAACATTGTTATGCTAGAAATCTGAGTGAAGGGAAGTTTGGAATGGTATCCCTGGGTGGTCTGAAATGAAACTAAGCACAGACTCCAAGTGGCTGCAACTTGTTTCAGATAGAAAGTTATAATCTGAAGCTAGAAAGAAAAAGGAAACTGAATCCTAGTTGTTCTAAAGCCAATAATGAAAGAATTTATTTAGGAACACAAGATCCTAAGCCCCTGAGGAAGCCTGGTGTTGGGTGAAATGTTAGGCGTACCTAGGGGATCATGGTGTTCTAAGAAAATATAAAAATAAAACTGCATTTCTTAAGGCGAACGGAGGAAACTTTTTCACTACATTGAAGTCAACCATTCAACAGCCCCCAATAGGAACATTTGGTCTACTTTATACAAAGGGCACCCACCCACCCATGTTCTCTTCTTTGGTAGCATTTACTTCAAATGTTATGTATTACAGTGCCACAATTGCAGACAGAGAAGACATCATCATGTGCCCGTGGACCCTGGCACTGGGCCCAGCACTGAGATGGCCCTGGGCTGTGGAAGCCATGCTGTCAGTCTGCATGGCATCAAAGAAGAGTGTGAGGGGAAGAACTGCAGTGGGCAGATGCATGTGTGTGAGGTTAGAAGGTGGTCTTTCAGGGTGACCTTGAAAGGGCCGAGCTTGGTATGACAGGTGACCTGTGATAGGAGGGCATTGAACCAGGTGGGGGCCCTGACCAGGAACAATCTCTGTACTAGTGTTGTTTTGACCTTTGGGATGGTTATTGCTGCTTTACTTGTGTTGTGTGTATTCAGAGATGGGGTGGTGGTTGCTAGGGTAGTTGACAGGCCATGGGGAGTCAGGCCAAGTAGTGCTTTTGGCTATGAGGCAGGCCTGATGTGCTCTCTCTTTGAAGTTTAAGATCTGGGCAAGTGAGTAGAGGCTACAGGTATGGGTCATCTGGACAGCCCCAGTTAGCAGTCTGCATGCTTTGTTGATCACTACCTTTAGTTTGCTGATGGCTGTGGCATCAGCTGTGAAGTAAACTAGCAGGCCATAGTCCATCATGGAGAGGACTGAGGATGTGATAGCTATTCTTAGTGCTTCTAGGGTGAGGCAGGTTCTGTGGTGATACAGTAGACCATGCATTGGCAGCAGATGTGAGGGTGTTGATGTGCTAAGTGGAAAGTGAGAGCCATATTGAATATGACACCCATGTACTTGTAGGGACGTGACCTGTTCCAGGGTGGGGTGTGAGTTGGATTTGATGGTTAGCTGGGAATTTTTTAACTTACTTTGGTGGTGTGCGAATGAGGGTCTTGGTTTTTAGGTTCAGCATGCAAGCCTATGCTCTGCAGACCAATGCTCAGTCTGACTGAAAGCAGACTGGAGGGAGCTCGAGGTCCGATGGTTTGGGGCTGGAGACACAGATGACTGCATCATCTGCATTCAGGAGGATCTTTTTTGGAGCATGAGGTGGGAAGGGCATTTACAAATAAGCTGAAGAGTAAGGGGCCCAGGATGGATCCTTGTGGGACTCCCGAGCAGGTGGGACGTGAGACAGAGATGGTGTTATTGATCCTGATACATTGGGATCTGGATGATGAGATAGCTAGCAAATCAGTCAAGGGGTCCCTTGAGGAACATAATTGTGTAAGGTGTTAATCAGGAGGGAATGGCTAACAATGTTAAAAGCCTTGGATATGTCAATAAACACGGCGTGGCAATGTGCCCTCGGTCAGGGCAAGGTGCAAGTGGTTAGAGAATTCAGCAGGACCATGGTAGTGCTGTGCCCAGACCGGAAGCTGTGTTATTCCATGCAGAGTAGGTTATGGGTATCAAGGTAACTGGACAGCTGGTCTGCCACAATTTTTCCAAGGCCTTGAAGAGTGGGGCAGAATAGAGATTGGGCTGTACTTTCCCAGGGATAGGGGGTCACCACCTTTGAGGATGGGGGTGACCACAGCATTTTCAAGCCATCAGGAACTGCCCTAGGCAGAGGAGAGGTTAAGTATGGTGATATACCAGGGCAAGCAATATTTCTAGTGTGAGTCAGAGTAGTTTGACGTCAAGAGGTCATTTAAGGGCTGTTCCATGAAGGGCCTTGGTAAGTATGCCTCACCTTATGTTGGGGGTATGGTCCTGAGATAGAAGGTGGTCGTAAGAGGTGGTGATGGGCTGCATCAAGTACCGGGTCAAAGAAGTTTGAGGGAGGACAGAGCTGAGGCCTGTAAAGCAGTTGTTGAGGGTGTTGATAAATTCTTTAGGGTCCGTGGTGACCAATCCATTAGTGGTGATTTGGAATGGTGACGGTGTCTGACTTGCCATTCAGGGTTTTTATGTTGTCCCAGAACTTGTGGGATGAGCCCAGGAGGCTGTGAGGCAGCTCTATAGTGGTCAGCTTTGCCATCCAAACAGCCCATGTACACTTTTTCTGGCGGCTTGGAAGGCCTACCTGTCAGCTGGTTTTCCTGATTCATTGGCTTTGTACCACAGGTCATCACGATTTTTAGGAGTCATTTCAGGAATGCTGTTATCCGGGGGGTCATTTTTGTGGTAGTTTTCCTTAGGGGCAAAGATGTCACAGGCCTGAGTGAAGGAGTCATAGAAGTAGGAGACCGCAGTGTCTATGCTGGTGGCATGGTAGATTGGAGACCAGTTCCATTGCATTAGATGCTGCTTAAGTTGTCAGAGTTTGCCTTGTCTGAGGTGGCGGCGTAGAAAGGTGGTGATGGGGTTGTTTGCGGACAAGGTGCAGAACACAGGGTAGTGATCACTAGGGAGTTTGAGAGGACTTTAACATCGACTAGATTGCTTGATCTGTTTGTGAGGATGACATCCAGGAGTGCACTGGTGCCTGTGGATGGGTTACACCTAGTGGGCTTGGTCACTACCTAGTGATAGTCCAGGGCTGTTAGTGTACCTATGGAGGAGGATGCTGCAGGGCTCAGCCAGTTCAGTTTAAGGTCACCTAACAGGATGTGCTCAGATTTGTGGTTGAGGCTAAGTATGTAGTCTAAGGGTTGGAGGACATAGGCTTGCTTACGTGGGGGGATGTAGGCTGCGATGATTATTAGCAGGGCCTTGTCTGGGTCCAATGTGATTTTTAGAGATAATGCCTGGTTCCATGGTCTAGATTTGGGGTGGTATGGCTTGGGTCAACAGGTTGTGCTTTACAAATAAAGTACAGATGCCTCCTTACTTTTCCACCCTGTCTAGTTGAAAAGAGAGTAGCTGGGGAAAGAGACTGTGGAGCCTGGAGTGGTCTTGGTGAGCCATGTTTCCACCAGGGCTAGGATGTGTGGCTGGTAAGTGGTAATCCAGCACTGAAGTTCGGCTGTTTTTTAGGATGCTACAAATATTCATGGATCCCAGGCGGAGTCCAGTGGCTGGTGGGGACTGTTGTGCATTGGTGGGCCTTGGGCCTGGGTTGGGGTGAATGTTCCTTAATATAAAGAGAAGTAGAGTGATAACCGTGGAGATAGACCTACAGGCACCTACCCTTTTGGACAGGCGACCATGGGGTTTAAGTGCACCCCAGTGCTTGAATACGCCTAGAGACTATGGGGCCGAGGATTGCGGGGCTGATCACAGACCAGGGCAGGTGTTTATCTGTCAGTGATAGCAGTGTATGTGTGGGTGGTGGGTGGGGTGCTAAACCTGGGGAAGAAAGCGTTGATGGGCTGCGGTAGTGGACATTGAATTGTAGCAGTGGTGGGTCTGGGACCTAGTCGGAGGATGTCCACAGCATGTGGCGAAGACAGGAGCAGCAGTAGGAGGGTGGCATGACAATGCTGTAGCTTGTCTCTGAGAAGTATAAGGGGTGGCCTGTTGCACACCTGTGAGAGAGTCTCTGAAGCTCAGCAGTAGGGCTACGGTCTTTGGTGAGTGGGGTACAAGGTTCAAGACCAGAGGGCAGAGGAATCCAGATATGGAGTCTAGTGGGCAGCAAAGTCCAGGTCAGTGACCTCCTGCCTTTGGGTTTTGGGCAGAAACAGTGGGTGGGAGCCTGTGGTGGGTGCACATGATAGAGACTCCTAGTGGTGGGTGGTGGAAAAACAGGGAGAAGAGGGATGTGGTGGTATTGGCAGGGATGAGAAGTAGACAGAGAAGGCAGGTATGTGAAGAGTAGGCAGAAGTAGGAGGTGGGACATAGAGTGGGGGAGGTGGTAGAGTGGCTGGTGGAGAGGAGTAGTGAAGTAAGGGAAGGTGACAGAGTGGTAGAGAGAATACTCTCAGGCCAATCACCTGAGCAGGAAGTGATAGCCCTCTAGTGTTGGAAAACTATAACCTGCTGGGGAAAATGGGGACTTAGACAAAGGTAGAACAGAAAGTCATGTGATGTGGCTTAGCTATAATTGGAGGGTCGGGCTTGGGTGGGGCAGTCGATGCAAAGTGTCGATGGGCTGACACCCTCACAAAGATTATGCATTGGGGAGGTCTGTAGTTACCTCTTGCCCTTCGGGACTGGGCTTTGCTGAGGCAGTGCTGCAGGAGGCAGCTGGTTGCTGTGCTTGGGGTGGGGATCCGGTGAGGTCTTTTGTGCCTCTCAGGACTGGGCTCTGCTAATGAAAGCTGCAGGAGGCAGCTGGTTGTCTGGAGGCAGCTAGTTGTCTATTGCACCTATCTGGTAAAAAAAATAAAGTAGTTCTCTCGACATCTGGCAGCCAACCCAGGATGCATAGCAATATTTAAATATGTTATATCTCTACACGATGTCTACAGCCTCAGTGCCATATTCTGTACCAGCTGCAGGCAACAAATGTGACTATTAGTCAAGCACTTACAAAACACATTTTAGTAGTCCAACCTAGAAGAGAAAAAGTCTTCCATAAGAACTTTCAAATCAGCAGGATTAAGGAAGATGCACAGCCAAGGGATGTTCATCTGCAAGTAAAAAAAGCTCATGGTCACCACTGACAACTGAGACTCACAGGATACATACAAATTAATGACTACTCAAGATATACCTTTCTGTTATGGCTTCATGCTGAACCCCACCATAATTGGGCAACCTGAGACCACACAAACTGCAAGATCTGATAAATGATTTGTGTGCCTACCAGTAACTTCTATATATTCCCTGGACTGAGCACCAGTAAATTGGGGCCATCCAGTTTCTGATCTCCTTCAGATGTTCTCAGAAAAGTATGGATAAGCTCTGAACATGCACAAAGACAGATACAGTGAGGTGTTATATTTATAACATTAACATCCCATGCTGTATTGCCTTAGTATCTCTAATACAGAACACATACACAGCAAACAGCATTAGAGATACTGTGGGACTACACCTGAGACACTAACATTAGGACAACTGGACATAACCAGCCAAAGCTGAAGATAATTGTTACCTCACCTGATAGGAATGCAAGGCACCTTAAAAAGCAAAATGTCTTCCAACAGCTCCAGTCTGTGGAGTAGCCCCAGAGTTTAGTCTCAAACACAGACCAAAGTTGAGAGAAAAAAAAAACAGGATGGGTACATCTCCTCAGTCTCTAACTTGGTACAGATCATTGCAGATCCTGACCAGAGCAGTCTCTGTGGTATGCAGATGGAACCAGACTGGACTATCTCAAAGAAATCATATGGCTTCAAAAGTTCCACAAGATTATCTGCCAGATTATCTCCACAACCTTCTTCAGGAAATTAGGTTGAAAACTGGCTACAGGTTGCAAAGCTGTCCAGAACTAAAGACACTTATTGAGCAATGTCTTCACCCCAACCTCCTTCAAGGGAGTTGGAAAAGTCCCTAACTTAGTGAAGTGCTGGCAATCCTTGAAAGCACTGGCATCCATGTCCCAGCTCAGACACCAGGAGCTGAGTTATATCTATTTGATTGATTTCCATCTTCTATGGCAGACCTTTGGACCACCACAACCAGCAACTTCTCAAACCAGACAATTACTACACAGCTACACTTGAGGTGCATGTTCTGATAGTTTTAGTTTCTATCTGACCCCCCACACCACCCTAATATAGAGACAACTTATTGAGCAAAGGCCTCACCACAGCCATCTTCATGGGGACTGAGAGAAGCCACTCACTCAGTGAATTGCTAAAAATCATTTCAAACACTTGATGAGCTGGGTGAATTCCATCTTCAAGGTGGTGAAGCTCAAGTCTGTGATCACCTTCACAAAATCCTTTTCATTCACCTGGTGGAACTCTGTGCAAGAGAACACAGCCCTCTGTCTCCTCTCTATTTTGCTTGTGTTAGCATTAGCTCCAGCAGTGAAGAAACCAGGACTCATATCCTGATAGCCTTGGCTTTAAAATTAATTTACGCCAGTTGAACAACTTACTGGAGAGGCTGCCGCCTGTGAGGACCCCAGACAGTAAGGATATAAAGGCTATCCACTGTGTGGAACACAGCAGCCAGCTTGTTCCTCCTAGACACAATAAGCCCAGTGAGAATTACTTTTTTCCTAGTGAATAGCTTCCTGATAACCCATGTAGTGGGTGTCCATTGATTGTCTGTTAGCATGAACCCAAGATTGCTTCCTTCTGTACTCAGACCTCCTGCCTAGCAGTGTTCGGCAATGAAGCCCTTAACTAAAAGAATGGAGTGCTTCAGCTTGAGGTCTCATGTGAGACGGATAACTTTCAGGTAGTCCAAAGCCCATATTGTAGGCTGCAAACACTGTAGTGCTCATTTATTGACAATCCAACGAATATGTACTGAATTAGATAAATATTCTATAAACTGTTCTGGCTGCCATGTTGGCTTCAACAGATAGGAATCACAGTTTAAAAATATTTTTATAGAAAATAAATCCATCCCAAAGCCTTTATCAGTCAAGTCTCCAGTCATTGGAGAGACTTGTTTTAAACCTTCAGGCAAACTAACCCCTGCACAGTTGATAACAGGGTAAAAGGCAGAAACTCCATGCCAGGACTGGTCTACTGTTGGCTGGTAATGTTCTGTAAAGCAAAAGAGACAAAAGGCATCAGTGAGCAAAGTAATCTATTGGTTACAGCCCTAGCTTGGGATCAAGGGATTACAGGTTCAAACCTTGCTGCAGCCTAATAGTCACTGTGTGATCTTGGGTAAGTGACTTAACCTCCAAGTGCTTTAGTCTACCCATTTATGGATATGTACAGAAGCAGTAACCTGCTGGGTTATCCTACATAAAAAATGTGAAAAATAAAAAAGCATTTTAAAATCAGTCATCCTCTGATGCGCACTATGTAAATCGATTGAGGTCTTTGTTCAGCGATGGCCTATTTATGGACACTATGTGGTGGTATGTTTAAATCTGCTTAATAAAGCGATTTTTATTCTGCAGCCTTAGTAGTGTGGATATTGTTTGTTTCTGCTTGATTGCTTCTTATCCTGTACACTCTGAGCAGTGGAGCTGTATTGCCCAGGACTGTTTTAAAACAGATCTGCTGGCTAATGTCAGTGGTCTCCCCACTCTGTTATTGAAGAGATGCTACATGTCAAGATAATGTGTTTGTAAATTCTCCACCATAGGATCAGTCAACCTTCTTTAGCAGTGTTTGTTTATAAGCATAGCTTACCACTTCTAATTCTCTCCTTTTCTCCTCCCCTCTTCTGACTCTCATTCATTTTCAGCCCCTGGCTTTAAACCTCTGAAATTTACATTCTCTGTCTGCTTCGCCAACCTCTGGAACAGTCTGCTCCTCATATCTCATTGTTCCATTTCATTCCTTCTTGTGTCTGCCACTCCAATTCTCCTGTCCCCATTACATCTCCTCCCATCCTTGACCACTTCCTCTTTATTGCATCTTCTGCACCCCCAGTCCTCTCTGCCCTCCTAACTCCTTTCTGCCCCTCTCTACTCTTTCCATTGTCTATCTCCCACCTTCCCCATGCCCTAGGTCAGATCATTGACCTGCTCCTGCATTATGTCAATACCACCATCAACTTTCATTGCATTGATGCTATTACACTCTCTAAGCTGCTTTTCCCATTTTAATATAATTTTACAGCATTATATATACTTGCAATTTTGTCAACATACCGATTGTGTAATTCATATTGCCATGTGTATTTTCTTTGTTTTTAATTAAAATATATACCCAGTTCATTTTATTTGCTTCCACTACATTCTTTGTAGTGTAGTTGAAGCTTGTAACTAGTTGTAGCTTTTGACCATTTTGTCTGTTTTTAGGAATGTATTGTTTGACATTTTGTCCCATTTCCTTTCTAACAATCTCTTCCATGTTGCTCCTGAAAACAAGCCAGACCTCAATATACATCTCTGGGTCACTAATCGATAGATAAGTAAATAAAATTCAGGATGACATTCACTGACAGGCAATGTACAGATAGGCAAATGTTCAACTCAACATTATACTCATTCTTTTTGTTCAGTGCATGGTTACGTTCACCTTTGTGCTTGCACAAAGTGAACAGATACACATGATAATGTATTTTGAGAGGTGTGCCACCATGGATTCAATGCAGAGCAGTCTACAAGTGACTTGACTGTGAATGACCAATCATTAGCTAGGCTAATCATGACACTCTTCTGGTTTGTCTGAGTGGAAACTTTGGGTCTGATTCTGGAAGTGGCTCTGATCACCACAAGGGACTTTGTGGCAGGGTGTTTAATGCAAGTGCCAACTTGTGTCAAAATTGATATTCTGGAAGCCACTGCTGCAGGTCCCTGATGCAGCAAAGTTAGACTAGCTCCCCATGGTCTAACTTTGCATCTATGAGAATACCCTTTTAATAGGGCTTGTGCCCACATCTTTGGTGCAAGTTGCCGTAAAAGTGGGAAAACTGTCACAACTCGGCAGCCTACAGAATAGGACCAAATTGCATCTGAAGGCTTTGGTACAGCTGCAATAAACTTTGCAGTGGACATAGTGCTTGATGGATGCACTGTGCCCACCTTCAGAATCATCCCCTTTGTGTAGTTCATAGACTAGAGCTACCCAAATCATGGAGGGCTCTTTGCTTTGATCTGCATAATGCCGTCCAGCAAGCAGAACAGAAAAGCATCATGATCAGCCTGTTGTGGTCCCCCAACAACAAAATCCCTCCTCCCCTCCTGCTAATCCTTCCCACCTCCCATTTCTTCCCCTTCCTTCTTAATTTTCCAACATAGGGTGCCTAATCCCTGGTGGCAATAAGTACCCCACCCCACCTATTTTCACTGTGTGACACTAGGAGTCCACTCCCCTGTGCTACCAAACATAACACTGACACTGGGGTGCACAATATTCAGTGTCAGTACCTGAAATAAAGAAAAATATCCTTCATAGTCTTATTTTACTCTTTTTACTTCTTGTAATCACACCCTCTGCCAAGTATCCCTCCTACGCTCTTTCACTTCCTGTGCTCCTAAAGATTAAATTGACATTTGGTTGCCCAATCCCCAGTGACAGTACCTGAAATGAAGAAAATCACCCCTTGTATTCTTTTTTATATACCCTCTAAGAGGAAGACTGTCCATCGATATCTGTTGCTGCTGCCAGCCTGCCACCATTACCTCCTCTCCGATCCTCCCACTCAGCACCACCATACCACACCACCCACCCACCAACCATTGTTTACCTACCAGGGGTCCAGTGCTATAATTATTTCAGGAATTAAGGCACATGTTCATTCTTCAGTGCTGGACTGGGAGCTGAGGAAAACAGGAATGAGGTTCATGTATTTCAATGGGTTTTGAACTTGTCCTCATAACTTGGTCATTTTTTAACATTTTCCCCAAATTTTCAACATAGCCTTTTGGGATCCTCCTGATGAACAAGGGCAGTGAAATTATGCAAATCCATCCTGACAGGTGATTTTTCTGTTGCTGCGTGACATCACCTTACAGGCAGGATTTGAAAATTTTCCAACCTTGTTCATTATGAGGTCATAAAGAGCTACATTGAAAATTTAAGTAAAATATTGAGAAAACAAAGTTATGAGTGTACACTGAAATGTTTCAGTGCATGCTCATAATTTTGGTAACTTTCAATATTTTGACCATAATTCTTTTCAGTATAGCTATTTTGTTCACAGCACTCTCACGAGCGAAACAGCTGTCATTTTTCAAATCTTGGCCTAAATGTGTTTTCATAGCAAGCCCTTGTCTCATGTTAATAAGGATATAGAAAGAGGAATTCATATTGTCAGCCTTTTCTGTCTTGTTTACCACAACAGGAACTGTTATGGATTTCAAGACTACAACAGACTGTAGTTGTCCCCTCAGAAACTACCAACTCTGGCATTACTGGCTGATTCACAGCCTTAACACTCAGTATTTGTGGTTCAATCCTGAGCATCTCCATCAGGTATCAAAATTTCAGTCTCTGCAGTTTTTCTTTTAAATGACAATTCAGTTTTAACTGTCTCCATATTTAAGTAGGACTTCTCGAACTTGGAGTCGTAACAGCATTATCCACCTGCAGTGCCCCTCCCCACAACTAACCAAACTTGCCTGATTAGGGAGTTTGTCAATAATACCAATTGTCAACTTTTTGAAGGACTGCTGATATCAATGAAAGAAAATCTAGATCATTATGTTTATTTAATTCATATTTTATTAGATTTTACCAAGGAAAATACAAAGAATCATGAACCTCAAGGGAAAATAAAAACAAATAATAAGAAACATTAGAAACAAACAAAACATATAATTTGGCACAGTATGGGAGAAAATAATAATGCAATATATAGGTGCATGATCTTGTACCAATATAATAGCCAAACATTTGTCAGAGCTAGAACAAAATACAAGGGAGGTCAAACCAGCCATGCAAATACATGGTGACTGAAGACATTCCTGCAGGCAAAAGCATATCTAAATATTGAATACCTCTTAGCCTGCATAGTCAATATATGAAGGTTATTGCCATCGTACTGAAAATTCAAACTCATATACATATCCACCATTAGACAAATTTCTTTTATGATACCTATTCATTCTGCTAGTGTGGGTGAAGTGGGGGTCAGTCATTTTCTAGTAATAGCTTTAAAGGCCACAACCACAAAAATATGCTGAACGTAATTATTTTGAAAGGAACTAACTTCTTCTGGGAGGACTCAAGAAAGAAAATTTCAAAAGAAAAGGAAATGGAGCCTCAGAATATCAGAGGGCATTGGCCACTGTTCTCCCAAAATGCTGTGTCTTATGGCATGACCAAAATACATGTACTGTAAATGGCTGAGCACTCACCCTGCATAAACACAAAGAAAAAACAGTCTTACATTGTAGTGCAGTACTAGTGCTTTATTCCTTTGTGGACAAGGTGCAGCATTGCAATACAGATTGTGGCAGTGACACTAAGACTCTGAGGAAGCCCACTGATTTTGGTGAAACATAAGATGACAGTATGTTTCACTGCCACCATCTGTATTGCTATGTTGTACCATGTCCATGAAGGAATAAAGCATTGGAACTGCACTGAATTGTAAGACCACTTTTCTTCCATCTGCTTATGCAGAGGTGGGTGCATTCTACTCTTTCTGAAACAGTATAGCATTTCTAGAGAAGGCACCACCAACCCAGTGCCTACACCCCTTGTACTCATGTGTAAATGGTCACCTCTAGTCCCACATTGTTGCCAGTATAAGTCCCACCCACCTGCAGATTAATGGCAAGTGACAGGGTCTTGAAAAGTTAACCCAAACCTTTCAGTAGAATTCTCTCCAATAAGAAGAAGCAGTAGTTTATGTATTATTTCCCAGGTTTTTCCTATATTGAGGATCAAAAACCTCAGAAGAACTGATTCTCACCTTTCCCAAACAGGGTGAGGGGTAAACATGGACACTACATTGTAGAAAACATACAGAGAAGAGATAACAAGAGTCTCCATAAATACTTTCCTCTCAAGTTGGAGATATCCCTCTAATGTAATGGGCTGGTCAGGAGTGTGGAAAACATTAAGAACTGATAAAGCAAAATGCAGAAGCTGAAAATATCAAAAAGGTTCAGTTCAGGGATATGAAATGTATACTGCAATTACTCAAAACTCATCAAGGTATGTCATTCACAAATTCCCAATCGTATGAAAACCCTGCTGAGCCCAAAGATGAAAACCAGAATCCACAATCCTGGGCAAAAATCCTTGGTTGCCTAGGATTGGGACAAATACCATTTTTTCTGCATGATTTGTCAATCCAGAAAAGCTAGAACCTTTACCTTTTCATTTTTTAACACCTTTCTTATTTTCTTGCATTCTTTTTTGACAGCTGTGTACTCACAATATCTGACTCCATTGAACTACAAAACTGTGTTCCAAAAGTTTTCAGCTACTTCATGGAACAAGAAGAGTTAGTTGTCATTCTCAGGAGCTGCTCTAATGTACTGCTACCTCATCAACTTTATTGGATCATTCTTAAACTGATTTTAATTTGCCATTATAACCAACCAGTTATAATGACACCCAAACTCAGACAAATCTACTATACTGTCCATATGACTGCAAAATGCCTTGCACAGCAAGTCTAATGGAGATTTAGGCATTTAGCAGTTTAGTATGGCGACAATGTAGTTCTCTGGTTATGCCTGCTTTCTCGTGCTTTCACAATAAGTAAAAGTGTTTCCTGGTTAGGAATCATGCAACTCAAACAATACAAGAGAAAATGTGCCTTGTGGCTGTGTGAGGCTGCAATTCAGCTTGACCATGCACTCCAACTAGGACTACCACCCATATATGCCCTCAGCTGACCCAATCAGGCTGGCTGCTTCATACAATAAGGGCTCCCCTCCAAATAATTAAAACAAAGGCAGCAACAGACCAAATCTAACCAAAACAGAGATAGAATGAGCAAACAGAAAGGTCTCAATTCACATTCACTGGCAGCATGCAGCAGAATCATATAGTGACTAAAGCTCTCACTGTTCCATTATTGCACATAATACAGTTCTTGGGATGAAAACCAGTACCCAATAATTACATTAAATAATCATGGTTAGGTGTGCCTGAACTAGCATTTTATACACAGCCTCAATGTGTGATGCTTGTTTAAGATCCTTGAGCTTCAATCTTGGGATTTATGTAGCATCATACAGCTTGGGTCTGTATAAAATTCTTATAATAACCAGATTCTCCTTTTCACATAGGAAACCATGGCATAATTTGGCATTATAAAGGAGTGTTTATAACAGCAAACATGCACGATTTCCCTTGCTGTGGTATGCTCACGCTGCAGCACCACCAGTCAAGACAGCTCACTGCTTCCATCTCTTTCAAAACACCACCAGAACAACTTGGCAGAAAGCTTTTACTTTTTTCCTGATACAGTAAAAACCTCACAAAGCAGGACAAAAATAAGAAAGTTTTAAAATATGCCAATACAAATCGCACCGGACAAAAATGAAGCCATACGCTGGATGCAGCAGAAGCTCTTTATTTTATATAATTGCTGAAGCTAAAAGGAAACCCAGCAATTACATAAAATAAAAAATGGGTCAGTGTGTGTATCAAACTCGATTTTAAACACACCCTCAATATGGATATTTTCACAAACCCCTCGAACTTTGCTCGGGGTTTATGTAGCATCCTAGAACTCGTGTGTAAAATCTCATTACACACCTGGCCCATACTTTTTCTCTATTTAATGCATACTTACCCTGAAGCACCCTGTGTTTAATCTCCTGTGGCTAATCCCATCAGTGATTCAGATCTGTTGGAGGTGATGTCCAGGATGCCTTTCCAGTGGTGTTTTATTGTCTTATGGTGAGGAGAGGGTCATAGGATCACTAGATATTGCAGGTGGGTATGCAAACAAAGAGCTCACATTTAATTGTTTTGAGAGGATTACTGGCTTTTATTGACAGGACATTTTTCTTTTGTCTTTTAATAAAATTATTATTTCAAAATTGGCATGTTATGAATAGATTACAGAAGTGACTGCAAAAGAATATGAAAGTTGTTCCAGTTATGATGACGTGGGACTTATATAGCTCCCTGGTGAATCTCACGGTCAGTCGTTGACAAATTTTGTTGAACGACCATACAGTAAAACAATCATGTCAACCACATTTGTGGTCGGCATACAGTTTCCCACTTGTTAACATAGCTTTTTCAGGGCTTCACCCCTGAAACTCCCTATGTAAGGCATGCCCTCGCAACCACTAATAAATATCAACTGAGTCAGAGCTGATTAGGGAGGAGGTGCAAGACCCCCAGAATACAATGCCAGGGTCCAGTGCCAACACTACAGCGACCTGGTGCTGTAGTCACTGCAGTGTCGGTCGCTGTCAAAATGTCACTGTCAGAGGGTATACCCTCCTGAGGTACGTTCTTCTCATATCATGGTATTCTAAACCCTTGAAATAAATGATATATTCCTAATCAACCAGAAAACTGGTTAAAATACTCCATAATGAAAATGATATTCTGCCCTTCTCCTAGCCTTAGCTCTTGGCCCTAGTTCTTTCCTCTCACACTCTCCCCAGTTCCCCTGCTGCCCCTTTGACTGCCGCCTCCATCACCTATACCCCTACTTGCCATGCCCCTGTTAGAGCTTTGTGACACACTTCCTTTCCTCACCCTCCTTTCTTGCCATGCCCCTCCCTTTTCCCTATCAGTCTCTCCTTTCATTTTTCCCTTTCCCATTCTCCTGTTATCCCTACCCTCCTTCTCCCTCCTTGTATCTCCTCCTACCCTCTAGTATCTCCTCTGACCTATCCCCTCCTTTCCTTCTCCTTGTATCTCCACCTACCCTCCTGTATCTGACCCCTCTTCATCCTTCTCGCCCTCCTTTCCTCATACATACCCCCCTCTCTGTCCCCCCTTCTCTCATCACTTGTCTCATCCTTTCCCCTTCCCTAGCTCTCTAACAACCTGCCCTTCTTAACACTTCTACTCACTTGAGGTTTCTCAACGGTTCTTTGACAACAGACCTGTTGTACTCCAGCAGCTCTGGCTATCCCCAGTATATCAATTAAACTGGGCCTATAAATACTATTTACTTCCTTTGTTGTACATTGTACAATTTTTCCCTGTATCTTGTTATCTCTGTAATGGATCATTCTGCTTTTGTATTACTTGTGCTGTATTTACCCTTCTCTGTATTTTTGAGTATGTACTTGCCTTCTACTTGTTATGTCTTTGTCAATGACATGGACCTCTAGCTCAAAGGTCTACCGATTTCTTCAATTTTTTTTTTTTTTTTAGGTAGAGGTGATATGGTCCGATTTCCAGGAATAAGTGAATAGACATGCAGTAGAATTCTGGACAATTTGCAACTAGGAGTACTAGAGACCCCCTCTTTCAAAAAATGCCACACGGTAACCAGTGAACAAGGTGACCACAATTGGGCACATGCAAAATGGTGACTAAGTTACGGTGCCTGTAGTGAGGGCTACCTGGCAGGGGCAACTGGATACTGGGGTGGGTGACATATGTGTGACGGGATGAAGGTCCATATATGAATGAGTACACATATGCAGTGGTGAGAGGCAGGGAAGGGATGATATGTGGGGGGGGTGTGGTGGGCAGCTGCCGAGCTGGTCCACTAGCGTGGTGAGGAGGGTGGTCAGCTGGGAGGTACAGGGTACAGGGTTCATGTCCAGTGTGGTGAGTTTTTTTTGCTGGCAGGTGGAATTCACTTTTAAGTTATTCCATCCCAGACGCCACACCCCGGAGTTGAGAATCCTTGAGTAGTGGGTGTTGGGGCGAGGTGCCCCCACTGGGGAATCAGGACACAGCCCTTACATTAAAAAACAACCTGAGGTCTCAAGCACCCTATTTCTCCTCATCATGATTGTGCATTGCGGAAATTAATTTTCAGAGATATACACTCACCGTAATAGCGATCACTATTCTGCGATCGCCGTTATGATGTGGAACTATGCCACACATCATATTTTCAGTCACACATTTCTCCTGACCAGTTCTACAGTATGTGTGCGTTTCTCTTATCCTCTGAAACAATTCAACCTCATCCTGCCACTAACCTTATCACTGTTCTAGACTCCTTGGCTCTTCCCTTTATGGCAGGGGTCCTCTGCCTGAGTGATTTACTCAGTATCAAGTGCAGTTGATAGACTTTGTTGGGTGATGTCTGACTGATACAGCTGCAGCTATCATCTACTGTAGATGAAGCCCATTTTTCTCTCCTTCCCTCCTCTCATGGCACCTTTTAGTGGTCCTCTAGACCCCTTATGCTCATGGATTATATTCTGTGGGGAGCAAAATATGTTCCTAGCCCTCCACAGAGTCCTGTGCTATTTGGACCTTGCATCAGCACTCCAAGGCTTGTAGCAGTATTGCATGGCAGTGCCTGACAAATCTGACTGGCCTCCTTTATAGTTGCACAGTTAGGTCTAGAACCCAGGTTGCTGGCACAGCAGCAGCATGATGCCCTAATGCTGAGCCATAGGATAGACCCAAACATGTCTAATTTTGAAGTAATCAGAAAAGCAATCCTTCAAAACATATGAATGCCATTCTTTGTTGACTAGTGCATTTTGCCTTATTAATTGTATTGATTTCTTGTGGACATTTCCTTTGTTACTGAAGGAGACTGTTAGCTTTTTCACTCAAATAAACATGAAGAAGATGCCTCCATATTGAAATGAATGAATCACTTACATTTTCTGTAATAAAACACTTGAAGAAAACTGCTTGTTTATATGCTATATGGTTCAGTTTATACTATTTTATATTGTTTATTCTTTTCTATTATAGTCTGATCCTGCAGACTAATGAGGGGAATGCCAGATAAATAGTGGTTTCTGGCATAGGTCATAGACATCATTGCTATACACCAGAACCTTGTGAGTAAGACGTGTGCCAGTTTGAGAGTATGTCTGTGCACATCTAAACTGGATCATTGATGAGACTGCCCTTGAATACTGAACCCATATAGTGCTTAAGATACAATATATATCCAACATATTCATCACTGTAACAAGTCTATCTTGTTACCTTCCTAAAAGCACTTGCACCTCCATTTATTGCCATTTGCACTTCCTCTTATTGGCAATATCACCACTTCTCATTGTCATTGTTATCACCTCTTCATAGTATTACTACTACTTATATAATAATAAATATTTATATTGTTCTTTTCTCAGCAGAAGAGTGCATCATATGAAGAACTAGCCAGCAATGATTGCTCACACTAGTCTACAGTATAGTTACAGTATAATCTAATAATAAACCACAATAAACTCCATTTAACATCATAAATAATAAAGGCAATACAATCAGTCATAACTCATTTGTAAAATATGTATTTTAGGTGGTGGTGAAATTTTCCATTACAGGTGCACCTGCATTTATAACTGTAAGCAAAATGCAAAGACTGAATTGACAAGGTCCCCTGCATAGTGCTAGCAGAAGAAAGGCTCAAACAGCAAATCAATTTATGTAAACCTTAGTGAGAATATAGGTGAAGAAACCAACAGGTCAGTGACAAGCAGGATCCTGCACTTGAAGGGTTTCATTTGTGAACCACATGAAACTGTAGTCTGTGTAATAGGTAAGTATACATTTATTTGAATAATGCATTGCATCATAAAAAGTAATGATATACACACAATCTGTTGAGTGTCTTGACTTTTATAATACTATCCTGCTTTCAGGTTGGGAGGCAAGATAGAGACTAAAACTTTCACTGCTCTCTGCCCTTAAAATAAAGTGAACACCTAACAGGCAGTCAATAAGTTCTAGCAACACTGGATCACACTATATAACTCTATGGCATAGACGCAGTAATTACACAACACAGAGTTCTGCAGTACTGTAGCTGCAGGCATTACTGAAACATTGTCAACGAATGTATGCTATATATTTGTTACGGACCAGATGGTACATCTTCCTGTCTCTCTCCACAGTGCTCCTTGAGTATGTCACAGTATCTGACCCCAGCCAGAGGCCTCTTTCTTCTAAAAACTGTCAAATCTAATTCAGCACTCTGCTCTTGAAAACAAATGGTGCTCTACTAGCCCTCCCTAGCTGGAGAGGAGCTCAGTGAGAAGCAACCTTAAGTATCTCCCCAAATTGGGTTTCCTTGAGATAGCACAGCATGCTGTCACCAAATCATTAACCCAGCTACAATGATTATATATCTGAACAAAAATATCTGGTGATTCTATCTATCTAATCTATCTGATCTATCCAACTAAAATAAACTCAGTTTAACATCACAAATAATGGAGTCAATAAAATGCGTCTTAACATCAGATAAAGAAATACTTGTTTACGTTCTGAATGAAATATTCTCTAATAAGCACCTCCAGCATTTCTTGCAGTTAATGGAATACCCAGACTGGAAATTCCAGGTTCCATTCCTAGTGCCAGCAGGGATTAGATTTAACTAGCAAACCACATTGTGCAGAACATAGTGTGAATATGGGGTTGAAGAACATTAATAAGTCAGAAAGACAAGATGGTTCTGTAATTGGAAAGCTTCATGAGTGAATGTTGCATCTCAACAGCAAACTGTCAAGTGAATAAAAATATTAGGTTATATTAATTTATTGTATTTATAAGTTTTGGCCAGAATGCCTTTCAATAGAATCTCATTTCTAGGTTAATGGGGGATCAAAACTAAAAGGTGAAACAAGAAAATATGATATATAACATGACAGTAGCAAGACAGTAATTATACTAATAAAAATAAATAAAACACATGAAACTGTGGTCTGTGTAATTGGTAAGTATACATTTATTTGAATAATACATTGCATCATAAAAGTCATGATGTGCATAAAATGTGTTCAGTGTCTTGACTTTTATGATACTATCCTGCTTTCTGGTTGGGGGCAAAATAGAAGACTAAAACTTTAACTGCTCTCTGCCCTGGCAGAATCTGCTCATATCTGTACATTCTGCTACCATGTAGAACTGCTTCACCTAGACAGTTTGGTAGCCCAATATCTGTAACAGTGGCAGATGTTATTTTCTATGAATGTGCATGGGCTGGGAAGTTAGTTCACTTAAGCTTTTGGTGCTTACCGAAAGAGTAAAAGTGAAAGTGCATCACCAATGGGGGCCCCTATTCCAGCTTTCACTCATGTACACTGTCATCCTCAGAATCTAGCATTGCTGATACCACGGTGCTGCTGGAAGAACCCACTCACATAATGGAGTTCCTTCAGAAAATTCTTACAGATACCACAGATATTAAACAAGTAGTAGCTCAGACCATCAAGGACCTCCTAAGCTTTGGAGTCCGGTGGAGACTGAGGAGAGCTGACTTATGACAGTGGAGAGCAGCAAGTCAGAGATTCAAGCATGTTTCAGAGAACAAGATTGCAAATTCACTACTTGTTAGCTAAAGTGGATTAAGTTGTTGATTAACTAGAATCTGCAGCTTATCCATCAGGTAGGAAATGGGCAGACTGGGTGGCTAAGCCAGCGGTTCTTATCTGCCATCAAATTCTATGTTTCTATGTTTCTAAGTGGATGATTTAGAAAACTGAGCCAGATGGAATATTATATGGCTGGTGGGCCTTCCTTAAGGCATGGAGGGGCCTGATATCTAGTTCTTACAGAAAATGATTCCCCTGGTTCTGAATGCTCCTGATTGTCCACCCATTAAGATCAAGCAGACATATAGGACTCTCATTCACAGAAGAAATTCAGGAGATAAGCCACAGCTTATTTTAATGAAGTTGTCAAGGTAACAGGTGAAGAAAAATGGGAGAGGTGACTGATCTCTTGGGAAGACCACTCTCTTCCTTCTTTCAGGACTTTTCTAGTGAGCTGTTCCATATGAACTTGGCCTATGCTAAGACTAAATGACAACTAACCCATGTGGGGCAAAACTACACTGCACTACCCCATCCAGCTCAGAGTGACAGTAAATGGGGAACTGTACCAGTTTATATCTCCTGAGGTGGTTGAAGAATTTATTTGGAGACAATGGCCTAACTATAAAATCCTGACATCTCTTTTGACTGTCCTATTCATGCTCATTTGCAAATGGGGTTTCTGAGCCACTGGTAATGCTATGACTGGTGGACAATCATAGGAAGACAATGCAGGATGGATTTGGCAGCTGAAGGGTATAGTAATCACAATAGCCTATGGCAGAGGTTCTATGGACCAAGCAATTTAACTGAAGAAAAGGCAGACAATGGAATCTCCTCAGCTCTGCCAACACATACTCTAGCTCTAGTGACTCCTGTCCTGCCAGTCCAGAACTGATATGTCTCTCTGTCCTAACCAATAACATCAGACCAGATGCCCACAGCACTATGAATGGAGAACCTTGAGAATTTGTCCAAAGCTCCCAGTGGAGGAATTACAACTCTGCCACCACAACTGTCCAGGATGGAGAGGGCCACAATATCACCAGCACAACCACAGTCCACCCCATGCAATCCCTGGTTGGACCGCTGCTTCAAAGACCCGCTCAGCACCAACCCAGGTGAGTGCCTGCCATAACAAATGAAATACTTAAATAAAATAGGTAAGAAGATCACACCTTCCCTTGGTTAACACTGAATTGCTGGCCTGCATGCATGCTTGTGACCAAGTCTGGGAAGCCTATAAGGCTTCTGGCTCCTACACACAGCTACCCAGATACTGATACTTTAGGAACGCATGCACCAGAGCCACCAGATATGCCAAAGCCGAATACTTCTCCAACTCCTTTAAATCTAATATAAGCTACCCTTCCAAATTCTGAAAAGTTGTCTGATACCTCTTCTCACCCCTACTCAACCCCCATGCCACTCCTCAAGGATGGTAATTCCACCTGACCTATCCTGCAACTTTCAATGCCTTTTTCATCTCCTGAGCATCATCCTCCTTGTCACTTCCCCTCTGCTTCCACCACCATCCTCTTTATTCCCCAAACAAATATTGTCTCCCTTTCTCCTACTTACCCATCTCCCCAAATAAAGCCCTCAAACCCTCCTAGCCCTAAACCCATGCAAGAGCAAGATTCCCTAAGGGCTCGATTCCAAACTCCTTTATCTCTACACTCTCAGTCATTCCTCTCCCTAAAGGTGGTGACCCTACCAACCCTGGTAACTATTGCCCAATCTCCCTACTCCCATCCTAGCTAAACTACAGGATCACATTGTACTTTCCAGCTCTCCCCATCTTAACTCCTCCTCCTCCTTTTCACCCCTCTCCAGTCTGGCTTCCGAAAGTTCCACTCTACCACCACCTCTCCTCATTTGCCTTACTGACTCCACACTCACTAGTATGGATCAGGCAGATCACTTCTGCAATATTTGATGACCTGGCTAATGCCTGCAACACAGTATCACACTCCCGCCACTACACAACCTAACAGCTGCTGGACTATTCATGTCAGCCACCACCTGGTTCTGCTCCTACCTTGTAGATAGGTCACAGTCAGTCAATACTGGCACTTCCATCTCCATCCTCTCCCCATCAAGTATCCTGGATCATCAAGAAGAGATCCAGAACTGGTCAGAGGGACTAGACAGAACAGAGAACTGCCAGAGGCAGCAAGGATGAACATGGTGGAAGGAACAGGGAACCAGCATCAGAAGGCAGCAAGAAAATCAGGGAAGATCCAGGAGTAAGCAAGTACTTGTGCTGGGGCTCAATGATCAGAGGAGTTTAGTCTCAACTAAGGAATGGTACAGCATAACATAATGGTTAAATGTCTCCCAGAGTATCAGTGCAGCATGACAATACAATAGACTAGTTGAAAAGGAGGAGAAAGGAATCAAGTTACTGATTCACCTTGTAACTAATGACCTATCAGAATGGATGGTAGAAGAAACTAAGAAAATGTCAAACTGGGGAATGGTTCGAGGATCAAATGACATCCCTGAGATTTTGGTGATCCTGCCAGTTTGGGGCAGAGGGGACTGCAATGCCAAAATCAGGAACAAGGAGATGGAGGTGTTCAATGCTTGGTTACAAGAATGGTGTTGTGAGAAAGGATATCAAGTCATAGGCTCATGGGGAACTTCTGTAAAGGAAAGTTTTCAAATATGATGGACTTCATCTCACCAAGGAAGGAGTGAGTGCACTGGGTCAGACATTTGATGTTCATCTCAACCATTTAAACTAGATGGGGAGTTTAATGCTAGGAACCTATCAAAGATTGCACTATTGATAGGAACTTAGCTGTCACTCCCCACAAGCAGGAAATTCTCCCTCCCGACTTGGGGATCACATAGGAAATAGAAAAAATTAATGGATCAAACAAGGGCCATGCAGCAACAGACCAGAAGGTGAAAACAAAAGCAGGAGAAAAGCAGTGAAATCACAGAATGGAAAGGGATATGTATCAACGCCAGAAGCCTGGGTAACAAATCAGTTGACCTGCAGGCATTGATGGCAGAGTCCAGATTAGACCTAGTGGCCATTATGAAGACTTGGACCTCAGATAAAATGAGTGGGACCTCTCTTTCCCAGGCTTCACCCTATTCAGGCAGGGCAGAAGGGAGGCAGGGGAGAGGGGTTGCCTGTACATGTAGGAAAAGATTAAAGCCATCTCAGTAGATTGCAATAAAATGATGGTGTGAAATCCTGTGGGTACAGCTTGGCTTGGAATCAGGGAAAAGATCTACATGGGGTAGTATACTGACAGGCTGAGGGCAGGGGCATAGAGCTTCTAGGGAAATCAGATGTGTAACTAAAAAGGGGAAACAGTTGTCATAGGCAATTGAAACATGCTGATGTTGAGTGGACATTTCAGTGGTAGGTTCATCCAGAAGTCAAAAGGTGGTTGATGCCCTGCAAGATTACCTACTTGCACAAGTAGTTAATACTCCAACTAGAATGGACACAATCCTGGATGTTGTCCTCACAAATTGGATGTAGTAAGTGTCACGAAGTTTACAGAACCTCTGCCAACAGTGACCACAACACTATGTGGTTCGAAATGGCCTTGGGGATGTAATTTCAGTTCAGGACTGAAGTATTTTTTTTAATATAATATGTTTTATTGATTATATAACACAGAACATAACAATAATAAAAAAACAACAAGTAACCAATCCCACTCATCCACCCTCAAGGCAGAATGTATAGAGAGAAAATAACCATTGCCTGTCCAATCCCAAAATAAGATAAATGATGCACTACATCCTTAAAATGGAATACATTAAAAGCTGACAGGAAAAGAATACTTACTAGGAATAAAAAGTCAAATAGATTCTTACATGTATCATAAAGGTGTCGCTCCAGAGTAACTTATAGAGTATATAAGGTATGCAATTTGCCCACTTCTTATCATAAGACAAAAGTCTTTGACCAATACTACCAATTAATTTCTCTAACCAAAGATTAAATAAGAGTTCCTGCAACCATTGTACATAAGTAATTCAAGACCGATCAGTGCAATGCTGGAGAACTACTTTCTTTACCAATATGGAGATCAAAGCCATATGGGTGGGCTAAAGTTGCGAATTCCACTTTCATGGAACTTGTGAAATTTCCAAAATTTCATGGAAATTTTGTAACTTTGCCATTGGCGAAACTGGGATTTTCCGCTGATTGTTGCTGAGTTGCATGGACTTTTTGTGAACTGTGGAAAATGCATATAAACTGAAATTTATTCTATCCACAGTTTAATGAACTGTCAGTGAATGAGCGCCTACTTGTACAACCATGAGGCCATTCACTGACAATTTGGTGGGCCACTCCTAGTGAAGAAGCATGGAGGGCTGCACCGTGGCCCCTCTCAGGGTAGGGTAGGGGCAGGGGTGGTGGCGGATGAACTGTTAGGTGGGGTGTTCACTAGACACCAGGAAATTGGGATTACTTTTTTATATAAGGGATCAGGGATGGAGAGGGGTCAAAAGACACCAGGAAATACTGGGAATAGAGGGGTGCATCGGTGTACTGCTGGCTGTTTTTTGTGAATTAAGGAATCCAGAATAGGGAAGAGGGTCCACTAGACACCAGGGAAAAAATATTTTGAGGGACCATGATCGGTGGGTGGGGGGACCAGAAGCCAGGAGGGTCAGAGGGAGGGATTGAAGGTATTTATTTATTTATATATTTACTGGGACCCCTGATCAGTGGTGGGTGGATTAATGAATTAAACTGCAGTTAAAACTCCGACTCTGCCTCCTGGTTCTGTGTGGTGGCTGCTTGTGTTTGTCTGTGAATGTAGCTTAGTTTTGTGGAATTACTTAATTTTCTGCTTGAGTAACTACACCATTCTTGCTCACTACATCCGTGAAAGTCTACTGGACTGGATTTCTACAAAGCATCATCACCAGGTATCTGCATTTTCATTTTAAAATCAACTTGTTGGAAGGTATCCCAAGCAAAACATAAGTGAAGCAACAAAGTCTGACAAACTCAGTGACTCTGGGTCCTGCTTGAATCCACATTTTCGTCTGACCTGCCCCATGATCTGTATTTGGGCTTTTCAAGACCTCTTTGAATGACAAAGATGCATACAGACAAAAGGATTTCACATCCTGCATATGTGGCACAGTTCATCCCTTTCAGGAATTCTAACACGTTCTGTGACTGTGGACCTCAGCTGTTGATCATTTCTTTTAGCTTTTGACTTAACCACCAGGTAGCAACATTTTCAATTGAAAACAACTCTTAATGTACTTGTCTCTAAGAGCTATCTATCCAACAACCATTTTGAAGAACAAATGAAACTTTTGCTTGTTCTTAAAACCCTGCAACTGTGCCTTACAGCTCCTTGCTATTACTAACTGGTCACTACCTCATGCATCATCCTTATGGAAAGGAACCTGTTAAAAAGGACCCTGCTGCCCCACAGAAGCAACTTTAAACCCCTCTTAAAACATCTAATGCTGCTGCTGTTGCTCCTCTCCAGGCAACATTCATCCTAACCCGGTCCACCACAACTTGGCCACAAGATTACAGCAATGAGGGTCACTCTCCTTAGCAAGCATTAACATCTGCAGCCTCCTCCAAACTTGATACCCTCTCTACCTGGGTTTCCAAGCACAATCCAGACATCCTATCCATGCTGGAAACATGGCTGTCTCCGAAGATACCTGACTCCTAATAGCAATCACGGATATGTAGTTGTCAGACAGGACAGACTTACCAAGAAAGGAGAAGTCTGTGCCTCTACCTTAAAGAGTCCCTCATGGGTCATGCCATGCCCATGCCCATCCCAGAAATGACATCCAAATCCTTGCTGCCAAAGTACTTCTGGAACTCATAACAAGATCCTGACTGTTTGTCTCTGTCTATATATCACCCAAGTTGAGCAATCTGGACTTTCACTCCCTCCTTGACTGGATCAACTCCCTGGATCAGAATACAGAAGTTATCCTGCTTGGTGATTTCAACATCAACTGGCTGGCCTCCAGCTCGATTAGTTATAAGGATGCCCTAGCTGCTGCTAACTTCTCACAAATGGTCAAATCACCTACTGGAGTAAACTACAGAACAGAGACCTGTACACTTCTAGACTGGGTGCTAACTAATCATCCAGAGCACATCTCCAAAGCAACAGTCCTCCCAGACTCCTTAAGTGATCATTCCCATATCTTGTGTATCTGGACCAACAAATACATCAAACTTCCCCAAAATTATTAACAGGAGAATGCTGACCCCGGTTATCTTGAGTCACTTAAAACACTCCTTCATGAACATGACTGGTCACCAATTGATATAGCTCCTGACGTAGACACAGCACTTGAATACTTTTTCACCTGTTTCAACTCAGCTCTGCGTGTATGTTCCATTCAAGAAGTGTAAGATCAAGGGAGTCGATAACCCATGGATGACACTAGGCCTCCTTACACAATTGAAATCTAGAAACCAGCTCTGGTATCGTGCTAAGGCTACTGCCACCCAGACTGATATCCAGGCCTACAAAACAGTAAGGAATGCACGTACCAGAGCAATCTGCCATGAGAAGGCTAACTATTAGTAGAAGAACTCCTTAGCCAGCACCTGGAATGACGGAGTAAATTCTGGTGTAACATTGCTGAAGTGACTGCAAAGGATCCCAAAACACCCACAATGTTGAACATAGATGGTACCATCACTCTTGACCATGTAATCATTGCCAACACATTTAACAGCACTTTTGCTGACCTTAGTCATGTGCTACCCCTAACTTTTGATCCCACAATAGTCAACCCAGGTCCTGTAAGTTCAGGTTTGCCACCAGGGCATCCTCCTTTCCATTTCAAAGCAATCCCAGAAAGCCTAGATAAAAACACATTCTTAAAGTGCTTGGAAAGTCTAGGGTCAGTGGCGATTCACTGAATATGAAACTTCTCACCCTCACCATTGACGGAGTCCTGCTCCCACTAACCAAAATCCTCAACCGTTCCCTCATGCTCTCCCAGTTCCCCCAAAAGTGGAAACTGGCAGTGGTGACTCCAGTCCATAAAAGTGGTGACAAGACTCTCACGAACATCTACATGCCTATATCCATCCTCCCTCCTCTATCCAAAGCATTGGAATGGATAGTGGCTGATCAACTCACAAGAGTACCTTGTAAAATACAGCCTGCAATGTTCCCAGCGGATGGCTTCTGAAAGGCACAGTACTACGATGGCCCTTGAATTCACTACACATATCCATCATGCACTTGATCAGGGCCAGTTGGTTGGCGCCTCTTTTATTGACCTGACTAAGGCATTTGACACTGTCAATCACTCCATTCTCCTCAAACAATTATCCCTCCTTGGTCTTTCAAGTGAAACTACCCTCTAGTTTCAAAGCTACCTCAGTAACCAGACCCAATAGGTAAAGATTGGTGAATTCCTCTCATCATCCCTACTAATCCACTCTGGTACCCCAAGGTTCTATCCTGGGTCCCTGGTTATTCAGCACATTCCTGAACAATCCTCCTGCCTCCTGCCATGACAGAATGTTACTGTATGCAGATGATGCAGTAATCTTCACTGCCACACCGACCCCACCTCCCTTCAGTCTCAACTACAGAAAGTTTCACAGAAGTAGAAGACTGGTTTTGTTCACATAAACTCATCCTTAACCACAAAAACTAAAACAATGTTGTTCCATGGAACCCACAACAAGTACAAGGACCATGAGCTCATAATCAACAACCACGAGGTGCCGCTCTTGAGCAGGTTGATATGTTTAAATATCTGGGCCTGACCCTTGACTGCTCCCTCTCGTATACCAAACACGTTGACAATATCGATAAACTGTGAACTCCCTTATAGGGCTACTATACAAGCATAAACATTGCCTAACGGTTGAAGCCTTGAACCTCGCTATCCAGAGCTCTGTTATCTCAACTATTGACTATGGACTCGTTATCGATGGATCAGCTACTGATACTGCATTCTGGTGCATATCTGTAGCCCTTAATAAGGCATGTAGACTCTTATTTCAGCTGTCCACCTTTCTCACATGTGTGACATTTACAAGCAGGCTAACTGGCTCCAGCTATCTGACAGGCTAAAGTACCAGACCTGCATCCTAGCTAAGAATATCACTGGGCCTTATGCCCCTGGAGTCCAATCAATATAGACCCTAGAATGTCTGCCGCTTAACTAGAAGATCGGACAGTCTAACCTTTACAATACCTGCTGTCAGACCTCTCAAGATCAGCATTCTTACCTAGTCAGAACCTCCACCTGGTTCAACTTGCTACCCACAGAAATCTCCAACGCTTACGATTGGTGCTTTTAAAGTGTAAACTGCATCAACACCTCGTGGCTAGTACCTTGTGATTGCTTCTATAACCCTCCAGGCATACTATCCTCAAGCATCCCTCCTCGCTGCCTCAGCTCCTCCTCCTCTCCTACCCCCATTACTGGGTATAGGATGAATCTGTCTCTTTTCTTTTCATCCCCCTTTCTCCTCCCTTGCTGTTTCCCATCTACCACATACCCAAAGCAATGCCCTCCTATTTCTCCCTCCTCCCTCTCTCTCTCCATACCACCCCCTCACCACCACTCTTCTTTCTCTTTCCCCACTAACCCACTCCTAACAAAGCATCACTGAGCCGCCTGACTTGTACTGTATAATTAACTCACAACACAATTCCTTGACAATGCCTTTGGCTGCTATTATTGTAACCTTAATTGTCTTTTTTTTTTTTGTAAGTTCCATTGTAATGAGTCATGTTATGTTTTGCACCTTATTGTCCTTATTGCCTTGATGTTGAACCTTTGTAAAGAGTCCTCGGCTCAAAGGTGTCATCCGAAATACAAATAAATAAATAAAACAAGCCTCAGTGCTGACCGCTGGCAGTGATCCATTCTGCAGATTTTTTCACGAGTTTAATAAATTAACCTGCAGTTTGCATATTTATTCCATAGTTTTAATGTGGATCTTCTGCAAAAGCTGCTAAAATTATTTCTGAGCTTTCGTGGAAGCAAAATTTGCACTTGCAGAAATTCCACAAGTGGAATTTTTTTCACTACACCCCTAGAGACATATGGTGTCTCTTTTCCATCACTGCAATTTCACCATAATCCCTGACTATACATATTTTCAGAGTAAAGGCTTCCTCAAGCTCCAAAGGGATCAGCTCTAGACAATCAGATCCCATAGAGGGCTATCTTAGGACATTTCAAAAATATGAAGTAAAGTCCTGTCCGTTTGTCCACATCTTGTACAAAGAGGCAAGGTTAACTTCCCATTTTGACTAATTTTAATGGAGTAAAATACATATTGTGTAATATATGGAATTGGATGAGTCAAGTGTGTCATGCTAAATATAAATATAAAGATATTTCCATATTTTAGACCAAATAAAGGCATATTGTGGAAAACCACATTCCAATATGGAGAATCGCAGGTGATGTCAGGAATAATTTGAAAAAAAATAGTGACTATAACCCAGAGACAGCATGTGAATGTAAAGCAGTGTCAGTAGCTGATTGCAGGAACTCACTGAAATCAACCTGCCAGGGCATGAATCCATACCACTGTAGAAGAACATTTCAAAGCTGGAAAATATTAAATATACATTTTATATATAGATAATAAAGATTAAGAATCTCTTGGAATGGTTTCAATGAACCATTGTGAAGCAAATCACACACCTTAGCCATCCCTTTTGTGGCAATCATGTTTTGTCAACATTTTAACACCTGTTTTGAAGTTGAGAGTATGGAAAATGGGTTGAGAAACATCCTTAGAAAATTTGTAGTACATACATGAACATAATTGCACATGAACCCACACCAAAGTGCCAATAACAGTGTCCTGAAGATCCACAGGAAGTTGCTTGAGGGGAGTAAAAACGTTGCAGGAGACAGTCCAGCAGCCTTAATCTGATCTCTTCTAATGAAAGCCAGATGAGAAGATAAAGTGAATCCTGGTCCAAGGAGTTTTGAGTTGGCCATCATAAGTATTTACTGACATGACTAGCAAGGTAATAAAGAAAAATGCGGAGCTGAGGGCCTCAAACTGTTTTGGAAGTGCTAACGAATTATACAGATGTGTCAGCCACGATGAAGCACAGTAGCTTTCAGTAATGACATCACAAAATCCTGCATGACAAAGAGCTGACTTGCCATTGACTTACAATGGCCCTGCAGTAAATTGCAGTATTCTGTGATATTCTGCAGCATTTCTGCCTCAACCTGACTTGACACATTTGTATGCCTTTCACTGTGGTTTACACAGCCAGATAAAACTAGAAATTATCCCATGGGGTGTTGAGGAGAGACCACGTGATGCAGAGTGCTGAATAGAAGCTCCTCCGAGGGCTCCAGCCTCCCAATTATAAAATCGTTTTATTGGACTGCTGAACTGCCTAAAACCCTTGGTATCTTCTAAGTCTGCCTTCTAACCACCTCGGGATTAGGATTCACAAGTTTGAGCATTCATGTAGAAACACATGAAAAAACCCCTACAAAACACACTCCGCCAGTTACCACCGAGAAGGGCCTGAAGAAACCTAGGGCCTTGAGTGGGTCAGACAGGCCTGACCATCCCAGCCAAGCATTGGATCAAGAGCCTTTAACCCTGAACAGGTTCCTCGAAGAATTGAAGCCCTTCCAGTGAGGAAGGAAAGAAATAGCAACTGAGCTCAAAGCCCTATCTAAAAAGCTGGACAAGGTCTCTATAATAACCTCGGATAATACTGCTCGCATTGTGTCACTGGAGAAGCATCTGGAAAAGGTAGATCCTGGGCTAGCAGCAGTACAGCAGAAGCTCTCTCGAGTTGAAACAAAATTGGAGGACCTCGAGGCCGGCAGACAATATATGTTGTAATACTGGGGCTACAGAAGGTGAAGAGGGCCAGAATGCTATCATTTTTCATACAGAAGTTGGTGGAACGAGTGGCTGGTCCTCTCCTTCGGTCTCTGCATATATTATTGAGAGGTGCATAGAGCCAAACGACCTTCTTCAGGGCTGCTCCCCACCCTATTATATGCCAATTTCTCAATTTTTGGAAAGGCAACACTTTCTGTCTAAAGTGAGAGACCTACAAGAGGTCTGTTGGGAAAACTCAAAGCTAAGAATAGCACAGGATCTGCCGGGATCTGTTCAACAGAGCGTACAGTATTACATCCTATTGTGTCCAAGATTATTGCTGCTGGGCTCAAGTTTAGGATGGGGTACCCAGCTAGGCTGCAAGTTTTAGTGAATGGATCTTGGTCAGCCTATGAAGATCCTGATACTGCTCTCACTGGCCTCAAGCTTGCCCTGCCTGACCTGTTTCGTGACCCATGAGGAGTCCTGTGCCTAGGATGAGGAGACCTGCATTGTCAAGATGGGTCTGCCTTTTATGTAGAATGCTGCATAGGATAACAAGCATTGATTGGATCCAGGGATCTCATTGTCGGAAGAAGCAGAGCTGTTATCTTGCTGTCTTAACTCGGTATGAGACTCTTTGCTTTGAATTCAAGCATGGGACTGTAGTTCACATTTTGGATTTGTTCTGAATGAATGGTTTGTTTAATTGGGGAAGTGTTCAGGGTTCTGGTCTTCTTAGGAACACTATTTGTCAGCATTAAGGGATGGTTATATTATATCATTCAGGCTCGATTTAATTCTGGGGGTAGATTAATCCAGGAGAAGCACTGGGCTTTTGAATTTTTATTCCGTGGCCACAAGAGGAGCTCAGCGCATAGGATTATTGGTTCAGTGCTAGTTGATAACTTGGGCTGATTTCCTTCAGTAAAGCTCCTGCTTGTAGTCTGGGGTAACAAATATACCCATTACCATGCTAGTCGGCTTTTGTGTGGTAAGATGCCGAAGTAAAGAGCCCTAATTTTCTCATTATTTACCTAGGATTTCAGGGTGCCTGTGTTCATTTAGCAGGTCCATGAATCCTGCTAATCAGGGCTAAGTTTTGCTTGTATGGCTCCTCCTTCAATGCTTGGTTAATGGATGTTTACCTTTATGGTGCTATTTGATTTTATGCTGGCATGTCGCTGAGGTCAAGAACCTTATTTTTCATGTTAGTTACCTGGGATCCCTGTGCGCTGGGTCTCTCTTTTGGCAGGCCACAGGCATTCAATTAATTATAGCAACACACTCGCTGTGCCCCTATGCTATAAGCCCAGCTTCTCTTTTAACCTACCAAGAATTGTTTAGGTAGCAGAGCTCTCCTGGTTTCCACTTAAAGTTTACTGGTCAGGGGTGAAGGGTTGTTGTATTTGTCTGGGGCTGTAAGGCTTCTTCGGGAGGCTGGGGAGGAGGAAGGGACGGTACTTTGCTGCCAGCTGTTTGTGACAGTTGGGGTAGATGGGAGGGCAGGAAGTTCGAGCTTAAAGGATTGGTTACATTTACGTTAAACGTGGGGAAGTATTATGGGGGATGGGGAGGAGACAGTTTGTTTTGGGGATGGAGGTACAAGGGAGGGTACAGCAGTATTTAATGGAATCTGGATAATTTCCCTTTGTTGTTATTGTACAGGGCCTTTTGTCCTAACATACAATATCACTGTTCTAGATGGCCAATAACATGGTTTTGCAACTTGGAATGTGAAGGGGATTAGGAAAAATCCAAACAATATCAAGTACTTAAGCATTTAAGTTTATTCGTTCCCAGATGACATTCCTACAGGAATCACATTTATTAGAGTCAGAAGCTGCTCAATTAAGGAGGCAACAAGTGGGTAAGGTCTTTAATGCATTGGGATCCACCAATAGTTGTGGAGTCATGTTAATTATTAATAGAGGCATTCCCTTTATCTCCTCACATGTTATAAAGACCGGGGGCAGGTTTGTCTTGGTTCAGGGCACCCTCTGGTCCATACCACTTTTACTTTGCAGTATTTATGGGCCTAATAACGATGATCTTGGCTTTTATGAGGCTGATCACCAATATTCTCCCAGTGCTTCCCACAATGATCATCATGGGTGGTGATTTCAATTTGGTTTTGGACCTAATATGGATAGGTCAGGCAGTGGGTTGAGGGACTGTCCCCTGGGCAAAGGGCTTTTAGGGACTTGATAGATCAGTGTGGGCTATGTGATGTTTGGCTGTCCTGCACCCCAACTTCAAGGGTATACCTTTACCTCACCGGTGCATGGATCGCAATCTCGCATTGATTACGTATTAATTTCCCAGGAGCTCTTGCCTGGGGTTATGTCAGCCTCAATCCAGCCTGGCCCTATTTCTGATCATTCCCTTGTGGTATGCAATATAGCTTTTCTTAATACACCCAGAAGAGAGACCGTTGGAAACTCAATGAACAATTAATAAAGGAAGCCTGATATTGCAAGCTAATAAAAGAACAGATCGAGCTCTTCTTATACAACCCGATTGATAGTGCAAAGCCAGATATTTTATGGGGGCCTTCAAGGCCTATATGAGGAATACTTATCAGCTTAGCATCTAAGAGGAAAAGGTACAAGAGGAAGAACTACTATCTTTACTGTCCCAAATACGGCTCCTAGAGGCTAACCTCTTCTGTCAGCACTTCGAGTGAGGACAGAAGGAAGCTTCTTGCAGCCAGGGATAAATACTTAAATTTGCTAAGGGAAAAGGCGGAGTTAGCTATTATTCGAACTAGAGCTAGTTATACGGATCTGGGAGAAAAGGCAGGCGATTACTCTCACTCCGGTTAAAACAACAGAGAATCTGCAAGATTCATCCCTCAATTCGAGCCCAGGTAGATGGGTCTCTGAGAGTATCCCTTCAGAGATAGTACAAGAGTTTGCATTGTATTATGAACAAATATACAGAGGGATGGAGTGCCCTCCTGTCCAGAGACTCTGGAGGCATACTTGAAGGGCTCCCATCTGCCTACCCTAACAGAACAGCACAGGAACTTTTAGCCTCACCAATATCACCGGAGGAGATCTCAGAGGCTATTGGAGCCTTGCTTGGACAAGGTTCCAGGGCAATGGCTGTTCCTCATTGTTTTATAAAGCTTTCTGAGAACTTTTATTGCCAGTGCTTCACCGGCTATTTCAACACATTCTCTCCGGGTAGAGGTAGATACCTATCTGTTTGAAACCCTGATTGTCCTTCTCCCCAAGCCAGACAAGGATCCAGAGTTAGTACAAAGTTACAGGCCCATATCCTTTTAAATCAAGATATTAAAATTCTCTCTAAGACATCGGCCAATAGATTAACAAAGGTCCTCCCGGATCTGATAGGTATGACTCAGGTTGGGTTCATGAAGGGATGATCATCTTCAGATCACCTGCGCACCCTTTCACATGTCTTCTCAGAGTCCAGGGATGCTACTTTTCCTGCTGGGCTGGTCTCCTGGAGGCCGAGAAGGCATTTGACCATGTGAACTGGAATTTCTTATTTCATGTTCTCAAGGCCTTCCAGTTCTCTACCATCTTTATAGACTAGATTTATGCACTATATCAAGCCCCATCAGCTAAGATTTCGTGAAATGGTGCATTTTCTAAGACCTTCTTTCTGTACTCAGGTACCAGACAGGGTTGTCCCTTTCTCCCTCTTATTTAATCTTTATTTGGAACCTCTTATCAACATATCCTCAGTAACACGGGCATACAGGGCATTAGGGTGGGGTGCAACGAGGTCAAGATCACGGCATCGTGGATGATCTTCCCTGTATCTCTCCACCGGTGTCATCTATTCTGGTTTTTGTTGGGGAAATTGCTAAATTTAGCTCCCTTTCAAATTATAAGTTAAATGCCAACAAATCTTCCTTTTCCCCTGAATCACAAGGTTTTTGAAGCCGATATTACCCCTTTTGGTTTTGTTGGGGCACCCTAGATGTTAAAATATCTGGGTATCAAATTAACACGTAATCCCGCAGCATGGTTCAATTACAATTTGGAGCCTCTTTCCCAGGTAATCATTCAGGATTTGGATAGATGGTCCAAACTCCTAGTTTCACTATGGGGACGGATTAACATAATCAAGATGAATATTTTCCCACAAATTTTCATCCTCTCTCTTCTTCTTTCATCCCTTTATCCTGGTTTCAGAAAATGCATAGAGTCTTCACCATTTTTATTTGGTCAAATAAATATCCCCGATTAGCATACCACAAGCTGGCTGCCTCTAAAATGGATGGGGACTGCGGATCCCTCACATGGCAATTTATTATTGGGCCAGCCATTTGGCTAAATGTTCAAGGTGGGTCCACCCAGCCCCGAGAACTTGAGACTGACTTGGTTCAGAATAGAACTAGATCTAATTTGGTCTATGAATATAGATCCCTAACCTTGTTTTATGTCAAAGTATCTCATTTACAAGGTGCTGAAATGTCCCACCTTTATGACTTCTTTAAAGTTTATGAGTAGCTTTGCTCTTTCCTGCGCTACACTCCTTATTTGGACCTGTCCCAATCCATCTGGAACTCCTGGAGTTCACTATAAATAAACAATCGATCCCCATATATGGTTGCCTCAGTTGGGTGAAGGGATAGTATCCACGTTCTTGGATGATGAAGGAAAGTGGCTTCCAGTAGCTGAACTTTATCCGGAAATTTAATATCCCAGCATGTTTGCACCAGTGCCCAATTAAAGCACTTGCTTACAACGGTATGGGGTAGCACCCCCTTGCCAGCGTTGATTAGAGCATTGATTCCAGAGACTTCTTCCCTATTAGGGTCCTCGGGTGTCATTTCTAAGTTATATCAGGATTTGTTTCACAGAGCGGTATGGGGCTCCTTCGGACCAACTAGGTTTTGGGGATCTATTTTCCCCATTATACTCTCAACTGGCAGGTCTTATGGAAGTCCTGTCATAAGTATGTGTCCCAAGATAGATTGCACCTTATGCAGTATCACATCTTACACAATATGTATTATACCCCAGTCAAGTTAGAGAGATGGGGCCTTCTCAAGTCAAACATATGCATCAGATGCTCCCAGGGAAGGAACACTCCTTCACATATTCTGGTCGTGTTCCAAAATAACCCCTCTGTGGGATACCATTAAAATCAACCTGAACCCTTTATTGGGTTTGCAGGATTATTTCACACCTGATATTTGCCTCTAGGGACCTGTCCTCCATCAAGGTTAAGGCTAGGAGATTTCACATTTCCATGATTGCATTATCTGTCAAAAACTTATACTACGGCATTGGAAAGATAGGGTTGCCCGACATTCCAGGAATGGGTGAACGAAATCCTAGCTAACCTCTGTACTGAGAAAGCTATAGCTAGTCTCCACAATAGATGCTTATACATGCATCTGGGATCCCTTCACACTCTGATTATGGCTATTCAGATATAAGTCTCGATATGTACTACTTATCCTGTACACATAATGCATTCTGCCTTAACAGCTCTTGTTATTAGGTGCATAATACTGCTGTGTGGGAGTGGGATGGGAGGGGCAGTTTGAGTATTGTATCTTAAATAAGTTGTACATGTCATAATTGCTGCCTCCAAATGGTGGAAAATGTGAAAATGTGTTAATAAAGTTTGAATAGAAAAAAAAATTATCCCATGGACTTGTTTAAACCAAGATAAAGGAGAAAATGTGAAGCATGTTAAGGTAAAATAACTGAGGAAGCATTCATTTTAATGATGTTAATTCAACCCCACAAAGTCAACAGTAGTGACATCCATCTTTTCAAATCTTGCTGTAACTTGGATAACAAATCCTCAAGATTAAGCTTCAGATTATTTCTTTTTTTTGAGTGCCTTACCTCCTTGTCTGGGGTGGTCCTATGATACCTCATTCAGGTCTTTGACTGGCAGCTTCTGCAACAGGCGCTGTGCCGAACTACTGCCTCCTCACCTTCACCCTCTCTTAGGCCACGTCTCGGGACTCCATCGCAGAAAACCAAAGGGTCAGGGCCAGAGGAGCACCTGGGAGTGACCAGTGCAGTGCCGTGGGCCAGACCTTCACAAGCGCTGGAGGATTCAGCTATTTTCTCATCCCTGAGTCCCACACAGCACAGGCATGCAATGATGTTGCATATGCACTCCAGACACCCTTACGTTGAATGCCTGCCTCTGCCCAACCATTCTTCTACCTTGACTCACCCTAACTCCTCTGCCGAGCCAGCAAACCATGGGTATCCTCCCCACCCTCCTTGAAGGAGTGCAGTTCCTGGGATGCTCAATCCTTCTCCCCGGCCAACCCCCACGACCAGAGTCCATTCCCAACCCAGGTCACCGGCATGGCATGAGGTGTGCCATCCAGTGCCTCAACCCTCAGCACCACTGGACTGACAAGATTAAGCTTTTAAGTTGTACCAAACTTCTCAACAAGTAAATACCAGATATTGCAGCTGTCTTGGAGGCCAAGATAATCCCAGATCTAGAATGTCAGATTTGAAAACAGTTGAATTTAAAGACATAAACTTTGTTTTATTTAGATTAAGTTAATAATTAGAAAATGCCCCAATTCCCTAATAGTGGTCAGGGCCACCAGGATAGACACACTAGGATTGGTCACATGGAGTAGAATGTCATATGTGTATGCAAATAATTGTTGATTCCATGTTCCCACCTGAATACCAGTCAAATCAGGATTATTCTTAAGTTTCCATAGCAAGGGCTACAAGTACAGATCAAATAACAAAGGAGACAACTTACAGCCTTGTTGGGTCCCCAAGAACAAGGAAAAAGAGGAGGAGAGAACCCATTATAGTAGAATCTGGCATGTGGACAGGAGTACAAAATTTGAATCCATTGGGTAAAATCTGAAGAAATCTAAAGGTCTTAAATGTTGATAAAAGGCCCAGTTAACTGTTGAAAGCTTTCTCCACATCCAGGAGACCAGGGCCATGGGGACACCAGAATCCCTGGACATGGAGAAAATATGGACAACTCATGAAGATGATCAGACAAAGAATGGGATGACATCAATCTAATTTGCTCACCACTGTTAAGCCCTGCCCAGACTGCACTGACCCTGTAGGCCAATACCTTAGCTAAGATTTTAATATCATAATTCATAAGAGATAGGGTTGGTAGCTTGCAACCTCTACAGGAGACTTACCAAGCTTAGGCAACAAGACTATCAAAGCATCTAAAAGGATACCATCCAAAATGCCAGATTCATATAAAGAAAGATAAAATGATGCAAAACAGGAATTAGTTCCTGAGCAAACACTTATAAAAACAAACTCTGGTCAGAGAAGATATGGATGTGGAAAGCTTTTGGGATGCTTTTACCATTATTTCTAATGAATTTGCACAATGCAGATCTGTGGAGAGGCAGTTTCAATGTAGTCTTCCTTTACACAATTTTACAATGTATTTTATTAGAATATGCCTGCTGATTGCTGTATATTTAGCCTGGATAGTTCACAGAAGAAATGGCATCTTATTTTCAGTGGGCTGTACATCTACACAATATTATGCTGCATTGTGTAAAATCAGAATTCACTAAAACAATATTTAACTTCTTTGGGATATATTAGTGAAGGATCGATGCACGAGCAGAAAGATGCACTGCACATAGACAGTGTGCCAGTCGGCACTGATACGATATTCAAAGAGAATGAGCCACTGGCACAGGGTGTGCATACAGTGAAGCCACCAGGATGAAATGCAGCACTGCGAATTCTGCAGTAGAGTTACTGCAGCAAACAATGCAATTTCAAAGGGAGTTAATCCCTTTTGTCATGCAATAAACATGTCACACTCCGCTTCATCTTGGCGGGCTTCATCGTTCCTATTGAAAATGTAATCCTGGACAGGAATTGCAGTACAAGCAGCCACAGTCAGGTGCATCCAGGGTGACCCCAATTGAATACCTTCCAAGGGGAATGCTTGGCACATACCAGTATGTACTGCAGCTCCCATGGGTGTTATTCAGCCTAGGAATGCAAATGAACTAATTTAGCACACAGGTGCAAAGGGCCTTATCCATGCTCATTACCAACCCATTTGCATGTTGGCATGGTGATGAATTATCTGGAGCAGCTCTTGCCCCAAGCCCCAACCTTGATTGTTCCCATGTGGGACAGACCCTGAAGTCTCTGGTGATTTAGTGGCACCACCCCACCCATTCTGCCAGCCCCGATCGTACAGAGTCCAGGCTCTAGTGGTTCCATATTGTAGGGACCCCAATGCCATCCCTAATTGCACCAGAATACACCTACAGTCCATGTCCATAGTGTAGTGGCCCCACTCCCCTCAACAGTGCACAGACACCCTTTCCTGTCCCTAGCCCATCCCATTGCATCAACTGGCTCTGTAATGGGATTGTACCACTCTAATGGCAGGTGGCAGAGCACTCACAGTAGGATGCTGGAATGTGTTATATGTAAGCACGAGCTGTGTGTGGTGATTACACCCAGTGGTCATACTCCTCAGGTACTGAATGCAGATCCATAATCTTGATGCCATTTAACTTCTCAATGTGGTGATGGCGATGTTGTACCCACTCACACAGTTCCAAAACAGGCACGTTACAGCTGACCTCCCATTTGTTGAATTCAGGAACTGCGGATGAACTATCTATAGCCTGAAGTGTGCACTGCTAATGGCATTACAGGATGCAGCACTCCATGGCACCCGGATACTTCAGCAGTCTGGAGGGTGGCATGCTACACAGAGGAACAGGGAGAGTGTGGCATTTCAGCAGTGTATGACAGCAGGAAGATACAGCATCAGCAAGGCATGCATTGAAGTATGTCAATTCTCTTCAGTTTACCAGGGACTTACACATGGCTGCATACACTGGTAGAGCCACAGCTTGCATGGTACCCCAATGCATGGCACAGCCAGTTGGGTTATTCCAGAGTGCAGGTCCCCAGCCCTGATTCAGTGTAGTCAATGGCTGATCATGGCAGGTGTGGAGGGCAGTGCCATTCTTTGCAACAGGTTGGATAAGGGGAGTGAGGGTGTCTGCACAGGGGTGGTGGATGGGAGTCCACTAGACAATGGATATGGACCATGGTTTCCTCTGGTGCAATCAGGTCTGGGGATCCTACACTATGGAGCTCTTCTAGTATGGAGCTGGCTAGATTGGGGATGGAAAGGTGGTACCTCTAGTTTACCAGGGTTAACAGGTTGCTGTGCAGTTGGGTGCACATCTACAGCCCACCTGTGGGTGGCTAGGCCAGGTTAGGCCAGCTATTCATGGCCTAACACTGGGCCACAGTGCTCTGTGGACTGTGAGGGGTACATTCCACTGAATATGCTGCAGCATTGCATATGCATGGGGTTTGCCCCTTAACTTGAATGGCATACCAATTGTCTGTGTCCTGGCCCATTCTTCTTGTGGCTGGTGCATCCTGCACATTTAAATATCACACTGCTGCACATTGGAGTTGTGTGGCACATCTCCATTTTCCACCAGGGTGCGCTGTATCTCCTTTGAATACGGGGCCCTGGACTAGGTAGCATGAATAAATACATTATAAAATGATGCAATCATGACCCCACTGAAAACAAGATATTGCATCAAATCTGGGACAGCCTGAGTAAATACAGTGCAAAAATATGTAAATGAACATCCCTGTAAAATGAGATGTAGCATCTCCCTGCCCTATCCAGGATACAAAATATAGGATAAGAAATATTCGGTTCACCCAGATCCAAATAATTACTCTGTAAGAAGCCCTAATTTTTCCCTGTGTCTTCCCTACAAAGGCAGAATCAATTCCTGTATAAATCCCTGTAGATTTTCCATAAGCCACTGGTTCCTTATTTATGACTTTGTTCTTTATTTATTATATCAGCAGCCTTTTATTAGGAAAAGGGCTCTGATTTGCTGCTCAGTATTAATATGATATGTCATGATGGTCTTGGAATGTTCTGGATTTATATGCTATGCATAAGGGGACTATATGAAATAAATATCAAGTTCATTAATTCATGAACTATACTCAAACTTAGTAATCACAAGTCAGACAATCTTTCAAAAGATACTAGTAATGCCTGTAAACAAATTTATTGTAAATAGACATTTTTATATACATATACATACATTTATATACATACACATGCATATATATACATACACATATACATATATACACATATGCACATATATATATATATATATATATATATATATAACATATACACACACACACACACACACACACACGCTATTTTTGCATCTTTTAGTTGCTAGTTTTCAGAAAAAGGAATGTAGTTTTCGGCAAATTCTGTAGACTTTTTCTGTCCACCTGATGGAATCTTGAATGAGTTAAATAAATATTATTTTATCAAGTCCATGATCGAGCAACTCAATAAATACACAGTCAGTATATCATATTATAAAATGATAAAAACAGTTCTGTTTGCAGTTGTTTGATCAGGAATTTTATAAATGGTATAAGTTCTTTATTACATCTATGTTGATCCAATAAAAGTATCAAACCATTTGCTTCTGTATCACTCATGGTTTGCCAGCAGTTAATTCATTAGATGAGGTTTCTCTGGCCAGTAGTTTGACTGTTTCTTCACCTTCTCCCAAACACACACTCACGCACCACACGTAGACACACACATGTGCACACACGCACACGTACACACACTCTCTTACTATAAGAGATCTCAGTAGCTCTTATCTGTTATGTTTAAGAAGCAGGCCACACAGACACACACAGAAACACACACACACACACAGACACACACACACACACTCTCTTACTATAAGAGATCTCAGTAGCTCTTATCTGTTATGTTTAAGAAGCAAGCCAACAGACACACACAGAAACACACACACACACAGACACAAACACAGACACACTCTCTTACTATAAGAGATCTCAGTAGCTCTTATCTGTTATGTTTGGGAAGCAGGCCGCAGCCATATCTGTCATACGACATGCATTTAGTTTGGGTAGTTCACTGAAGACCTGGTATTTTATCAGATAGGACTTGTGAGATTAAAACAGTGTAAATCTTTACAAAATTTGATGGGAAAGGGTAACATTTATGAGGTATGAATCTTTCTTGAAGATGTGTAGCCCAAACTGAAGTTAGTAGCAAAAATGTTTAAATGATAATCTTTTAAATGTGCATGCTGCTGTATTTCAAAGAGGGTAAACAAATATCCAGTTTAATAGGCAACAGATATTTAACAAGCTGTTTCAGTTTCCTAATGACCATCAGATAAGCAGCTTGGAGTTATATCCCCACCTATACAGAAAGAAGGGATTATTTTATTTTAGTTGTCATAGTGATTTATAGATGTGGAAGGATACATTAACAAGTCCAAAAATGTGTTCCACGAAACTCCATTTTCAGGTTACAGATAACAAAATGGCTGTAGGCTCCATCCACAACCATAATTAGTGGTGAAGCTGTCAGGCCCTGGTGCTTTATCCAATGATAAAGCTTTAATTGCATTAAATATCATCTGGGGCTGAATCAGACAGGCCTGTTGGGAGTTGTTTAATGTGGGAGGGACATTCCTGTCAAATATGCATGAAGGTCAGAGATCATAGGATGGTCAGACAGAGCCCATACAAGGTTTTCTAAAACTTCACAAATTCATGGGCCATTTCTCTAGGGGATGTTTTGATGAAATTGTCACTCAGATATAATAGAAGGAAAGTTAGAGATGACCTGCTTTCTCACCTTGGTCCAGATAGGTGGAGGGAGTCCTAAAAATAGTGTAGTTATCCCTTTCATGTAGCTAATCAGCATATTTATCCTTAGAATTCATGAGGTCTGTATGATACCCTCTGAGAATCAGAGTTTAGATCTCTCCATATGTATGATACAGTTCAAGATAGCCCAAGTTTCTGACTCCATTCAATGTTTCCTCTTGGCTGTCAAATAAATTCACCTCTGACAAAGCATTCAAAAGCACATCTTTACATATCTTTTACTGGACAGAACATGTATTATGGGAGAGAAAGAAATCCATCTGTTCTCTCAGCCTAGAAATCACAGATTCTTCCTTCAGAAGCTGATTACAGTATTTAGTTTCTCATAGTATCCTTCTGGCAGTCAGACATCAACCTACGTTTCAACCATACCAGAGAACGATCTGAGATGACCCTTGGGGCAATCTCATTGCCCAGCATCCCTTCCATTCTGTATTGGCTATACAAAATATAATCAACACAAAACTAAGAACCATGTACCGATGAATCATTTGTGCATTCCTTTGCCTGAGGGTAAAGAATGCACCAGGGTCATAAAAATCTAAATAATCAACCATATCTCAGATGGAGCATTGCACAGGAGACAGCCCAGCTTGCCTTTTACCTGTTCTAGCTAGATGTGGAATAAAATAGATGTTCCAGTCTTCCCCAGGATAATGGAAATTGTAACGAATGGAGCTAAAAGAGCAGCCAGTTCCATGAAAAAGGAAGGGGTCTCTACGTAGAGCTGCAAATACTGCCCAGCAAAACTTCAGTAAGGTTTAAAACAACTTTACAAAATATAGTAACTTTGAAGGTCTTTGAGACTGTGTGCACTAAAAACTAATATTTTTAAAAGTAAAATAACAACTCCTTTATTGTTGGTACTATTACCAGCAACATAAACTCAACCAATCCCATTTCTACATAAAAATAACCCTCAGAAGATAGCAAATGGATTTCTTGCTAAAATAGAATGTCACACTTCAGCTGTTCAGATGTTTTGATAATTTGGTGATTTTTGACTCTGGAGGAGCACCTTTTACATTCCATGATGCATAAACTGAGACACTAGAGATAATAAACTTTCAAGAAAGGAAAAGATATTCAGTGCCCATTTTACACAGACATACAGGTGAACAGTAAAACAGATACTCCGCCCTTTTACCTTCTTCCTTAAACCTACCCCAACCCCTCCAAAAGGTATACTACCATATATACCCCATAAGAAAAAAGGAACTACTACAAACATTAACCAGACCCAGAACCCAAAAGAAATCTCTAATATATAGTATTACGATCCACATTGACCGAAAAAGGAAAGACATAGTTCTTCCCACCCACCCCTACAGAGCCAACAGAAATAACCAACTTAAAAAAAAACTATCCAACAAACCAAGGTATGCCAGGCACTGTTGGCCCACCTCCTAAACTCTCAGGTGCATGATGATCACACCACTCACAAACATAATCCCCAATAACCCCCAATCAAATCAGAAATAGCATTAAGAAACCTAGCAATATCTTAAACAAAGGAAAATCCCATAATATACTATACACCACTTATTCCAATTACATATATGTACAATAAATCAGAATATTTAGTATACCCAGGTATTAAGTCTGTAGGTTACTATGGAGAAAATGGGACCCGAGTTTAATTAACCAAATCAAATAGAAAATCTTATCTAACCATTGATATAAAGTAAAGCTGCAGTGTTATGAGATCAAATTTGTGTCAGCACCAAAGCATCATAAATTGCCAATCATGAAGAAAAGAAAACACCAAAAGATACAGTGATTGACCTTCCTATGGTACTACATTGAAATACCTTCAGAGAAGCAGGTGTTCAGTTTTAACGTTGTTAGTCTAGACCTGCAGTTGAGAAACCCGAATAATTATGTAGTCCAAATCCAGCCTGGTAACTGAGACAATACAAGTCAAAGATGAGCAATGGGTCACCATTGCTATCATCAAGTCCATAGTACACATATTGAAAACTTGAAAAGAAAAAAGAAGGTAAACGGGAGGAGACAACCCCAGACAGCATTTAGGTGCATACATGTTTACTAGAAGAATATGGGCATCCAAGAGAGGCTCCAAACCCAAGTTGATTCAGCAGTTACTGAGCAACTCAATAATCATCAACATCAAGTACAGAATGGAGGGCCAGGCTGATGTAGGTGAATTGGAAAATAGCAGCTAGTTTCAGAAACCAAAACACCCAGTTTACTTCGCTGTATGAGAATATAAAACAGAGCTGAGAGGTTAAAGTAAATACAGATGAGACAAAGGGTAGTCACCCAGAGTCCAGATACTTCTCTTTTAGCAATCATTAGGAGATGGGCCTGCTAGTTTGGAACATAATTTTTGAGTGAACAATACAGTGTTTGAGCCTTCCATGTGCTCCAGTAGTCCGATAATTAAGATATTATTCTCATGCTTCTCCCCTAGCTTCAAGTTGAAGTTCAGGTTTAAGTTCATTGATTTGGAAAACCTTTGAGCTGTAAGCTCATTTACAAAGGTTCCACGTCTAGACAGGACATACAATGCAGAAAAATAGCAATGTCACAAGAATCAACTACAAGGTCACTTGGCAAGGTTCTAAACAATAATTTCACTCAGTTACAGACTTTAGAGTTGTTTATTAATTCTAGTGTAAAGAGCAGAGGCATGATACATAAAGTTTAGACTACTATATGATCTTAATTAAAGCAGAAAGGAAAAGATTAGAAAGGATTATAGAGATGGAGAGAAATCCTGTGCCACCAGAGGAAGGCTTTATTAGAGCTTAGTTATTGACATAGCTAAGCGGGATGGGAGGAAGAGGGTAATCAGTGGTGTTATGAGGGGAAGTGTCCAGAGAAAAGTGGGGTGAATTAGAGGGAGAGAGCAGTGGAGAAGCAGACTCACAGGCATAGGTGTTGAGGCCCTAGGCTGGACTGCAGGGTGTCCTCAGATACATTAAGGGATGGGGTGGGGATTAGAGACTCACTAGGCAAGTGCTGTGAGTAAGGGTCTTTACTATAGCAGTGAGATGCTAAGTGCTGCTACTAAGGAAGGGCTGGATCTCCCATACAAACATACAAAATTTGCCAGCAGATAAAGGCCTAGAGGTCTATCAAGTCTGCTCAAAAGTGCAGCTAGCACCCTTATCTCTGCAGCTGCCCTCCCTTCCAACCTTCCCTTCATCAACCTTACCCTTGTCCTGTCCCATCCCTTTGAAGCAGTCCACTGTTCTAATGGATACTACTCTGCAGGTAACGCAATCCACCCAGCCACCACCCTCTCTGTAAAAAGTGTCTCCTTATCTCCCTCCTGAACCTTCCTCCTCCAGTCTCATATCATGGCCCCTGGTGCCCGTCCCTCCCTTACTTTGAACAGCCCTCTGTACCCATCTTGTTTAATCCTTTCATGTACTTGAAGGTTTCAATCATGTCCCCGTCCCTCCTCTCCTCCACTGAGTACATGTTCAAATCCTCAGCCTCCTCTCGTATGATAAGTCCCCCAGCCCCTTGATCATCTTTGCCACCCTGCGCTGCACCTCTTCAGTAACTTAATGTCCCTCTTCAGATACGGTGCCAGTACTGCACGCAGTACTCCAGGTGCAGTCTAACTAATGACCTATACAGTGGCAGAATCACCTCCTCCTCCTCGAGGATATACCCTTGCAATACAACCCAGCATTTTGTTGGCCTTGCAGCTGCCTTCCTACATTGTGCGCGAGTTGTTCATTGACCCTGTAATGAGCACCCCAGATCCTTCTCCTCCTCTGTCGGAGCTAGCTTCACCCCCAGCTGATAACTCCTCCTTGGGTTCTTCATCCCAAAATACAGCACCTTGCACTTTTTGGCATTAAACCCCAGTTGTCAGGTGTCTGACCAGGTTTCAAGCTTTGCCAGATCATCCTGCAACCCCTGCCATCCCTCTAGGTAATCCACCACCGCTCCTACCTTGGTATCATCAGCAAACAGACTGATCTCGCTCTTGATGTCCAATGATATGTCTGCAGTGAATATCCCAAACAACACTGGTCCCAACACCAAGCCCTGTGGAACAATGCTCGGTCACTACCCTTGGTGTGAGAGCTCCACCCACCACCACCCTCTGTTGCCTTCCCTGAAGCCAGTTCCTCACCCATCTCACCAGCTTTGCACCTGCCCCAGTGCTCACTAACTTACTTTCCAGCCTTCCATGCAGCACTGAGTCGAATGCCTTACTGAAGTCCAGATACAGGACATCCACTGCATGGCCCTGTCCAGTTGCCTAGTTACCCAGTCATAGAACTCCACCAGGTTGGTTTGGCAGGATCTGCCCGTATGAAGCCATGCTGTCTGCTGTCCTGTAGTCCTTGGCCTCTAGGAGGGCCACCAGCCTCTCCTTCAGAATAGTCTCCATTAGCTTACCCATGATGGATGTGAGACTCACTGGTCTGTAGTTTCCGGTTCATTCTTGGGGCTACTCTTGTGGAGGGCACCACATGAGCCATCCTCCAGTCCTGAGGTACACACCCCAAATGTAGTGAGGCATTAAATAGGTCTGCCAAAGGTCCTGCAAGGACCTCTGCCAGCTCCTTCAGTATCCTGGGGTGGATGCCACCTGGGCCTGGCGCTTTATCCACCCTCAGTGCCTTCAAACCCTCCGAACTCTGCCTCTCCATGATTTCCTCATCTGTCACCCCTCCCCCATGTCTGCTATTTCTCCCCTTGGGTGTCACCCCTCTTCTCTTTAGTAAATACTGAGCAGAAGTACTCATTTAGTGCTTCTGCCTTATCGCACCCTGCTTCCACCCAACACCACTCCTTCCTAATCCTTACTATGTGGTCCTTACAGATCCTTTTCTCCCTGATGTACCTAAAGAGTCCTTCTCCCCTTCTTAATGCCTTGTGCCAGCCTGAGTTCCATAGATGCCTTGGCTCCCCTTACTGCCTTTTGTCACTTCTTTTCGATTCCATCAAGTACTCCTCCCTGTCCTCCCCTCTCCCTGTTTTCTTGTACTTCTAAAGGGGAGCTCTTTTTCTCCTTACCTTTTCCATGACCTCCTTGCTCAAACAGCTCAGTTTCTTAGCCCTAGCCTTCTTGCTCTGAGCCTTGCAGCAGGATTTGGTTGCCTCCACTATCCCCAGCTTTATGAGCTCCCACCTCTGGTTAGTGTCCATACTAGATTGAATTCTGGCCAGGTACCCTTTACCACTTCTCTCATCATCCCAAAGTTGGCCCTCCTGAAGTCCAGCACCTCGTAGCAGATTCCACTCCTTCCTTGCCCATATCCAATGTGAGCCATACTGAGTGGTGGTCACTCCCCATCAGTGGTTCCTCCACTGTAAGTTCTCTCCCAAAGTCCCTATTTGCCAGCACAAGGTCAAGGGTATTCCTAACCTGGTTGGTTCACTGACCATTTGCAGCAGGAAGCTGTCCTGGAAGGCATCCAGAAGTACCTGCTCCCTTCTGTTCCTGGTTGTTAGGTACTCCAGTCCACTCCTGACAAGTTGAAGTCCCCACAGTCACCACACTACCCTTCTCGCAAGTCCTCTTGAACTGTCCCACTAGTTCCCTATCTAACTCTTCCATCTGAGATGGTGGCCTGTACACCACTCCCATTCTAAGAATCCTATTCTTGGAATCCTGGATTTACATCCAAAGTGACTCTGTCTACCCTCCTCCCTTCCTCCTTACACACTTCAGTCTTTCCTTCACATATAGTGCCACAAACACTCCTTTCCCAATCACCCTGTCCCTACAAAATAACCTGTACCCTGGTACAGACAGGTCCCAGTCATTGTATTGGGGCCCATGTTTCTGTGATGGCTGCAATGTCCACCTCTCCCTCTGCCATGAGCACCTGTAACTCTGCAGTTTTCCTCCCAAGGCTCCTAGCATTAAGGGTAACCACCTTCCACCCTTTTCCCCTCCATCCTGCACTCCTTTACTAGCATCACCAATAGTACTTGCCATTTGTCCTTTGTCACTGTTATGGGGTAAGCTTATATGGTTTCCCAAACAGTGGTCTCTTCATGTCTCTTGCCCAAATGCCACTCCTACTCCTAGTTTAAATTCCTACTTCCTCTATGTAATCCTCCATCTTCTGTTTCAACTCTTCTTCCTCCTCACTCAAGTGTAGTCTGTCCTTCCCATAGGAAGTAGGTACTTAGAAGCAGTTGCAAGTGGACAAGTTGGAAAAGTGCTGTTTAAATTGTGTTTAAAGATTCTCAGGCTCTGTAGGCCAGTTGTGCTGACTGGGAGATCATTAAACCATTGAAGAGCCTTGTGGGAGGAGGAACATGCCCCAAGTGGTCTTCCAGTTTATTTATTTATTTATTTATTTAGCTTTTGTTGACCGGTAAGTGCACTAGACAAATCCTGCCTATTTTCAGGCACGACCGGGAGGGGATACAGATGAATGCCAACTGACCTTGAACCAGATTAAGCTGTTGGTGGTATTTTTAGTGAATGAGGAAATTTGACCTAGGACACCGGGAAATTCCCTCACTCTTTTCGATAAGTGCCATGGGATCTTTAACATCCACCTGAACTACCACCAATCCAGGCAGATGGGACCTCGGTTTAACGTCTCATCCGAAAGACGGTTAGCCTCCAGTCAGGTCAATTTCTGTCTAAGAGACACTATTTCAGGGTCTATCCATACACACCAGTCTTCTAGGGAACTAGTTCTTGCTTCATTGTCCCCACCCTCCAGTTCAGGTCTTCCACCGATGTTCTCAGGGCTTGAGTTTCTAAAGTAAGCTCCTGTAATGTGTCTTTAGAGGAAAGAATTCCTGCACAAATTTCTCCCCAAGAATGCTGTAGTTGTATTAGTAGATCACCCTGAAGAAGTAGTTTAGGTCTTAGGGTGCTTGGAGGATTTATCTGGTGTCACTGGTGGATGTTTTGGTAGAGCAGTTCCATCTCCGAATCCATTTTCACACAAAACAGGTAAGACCATTGGATCCAGAAAGTCAAATAGTATTGCCAAAATAATGTCTCATGATATATTCAAGAAGATATTTAAAATAGAAATATTGATCGAGTGGATTGGGAGCAACTTGAGGAAGCAGCTAGTTGGCAGTATGCATCATGTGACCAAGACTGAAGTTTTAAACTTTAGAGAGGCTGACTTTGGCAAAATGAGTGCAGTAGTCAGGAGCAATCTGGCAAAGATACAGGAGTATCGAGAAGCAGAAGACATTTGGGAGCAATTAAAACAGGCCATACTGGAGGCTACCAAGATGTATGAAGACAGTGTCTTAAAAACAGACATAAAACCCATGTGGTTCACAAACCAAGTCAGGACAGCAATTAGAACTAAAAGGGAGGCATTCAGGAATTATAAAAGAACCATGGGGATAGGGAATGGGAGTGCACAATCAGAAGAATAAAGAAGCGAAGAACATGGTTAGAGCAGGCAATGCTACAGCAGAGCTTAAGCTGGCAGTGGGAGTTAAGGAAGACAATAAACACTTTTTAGATATGTACAAGAAAAAAGAAGGAAGAGTGGAGGAATAGTCAGAACTGAGGAATGAGACAGAATCATATAGGTGGACAAACAGAAGGTCACTGTTCTAAATAACTTTTTCTGCTCCTTGTTCACCAAGAACACATAGGCCGGTGGTATCAAGGATGAGGTAATAAGAGGCCCTCAAATGGACACACCATCAATTACATACAGTAGTGTTGTGCAGGCACTAGGAAAAATCAAGGTAGACAAATCACCAGGGCAAGAGGGAATTCACCCAAGACTGCTAGAAGAACTGGCTGGGGAGTTGGCAGGCCTGTTGGCACATTTGTTCTACAGTTCACTATCATTGGGAGAAGTGTTGAGGACTGGAGGACAACATACATGGTTCTCCTCCACAAGAGTAGGAGTTGTGAGAAGGCTGTCATCTACCGACCAGTCAGCCTCACTTCAGTGGTAGGGAAGCTAATGGAAGCTTTAATAAATCAAGGCTTGGGAGTACCTGGAGAAGAACAGACTTCAGGTTGATAGGCAACATGAGTCCATAGTGGATAGGTCATGCCAGATGAACCTAATAACATTTTTGACCTGGCAACTCAGGAAGTGACAGAGGCCACCCAGTGGACCTCCTTGTGAAAGGGTGTACCTTCCCCATTTTTCTGAATGCAGTATGCTAAGAATGCAAAGATAGCATACCTGGGTTGTGAGGGTCCTGTGTTATATGTTGTACTGTGCCAAGTGTTTTGTTTGTTGGGCTGGCTACCTACTTTGTTTATCTCTATATGTTCTATGTTCACATCCCTGGGTTTTGACCACTGTTAACGTTAGCTAGCTAGCAAAGGCATAGCATGGAGTTACTATCCCAACTCCCATTTCAAAATGACACTGAAGAGCTTGACCTGAAATGCATTGATATATGCCATGGCTGTAAAACAGTATACATGAAAGAAATACTGATATCCATATTGATACTGTAGTTTAAAATGAAGACCTAGTCCAGGAGAAGCAAAATACTGCTGTTTGCAGCCTGTATGTTTCCCAGGTACCCTAAAATCCTGGAAGCAGTGAAACAATGGCTTTAAGTACCTCCAAATTAATGCAAAAGCTAGACAAAGCCATTTTGCTGCACTAGCAAGCAACCAGTACTCTAAATGGAAGAGAAGCTACTGCCTGGAGCCTGAGGTTTGTTGTTATCCTTTCCCAGCAGTGCAGCTTTTCAAGCTATTTTTTTTTGGTGCAAAGTGGCAGTTAGGAGCACCATTTTCACCTTTAAAACAGTGTTTGAGGCACAGCTCCCTAAAAGCAGCAAAATAAGCAAGAAACAGGATACATAAGCATTAAGGCACACCCTGAGCTAAATGTGGAACCAGGGAATTAAAAAGCTAAAGTTTACCTGTTGATGCTGTTTCTCAGATAGTAGTCCTGCCTGAAGATGTAGCCTCCCAGCTCTGTCTGTCTATAGAGCAGGCCAGCCTTTCTCCTGCTATTTTTATACAGGAAGGGGCCCAGGGAGGTTACTTGGGGTAACAGTACAAATAACTTGTTTGGTGCTCAAAACTGTTATTGTGATTTGACTGCCTTAAAATGTACATTAGGATGAAAGAATGTATATAATGTCTTGTTTGTTGAAAAATATATTGTAAATAATGACTTTAAAGGTAAAATGTGTGTGAGATGGGTGGAGCTAGCCTCACATGGTCTAAAGACCTATATGATGAGATGAGATAGCAGACAGTTGGAGACTGCTGAGATAGCTGCAGATAGTTGCAGAGAGCTCAACTAGCATTTTCTAGTTGATGTCTGTATATAGCCTGGATTTTAATTTGCCTCCTTTTATTTTGTTGCCCAAGTTCATTTCTTTTGCCTATTATTGTTCTGCTGTGAAGAATAAACATTATTTTGTTTTAAACTGCATCTGCCTCACTGCCTGATCAGTTCATCTCTATCCACAACCCGTAACATATGGTGGCAGTGATGGGATTCTGACTGGAGGGGTCTGTTCTAGGCCCTGGTGGACTGGATGCAGCAGGATGAGGGTATCCCAGTACAGGGTGCAGTTACCCGCTATAGTGCTGAGAAATTCCAGATACCCTTGGTTTCTGAGCTGTGCAAACTATGAGCACAGCTAGACCTCCATCGCCTCCTGGGGCAGCCAAAGGACATTAAGATGATGAAGTTAACTGAGATTGATGATATTAGCATACCTGATGACGTTTGAGCAGGTTGCAGCAGCATGTTCCTGGCCAAGAGATCAGTGGGTGGCACGTTTGGCACCCTATCTAACTGGGAAGGCCAACTTGTACACAGCGATGTAGAGGTAACAGTTCAATAACTATGATGTTGTGAAGGCAGCTGTTTTAAAGTGATATGACATCAGCACTGATACATATCACCAGAGGTTTAGAACATCTATGTTTCATGTAACAGACTCTCCTCAAGATGCCTATACACAGCTGAGAGACGCTGCATAAAATGGCTACAGCCAGCCACAAGAACTGCAGACCAAATCTTGGAGTCTATCATCTTAGAACAGTTCATTAGAATACTGCCTCAAGACATCCAGATCTGGGTCAAAGAACATCGACCAGAGTCCTCTGATGTGGCCAGACGGTTGGCAGAAGACTACATTACTGCAAGACCACGTTGTCAGAAAGGCCCTCAACAATCTCCAGTAAGAACCCTTTTGTTACTTCTAGGCACAATAATTAATCAAGGAAATCACAGTAACAGATATAACTGCTATAACCCTGATATAATATTTGAGACTGTGGTGGCAAGGAGCACATTGCACACTTTTGTTCAAAAAGAGCTGAATGAGCACCACTTGCTCTTGTCAAATGGGGACAATATTTTGTTCCAGTGCAAATTGAGGAAAAACTGATGAGTGGCCTACTTGACTCAGGGAGTAGACAAACTCTTGTTCAAGTTGACGTATAGATACTAAACCTGCACAAGAGGCCCTTTTACAGAAGTAACTGTATTCATGGTGACACTCATCACTACCCTTTACTGGATAGTGTGCTACAAATTAATGGACACTCTCAAACCATGAAAGTCGGGGTAGTACCACTTGCCTGTTTCATCACCATTGGTCATGATCATCCCCAGTTTGAACAGTTGTCAGACAATTTGTGTGCTGTTGTTACCCGGCACAAGCAAACAAAGAAAAGACACTGGAACTGTTATACCCTTTGAGCAGGACTTTATGGAGCCCCTGGAAAAGAGAAGAAGTCCAAGCCCAGAAGAGAAAAGAAAAACATTTATGGACTCAGTCTAATGATAGAGACATTAAATCTGATACTAAATACATTAAAGCTGATGTTAAAAAATTAGATGATGTAGAATATTGCAAGAAAGTGGGTCTAGGAAGTTTGAAGAGTTACAGAAGGCAGATGTAACTTTAATACTTTTCTTTTCACAGGTTGGAGTTTCTACTGACTCAACAAATCCTGAATTTCAGATAAAGGATGATTTGTTATATAGAGTATGGGTTAACCCCAAACAGGGAAAGGGTGGATCAATTGTTGGTGCCTAAACAGTATAGACAAAAGTTACTGAAATGGCTCATGATATTCCTCATGGAACATTTGTGGAGGACTGTACCTTGAGTCACTTGTCTGTAGATTTTTTGGCCCGCATTCATGGTGAAGTGTCCAAATATTGTAGAAGCTGTAGTGAAAGCCAGCATGTAGTCAAAATTGGATGCAGTGACAAGGTACCTCTTCAGTCTATGCTTCTGTTCACAACACCATTTGTGAGTATAGCAATGGATGTTGTTGGACCTTTACCGAAAGTGCTAAAGATAACCATTTTATTCTTGTAGTTTGCGAATTACGCAACTAAATACTCTGAAGTTGTCCCACTTAGAACTGTTACAGCTCCTAGGATTGCTGAAGAACTTGGTAAGATATTCAGTAGAATGGTATCCCTAGAGAAATTCTTACAGATAGAGTGAGCAACTTTTGTACCAGCTTGTTGAAACATTTGTATCAGGTCCTTGGTTTTGAAGCCATTTAAACAATGCCTTACCATCCTCAAACCAATGGCCTGCTTGAATGTTTCAACCAAACAATGAAGAAAATGCTTCAGAAATTTGTACAGGAAGAAGATTCTAAATGGGATGTATACCTACCCTATCTAATGTGTTGCTTATCGAGAGGTACCACAGACCTCTACTGGGTTCTCACCCTTTAAATTGCTGTTTGGAAGAAACCCTATAGGTCCACTGGATATAATCAAAGAGGAGGAAGAAGGTACAGCAGAGAAAGGGATCAGCCCAGTGGATTATTGGCATCAGTTGCAGATCCGGTTAGCCAAATATGTCCAGAAAGCACCCAAAATCAATCAGGACCAGCAAGTCATACAGAAAGAGCATTACGATAAGGAACCATGTTTAAATAATTTTCAGAGGAGATAAAGTATTATTACCTTGTCATCCTCTTAAAAAGTTGTATGTGAAATGCAGGGCCCTTATTTAATCTGTAGATGTGTGGGTTTAGTGACATATGAAGTAACCACTCCTGAAAAGAAACATCACAAACGCATCTACCATGCCAATTTATTGAAGCCCTGGGTGGAGCAGGCATCCCCATATGCAGTTATGTATATCCAGAACCTCCAGACAGTGAACTTAATATAGTGTACCAATGTCTGGAAGGTGTAGGGAGCTCAGATGTAAAGATCAACTCTGAGTTGATGCCACACCAACACAATGAGCTCCAGAATGTGTTAAACACTTTTAAAAGCACTTTTACTGGAACACCTGGAAGGGTAAAGGATGCAGAGCATAATATTATTGTGAATCAGGAACAACCCATAAGACAAAAAGCCCTACAGACTCTCTGAAAGAATTAGAGAGGCTGTCATCAAGGAGGTTCAGAAAATGCAAGTATTGGGCATTATTGGACCCTCCCATAGTGAGCAGAGTTTCCCAATGGTTGTAGTAGGAAAGAAAGAAGGAGTGTAAGAATCTATTTGATTTTAGGAGTCTGAACACTGTCTAAGTTTAACAGTTACCTGATGCCTAAAATTGATGACATCTTGGATCACTTAGGAAATGCCTGGTACATCAGTACCCTGTATTTAATGAAGGGGTACTGGAAAATTCCTCTAGATCCTGATGCCCGTGAGAAGACAATGTTTAGTACACCCTAAGGCCTCTTCTAGTTTACTGTGATGCCATTTGGACTTCATGGTGCACCACAACATTTCAAGAGGGTCATGGACTGTATCTTGACTTCCCATGTCAAATACAGCGCGGGCGTACCTTGATGATGTGGTAATTTTAGCGCCACATGGAAGACCACATGTCATCTACGGAAGTGTTAACTTCCATCAAAGATACTGGTCTTACGATCAACCCATCTAAGTGTTCGTTGGCTATGGAGGAAACAAGATACCTAGGTTTTCAAATAGGTAAAGGTTTGTTAAGACTGGATATAGGAAAGTTGGATGCTTGGCCAATAGCCCCAGACCAAAAATTAAAATGATGTGCGTTTGTTCTTGGTCTGGCTGGCTATTACCATCGCTTCACCCAAGATGCCATGGTAGCAGCCCCTTTAACTGACCTTACGAAAAGAACAAACCTGACAAAGTTTTTGGTCCCCAGAATCTGAGGAAGCTTCAAACCTCATCCCCAGTTCTACGCAATCCTGACTTTATGCAACTTTCATTGTTCAGACAGATGCTTCCAACTGTGGCATAGGTGCTGTACTTGCCCAGATAATAGATGGAGAGGCGCATCCTATTGTTTATATAAGCAGAAAAATTCATGAACAAGAAACAAGGTATTCAACAATTGAAAAGGAGTACCTAGCTGTCAGGTGGGCCATAGAAGCTCTCCATTTTATGTTTGCTTGTGCACATGTGCAAGAAACATGTTGCAGCAGCTTGCTGCAGAGGCAGGTTGTGGAGGTGCAGCACTGTTATGGCCAATGCCCCGGTGCCTTTTGAGGCTTGTCCCGCTTCCCAATGTGGTGGCATGCTGCTGCTGACACTAGTTCAGACAGCGTGCCACCACCTTGAAAGGTTCTTGTTGCTGCAATCAGGGGCCACCTCCTCATTACAGCATCAACCATTCTGCTGCAATGAGGGAGTGACCCATCATTGCAGGGCTTACCTGCCCTCCCAACCCAGTAGTTTGCTGACAGGGAGTCCACTCCTGTTGGCACACTGTAACCCCCTTTTTGTTTGCTGAGGGTTGCCCAATCCCCTCAGCTTCATGTGTGCCTCCACCAGTCTTTTGCCAACGGGTGGACCAACCTGTTGGCTTCAATCTCTACCACCTGTTAAATTTGCAGATGGGATCCCACTCCCCATTGGCATAATGGCCCCATCCCTATTTGTTGTCTGCTGAGGGGTGCCCAATACCCTTGGCTTTTCCCCCATGTATGGGCCGACGGGGTGCCCAATCCCCGTCAGCTACTGACCCCAAAAAACTTGGGGGCACACTGAGAGCCCACCCCAGCATGCCAAAAGTACCTGTAAAGGAAAAACCTTCCTGCAATGTCCCTTGTGTTTTAAAACCCCTGTAAAGAAGAAAATGGTCCTCGCTGTCTGTGCCCCTCTCCCAACCTGAGCCCACCCACTGCATTCCCCACCCCACATCCCATACTTACCTCCGGAGGCCGGCATGATGATCTTCGGTGGACTGGGAACATGTCTGCACTCTTTAAACCAACCATGAACTGAAGAAATGCCAGAAAGCTATATAATAGCATAAATAGGGGTTTTCAACCTTGGTGCATATCTCTTGCATTTTGTGAATTTTGGCACCAAATTTTCAACATGGGTTATTGGGACCCCTCCTCATGAATTCAGCAACTGTCATGGTGTTATTTGGTCCTGAAAGGTGATTTCATGGTCACTGCATGGAACTACCTTTCAAAAAGATTAATGAAATGACAGTGCCAGTGTTCATGAGGTGGAGCTCAAAAGCCTATGTTGCAAATTTGGAGGAAAAATAAAAAATGACTGTTTTACGGCGTGTTGTGCGCGAGTGGCACAGCGCTCATGACTTCGCAATTTGCAATATTTTCACTCCAGATTTTCAGCATTGGCATTTCTCCACACCTCCTTATGAACAGTACAGCTGTCATTTTTCACATACTGGCCAAAATGTGTTTCACACTTCCAGTGCAGAATAGCACAGTCCCTGTGGGAAATCAGTGTTTGGGACACATTAAAAAATCACAGTGACACTGTTCATGAGCAGATGTCCTAAATGCCTATGTTGTAAATTTTATGATGAAAGTCCATAAAATGACTGTGCTATGAGCGAGCATTGCGCAGTTGCCTCACACCCCTGAAACTTCACAAATTAGTAATATCTTCACACCAGATTTTCATCACTGGCATTTTTCACACCTTCTTATGAAAAGTACAGCTGTCATTTTTCACATCCTGGCCAAAATGTGTTTTCATGCTTCTGGCACAGAACAGTGCAGTCGCTTTGGAAATCAATGTTTGGGACAGATTAAGATCTAGCGACTGAGAGAGGGGAGTGACCTAGTTCAACTGATCTCTGTTGGGTCTGCTGCAGATTTCTTTGTGGGCAGAAAAGGTGCCAATGCAGGCAGAAGCTCAGTACAAAAGGGCAGCTTGCATGCTGGGAGAAATTTAATGAGCGAGTGAGAGGGGAGAGAGTGACTTCAATGGAGCTCTATCAGAACTGCTGCAGATTTCTTTGTGGGCAGAAAGGTGCTAATGCAGGCTGGATCCCAGTACAAAGGGCAGCCTGCAGCGCCAGGAGAAATGGAATGAGTGAGTGAGAGAGGGAGTGAGCTCTGTCAGGACTGCTGCAGATTTCTTTGGGCAGAAAAAGGTGCCAATGGGCAGGAGCCCAGTACAAAAGGGCAGCCTGCAGCACCAGGAGAAACAGAATGAGTGAGCAAGAGAGTGGGACTGAGCAAGCTCAACGGGGCTCTGTCAGGCCTGCTGCATATGTCTTCATGGGCAGAAAAGGCATCAGCACAGGCAGGGGCCCAGTACAAAAGGGTGGCCTGCAGCACCGGGAGAAACAGAACTAGCAAGAGGGAGAGGAGTGAGTTCAACAGAGCTCTGTCAGGACTGCTGTGGATTTCTTTGTTGGCAGAAAAGGTGCCAACACAGGCAGGAGCACAGTACAAATGTGCAGCTCTGCGATGCCGGAGAAACAGAATGAGTGAGTGAGAGGGGGAGTATGTGACTTCAATGGAGCTCTGTCATGACTGCTGTGGATTTCTTTGTGGACAGACAAAAGGCACCAATGCAGGCAGGAGCCCAGTACAAAAGGGCAACCTGCAACACTGGGAGAAACAGAATGAGCGAGTGAGAGAGGGGTAGTGAGCGAGCTCAAAGGGGTCTGTCAGGACTGTTGCGAATTTCTTGTGGGCAGAAAAGGAGTCAGCACAGGCAGGTGCCCAGTACAAAAGGGCGCCTGCAGCACCAGGAGAAATGGAATGAGTGAGTGAGAGATGGGGAGTGAGCATGCTCAGTGGAGCTCTGTCGGGCCTGCTGTGAATTTCTTTGTGGGCAGAAAAGGTGCCAACACAGGCAGGAGCACAGTACAAATGGTCAGCCTGTGATGCCGGGAGTAACAGAATGAGCGAGGAGAGAGGGGGAGAGAGCTCAATGGAGCTCTGCCGGACTTTAGAGTGGCCCACCCTCCCACTCAGTGTCATCTGTGTTCTATATTACAGCAGGGTCTCTGGAGTGGAGACAAAGCAATGATTGGATACTTTTAGGATTGCTGTAATAATACAGATTTAGTTCTGTTTATTTCTCTAACTGAGCTAAATACTGAGCTATCTTATGATTGTTGTAATAATACATATTTATTTGTTCTGTTTATTTTTCTAACTGAGCTGAGTAATACTTGTAGTGCAACATGATTTCTAACTGAGCTAAGTGAAACTATGTGAGCGGAGAACAAAAAATATGGTAGCTGAGAGGTGAAAACAGACAAGGAGGCTTTAGGATTAATACAGTAATACAGTATCTAATGGATGAGATTTGAGACTGAATTAACCCAGACAGCAAGGGAACAGTAGGGGCACTAGTGTGGGGTGGGACAGGAATTTGAGTAAATAGGGGCCTAACAGTTGTAGTAGGTTACAGAACCTGGGAGTAAAAGCCTGTAACATAAGATGGGGCCAAAATGGTGCAGGTGCCACGTGTCAATAAGGTGGGCAACTTTGGAAGGGTGGTGAGGTGTACAGAGTGTGGGTCCGCCATGATCCTGGACTGGGCTTTGAGGATGGGGGTGTATGTCTGTAGATGACTGTCTTAGTTTGAGGGAGGAACTGTGGAGGTTAGGAGGAGTCTAAGTGGCAGGGCAAATGAGTATGGTAGGCATCCTGGCTGGGGGATAGGATGGCAAAGCGGGATGAAGGAAGAACAACTAGGAGTGAACCTGACCCCAGTATCAGTGGCACTAACAGAAAAGAGAGAAAGGGGGTGCCTGAGGCGAGGGGAGAAATAGACCATGAGGAGTACCAGGAGAGAGCAGATGGCTGTGGGTAGGGAGGGACCAGGGTGGCACTGAGGGGAACAAGTAGGAGGGGAACCTATAGGGTTAAGAGATGTAGGAGGGATATCAACTAGGAATAGATTTGAACCTCTGCTATGGGAGAGAGAGAGAGAGAGCAGGAACATAATGGAAGGGGGAGGACAAACGGGCATGAGAGGGATGGCAACAGGTAGGGAAGAGATAATGAGGACGAAAGGGTAGAAGGGGCTAGTAAGGAAGGAGGGTGGTGACTGGAGGAAAGAAGGCTACAGGAAGGGGAAGGATGGGAGGGTATCACTATCAGGGTAGAAGGGAATGGTGGCCCCAAATTGACAACAGCGGGGACAGAAGAGGGGTTGGAAATCAGCAGGGTGGAGGGAAGGTCGACATGGGAAGCCCAACAGGAAGTAGACAGGCTGGGAAGGGTTCAAGGGGATGGGAGGAATAAGGCAGAGAAAAGGCGTAAGGCGGAAGTAGGGGGCACAGATACAGAAGTCGCAGAGGGAGCAGCTGGCGGGGTAAGGGCAGGGAAGAACGAATACTGGAGTGGTGGATGGGGCATTAGAAGGAAAGGGGTAAGGGATGGGGTACTCATCCTGGGGATTCTATACTGAAAGGGGTGAGATGAACCCTAAAAAGGAACAGCCCAAACCCAGGCAGACACCTGGCTTAGAAAATTCGCTCCATAGAGCAATCTTTTCTTCCTTACCAGAGGAGGAGCACTTCAATCTAGCAAAGCTTCATACCCAATATTCTAACTACTTATTGGATAAAGAAAATAAAGCTACCTCCTGGCTGAAAGCTACCTACCTGGGCCAAGGCAATAAAGCTGGTAAATTTTAGCACTACTTGTTAAAGCAGCAGAGTTCCTCTAGATGGATCTCTGCTCTGGTGCATCCTGAGTCAGGACAAGTCAGTAGTAACCCAAGACATATTGGAGACATTCTGACAATATTACCTAGCTCTTTACTCCCTACAACTCAAGGGGCACTAGAGGATTCCCAAATGACCCTATTTTAACAGAAAATCAATCTGCCTACCATTCAGCCAGACTTCCAATTCAGTTAACCAACCCCATTACAGAGCAGGAGGTAAGCCAGTCTATAACATCTCTACCCTTAAACAAGTCTCCTGGACCAGACGGTTATACAGCACAGTTTTATAAAACATACTCTTCACTACTAACTCCACTGCTAACTACTTTATTTAATTACTGGACAGTATCCCCAGTGAAGGAGAAGTCACTTTTTGGGGCCGAATTATTTTAATTCCCAAACCGAGGAAAGACCCAATGCAACCAGAAAATTATCAACCGATCTCACTTATAAATGATATTAAAATATATGCAAAATCTTGGCAAACCAGTTAGCTGCTGTATGGCGTAGTTTAATAGGACCTGAACAAGCTGGATTTGTTGCAGGACGAAATGCTAGCGACCACATTAGGCAGCTTTTCTACTTAATCTCTGTGTCTGGGGATCTGGAGAAAGAAGCTGCTCTGGTATCCCTAGACACAGAGAAAGCCTTCAATAGAGTGTCATGGCCATATTTATTTCAGGTCATAAAAAGTATGGTCTCCGGCAGACTTTATCCAGAATGTACAGGTGCTATACCAATTTCCTTCAGCAAGGGTATAATGGAATAATGAGTTGTCTGAATTATTTTGGCTAGCTAGAAGAAAGAAGCAAGGATGCACCTTATCCCTACCTCTTTAACCTTTATATAGAACCCTTGATATGTAGACTAAACATGGCTGAAGGGTAAGAGGAATCTCGATAGCCAACCAGCAATTTAAGATCTCTGCTTTTGCAGACGACATACTGCATATAGAAAACTGGTACCCCTCCTGATGGAAGCCCTTGACATCATTGGTCAGTTTAGTTCTTTCTCTGGTTATAGGCTAAATAAGAACAAAATGACGGTCTATGCCCTCTCACCACTTTGTACTCAAATAGAAGTCAAGGAAATGGGGCTAAAGTGGGAATCTAATGCCCTAAACTGTTTAGGTATTAAGATAACTCGTGATCTCTCAAAGCTAAAAGTCCTTAATTTGGGTCCCTTAATCAAGACCCTGACTGAAGACCTACACCAATGGCGAAATATGCCCTTCTCTTTGTGGGGACAGCAAATGTTGTCAAGATGATGGTCCTTCCCATCTGCTATATCCTCTCTATGCTCAATTTGCCACTTCCAAAAATGGTTTACAGGACTGCATTCCCTATGTTCCCGATTCTTATGGTTGGGAAAGGCTCCAAGAAGGGCATATGCAAAGCTGACAGAAATCTAAACAGGTGGGAGGACTGCAACTCCCAGATTTTACTTATACTACCTATCGCTCCATACCTCTAAATTTTTATAAGGATTGCACTCTAGCTCAAACTTAGAATTTCTAATAGGTTGGCAGAAAATAGAGCAGACATTACTTCAGAAACACCAAATTTCTTTCAGCCTTACCCTATTTCACTCACACTCGTCTCCTAATGAACTCAAGGAAGCACCACTGTGCTGGGATTTTCAGGCACATAAGCAACTTTGCAGCAAGTTTGGGTTAAATCAAATCCAAGATCTTATGCAGCCATTAATCTGTAATCCAAATATTACTATAGCCGGTAAACCAATTGTAAACTCTTTCTGCTCATTACCGCCAGGCAAAGTTCTCCACAACCTAGTCTCAGACTCAGTATTCCTGTCTCCAGCTAAACTTCAAACTACTTTTAACCTGCACCCAAAAGAAATCTTTAAACTAATCCAGATGAGATCTTCTGTTGCCAGCATTTCGGCCCTGCATCATGGTTTTCTCAGGCAGGGATGTGGTTCACGACCTATCAACATTAGCCGTACAACCCAAACCACTCTCAGGCATATATAGGAATTAATCCTTCAGCTTCAAAAAACTGTTCTCCCTGCAGCCTTTACTGGAAATCTGAATTAAAGATAGATAAACATCCGCAGTTCTGGCAACAAATTTGGAAAATGTGACATACTATCTTAAACAGGACAGATTATCTCCTCCAGTATAATACCTTACATAATCTGTATTGTACTCAGTTAAACTATTTAGATGGGCAAAATGCCATCACCAAGTTGCGATACATGTGAAGCTGCACTTTGTTCATTATTTCACAAGTTATGGACCTGCTCCAGTGCTAAAGGCCTATGGCAAATTGTCAAAACCAAATTGAGGGTATTCTCCCTTTACGAATATTTTATACCTGGGGACTACTCTAAAATTCCTGTATCCCATCATAGGTATTATATGGCTTTACTGGCATCAGTTACCAAACTAATAATCTTAAGGTCACTGGAAAGATCCCTGGTGCCTTCTTTTCCAGAATGGAATCAAGAAATTCTAACAGCCCTAGCAGCAGAAAGAACTGTAGCATGGGCTACAGGAACCTGGGTAAAATTCCAAAAACGTTGGTCTTTATTCTATACCAAGTTCCAACAAGTGTGAACTTCTAGAAGCCTCGCTTACACTATGATTTGCAGACTTTATGACCTGTCCCAGGTGGAACTAAGGTGATTTAATTGCTGTAATCTATTTATGTCTTTGACTTTACTTAGATTCAACATCTGGGTATCCTACTATGTGGTGATGTACGAGGACGGGAGTAGGGAGGAGACGTTAGAGTTAGAAAGAGAGGGAAGGGGTATTAATTTTATTACCTGTTTTGTTGTATATTGTCTTAATTGTATCATTTAATTGTTTAGTCGTAGTATTGCCTTTTCTCTTTTTCATTTATTATTTTGTAAGGACATGGCAATGTAAGGTTAACTACTTGATGGAACAATAACTGTATATATATTGGTTGTTTTTTTTGCTTTGATTTCTTGAAATACAATAAAGTGTATTAAATTGCAAAAAAAGGGGTGAGATAGAGGCAGTGGGGAGGCACAGCAGTATCTGTGCTGAAGCTATCCCAGGTTGACTGCAGGAGGGCAGGGTGGACACTGCTCAAGTGTGCAGCAAGGGGAGGAAGAAACCTCATTTAGTGTTGCATGTGGGTACACATGACTTGGCAGGGAAGCTGGAAGTAGTGAAGAGGATGTTCGAGTAGTTGGGCAGGTGTGAGGAGGTGGGGGAGTCTGTGGCATTTTCGGAGGTACGCCTGTACCATGTGCAAGCATGGGGAGGAAGGGTAGGCTTGAGAAGTTCAACGAGTGGCTGAGGGATTGGTGCCACACCAACAATTATGGGTTAGTGACTAACTGTGGTAGGGTCTGGGTGGGAATAGTGACTTGTACATGGGTGACATGGTACAGTTGAGCGGGAGGAGTATTAAAGGCAGGATTAGAGGGATATATCTCTACTAAGGCGGATTTAAACTAGTGTGGGGTGGCCAAAAGATTGAGGTTGGTAGAAAGGTCCGGACAGGGAAGCCTAATGAGCTCACCCCCTAGATATAGGTAAAGGTGGCGGCGTAGTAACCCTGTGAGGGGCGGCAGAGTGGTCTGAGTAATACAGAAGGCACTACCACCTGATAAGAATAAGGAGGAGAAAGGTGCGGACTACCAGGAGGAGGGACAGAGGCCAAGGAGGAGAAGAGTGAGAAGGAGGGGTATAGGTGGAAGGTGGTCTGACTAAATGGATGGAAAACTGGTTACAGGGGAGAGTGCAGAGGTGGTGGTGGTGCAGTAGCTCTCAGCACCAGAGCAGTGACAAGTGGGGTGCCACAGGGGTCAGTGCTGGGCCGGTGCTATTTGGGCTATTTATCACTGATATAGCACATGGACTCAGGAGCAGGCTTAGTCTGTTCGCACGTTATACCAAATTGAGGGCATTGGTGGACAAAGAGGATGGATAGGAAAACTGCAGGGGATCTAACCAAACTACAGACATGGTTGGTAGAGTGGCAGCAAAGATTCAGTGCAAAGAAGTGTAAGGTGATGCACTTCAGGCTAAGAACCAGAAGATGGACTATTGGTTGGGGATCACAGAGGAGGAGAAGGACCTAGGAGTGTTGGTAACTGGGAGCATGAACAACTTGGCCCAGTGCAGGAAAGCAGCAGCAAAGGCAAACAGGATACTGGGATGCATCACAAAGGGTTCTCTTCCTGACATAGGGATGTGATCCTACCTCTCACAGATCATTGGTCACACCGCACCTAGACTACTGTGTGCAATACTGAGGCTATACCTGAGGAGAGATATAAAGTTACTGGATGGGGCAAAGGAGGGCAAAAAATGTTAAAGGGGATGGAAGCAAAGGAACATGGAGTTAGGCTGATGGAGCTGAACATGTACACACTGGAGGAGAGCAGGGATGGGGATATGATTGAAGTGTTTAACTACCTGAGGGGTAAATAAACCTAGTACCAAGGGGTGTTTAAACTGAGGAGTAGAAGAGAGATGAGGAGGCACGGACTGAGGTTGGAAGGGGACGTTTCAAGAGGAAATGAGGAGGCACTACTTCTCTGAGAGGGTAGTGTCTAGTTGGAATGCACTGCCAGAGGAGGTGGTAACATGTAGGACAGTCAATAGCTTTAAGGAGGAGAGGATAGATCAAGAGAATGAGTCGGGCAAGGGCTGTGAAAAGCTGTGGAGGAACTGAGGGGAGGAGGCTGGGACAGCTGCAATCTAGGGTGCTAGCTGCACACCAGGCAGACTTACATAGACTGATTGGTGTGTTCTGCTGGCAGATTCATATCTTCATATGTATGTTCGTATGTAAAATCACAGTGGCGCTGTTCATGAACAGAGGTCCTAAAATGCCTATGTTGAAAATTTGGTGACAAATGTCAATAAAATTACTGTGTTACAAGCGTGTATTGTTCAGTTTCAATGCACCTCGTAACTCCAAAATTTGTAGCACTCCAGATTTTCAACATTGCCATTTTCCACACCTCCTTATGAACAGTACAGCTGTAATTTTTCTCATCCTGCCCAAAATATGTGTTTACACATCGGGCACAGAATACCACGGTTGCTGTGGAAATCAATGTTCAGGACAGATTATGAACATCATAGTGACAGTGTTCATGAGCAGAGGTCACAAAATGCCTATGTTGAAAACTTGGTGAAATAATTCCACTAAATGACTGTTTCATGCATGCTTTATGAGTTTTCATGTACACTCAGAAGTTTGAGCATTTTTAATATTTTCACTACAGATTTTCAACATTACCATCTCTTCACACTTCCTTTGAATGGTACAGCTGTCATTCTTCACATCCTACCTGATCTGTGTTTTCATGCATCTGGTGCACAATGGCATGGTTGCTGTGGAAACTCAAATTTTGGGACGCATTGACAAAATCACAGTGCCACTGTTCATGAGAAGAGGTTCCAAATGCTTTCATGAGGTGGGTGCCACAAAATGGCCATGTTGAACATTTGTACTGCAAATACCAACAAATGTCCTGGGTGTTATGGTTTCTAACCATAACATCCCGCCTTACAGACTGACCTACATCAGGGGTGTGTCTTTGGATTGCTGAATGTAATGCTCATGCCATTCCACCCCACCCCAGCCCCAGCCACTGACAGGCATTGAGCTGTACCTTCAACTCTTCAGACCCACAGTTCACCCCATTCTATATTGCATCCATTTCAGCATACTGAATGTCCTTAAGGAGTGGGTCACTAAAGCCTAACACCCAAGGCACACCTCAACACTTGTCAGTATCTGCAGGATAGGGTGAGGTGAAATGGCATGACTGTTATGGGCGAAACACAAATGCATACCCCAATGCCTGTGTTTCTGCAGGGTGAGTGGGGTTGTTGTGAGTTCAATACTTCACTGACATTCCTACTCTGCATCTGTTTAACTCCTGTATTTCCAATGCTAATACCAGCAAGCAAACATTCGGCATTGACAAATGCTTGTTATTTATGGGGTGTTGAATTTGGACCACAATCCATTATGCTGGGTCCATGACCTGAAGGACATGAACCCCGCATAATGAGATGGTACTTTTCCCTACAACCTTACAGGTTTAACATCAAGCATAGGAAAGGTAAGCGACACTGTAATGCGGACTATATGTCCAGATATGGGACAAGTGAAAATAAAATGAACACCTGTTATCAGACCTCGGGAAAACTAACTAGTATGCAGGAAAGAGGAAACTCATTCCATTTGATAATGTTTTGTAATAGTGTCCCGAGGTGGATCCCTGGTGAGGGTGGGCTATGGCTCCATCTCTCCTTGTGAGAGATCTGATATCAGGTGTACCATGTAAGAATGTATGTAGTAAGACTTAAGAATCTATTTAATAAGAATGCATGCTAGGATTAAAACCTCACAGGTTTTGTCTTGGGTGGGAGGAGAATGTGAAAGGGTGTACCCCATTTTTTTTCTGAATGCAGTATGCTAAGAATGTAAAGATAGCATAGTTGGGTTGTGAGTGTCCTGTGTTATATGTTGTACTGTATCAAATGTTTTGTTTGTTGGACTGGCCACCCACCTTGTTGTTTATCTCTATATGTTCTATCTTCACATCCCTGGGTTTTAACCACTGTTAAAGTTAGCCAGCAAGCAAAGGCATTGCATGGAGTTCCTGTCCCAACTCCCATTTCAAAATGCCTCTGAAAAGCTTACCCTGAAATGCATGGATATGTGTCATGGCTGTAAAACAGCATAAATGAAAGAAATACCGGTATCCATACTGTTACTGCAGTTTAAAATGAAGGCCTAGTCCAGGAGAAGCAAAATATTGCTGTTTGCAGTCTATATGTTTCCCCAGGTACCCTAAAAGCCTGGAAGCAGTGAAACAATTACTTTAGGTACCTCCAAAATAATGCAGCAGCTAGACTAAGCCATTTTGCTGCACTAGCAAGCAGCCTGGGCTCTAAATGGAAGAGAAGCCACTGCCTGGAGCCTGAGGTTTGTTAACCTTTCCCCAGCAGTGCAGCTTCTCAAGCTATTTTCTTAGGTGCAAAGTGGCAGTTAGGGCACCATTTTCTCATTTAAAACAGTGTTTTAGCACAGCTCCCTAAAAGCAACAAAATAAGCAAGAAAACAGTATACATAAGCATTAAGGCACACTCCTGAGCTAAAATGTGGAAACAGGAATTAAAAAGCAAAAGTATACCTGTTTGTGCTGTTCTCAGAATGTAGCCCCTGGAGATCCAGCTCCATCTCTCTATAAAGAGGCCAGCCTTTCCACTGCTATATTTATACAGTAAGTAGCCTGGGAGGTGCTTGAGGTAACAGTGCAAAGAACTTGTTTGGTGCTCAAAACTGTTATTGTGATTTGACTGCCTTAAAACATACGTTAGGATGAAAGAATGTATATAACGTCTTGTTTGTTGAAAGATATATTGTAAATAATTACTTCAAAGGTAAATGTGTACAGATGGGTGGAGCTAGCCCATCACATGATCACAAAGCCCTTTATAATGTGATGAGATTCGATGAGATAACAGACAGTTGGAGACTGCTGAGATAGTTGCAGAGAGCTCAACTAGCATGTTCTAGTTGATGTATGTATATAGCTGGGATTTTGATTTGCCTCCTTTATTTTGTTGCCTAGTTAGTTTATTTTACCTATTATTGTTCTGCTGTGAAGAGTAAACATTATTTTGTTTTGAACTAGATCTGCCTCACCACCTGATCAGTCCATCTCTACCTACAACCCATGACACTCCTCTGCTTTGACTTCAGTAAGGCCTTTGACTGTGCCTCACAACAACTTGCTAAAAAGTTGGAGGAACTGGGAGCAGCCAAGAGCATAGTCAGATGTCTAGATAGCTGACTAAAGGACAGAAAGGAGAAAGTGGTGGGCAATGGGGAGAGGTCAAAGGAAGAAGCAGAGGGGGAGTTAATACTGTACTTCCTCTCTACAGGTCCCTGGTAAGGCCCCATCTGGAGTATTGTTTCCAGTTTTGGAATCCACACCTAAAGAAGGATAAAAACAGGTGGGAGACCATCCAGAGAAGAGTGACAAAAATGATTCAAGGGCTCTAGGTCTCTCATATGAGGGTGGTTAAAACATTATATATGATAGGAGAGAGGGGGACATGATTGAGGCATTCAAGTACCTGAGAGGAATAAACAAAGTGCCCTTAGTCGGTTCTGTTCTGTAGAATCACCAACTCCAGCACCAGAGATTATGAGTGGAAGTTGGGGGCTACAGAAAGGGTTATATAACCATGGAATAGGTTTATCATGAAAGTGGTGGAAGCTAAGACAGTGACATCATTCAATCTGGGTTGGGACAGAGACATTGCAAAAACAAAAGTAGGAAGAGCAGCTAGGGTAGAGATCAGAAGGAGGGTTAGGTCCCAAGATCAGAATAGCTGTGGTAAAAGGGTATCATCCCTTACTAGGGCTCCTTGGTGCACATGAGAAGTATTGTGGGATACTGGAGGTCTGGTTTAGCTGCCACAGTAATCCCCATTGAATCAGGTGTTATTTGCACTGTCTAAAGCACTTTTAAGTGCTTAAACCAACTAGAAACTGCAAATATCTGGGAAGCCTTTTGTTTAAAGGATGCTAGTGTGTTATTTTAACATTTACATCAAAGCGCAACTGGAAGTACTGCCGTTGAGCACTCCAGTTAAGCGCTCAAAGACTCACACTAGCGAGAGGCAGTGTGGCAAGGGCTGCGGTGGAGATGCACGCAGAGACATACATGTCATAGCTCGTGTCTACCGTGTCCACGGTACATCGGACTGGGCCCAGAAATTATACTGATTAACAAGGTAAATCACTGATATTATTAATTACTAGGAACTATACAGTATATATCAACATGAGGAGAGTCAATAAGTACTGCCATCTTGCCAGATGTATGTTATTGGCAAACAAACTGCCAAATTTATTTGTGAGATGTCAATTGGTTACTACTCTTCAGAAAGAAATTGCACGTCTTCAAACTAGGAGTGAAATTGACCCTGGTACACCCAAAATGGTAATTAATTCAGAAATTGAAGCTCTGGAAGAGTGCATAGATCATATGTCACTACACTTAGAGGCTAATATTATCACCACTACTCTGATAAATGTTGCCAATACCACTACATCACTCAGACCCATATTAAAGACTCCATTAAAAATGAGGGTATTACTAATGCTTCCACACCTTTTTTCCTTGAATCATCTTTAAAATCACACCAACTATCTGAGAAATTCCTGGTCAATTATCCCACAAACTAGATCTAAACAGACAAAGGAATTGCCCTTCAATACTTCCTTCGATTCCATTACATACTTCTTTTGAACAATTGGAGCTGATTGCAGTTGATGAAATTAGTTTTAGCAATAATCAGTATAATGAAGCTGTTAATAAATATTCAGACTCTACTACCTCTGCAATCAACATTACTCCATTACCACCTATCCAACAAAAGGTCCAACAGAGCTCTAAAGTAATACATGTTTCTAACAAACAAGTGGAACATACTCCAAAACTTAATCAACCAATAAACAGGTTTATGTGTTAGCGACTCAATGATTAAATACATTGATCGTGCTGTTTGTAGTCCAAATAAAGAGAATCAAACCTGTTCAAGCTACAGGGGGCAAGAGTCTCGGATATAATCTCCATGACTAAAGTTGCCCTTTCTGCAGCAGGTGATAACCCTTAGTGATTATTCATGCTGGGACCAATGACATCAATAAAATACCACTTCAACAACTAAATCAGGAATTTGTCTCTTTATGTAATATTCTGGAAGAGAGGGTGCAGTATTTGCATATCAGAGATACTCCCAGTTCCTAGAGCCACTAACCAAATCTTGAACAAAATCAGAGCATTAAACAATGGCTCCAAAGTGGTGTTACTCGGCAGGATATTGCCTGCCTTACATACTGGGAAGAATTTAATGAAAACCCATCCCTTTTCTGCTGGGATGGTTTACATCTCAGTAGAAGGGGAGTTCTCTTTGGGACATCAGTTTTCAACATTTATTAAAAATCATTTAAATTAACAATGAGGGGAGATACGGTTATTACCGACATCTCTAAAGACCCACTCACTATATATTGATAAACTGAATGTCCTATCTTTCAATGCATGGTCACTTAATATCACAAAAATGGTTGAATTAGAAACAAAATTCCAGGATCTTAAAATAAGATTAATAGCCATATAGGAAACATGGGGAAATTCTGATAAACAATGGATTATGGAAATTCCTGGATTTAAACATTACTGTAAAACAGAATAGACAATAAAAAGTGAGGAGGTGTGAGTCTATATGTTACAAATGGCATTCCATGTTTTGAATCCCCATTAAAACACAGACAGAGAGTATTTGGGTGCACTTGCAACCTAATGGTCACCCTCAGATTTTGGTTGGCATCTGTTATCATCTGCCTTCTGCTGATGTCTTCTATAGTAAACAATTAACTAAGGAGATCACCCAATTGGCAGATAAGGGTACAGTAATTATTTTGGTGATTTTAATCCATCTAAATTGGGGCAATCTAACAGGCTTTAATCAACATGATACACAGTTAATTTCAACAATCATAGATTTGGGTCTCACCCAATTAGTTAAAGAACCCACTCGAGGATAAATATACTGGACCTAGTTATAACAAATATGGAAGCATCTTTAACTAATTTACGTGTCAGTGACCACATGTCAATCTTCTTTACAATTTCTTTGGTACACAAAACTTCTACAAATAAACCTATGATAAAACATTATGATAAAGCTGATTTTCTTAAAATCAATGAGCATCTTGAGGCCATACCATGGGATTTAATACTTTCTCCACTAAATATAGAAGATGGTTGGAACACTTTTAAATATATAATTTACTAACTAGAAAAACAATATGTTCTGGAAAGAAAAAATATAATAATAAAGGAAAAATTCCAGCATGGTATAATTCTTCCATCAAGAAACAGACTACACGTAAACAGAAGCTATTTATACAATTAAAACAGTGCGGTTAGATCAGAAAGAGGAAATATTATTAAAATACAGGAAGGCAGTTAAGGACCTTAAGAAATCCATTATATTGGCTAAACGGATTTGGAATTTAAAATTGCACACTCCAAAGAGTCTCACAAAGGTTTATACTCATATTTGAATGGGAAAAGGAGACACTAGAAGTCTAGGTCCATTAATTATAGATAACACCACCATTATTTCAGACAAGGTGACTGCTACTGAATTTAATAAATATTTCTGCTCGGTTTTGAGCAGGGTACAGAGTTTGTACCATTAGTTCATATATGTAAGAAACTCGATTATACTACTACACTTCAGGAAACATGCAAACTTTTAGATACGCTAAAAAATCAACAAGCCTAGCCCAGATAATATAACCTCTAAATTCCTTATAGGAACATCTGATTCTATTGCCTTACCACTTACCATCATTTGTAATAAATCCCTCAAAGAATCTAGGGTCACCTCGGTTGGTTAGTAGCTACTGTTACTCCTATCTTTAAACAAGGACTACATTTTAAAACAGAGAATTATAGGCCAATCAGTCTCACTTCTATACCCTGTAAACTATTGGAAAAAGATCAAACTTCTTATTGAAGAAGAAATGCAGTTCTTAAATATTAGAGATAAATCGCAGCATGGGTTCAAATCAGGATACTCATGCACAAACAATTTGCTTTCTTTTTATAATAATATCAGCAAAACCTGGATTTTAATATACCAGTTGATGTTATCTTACTCGACTATAGCAAAGCTTTTGATAAGGTATCACATCCTATATTGATAAACAAGCTTGTTAAATTAGGATTTTCATGTGGTATTGTGTCATGGGTTCATAATTGTTTGAATAACAGAACACAGAGTGTTAGAGTGAATGGGGAACTTTTGATAGGAGAAGGGTTTTGAGTGGCGTTCCCCAGGACTGTTCTGGGACCAACACTTATCAGTATTTTATCAGTGATCTAACTATCTCATCAAATAATATAATGTCAAAGTTTGCAGATGATACTAAGTTGAGAGGATGTGTTGACAGTGACACTAATAGAAATATCTTAAAATATGATCTTGCTAGTATTGAATGCTTGGCAAATACCAACCGAATATTTTTTAATGTTTCAAAATGTGCAGTCCTGCATATGGGTAAAAAAAATCCCAAACAAACATATTTCCTTAATAACATCATTATTAGAGAATCATCTATGGAAAATAATCTGGGAATACTAGTAAACAATAAACTGTCATCTACTGACCATTCTAATAAATTGGTCAATCAAGCCAATGTGCTTCTTTGAAGAATAAATAACACATTTGTTATTAAATCTGAGGAATGCATTATGGCTCTCTATAAATGGCATGTTAGACCATACACTGATAATGGATAACCTTTTTGGAGTCCCTATTTGATTGCAGATATTTCCAGAATAGAACAGGTGCAGAAAGGGCAACAAAACTTGTACCACATCTCTCCCAGTTAGACTATGAAACTAGACTTCCAAAACAGGACTGTATTCACTTAGTCTTAGAAGAACAAGAGGTGATCTCCAGCTCTTTAAGATTGTTCATTCTGCACCTTAATGGAATTATGTGGACTGTCATTTGCATCTAGGCAAATTGTGGCAAGAAATTATAATAAACAAATAGAAATTGATCTAACTAAAACAAATAAAAGACAGCAATTTTTCACAGTTAGAGCACCTAGAATATGAAATGCTTTGCCACAAGACATTATAGATTGTGAGCATATAAACAACTTTAAAACTAAACTTGACAAATGGTTTTCAAAATTAACTTGATGGGCATAATGATCCACAAGGTGTGGAGGACAATCTCAATGGGCTTAGGCCTTCTTTTGTCCATTAACCGAGTAAGCGAGTAACCGAGTAACACCACTCTCTGAGTTCTGTCAGTGAGGAAAGATCTAAACCAGCTGAGGTCTGTCCTGACAGACCACACATAAACTCAGGTGGTTTGGTTTACCAGTCTCCTGTATGTTGATGTAGGGGCTGTGAGCAGCGGAGGTACTGTATCTTGACAGCCTATGTTTTTGATACTTATGTTAGAACTGTTCCAATTGGCTGTGAGGTGTATTGATTGTTCATCCCGCTTTCCCTTTAATGAATCTCTAGGCTAAGTATTTGGATGCAGCACCCCATCCCACCTGAGGTTTATCATTGTTTGGGCACTGAGGGTGATGTATGGGGGACCACAGCATCAGAACTATCGGTGGAACATCAAGACAAATTGCCTCATGATGGAGCATTGGACTGTTTGAATGTTTAGCTACCTTACCATTTGACCAAAATTTTATGTTCAGCAGGTGACACTCCACTAGGATGTGGGGTTTTTGCCCCTCTCTATCCTGCCCCTCCCAGCTGCAGCTTGGGAGTCTTGCCTTTGTGTTTGACTACAGCATAGGAGATGACAGCAGTGTGAGCTTTATGTCATTGGATCATGTACTGACACTTGCAGAATGTGGCAGCACTCTTGCTTTGCAGGTCTTTTTCTGCCCTTTCATGGATTATCTTACATAGGAGCCCTGCATGTTACTGCTTGTACTTTACTATTTAGCTTTGGTTTAGTAGGTTAAGTCCTAAATCTCATTCACCTAGGCTAGTCTTTAAATCTGAGCCATTGACTGTTGGGGCCTTGGTGGGAGATATGGTTGTTTGCATATTATCCCAGCCTCTTCCTAGGTTGGTATGGAGCTGAGTACAATTTCCTGTGCATGCTGTTTTGGTTCAAGGACTGTAAGGGGATTTTTTCTTTGTATTACTGTTCACATGTTTTATGTGTTGAGGATTTTTGTGAGAGTTGGTGGTTAAATGGTTCATTACAATCACTGTGGTGACCCAGAGACCTTGGGATTTCAAGGTATACCATTTGGGTGGTCCTAAATATTTATATCATTCCCCATGGCCTCTGTAAAATTTATGACCTGGAACATCCAGGGCCTCAACTCCCCATTAAGTGTAAAAAGCTCTGCTAGGTTGAAAACCTTGATGCTACAATGGCTCTGCTTCAGGAGACCAAACTGAAGTCTGCTGAAGCCTTGAAACCACAGAGGGAATGGGTGGAGGCTGAGGCTCATACAGTAGCTGTGCCTACATCTAAGACTGGTTTTGATCTTGTTGCATAAGAAACTGAAGTGAACAATAGATCAGCCTCATAGGGATAAAACAGGTAGGTGAGTAATAGTTAAATGTGGCACACCAGATGGGTTCTTTCATATAGTTAATGTGTATGACCCTAATCAAGATTGTCACAACTTCCATCCTGTGCTAGGGCACCTACTGAGTGAGCCTGTCAGACCCTCCTATCCCACTTCCAATAGGCAGGGACTTTAATGTTACTCTTTGACACACCCTTGGAGAGATCCTCAGGGAGACCCAAGCTGCATGTCAATGGTCTAGCTGAACTGCAGGATTTACAGACCATCTTGTCCTTGTCAGATATCTGGAGGCTGCAGCATCCCCAGGATAGGGATTATTCCTGTTATTCAGCCACTTAAGGCACCTCTAGTCACATGGAATTTTGGCTGACCTTCCCCCATATCCAATATGGTTACCTCCTTTAAAATTGCTCCTTTGTACATTTTGGACCATGCCTCATTGGTGCTGATCTTATATTGGACCCTCTCTCTTCTCTTGACATCTTGACCATCTCTTGTTGAAGAACACACAGGGTCTCCAGGAGATATTTGTTCATACTGCATCAGTTTATTGTATTGGCTTCTAGGAAGCCAGAATGTATGGTTACCAGTTTAAAATATAAATTTGGGAAGGGGAACAAGTCAAGGAAAATATTGGTGCAGAGGCTGAGGAAACAACTGTCTGAACACCGTATCAAAGGGTTGAAGGATATTCGGGACCCTCTGCATGCAGCCTTTGCAGGCAAATGAGGCTATGTGTCACTTTTGAATAGCTGTACATATCGTAAACTCCTGAAGAACAAAATAAGCTTGATGCTTTTTTAGGATGCTGGACCTCCCCACCTTAACTGCAGCCCAAAGGAAACTTTGAAGGCCCTCTCACTGAGATGGAGAATCATAAAGCAGTTTTGAGCCTAGCTCTCATAAAGCTCCAGGTGGAGATGGTATCCCTATTAATCTCTATCATGCTCCTATGACTAAGCTCCTAACAAATTCTACTTTTCATCTCTTTTTCTGCTTTATGGAGGGACCTGTCAGGGCTGCCCCCCATCTCCTTTGTTTTTCATGCTGGCCATAGAGCACTTGGCTGTAGTGATTTGACAGCATCCTAGTCTGGGGATAATATTGATTGGAAAGATGGACAAATGAACACTGCTTGATGCAGACAATTGTCTCATTCTCCTTGGGGATGCATCAGGTGGCCTCTCTTCACTGATGCCCTTGCTCCAGGACTTTCATGCTATTTTGAGTTAGTGAACAAATCCTAGCAATCATCAGTTTTCCTCTCAGTCCCAGTGTACATCAAAGTTTTTCTCAGGCTGGCCTGTGGTGGTCCTCTGATGTCATGAATTAGATGGGGAGTTGGATTTATTCATATCCCTCTGTATAACTCGATGCCCTCTTGAAGAAATTGAAGGAGGAGTGTGACAGCTGGTGGTCCCTTCCGCTTTCTGTGACAGCTACATTTTTAGTGATTAAGATGATCACTACTCCTAAATTGATACACTGTTTGAAGCATCTGGTGCCAGATGCCCCAACTGTCTAGTCTACCAAGATGAACTCCTTGATCAACAGGTTCCTCTGGTATGGAAAAGCCCTTGGTACATCTGACCCAAGCTCCCTGCTCATTGTCAATGGTGTGAGTGGTCCCTGTCCTGGTTTTATGCTTACATTGTTGCATTCCATGACTCTCACACATTATGTTGTCTTTCCTCTCATTCTGCTTCCTAGCTCTTGTGGTTGGGGCTTGAGACAGATATGTGGAGTACCCCATGGCACTTTTATTCTCTGTACCCTAGGCACATAATCAGCAGGAGTTCCACCCTGCCAGTGTTGATCAAGGCAAGGAGGAAGCTGGAGCATTTTTGTGCTCTTCTGTGACACCCCTTCACGTGCCCTCCCCAGAATAATCAGCATATCACTACAGGAAAATAACCATCTGTTGCAGGGACTGGAAAGATAGGGCGTTTGAAAAGCTGCTGGATTTATTTCAGATCCTTTATGTCCATGTATACTATATGATAACTGCAAATGGAGGTACCTTGTTGCAGAGGGATTTCTAGAATTCTTGCAATTTCAGAATGTGGTAGATTATTTCTTAGGTCTCAATTCCTTAGTGTTCTGATTTTGCCCCAAAGATGATGCAGTGGTGGCTGGTTACTAGTAATGGGATGGTGGGGTGCATTTATCAGGATATTCTTAACAGTCTTTCGACCCCTCTGCAAAGGTCAGACAGACAAGGGAATAGGCTCTCCAAACATAAGTATACCGGATGGGGTTGGTTATGAGCTTTGACCCATGCCTCCTATCTGGATTCCACAAGTCTGCTGCTTTAAAATAAGGTCATGTACAACTGGCACAGAAGCCTTGGTTAGCTTCAAAATTTGATCTGATGTCCCATGGCTAGTGTTGGAAGTGTTAACACAGAAGAGCTGATTTAATGCATATCATATGGTCCTGTAATAAAATTACTTGATTCTAGCAGGATGTTCTCCACTGTTATGTTAATATTCTGCACATAACACACCTGCCAGTTCCCCTTGTATTTATTGGCCATTCCACCACCTTCTGTAGCTATCATAAGTTCAAAGTTCAAGTGGATTTTAATGGTGAGTGTGGAGGCCAAGCAAATGCTCCTCTGCAGTTGGAGGATGGAGAGGGTGCCTGCGGTTATGCAGTGGTTGTCAGATGTCCAGAAACTGGATGTTTAAGCCAGAATATTACACTATTCTGACAGAACTATGGTTGCCTATGATAAGTTTTGGGCCCTTTGAACAAATTACATGCTCATAGATCCAAATCTGGCAGCTGGACTGTTATACCCCTCCCAATTCCTTTTGAGATTTCTCACCACTGCCCAATTTCCTTTCTTCCCTCAGTCTGCTTTTCCCCTCATCCTTCTCCTTCTCACCAGTGTTGGTTTTGCTCAGTCCCATTGTCCCAAGACCATTCATGGTCAGCAAGGTTTCAGTTCCTTTTGTGACATGATATTTGTATATGTTTAAAACCTAGGCAATATATATGGGCTGTTCAATATATTTGTACTCTTACATTTTCAGTGCATTGATTCTGTGGTACTATTGTACCTTTTGTGGATTTGCATAACTGTATGTATCCTTGTATTCTTTTGGAAATTTATAACATTGTTTAAATGTAAAAAAAAAAAGCTATCCTGCTTTCAGTTTCCCATGACTCAAAAGATTGTCAATGTTTAATTGGCTGGCTCCAGGCTGAGAAAAAGGGCTACTACAGTACGTCACACTGAGAAGTCCTACGAAGAACTAAACATGCCTGTGACTTGTTACTCTATTTTATGTTTGCTTGCACGCATATGCAAGAAACATAGTGTGATGATCCAAAATGCAGTGCCGTACAGTTGAAAGGAGAGCACCGCCTCTCCCCACACACACTGCCGCACATGCACATTGCATGCTCATGCGGTCCCACCTCCCAAGCACACACTGTATGGCTGACGGGGTGCCCAATCCCCGTCAGCTCTACTGTCCCCACAGTCTGTATGGCCAGCGGGGCCCCAATCCCCGTCGGCTCTACTGTCCCCCAGACTATCGGGTGCCACCCTGGGAGCCCACCCCAGTGTGGCAATAGGTCCTATGGCCAACGAGGGTGCCCAATCCCACATCATCTCCACTGCCCCCAACAGCCTTCCAGCTGCAACACTAGAGCCCACCCAGCATGGCAAACATCCTGTGTAGTCCAAATAAAAAACCTGAAAGAAAAAACCTTCCTCGCTGCTGTCTTCATGCCCCTCTCCACCTTCACCCACCCACTGCGCACCCTGTCTCCCCCACCCCACCTCACCCCATACTTACCTCCGGACTCGGTGCGGCGAGTCTTGATGGACCAGGAACTGCGTCTGACTCAAAGCCGACGAATTGAAATGCCGATAAGCTGTATAATGTAATGAATAGGGTTTTTCAACTTTGCTACATATCTCAGGCATTTTTGGAATTTTGGCACCAAATTTTCAACATGGGGTTTTTGGGACCCCTCCTCATGAATTCGGTCACTGTCACGGCGTTAATGAGGGCTGAAGGGTGATTTCCAGTCACTGTGAGAAATCACCTTGGGATGGATTAACGAAATGACTGTGCCAATGTTCATAAGGTGGCTCACAAAGCCTATGTTGAAAATTTGGTGAAAAATCCAAAATGACTGTTTTACGAGCGTGTTGCACTGTTCTTACACATGCTCGTAGGTTCGCGAATTTTCAATATTTTCACCCAGATTTTCAACATTGCCATTTGACTACACTTCCTTATGAGTAGCATAGCTGCATTCTTCACATCTCACCCAAAATGTGTTTCCGGCTGCGATGTAGCGCATAATGGCGAGTTGGTGTGCGAAATCAATGTTTGGGACACATTAAGAAAATCACAGTGACACTGTTCATGAGCAGAGGTGTTAAAATGGCTATCTTAAAATTTGGTGAAAAATTCCCAAAATGACTATTTTACAAGCATGCGTTGAGCTGTTCCTACCATGCTCGTAAGTTCACAAATTTTCAATATTTTCACTCCAGATTTTCAACATTGCCATTTTACCACACCTCCTTATGAGCAGTATAGCTGTCATTTCTCATTTCTCACCCAAAATGTGTTTCCGTGCATGTAGCGCACAATGGCACAGTCGGTGTGCGAACTCAATGTATGGGACACATTAAGAAAATCACAGTCACACTGTTCATGAGCAGAAGTGTTAAAAGGGCTATGTTAAAAATTTGGTAAAAATTCCCAAAATGACTGTTTTACGAGTGAGCATTGCGCAGTTTCACACACCCTCATAAGTTCATGAATTTGTAATATTTTCAGTCAGATTTTCACCAGTGGCATTTTACACACTTCCTTATGAACAGTAAAGCTGTCATTTTTCACAACATGGCCGAAATGTGTTTTCACACTTTCAGCACAGAAATGCGTGGTCGCTGTGGGAAATCATTGTTCGGGACAGATAAAGAAAATCACAGTGGCACTGTTCATGACCGGAGGTCCTAAAATGCCTGTGTTGACAATCTGCTGTAAACAATTCCCAAACTAATTATATTACGGGTGCACATTGCACAGTTTCTATGCATGCTCGTGGCTTCACCAGTTTTTTAATATTTTCACTGCAGATTTTCAGAATTGCCATTTTTTACACTCCCCATGAACAGTACAGCTGTCATTTTCACATCCTGCTCAGAATGTGTTTCGCACCTGTGATGATAAATGGCATAGTCACTGTGCAAAAGCAGCTTTCAGCTAACAAACTGATATTGCCACTGTTCATGAGGTGGGGGTCACAAAAACCCATGTTGAAAATTTGGAGTGAAAATACCAACGAATGCCTGAGGCGTTAGGGTTTCCGACCATAACACCCTACCCTGTAGAGAATGACAGGCATCAGGGCTGAGACTTGGGATTGTCACCTGCAATGCTCATACCATTCCACCCCACCCACACCCTGCAGCCACTGAGAGGCATCGAGGTGTGCCTTGGACTCTTCGCCCCAAAGTTCACCCCATTCTCCTATACCGCACCCATCTTACAATATTTCCTGATGGAATGGGTGCGCATAAGGCCAAAGACCCCAAGGCACACCATGACACTTGTCGGTGTCTGCACGGTAGGGTGTGGTGAAATGGCGTGGCTGCTATGCCTGATGACCCAAAGGACACTCCAATGCCTGTCACTATCTGCAGGGTGGTGATGGGGTTGTTCAGTTCAATACTTCACTGCCATTCCTATTATGCAGCTCTGTAACTCCTATACTACCAATGCCAATGCCAGCAAGCAAACATTCGGCATTGACAAATGCTTGTTTCATTGTGATTTGCACATATTATACATAATACTGTTCATTAGGCAGTGTCTGTAATTGTGCATTTCTTTAAAATGTGACTTATTGTCAAAGCAGTTGTGTAGTAACCCTTGCTTCAATGCTTTCATAATGAGGTTATTGATATTTGATTGTAATTATAGATTGAGGGAGCACTCCCGACCAATCAGAATGCTTCTTTCCCTGTACTTGAGACACTCTTATTCTGTGAAGACCATTTCATGCATATGTCCTGAAATGGGCACATTACCGAACAGTTTTTAAAATATATTATTGATTGAGCTCAATAAATAATATATTAATATATCCCTGTTTGCCACTCATTCTGATATCAGGGTGGTTTCACTTGCCTTCAACTTGAGTCAGAACAGCTCAGCTTCACTTTGCTGTTCTCACTCCAGCAAAACACATGTGAAACCACTCTAATACATCAATGAGTGGCTCTGGGGACATATTAAAATATAAACTACAGTATCTGTACACACATAATCCTGTCATGCTTGATGAGATTAATTATCAATAAAAGCTTGTATGCTATAAAGTAATTACCCAACACAGAAGAAAAGTTTAGAATATATGTGGAAAGCAGTTGTTAAGTTGTGCTGGAGCTCCATATAAGCAATATAAGAAAAATAGCAGGACAAGAGGACACAGAATGAGATTAGAGGTAGGCCGATTAAGCGGTAATGTGAGGAAGTCCTTTTCACAGAAAGGGTGGTGGATGCATGGAATGGCCTACCTTAGGAAGTGGTGGATATGAATACGGTGCAGGTCTTCAAACAGGCATGGGATAGGCATAAGGAGCAATACAGATGAGTATGAATAGATAGGCCATTGACAGAGCAAAGGCCGATGGCACATTTATAAGGTAGAAAAGAAATAGGCAGACTGAATGGGCCTTGAGGGCCTTATCTGCCATCAACTTCTATGTTTCTATGTTCTATGTTTCCATTACTGAGAGTCTGCACTTGAAAATATATGATCATTTGGTGTGCTGTACTAAAAGCTATGGAGAGATATTGAATTCTTATGAAAGAGTTCCAAGACATTTGATTAGACATAACACTTTTTTATTTCACTTCAACTGCTAAGAAACTAAGAAAAAATTTTGTGGTGTGGGGTGGAGCATGGCAATGATTAATCTACTGTTAAATATAATGTATTAGTAAGTCTTAATTGCAGCACATCTTTTCTGAACATCACAGGAAACACTGTTGGAGTGTCTTTGTTCCTCAAGGGATTCTTTCCATGGAATTCTGCTCCAGAAATAGTTCCATGTTTTGACCATTTCTCTGAGCATGTCTAATGTCAATGGTTTAATGAAGAATAACTTTCGTATTTCAAGTAGAATTCCTAAAATGTTTTATAGTAAATGATTAGCCTTTGCACTTCATATAGCCTGTACACCTTTGTGGTGAAACTCAGTGTTCTGGCATCAACAACCCGATGTTTGATGTATGTAATATCAAAACTGTGATTTGTGGCTTTTAAAATGTCTGTGTCATTCTAACTGCCTGAATGTTCCAACTACTCAGCAGCATCTTGAGAAACATGCCTGCTTGATTCATGTTTTTCTGACAAGGAAATATACAGTATTTCTTCATCTATAGTCATATTAAACACTCTAAACATTGTTTCTGGCCATACTGTGTATTATATGAGTAAAACCATATACAGTATTTTTATTGTAGATTACAAGGCTTTTGATTCCATTTGAGGTTATGGTGTCTTTCACAAACTACTCAAGCTTCGTACTTGTGGGTTGTGATTCTAGCAGATGAATTCTTTTATGGCATAACCATCTTGTATTTCACAGCTTATTATCATTTATTTTATGTAAGGTTCCTTCTGTCTAATTTATTAAGTAAATGTATTCCATATAACCATTCTGGTGAAGTAACAAGAAACTGAATCAAATCCACTCAGACACTTGATAGGCAAAAGCCCATTAATCTGCCCTTCTGTTGCAAATCCTCATTACTATACCTTGATACAAGTCCTCCCTGGCTATCTATAAAAATACTATGATTGATATAGATTTGGCACTATCATTAGTCCCCAATCATGCAAATCTAGTACTATTAACATTTTCTAGTAGCTGTGCAGTACTGTTTATAACAAAAAGGCACATAATGCATACAGTGAGTAATAATTAACATTTTTGCTAATTAAGGCTTTGGTTTGCACGATGCAAAAGCAATCAGGTGACACAATCAGGTGATCTTCATGCAGAGCTGCAGGGGACTGCGCAGACCGGTGAGTAAGGGCTGCACACTATGTCCCAGGGGGTTGCGGTGGCTGCACTGGTGGTGGGAAAGGAGGACAAGCAGAAAGGGTTATAGATTCCTGAGTCAGGGACAGCCACATCGGGGCCAGGACTGATTGGACTGTGCCTGGGTGTCTCGGCCAATTAAAGGCCAAGGCGCCATCTTTTAAACTCATGGCTGGGATTTAGGATCAAGCCCAGCCACATCAGACATCTTCACACAGAGCTAATATAGAGCTAATATAATATGGCTAATATAATATTTGTCCTGCCCACCCACCCTGGCCCCAACCTCTATTAGATGCACAGAGGAGGAGGGGCCAGGTGGCGTAGGTCACTGATTGGCTAGGTGGTATATAAAGGTTTCAGGGATCTGGGGAGGGGATACTGGGTGTGCCATATCTGCAGCTATGAATCTTTACTCTTGGAACTGTGAGAGGCTGAAACTCTGTTCACTCTTTTAACTGAACTATTAGGGCTGAAGCCTGGTTTACTCATTTTTACCTTGTTTTGTAGGTTGGTTCTAGGGCTGTGTTTAACTTTGTAGAACTGTGAGGGCTGAAACTCTGTTCATTCATTTTGACTGGAACTGTTAGAGGAGGAAACTCTGTTAAATCATTTCTACCTTGATTAGTAGCTTGGTTCTAGGGCTGTGTTTCAAATTTCACTGATATTATACCCATCCCCAGTATGGCTGCCTGGAGAGGGTGTTGGGGACATACCTGGGGAATAGACCTGGCAAGAGGGCGTCCAAATATGTTTGGTGAGGGTCCCAGTAGGAGGCTCCACCACCAGGGCAGGCATCTTTGGCAGAGTTATAGGGTGTACTGGCTGTGGGCCGTGATGGTACTAAACTGGGCATGGAGAGAGGAGGTTGCCCAGTCTGAAGGCAGTTATTGCAAATCAGGAGAGAGATTAACTGGGTAAGAATGAGACTGGAGGAGTTGAGGGGTGAGATGAACGTGTCTGGGAGGGCTATGGGGGCAGGTGGGCAGTGATAGAGCGAGACCTGGAAACGATTCGTCAGACAGGAGGGATGAACTTATGAAGTGTGGAATTGTAGCAAGGGTGCATCTGCCAGGGAGGAAACCAGTAGAGAAAACAATCCAAAGCATAGAAGAATGGAGAGTAACAGGAAGGTTGGGACTGACAGGTGGCAGCCTATAGGTGGTGGCCATCAGAAATCAGGATGAAAACAAAAGGTTAGCATTGCATGCTACAATACATTTGAGCCATTACGTAGTTAGGTGGGGAAGAAGGGGTGAGGAGTGTTGAGGGGATAAGGAGGGTCTGGTGGAAGTGATTGGGGTAGTTGGAGGGGAGATAGGTAAGGGAAACTCAAACAAGTGAGCTAGCAGGGAAGAGGCAAATTAAGTGTCAAGCAGGGAGGGGGATAACCAGCAGAGGGCAGAGGTGATGGCTGAGGCACACCTGGTGAGAAAGGAGGAGAAATAGAGTCAGGAGGGTAGCTCCTTGAGGGGAGGACCATATCAGAGAAGGGTCTGAAGGTAAGAAGAACCTGCAGGGTGGCATGGAAGAGGGAAACAGGATTGTGGAGGGGGCCAGAGGGGAATGGTGATAGGAGTGCACTGTTGGAGGGAGAGGCTAGGTTTCAGGAGCTGGGGAGGTCAGAGAGGAAGGAGTGGCTGGTGTGATGGAGATAGAAGGAGGCTATAAAGGGGGAACCGGGAACTCAGTCATACTGTAAAAGTGCCGCAAGAAGGGTAGGACAACAAGGGGTTCTCTCACAGGAGGCCAGAGGACAACTAGGGGAGAGACTCAGGTAAGGGGGCGGGGTTGGATCAGGGCACAAAAGGAGGTAAGCCAAAGGATGAGGAGCACCAAGATACACCTGCTGGGGACTCCATGATTAGGGGTTTTCATTGGGAGAGGCAGGGAGGAAAAATCCAGTCAAGGTAAGGTAGTGGATATTTCCAGTCTGACGGTGCATAGGGCAAAGTTCGTGGTGTATGAGCTGGCAAAGGACTGTGAAGGATCACCGGTTCCTGGTGCATCTGGGGACAAATGATATAGAGGAAATAGTGTGCTGAAAATTCAGGCACGGTTCCATGAACTGGCCAGAGTCTGTCAGGACAATGGATGCACATTCTCCTTCTCAGAAATACTGCCAGTGCCAAGGGCCACTGTGGAGAACAAACAGAAGATCAGGGAGGTCAATGACTGGCTCAAGCAGTGGGAGAACCACAGGGATTGGGGTGTTGGGGACTGGGGGTTGGGATGACAAGGGACTGTATGCCCAGGATAGGCTTCACCTAAATCGAGCAGGAAGGAAGTTCTAAACAGAGGATGATTGATTTCATTCAGGCTAGATGGAGTTTAAACTTGTAAAGGGGAGGGCGAATGGTGGGGATGGTCTGACCATACATTTCACATGTAAGCCTGGCCTTCAACCTCTAGTAGTGGGGTAGGATGGTCACATGGGGAAGAAGGTACCTTAGGGAGGACGGTGGGGGATGTATAAAAGGTTCAGGGAGGATATGGTAAAGGGGAGTAGGGACAAAGGATAGGTGGTGGTGTTAACAAATGCCAGGAGCCTGGGGAACAAGATACCACAGTTCCAGGCCATGCTGGTTGAGGGTGGGGCGGATGTAGCAGTGGTCACAGAAGTTTGGGCCACCCTGGCCATGACTGGGATCTTAATCTGAGTGGATACACTGTGCTTAGGAAGGATAGAAAGGTGGGTGGGGGTGGAGCAACTATGTTCATTAGGGATTCCTTTGTGATTATTAGGGTAGAGGAAGTGGAGGGCAATGTGGAGGCCTTATGGGTCACCTTGCAACCACCGCAAGAGGCGAGGTCAAAATAGGGGTAGTATATAGGCCCCTAGGGCTGGCAGAGGATCTGGAGGAGTGTCTGCTGGCTAACATAAAGGGCCAGTGTGGGACGGAAGGGAGGGGTAGTGTTGATGGGGAGCTCGATATGCCACCTACTGATTGGGGAACTATGACGTCCACTCTGACCAGGGAGCAGAGGTTGCTGGATGGCTTCTTGCACTTGTTCCTCACTCAGCAGGTGATGGATCCAACGAGAGTGTCGTGTCCTGGATGTAGTTCTTGCAGATGAGGATCTTGTAAGGGATCTAGTTGGGAGAATCCCTGGCTGGGAGCCGACCACATACACGTCGGGTTTCAGCATAACTTGGGGGGTTAGTTCCAGGATGATTACAGTGGATTTTAGTACGCTGACTTTAGGAGCATGGGTGAAATTCTAAAGGGCACTTGTGGGGGATAAAATCAGGGATGGATGTAGAAGGCAGATGGGAGATCATAAAGCGGGGGCTGCAGGAGGCCACCAGATCCTGAGCAAGAGTGAGCGCAAGGGGCTAGGTGCTTGAAAACCATGCTGGTACTCCAAGAAGGTCCAGGAAGTGGTAATGGAGAAGAGGGCTGCCTACAGTAGGTACAAAACTCAAGAAATGGGATGGATAGGGAGAACTACCATCTTGCAGCCAGAAAAGTCACCAGGGTGGTGAGGAGGGGCAAAGGCCAGAAAATAGCAGAGGCTTAGTGGGGATACAGGGAGGGAAAGGGTTTCTTTAGAAATATTGGAGAGCGGAGGAAGGTCAAGGGTTAGGTAGGTTGAGGACAACTGGGGGTGGGTGGAAGGGGCTGGGGAACAGGCGGAGGTACTGAATGAGTACTTTGCCTTGGTGTTCACTAGGAGGAGGCTGGGAGTCTTACAAAAGGAGCAGCCAGACTTTAGAAGGGCAGCAGGCATGCTTGCTGGGCACCTGCTGCTGAACAAGCCATTGGGAGGGGTAACTCGGGGGTATGGCATCAGGTTGGATCTGCTGAAGGAGGGGAGGGACCGATGTTGCTGTCCCATCGACGAGTGTAGGAAGCTCTTAAGTCCCTAAAAGGACAAATCTCCGGGCGGATCGCATACATCCCAGAGTTCTGTGGGGCTGGCAGATGATACTGTGACACCTCTAGTGGATTTCTTTAACATGTCGCTAGAGAGGGAGGGTGCCCAGGGATTGGAGGCAGGCTCATGTTGTGCCCATCCAAAAGGGGATCAAGAGAAGTGCAGAAAACTATAGATCCATTAGTTTGATGTCAGTGGTGGGGAAGATAATGGACAGCATACTTAAGGAAAGACTGGGGAGGAGTTCTTGGAGGAGATGGGATACCTGGATAGTCAGCAGCATGGGTGTGTGCCAGGTAGATCATGTCAAACTAACCTTGTGGAGTTCTGTGAGTGGGTGACATCAGCATTCAACAGGGAGATAAGTGGATGTACTGTTCCTGGACTTCAGCAAGGGGTTTGATTTGGTCCTCACAATGTCCTACTGGAGAAGCTGAAGGATGGTGATAGGACCACTGATGGTCAGATGGATAGGAAATTGGCCTGCTGGGCACACTCAGAGGGTAGTGGTCGCGGGGAGGTCTCATCTCCTAGGAAGGTCATTAGTGGGGTCCCACAGGGCTCAGTTCTGGGTCATACAACATCTCTGATATCAGAGAAGATATTGTGTGTGAAATTAGTCTCTTTCATGATGACTCTAAACTGGGTGCAGTGGTAGAGGGGAAGAGGGTGGTTGGCAATGCAAGGAACCTGGATACTGCGGATAGGTGGCCCTGCACCTGGAAATTGAAATTTAACTTCTCCAAGTGCAAGGTGCTACATCTTGGGCAGGTAACACAAACATGTGTACACTTTGGGGTGGGATGAGTTGCAGGCCACACAGGGGAGAAAGACCTGGGAGTCCTGGTGAATGTCAACATGAATAATTCAGAGCAGTGCAGGAGGGCTGTGGTAAAGGCAAATAAGATGCTGGGTTGCATCGCAGGGAGATTACCTCAAGGAACAGGGAAGTGATTCATCCACTTTACAGCAGCCTCGTTAGACCACACCTTGAGTACTGTGTGTTGAGTACTGAGGCCGCACTTATGGAGGAACATCCAACTCCTGGAAAGGGTACAGAGGAGAGCAACCAAAATGATCCAGGGCCTGGGATATGACATAGGTGGAGAGACTGGAGGAGTTCAGCCTGTTCTTGCTGGAGGAGAGGAGGGACATGGGGGCATGATTGAGGTCTTCAAGTACCTTAAGGAGGTCAATAGGATAAACCAAGATAGGATTTTTGGATGAAGGAGGGTGGGATCACCAGAGGACACAGTTGGAAGCTTGATGGTGGGAGGATTAGGGGAAAGGAGGAGGAGATACTTCACCGAGAATATGGTGGAACCGTGGAATGCTCTGCCCGGGAGTTGGTGCTGGCTTCTATGGTGGAGAGGGTGGGACAGGTATAGGCAAGAAGTGAAACAGAGGATGGCTTGCATGGGGGAGGTTTGAGGATGGACAAACAGGAAAGGAGCCAGGGTGATGGCTACGTACCCACTCAGGGTACTGAAGCATGAGCCGACTGATAGACCATGAGGCCTACTCTGCTGGCGATGTTGGTATGTTTGACACCTATAATTATTGCATTTTTTTCCCTTTACCCACTTGAGACTTTAACTGCTAAGAAAAATGTATGTTTTATTTCTGATTCTAGTGGAGTAACTGTTAGATTACCATGTATGAAATTAGGAATTGTAAACATGATAAAAAGTCACAGATGGAAGTTAAGTTAAACATATCATTCTTTCAAGCCGAATGTTATTTTTGTTTTTGTACAGAAGGCATGTCTTACACTGCAATTTGGAAATTGATTTAAGGATGGACAAAGTGTCTGAAATTTACCTGAAGTGCCAATTCACTAAATACAAGAAGTTTTACAGTGACGTTGCCATTTGTTTCACTGAACTGAAAAACATTAACTTGCAAAGTGGCCACTTTGTTGAACAAATGGCCACTTCATGGCAAAAACTTCACAACTTCAGCTAAGTCAATTTCTAGGGTCAGTGAAAATGGATCTATGATGCTGCTTCAACGACATCTTTGTGATGCAACTGTACAGTGAGGGATTTATGTTGACCTCAAATTGCGGTTGACAAAAATCCATCAAGAGAAACTCTTTGTTTTTAACTGGGGCTTCACCCCTTAACACATGTGGGGCTCCACCCCAGCACCCCCTGTATTTAAGATTATCAACTCCAAGTCAGAGTTGATTAGGGAAGGGTGTAAGACCCCAAAAGCAGTTCCACAGGTACATTACAGCTGCAACATTGTGAGGAGACTGTGCATATGTGATACTTGCACATGCACAGTTAGTGTCGGTGGCCATCTTGGGCATGGCAGCCATCACTTCACGCAGTTGTGCAAACAAAGTAGTGTGCTGCGAAGGGGGTTTGTTTATACAGCCCACAGAGGGAAGGGCCATGTAAACACAACCTTCTGGAACTGTGCCTAAGCACTGTGGAAGCACTCCAGAGTGCTATCCAGTGATGTGCTTCCACAGTGCCCTTTCCAGATGATGGCAATAGATCTGCTGAGCTCTGCCCTGCAGCTGTAAAAACTGTGATAGCTAAAGACAAGCAACTTACTATAATAATTTATTAAGTATGTCAAGGAAATTGGAGGATATAATTATAAGAACACTTTTTAACCACATATCATAGAACACAATTACAAAAGCTAGACAGTGTTGCCTTGTATCTCAAGTGCAGATCTGTCAACTTGGAGAACTAGGTTTGAATCCAACATAGCCACTTACTGTGTAACCTTAAGCAACTAATGTAACTTTGATTTTTTGATGAACAATTATCCACATCACTATGTTGTTTCACAGACCATCTACACACGAAACATAATAATTTGTGGTCAAAGGGACTCACTGTCCATTGAGCCCCCAATACTTCATAACCAGGGACTCTAACACATAGGTCCAAAGGGAATAATTTAATTCATTATTTGTATGAAACACCTAGTAAAACTGCTAAAGTAAATCAACCACTAGCTCCTTCGTGGTCTCTCTTGGTGGCATGAACCTGTGAGTGCTGGGTGAAAGAGACAGAGAGAGGAGGACAGGAAGAGAGAGAGGAAGAGGAGAGAGAGAGAGAGAGAGAGAGAGAGAGAAATGCAAGTACCTTCTTCAGTACCTATCAACCAATATAAAGCAGCTAATATATTTTATTAATGTTGGTATATTATTTTGATGGCTGTTCCAAAGGAGACCAGACCATAAAATGGCTAATAAGCAGATTAGCAGCAATAAGAGCCCACCCACCTTACTCATGTGATGCAACTGCATTGCATGTCCCAGTGTACTGTGATATGGTTCACTACCTGATCAAACCAGTGATAATGATTTCTACTACTTCTTTTACTCAGCATCATCTTTTAAACATAAAATGACCACCACTCAGGCAGTCACATCGGGTCAGGTGCAGTTAATAATAAAATAAACAGTATGCCATTACTGAGTACACCAGCAACACACATAATACATCCTTCCTTGTTCCAAGAAGTGATTTCAACCAGTGCCAAGTACTTAAGTATATATGTAATATAAAATATAATCTCAGCCCAGACAGTCTCTATTACAAAATGTAGTATTACATCATACTACAAATAATGAATGAATTAACTTTCTGTAGTATCATTTTCTCTGTAAAGTAATTGCAAAAAAATGTCTATGGAGAGATGTGAAAATATTTCATCCAAAGAAGAGCATTCAGGTTTCAGCTAAGCCATCTGTTGTAATAAAAACAGTAACTATAGTTTTAACATCATACTAAAGTACAGTCAGGAGATAAAATAATATTCATACACAGTTTCTGACAAATAGCAGTAGTAGCAGTAGGCAACAGTATGCTACCTTCCAGATCAGGTAAGTAGTACTACCCAGTAAGTCTGGGGCATGGAATACACTTGCTTGCTGTACAATACAGACTCAGGTTCCACTGATGTTATCATTGTTATTATTATTTATTTCTATGTGCTCACTGTGTTCATTCAACTAATCCTGGCCTGGCTTTTGCTGACCTGACTTGTTGCCACTGCCTCATGCATCCCTCATGTATTAATAAGTAGGCACTATTCACAAAATATTTTTATCACAGGCACAATGGGAGAGACTGTTTCATTGAGATAGCCTGCTTAGAGTTTGTATGTGAATATTTCATACAGGTATCATATTTGAAATGAACGTGAGGAATACTGACGCTCAAAAACGAACACTCAGAGTTGTCTGGTGACAAACAGAATCCTGTGTAATTAATAATGATACCAGGTGAACAAATCAATTTGTCTGAATAAACAGTAGTTGGAGGGCATTTCATGTACAGTGCTTCATTGTAATTTGACTAAAGTGGGCTAAATATTTTGTTTGGATTCCCAATACGTCAAAGGATCAACATTCCTATCGATATTAGGATCTATACAGCTCAACAATGGTCTGTTCTGAGGTTTCATAAGAAGAAGTGGATAAATATGTTACAGTGATATCTTATAAGTGACTCCAGAGACGTGAAGCTGAACTGTGGAATCATGGGAAAGTATTATTTTGGATAGTGGTAAAGAAGATCCTGCTGCTGTAGCTGCACAAAAGTGGGAAAAAATGGTGGAACATGGGAGAAAAGGCTGCCTGCTTCTATAGTATACTGTGTTTGTGTTTGAAGAAGATTTCAAATCTGATGATATACTCTATTCCATATTAGCATGCACTTCATCAGTTATTTCTAGTTTTCTCAATAGAAACATAATCATCATCATTCAATAGTTGTTCTGATTTGTATTGTGGGTCCAAGATTTTTGCTTTAATGTAGTTGTCAAGCTGAAGCATTTACATAGTTTTTCATCTGCATCAACTTTTTGATCATGCATCTGGTTATATATTTTGTTTTCTGTTGGGCAACTTGTTTGTGTCAGCACTAGTGGTGGCATATGAGATGGAATTGTCTGGGTTCTCTAAATTTTCCTTTATCAGATTCAATCAGAATTTTAACATTTTGTTAAAGGTATCACCTGGCTCAGAGCTGCTATGTTTGCACTCACCTCTCTAGTGATTTCCTCAAATTGCTGGAGGAATAAAATTACAAACTTCATCATGGACCACTGCAATGGTGTGATATAGGTGTCTGCATCAACAATTTGATTTTCCAAGGTGCACTGTCTGACAGTTTTCTTTTGTTCTAGCAGCCTTTGAAATATAGAAAAGGTCAAATTCCATGTGGACAACAGTCTTGGATTAGTGTATGCAAAGGTATTTTGTACTCCTCCTGTATATTTTCAAATAAGTGATGGGCTTTGCTTAATTGATTGAAATGAGTGCAGATTCTGTTTATCAATGCTAATAAGAGCCTTAGGAACCTATATTCAAAACTTAGTGCAGCGAAGCTAACCAATTGTTTGGCATTAGCGCTGGAATAGCGTGGAGCCGATATTCAAAGGACCTATTAGGCGCTTAACTGCAGTAGTGTGGGGCTAACCAATAATGTATGACAGGGGCAATGTGAGGGGTGGGAACCTGCATACACGTGCTATGGGATCTTCAGAGCCAGAGTGCCACACTAGTACACATAGCGCCGCTAGCTATCACCTATAAAGGCTGTCTTATCCCAGGGCAATACACAGAGGGGAGGGACCACACCAGGAAGTGAAAACGGCAGCAGTGCTGAATGCTGTGTTGCTGTAACTGATGGTAGCAGTAGTGGAGGAGGAGGATGAGGGGTGGGAGCAGGGACAACATGGGCGCAATGCAGGCCAAAGAGACAGTATGCTGCACACAGGTGGTACTGGCCCAGGGTCTCCTTCAAGACCCTGCCAGATGAGCACATCACCAGCGGTACAGGATGAACAAGGGTATGTTGAAGAAGCAATGTAAACTCTTGCATGAGCAGCTGCAGTCCAACACCAGACTCAGCCATGCCATGACAGTTGAGAAGGTGACAGCGGTGATGTGCTTCCTAGCCACAGGCACATTCCAATGGGGACACCACAGGGTATTGCAGTCTGCCACCTCACGCCTCCTGACCCAGTTCCTTGATGCTTTCCTGCCACATGCTGGTGATTTTATAGTATTCCCCAGCATGGCAGAGAGCACAGAAAATGCAGCAGTTCCATCGAGCTGCGCACCTACCAGCAATACTTGGTGCCATTGACTGCACCTATGTCCACATCCATGCACCACCTGGTAATGACAGTGAGGTATAGGTGAAGAGGAAGGGTACCACTCCATCAATGCCAGGAGGTGTGCGATGCAACTGTGTGTATCAACAATGTCTTTGCATAGCACCCTGGCAGTTCCACGATGCCTTCATCTGGCACCAGTCCTGGCTGTGTCAGGCCTTTGAGAAGGAAGGATACTCAGTGAGCACCTAGCAAATGAGTATCAGCATGCAAGGCACACACAGACCACAACAGGGGCAGGGATAGGCAAGGAAAGGCAAGGAAGGAGCTTGGGATAGCAACACAGGTGGTGCACTACAGCAAGGGCAGACAGCTGAACAACAACACTAACAGGTGCACATCTCTCAACAAGGGACAGCGCCTATCCTTGTGACCCTGGATGCTGACTCCGGTACCGGCTGGCCACAGTGGCCAATGAGATGTACAATGAGGCACATCCTGCCACTAGGAACATCATAGAGAGTGTTTGGCATACTTAAGATGTGCTTCAATGCCTAGACACTTCGAGGCAGTGCTCAACAGTATAGGCCTCAGAAGGTATGCCATATCATTCTAACGTGTTGTATGCTTCACAACATGGCAATGAACCATGGGATATAGGCACCTGAACCTGAGGAACAGGCCAACAGTGACCCAGAGCCAGCGGTCATAGGGGTAGTGGAGAAACTCGAGAGGAGAGATCCTCGAATGGCCCGCAGGGCCCTGAGCCAGGTCCTCCATCATCAGGACACAGTTGCAGGCCACAAGGTGAATAAAGACAGCACAGCAACAAGGAACAGTACAGTGGATATGAATTTAATATGTACAGACAACCACAAGCGTGATGACAACCAAAAGCATGTGAACAACACAGTGGGAGTGATATTTTCGTGACATCAGTGTGAACTGTGGGCGTGCAGGACACACAAGTGACAAGAGTACACAGCCATGGCATGGTGAAGCGGGTGATGCCTGAAGTGTGGCAGCAGGGTGGGAAGGGCCACCATGGCTGTGCATGTGTGAGCGTGCAAGTGACAGTGTGTGTGTGTGTGTGTGTGGTGCTTGTAGCGCTGGCTGATGCATGTGCATGTGTGCAGGCATGCGTGTACATGCATACATGTGGATGCTAACTGTGCACATGTGCATGGCAGCCATGCCTATCACTGGCGGCTACCACCACGCACAAGATGCTCACCATGTGTGGGACACACAGCCAGGGTGCTCTGAGTCAAGGATATGTTCGGGGAGGACTGCTGTGAGGCTGGGAGGGTAGTACACCTGCACCCACACTGACCAGCAGAGTCAGACAGGGTGGCACCCATGGCACCGCTGGGTGCCGGCCGATGCAGTGGTGCCAGTGCCCGTTCTTCAGCCATGTGGGCTGCCCTTGGGCTCTTGTGCCATGGGCATGCTGTCCCCCATGTACAGCCTGCTGCCACCCATGCACCCCACGCAGCACTGTAGTGAGATCAACCACAGCAGTTGTGAGGCCCACAAAGCCATTCTCAAGAGTGGCCACCACGCACCCCAACCTGTCCTCAGCCCACTGTTCCACCAATGCAAAGCCCAGGGACACTGTCTCCTGCATCTGCGACAGCTCATGCCTAAACTCACGCCGCAGGCCATGCAGGTCCATCTGGGCCTCATGCTGGGATGAGGGTGGTCTGAAGCAGAGGGCAGGTCCCTGGGGCATCTGGCTCCATGCCAGTGGCATCGCCATTGGCAACTGGTGGTTGTGCCTGCTGCACGATGGGCTGGAGATGCTGTGGTAGCAGCTGAATGTCCTGCTGCTGCAGGGCACCTGTGGTGTGCTGTGTTCCCGCGTGCCCTACACCCCACCCCATGGATGATGCCGCAGCATGTCCAGCAGTGCACACATTGCACCCTCATGGCCCACCACTGGCTGGACTGGTCCACTGAGGCAGGCATGGTCAAGCCCACCCATAGCACCCGTGATGTGGACTGCAGCATGCCTCACCCCTGAACTACCCACAACAGGCCCCTCCACAGGCAGGAGGTAACCATTCTCAGACACATCTGACCCCATATCACTGGTGACCATGAAGAGGATCACCTAGCCCCCACTGAGATCCTCCATCTGGGCATCCTCCAGGGCTGCAATGTAGTCCAGGTCCCCACCTGTATTGGAGCCGCCCCGGAGGTGTAACCATGTCCATTAGTGTGCCACACATGTTGCACAGCAGAGGGTCCATGACTGGCACCCAGTCCAGAGGTCCAAGGCAGGTTGTCCTCCTCCTCAGCCTCCGGCTCCATGGCAGCCATCTCCACCAGGTCCTGGTGCACTGCAGGCTCTGCACACAATGCTGTTGAACAAGAAGGAACAGAGTCACTGACTGAGTGCGTGGACAGTCGCGCCACCCACCACCAGTACATGCACCCCTAGGAAGCGTGCCACATGCCACGGACAAGCACACCACAGAGCACTCCCACAGACATAGCGCCCATGTCCGCAAGCACACACCCAAACCGCAGGCGCACTTGCCTCGGTTGTTGGCTGTCGGATAGCCCTGCCAAGGCAATAGATGCATTGTGCACCCCAGGCACCACAGCAACACCAGCACCCAGCAACAGTGCACTGCTACCATGCAGGTGCACTCACGCCGATGCTGACCTGTCCTAGGTGGTGTGAGTGGCGTCTCACACCCTCCGCCAAGTACGCAAGCAATGGACACTGGCTGAAGGATAGATGCCACCACAGACATTGGTTGGTCATCCTGCCGCTGTTGTGTGGATTGTGGGCCACCTCAGTCCGTATAAGATTTCTGAGATGCTGTGCCTCCTCCTCCTTGGCCCAGCACAGCAGGTCATTCCACTGCTTCGCACTGCATCCATAGTATGGCCACATCCGCGAATGGCATTCACCCCTGCAGTCACCTAATCCCACATCTGGTCCACTACCGCATCTGTGGCCTTGTGGCACGGTAGCACCTGCCCCCTCTCCTTGACCCCCATGGACCAGCATCTTAAGTTCATCCTGGGAGAAGTGGCGTGCTCTGATGCATTACTGCTGTGCCTGCGGTATCTATGGGAGACATGTAGAGGATATGTATCAGTTGCTGTGGCATGCCTGCAATGCATGGTGCATGCGGAACACTAGGTGCATGCCACCCCCACGCCTGTACAGACCAACCAGTTGTGGCACGGAGAAGGCCCAGGCCAGCATGTGCATGTACAGTGCACACTGCCACTGTGCAATGCAGCCAACCCTGTGTGCACAGTGCAAGTGCATGTCTGATAGTGTACACTGTGGATGCACTGCATGCACTGGTTCCCACATGGGCCCCGACAGACTGTGTCACCTGCAACCATACCACTTATGGGGTCCCCAGGATGAGGGGCATCCCTACTCACCCCAGGCAGTGCATCCATCCCCTGTCACCCCCAGAGGACTGGTGCACTGCACACAGTACATGTGCGGCACATCTAGACAGTACGGGCGATGCGCATTCCAGTGTGGATTCCAGGCCCAGACTCCATGGTGCTGTCATTGGCACAATGGGAAGCACATGGGTCTGGGCTTGCATCCCTGGGCTGTGGTGGTGCATCACCATCAGAAGGTCTGTGACCCTAATGTCCCTTGGCCTGGGATGCAACATGGGTCCATGACCCCATGTCAGTGTAACATGGTTGTGGGCATGCCTGCAGCCCACAGTGGCCCCCCAGCCTGGTGGACTGGGTACCGCAGTGTACAGGTGGCCCACTCACATCTGTGACCACCGCAGGTGCATGGGTGTGTCCTGTGGCCCAGTCGGCTGGTCAGCTGGACCACTGGCCATATGCACTATTGTACAGCACCTTACTGGCCTGTGTGCTGGCTTGCAGCTGCCCTGTCCCCTGCCTGTACCGTGACAGACTGCAGGTGTGCAGTGTGTACGCCCCAGCCTGGTGACACTCCACTGCCATACCACCAGGCCTCAGGCTGCCTTACAGACCTGCCTCTTGCTGTCTGCCTCCAGCGACATGGCTCCATCTGAAGTGCCTCACTGTCTGTTGCATCGGATGAGCGCTGCACTCCCACAACACAATACTGGTGGAGCACTGCTTGGTCTTATATAGCCCAGCTGGGCAATCCAGTCTGTTGAGCATACAAATGAGTGGTTAATGACATGCTAATCACACTGTTAGCATCTTGCATACACAAGTGCCCTCATTTGCATAGGCCTGTTGAACATGGGCCTGACTAGCGCTGGGCTATTGGCTTAGTGCTGTGCAACTTTAGTGTGGGGCTATTCAGCCCAGTGCTGCTCTGTTCCAGTAGTGTGGTGCTATGTGGCATAGCGGACCTTCATGCATGCACCTGAGGCTCCTGTGCCACTCTAACATCCCTGTGCGTGCCTCAGTACTGTGCAATGCCACTTAGGTGTGGAGCTATGGCCATGCATGTCATGGCTGCCCTGGGTTGTGGTGGAGCCATGCATGGCATCACGTTAACTTATGGGTATACGGCGCTTCGATATGTGACTGCATGGTGCTACAGCACACTTAACTGGTGAGCTCTGGGAGTGGCACAGGCTGTGACAACACACTTGTGGCAGGGTACCAGTCAGCAGATACCATGGCAGGAGGTGTTGGCTGTATGCTGTGATACACAGGGACAGGCACAGGAGGGAGGTTGAGACAGCCAACCTTTTACAGCCGTGCAGCAAAGGCAACGCGCCTCTTTGAGAAAGTCAGGGAGGGTGACCTCCCCACACAGGCAGATGTGGGCCTCCATTGCCCGGAGGCTCACTGAATGCACAGGCATTACCTGTGATGCCAAGAAGTGTCGGTATAGGTACACCAACATGCAGCAGAGGCAGCAGCTGAACTGCTACAAAGCACATGGTGTGTGAGGCACTGTGCCAGTACCAGGTAAGTGGCATTGCATGTTGCACCACTGTCTCATATCTCTTGGTCTGCCAGTGTGTGTGTGGATTTTTGTGCCCGTGTGTGTGTGCACAGGTGTGCAGGCATGAAAGGTGCTGGAGTGCATGTGGCACTGGTTGGGGACACATCTCGGCCACCTTGGGGCACTATGGTACAGGGTTGCCACTGTCAGGTGGCACACATGGTGGTAGCGGTTCCTTGTGGGGCATGCTGTGACCCTGGGGTGAGACTGCAGTCGTGCTTTGTGCGGCCATGACACATGGTCATGGTGTGGGTGGCGGGTCGGGACATTGCAGATGGTGGGGCCTACTACAGGACCATCCTGCAGCCTACATCACTGTGGTACAGGTGTGTGGTCACCTGGTCCCCGACAGCCTACACAGCTGTGTGTGCATCCAGTCACAGTGCACCTGCGTCTGGCAATGTAGCTTCACTGTGCCCTCATATCTACATGCCCTGTGTGCCTGGCACATGCTCCATGGGCCATGGTGCCCTCTGTGTGGGTGTATCCTGTGTTCAGCCACTGTCCCTGGCTGCCCTGTGTACAGTGTTGTGGGGGGTGGGGGCATCTTGCTGTGGTGCTTGCAGCACATACTGTGTGTTGTGCTAATGCCACTGTTATCTCTGTCCACTGTAAAGCAGATCATGCAGCCCAGCACCAGGAGAGGGGGCCAGGTGGTGTCCCAGGATGCACATCGAGAGGCAGCCTGAGGGGCCAACCATGCTGCAGCAGGTGCAGGAGAGTAGTCCCAAGGCCAGAGGCCTGTTGCATGAGTACATTTCATCTTTCATATGTACTGTGCCTCTGTATTGTGTGTTTCCTCTCTGGGCTGCTGTTGACTGTGCTGATGGGTCAGCCACCATGGGCATCATGCAATTGCTGGTGCAGCATTGTACTGTGTTGCGCACCAGTGTTGTATAGTGCTGCCAGTGTCGGGCTGCCATGCCATGTGGTGGGAGGGTGGTATGGGCTGGTGCAGCATGCAGGCTAGCATTGCCATTCGTCCACAATCACTCGCTGGCCATGTTCGCTGTTCACCTGCCATGTGTGTGTTCCAGCTGCAGGCACCTCACACAGTCCAGGACATGGACCATGTGCAAGCATCTATTCATCCCACCCTGCTGGTGTAAGTGCCCTGTGGGCCTGCATCTCCTGTGGGTCAGTTTGGCTTTGGCATGGGTTTGCCACACACCCACTGTGCCTTCATTGTGCTACTCCAGTGCACGTTTTGGGTGCTGCTGTGCTCTGCTCTCTGTTACATTGCTATCTGTCTGTCTGTGGGCAGCCTGTTCCAATGTTTGGTCCCCATGTGCATGTTGGTGCATGGCCCACTTCCACTGCCATTCAGGGGACTGCCTGTGTGTCAGCACTGTCTCACTGTGTGCAGTGCTGGGGTGGCTGGTGTTGTCCATGACATGGTGTTGTCGAGGTCTACATCTCCATATGTGTTGGTGTTGGTTGTTGCCTGTGTCTTCCAGACCTACCCCGTGGGCATCGGTTGGTTGTGCTCACCATTGTGTCCCTCAGCACCACATGAGCATGGCTGGTCGGACATGGTCTCATCCCTGTGTGGCCACCTGTGGCAGCAGCATGCCTCTGGCTGCTTTCCATCCTCACATGCTCCCCTTCCTCTTGTAGGTCCACCCAACTCTCATTCTAGGCTACGAGCCAGAGGAAACTGAAGGCACTGAGGACCTCCTGCAGTGGATCAGCGCCAGCAATGCACGCTGATAGAGCAGCAGGCAGTGCTCATCTCTGAGACTCAGAAGGTGCCCACTGTACTGGAGGCACATCTTCTGGATCCTGCACACCCAGCCATGATCACCACAGTGCACCTTTGTTTACCTTGCCCCCACAGGACTGCTGTTTCTGTTTCCTCCTTTTCCCTCACTGTTTGTTTTCACATCCTGTCCCCACCTGTGACATTGCTTTGCGTATTTCCTCCACCTCTGTACATATGTTATTCTTTGTATATACTTGTTGTAGTTTAGTCACCGTTGTAGTGTGTAGTGTGTAGTGGTAGCAGTTAGTTGTAGATATGGTAGTGGTAGTTGTAGTGTTAGTCATAGTAGTAGTAATAGTCAAGTGGTAGTTCCTGTTACAGGTGTGTGTAGTGGATGTCTTTGTAGTACTGTTTGTGTAAGTTTCCTTTGGTATTTTTATATTTTACATTACATTACTGTTTACATTTATTTCTGTTGTTCACCTGTTGTTTGCCTTTATCTGTTCCTTTGCATTTCTCTCAATATATATGTACCTCTTTCATACATGCACTGTGTCCTGTGTCATTTGGTGCCTGCCTTGTGCTACAGGGTTGTTCTGTGCTTTGATTCTGCTCATGGGTACTGGTGCCCTCTGGCCCTTTCCCTGGCTGGGTGTGTGTCAGTGTGTGGGATCTGCACTGTAGACTGTTCTTGGGGTCCCTTTCCAGCCTTGCTCCTTTGCCTGTGTTCCAGGGCTGGGGACTCCATCTGCATTGTGTTCCTGTGGGTGTTTGCACTGCCTGCCTTGGGTGCTATATTCAGTGCTGTCTTATTTGCCATATTCAGTGCTGTTATTCCTGGGTGGATTTTGCTCTGCACTCCTAGCACTGTTTGTAGCTTCTTGCACATGCTATATTCAGCTGGTTTGCACTGGACTATTCCTTTATATGGCTTGCTTTTTTGCTCCGTGCTGGCTTTGCCCGTTGGGCTGTGCTATTCGGCCCAGGGGCAAAGTTTTGAATATCTAGGCCCAAATGTCCATGTCTCATCAGGAAAACTGCAAACTATTTTATTCAGGCAATGTGCAAAGCAGTGGATGTGAAAAGCCCCCTTCTCCAAGGCCTTCTTTATGTTTTACTCATTATCAGCAACATAAAGTCAAATGACTGTCCTTGTGAAGTGAGTCATTGCTGAGTTGGTTATTTGAGCTCTTCACTGATGTTGTATGAGTTATGTTCAGATGGAAAATAAAACATTAGAACAGCAAACTGTGTTTCACAGACGTCATAAAATTATTATCAACACATACCCAATGTGCAGTGACAGACATGAAGGGTTCAGGCTGGCAGCTTGCCCAGATATCTGATGTTAAATGCACCACTCTCCCAACAGCATTGGCCAAAACTTGTGTCAGTTTTTTTACATATGACATCATAGAGATCTGGAATCTCTGTAGAGGAGATGTATTTCCTCAATGGCATATTATATTGCGATTTGAGGAACTCAGGAAGGTGTCTGTATCCTACATGTTCAACAGTGTTATATGGTAGCAAGTCAACAGCTAACATCTCTGAAATGTTGTTAGTTATTGTAACAGCAACAGGGTGGGTTGAGGATATTTGTCTTTACATTTGTATGTTTCTGAGATGGTAAGCTGTTCCTTGAAGGAGAGTGGCTTTTGAACACATAGCCACTATCAGTAATGCTTGTAGTCGACGCAAGAAAGGAAGTGCTGGAGGGTTTCTTTACTGCTATGGGGGCTGCCACACCTATCATCTATCAGAGTTACCCTGAGTGTAGTGAGATGTCATCACTGTCACTTTCTCTTCCACTCTCAGAAATGGATTTCTCATTAATGTTATGACATCTGCCTAGATGCTGTTTCAGTGCTGAAGTTCCCAACACTTCTTTCTTTTTACGCCTACTGATTGCCCATTTACAATTAGCGCTTATTTGCCATCAACTCATTACAAGCACTAATGGAGAATTATGGCAAAACAAAAGATCATAGGCTAGATTCAAAACTTGATCTGGCACAAACCCAGTTTTATATGAGCAAACTGAGTTTTGTGCCGTGGTTGGTATTCACAAAAGTCTGGGTTGCAGGCTCAAACCGGGTTTACCAGGGGGCAAAATGTGGAGGGGCCACAATGCAAATGAAGAGGTGAGGGGACCTGCATATCAGCGCACTACCATTCACAAAGCATTTGCTCTGTGCAAGGTCCTTTGAAGGGGTTCCTTGCACTGATAGTAGTCACCCCACCCTATAATCGCTGATTGCCAGCCTGAATATAAATAAATATGATACCTTGGCATCTAGTGGCTCCCCATGCCGATCGCTGGCCCATTATCAAAGTAATAGTTTCCTGGTGTCCATCGGTCTCCCACATGATCACCAGCTGCTGGTCTGATGAAGAAACACATTCTCCATGGAGCTACTGGCCCCTCCATGATCACTGGCATGTATTTGACAGAGAAGTGTCCCTGGTGTCCAGCAGTCCCTTTCCCAACCCACTTCCATGCCTGAGAAAGAATTCTTATTCACTGGTATTCAGTGGTCATTCTCCCAAACCTGATCCCTTGTCTGATATGTCAGTGCATATTCCCTGATGTCCAGTGGTCCCCCACACGTATACCCAAACTGTTTGTAATATTCCCTCATGTCTAGTGGTGTCCACCCCACCAATCACCTGCCCGATATACATAAATAACCCTTCCCTGGTGTGTCATGGTCCCTTCCCCCACCAGACCTCTTACTTCCGTTGATAACATAAACCCGGTGTCCAAAGAAACCCCATCCTAATCCCCTGCATAAGAAAATTACATTTCTGGTGTCTAGTGGACCCTCCCTATCTCTGATCCTCTGTACAAGACCCACACATCCTTCCCTGGCATGTCCAATAGATCCCCACCCCCACTCAGCAGGTAGTGTCCCTCATCCTGCCCTCCCATCCTGAACCTGAGTTCACCAGCACAGCCCTCCTTACTCCACCACAGATGGCCGCTGACTGGAGCTGTCAGTGAGCGTGTGCTGTTTACAGTGCATGCTCATTGAACTCTGAGCTGTCAATCAATGTTAGTGAGCACCTTCAGTATATAATCAGTATCCAGCTGTGATGAAGAGAGAAGGGCTGTGCTGCTTCCAGCTCAGGTTCGGGTGGCTGAAGCGCTGTGGTGGGACACTACCTGCCATGTTGGGGAGAGGGGTTCCACTAGATGCCATGTAAGAGACATGTGAGTCTTGGAACAGGGGATTGGGATAGGAAGAGGGTCCACTAGACACCAAGGAAACATGTAATTTTCTATACAGTGGATCAGGATTGGGGGGTTACACTGGACACTAGAATATATGTTAGCAAAGTCGGCAACATGTTGGGAGGGTGAGAGACCACTGGACACCTGAGAGTAAGAATTCTATATCAGGTATGGAGTGAATGGGGAGGGACCACTGGACACCAGGGACACTTTTGTGTCACATACAGGCGCCGATCAGTTAACGGGGAGAGGGGTCCACGGCAACCATGGAAACAATTAATTTCATAAAAATGCAGATCAGTAGAGGGGCCCACTAAACACCAGGGTATCATATTTATGTATTTTCAGGATGGCAATCATGGGGGAACCACTAGCACCAGGGAATTAGCTGCTATCATCACATATACATATACATGTACATAGAGCAGTTTATCAACTAATGTTGGAGAAAATTACTTGTTCTAATAACATAAATCAATTTTTTATCCAAAACATATTTATACAAAATTATTAAATATTTATATGTTTTAAACATAAATTACAGCTTCCTGTTCTTCATATAGTATACAAAATACTGCTTGTCACTTTAACAGGCCCTTTGGCTCAGCCGGGTCCATTCTGTCTGCACAAGTCTTTTATTAGCAAAATAATGAGCCATGTGACATCACATGACTGTCACATGGCTCAATGTGGTCCAAGAGGCAGGTGGGCAAGCTGTCTGTGCTGCACTCCACACAGTACACTCCCTGGTGAACTCTATGCTCAAGTAAGTCACATGAAAAAGTCTTGAAAAATGTTTAAAGATATCACGTAGGGAATTTAAACTGTGAGCTAGTGAAATCTCTCAGGAAACTTGAGCTCCTTATTAAGGTTACAAGTTTCAAGCACTTGTTGGAAATGTTAAGTTAATTTGCAAGATGGAAGCTGTTAATAACTACCAACACCTAGCTGGCAAAAGCAAGAGCTTTAAAGGTATATATTTAAAACTTCAAAAGCCATAACAGCATGATTTAGAAAATGTTTGTAAAGCTTAAATGAAAACAGAATCACTAGCCACTGGAACTGACCCATGAAAGTATGTAAATGTTTGTAAACTTCTCTTCAATCTTATTTTATTTATTTATTTTATTTAGTTTTTGTTGACCAGGTAAGTGCACTAGACAAATCCTGCCTATTTTCAGGCACAACCCGGGAGGGGATACAAATGAATGCTAACTGACCTTGAACCAGATTAAGCTGTTGGTAGTATTTTTAGTGAATGAGGAAATTTGGCCAGGACACCGGGAAATTCTCTACTCTGTGTGGGGGCGCTGCTGGACCATGGATTCATTCGTGGGACCCAGTCATTCTGTTGGTGTACCTGCAGGAGAGCAGAGCTCTGCTCCTGCAGGTCCAGCCTTGGAGCCTGAAGTACTGAGGACATCTGACCATTTTGTTGATATGCTTGTGGATCTTGCTGTACCAGATGAATCTTTACCTGCTCAGTCTGCCTCTGCATCATCAGATTTTTGCCTGCCAATGAACTTTGGTTGAAGTCCTCCTTGCTGCACATCGGGACCAGGTGCTCACTGTGGTTGATGCCATTAGCCCTCTTGAGTCAGCCTCTCCTGGCACATGGACTCTGTCTCCATAACTTGGGGATGTGGAGGCTCTTCCTGCTTTCATTACTGATGCGGAACCTTCGGCTCCTTGAGGTGCAGAGTCAGCAACAATCATCTGTTGCACCGTCCTACCAGTGTTGCACCATGCTCAGTTGGAATTTTCGGTTCCTGCAAATCGAGCAGTGTCTTTGAACTCAGCGGCAACTTTGCCTGGTGAACTTGAGAGTACTATACATCCTAGACTGGGTGTTTCACCTGATGCTCAGACTGTCTTGCCTGTTTTGCCTCCTCCCGCTCTGTTGCCTTGTTCTAGCCCACTACCTGTCTCTTTGGAGTCCTCCCTGTGAAGTGCGGGTTGGAAACCAGGCATTTCAGGGCATTGGATACCTGATCCTGCCCATAGCTCCGATACTTGGTTGTGGAGGGCAACAGTCCTCTTGATAGATATGCTCCACCTTTGCCTGGTAGCCCAGATTTGGATTTAGTGCTGAGGATGTTCAGCATCCTGCATTGGATACTACTCTGCTGACTAAAGTTCCTTCTTTACCTCCCTCCTCCTTGGGTGATGAAGACCCTAGCTCTGGGGACCAGCATGGGTGATAGAATGGACATGGATGTCCTGCTCCCTGACCCTCCTCCAGGCCCTTCTCCTAACCCTGGGGACAAAGCTAAATCTACTTGGGAAGAATTTTGTAGAAGGGATACGTTTAGGAACTCCCCACCTTCAATGGCAGAATGCAGTCCGCCTTCAGTATATTGGGGGTCTTGATGTAGCTCCAGACCGTCTCTATGTGGAAAGTCACTTTTGAAAGCATCTTTGGGTTTTGTACAAACAAAATATTTATGTTGATTCATGTTTCAGGTTCTTCCTTATATGACATTAGTTTTCAAAGCCCTAGGGATTAGATAGATTCTGGACAAAGTATGTTACTCTTAAATACACTGAGTTCTGGCTACCATTTTGACTATCCCACTTACTAGACCTTCTATTAAAAATTTCACCATTTTGTTTAGAAATGAGAATGTAGCAGCTAGTGATATTATGCATTGGTTAGCTAAACACTGTGATGTCTTGGGGTTGCCACAGCCTATATTTGACTCTGAATACTTGTGGACTGATGGTTGGCATTATAGGGTGAGACTTAGAAATACGAATGTGGGTCCCATACACTTGCCTAATAGTTTGTTTTTGGGTAGGGAATGGGGGCATTGTTTCTATGTGGGGCAGCCTCGCACCTGTTTTAAATGTGGCTCCCTTCCCATCTCAGTGCTGCCTGTGATAGACTACATGTTCCCTTTGTTTATCTTTTGGCCATGCTAGTGCAGATTGTACTTCTGAACTAAAGTGTAACCTGGGTGAAGACCTAGGTCATGGTTTTAGATTCTGTCCTTGGGCTTCCCATAACAGGGAAGATAGCCCAGATCAGGATGTGATCCTTCTTAATGCCAAGAAAAGGATATTGCACGGGCGAATCCCTTTCTTCGCATGTTACGGTAGTCACTGGTCCCCTTTTTATGCTCTGATATTGTGGTGCCTGCTCACTAGTCAGTGGTTTCAATATCTGAACCTTCCTTTGAGCCTCCTTACCAGGAAGTTCCACGACCGGGTTGTACAGGACCCTTCCTCTATGCCCCCTCCCTCTTTCTATTGTTTCTCCGGGTTTCTGCTGAACCTGTGCCTGCCCCTGACAATCCTCTGGATAATATTATTGTGCCCCACCTGAGTCTAGTGTTCAGGCAAAGAAACGGGCCCAAAACAGACTACAGACCGTCAGTCTTACCTCAGTAGTGGGCAAGATTATGGAAGCACTCCTTAAGGAAAGGATAGCAACACCTGGAATCCATAGGGGCACAGGATCCAAGACAGCATGGGTTTACAAAGGGAAGGTCCTGTCAAACTAATCTCATAGATTTCTTTGACTGGGTAACCAGAGTGGTGGACCAAGGGGAGCAGTTGATGTCACCTACCTTGACTTCAGCAAAGCTTTTGACACTGTTCCACATAAGATTGATAAATAAGCTAGGTAGGCTCGGGTGGGTCAGAAGTTGGTCAACTGGGTGGCAAACTGGTTGACTCAAGAAAACAGAGAGTGGTGGTAAATGGTATACAGTCAGAAGAGATGCAAGTCACAAGTGGGTACCTCAGGGATCAGTCCTGGGGCCAGTCCTATTCAACATCTTCATTAGTGACCTAGCAGATGGACTAGAGGGTAAGGCTTGTCTGTTTGCAGATGACACCAAGATCTGCAACAGAGTAGATGATCCAGATGGGGTGGGCAGAATGAGAAGAGATCTGGATAAACTAGCAGAATGGTCAGAAGAGTGGCAACTGGGATTTAATGCAAAGAAGTGCAAAATCATGCACATAGGGAAGAAACCCTGAAGCCACTTATAGGCTGGGAGGAGTTGCTAGCAGTCACAAAGGAAGAAAGAGACTTGGGCATCATCACTGATGACCTGAAATCATCCAAGCAGACCTCTAAAGCAGTAGTAAGGCTAGGGGGTGTTAGGGTGTATTAGTAGGGTATCACAAGTCGTAAGAGGGAGGTAATAATCCCTCTGTACAAGACATTGGTTAGGCCCCATCTGGAGTACTGCGGCAGTATTGAGGCCACACCTTCACAAGGACATTAACCAAATTGAGGCAGTCCAGAGAAGGGCACCAAATGGTGCAGGGACTGCATCAGAAGACATATGAGGACAGATTAACGGAGCTCAATATGTATACCTTGAGCAAAGGAGGAGAGAGGTGATATGATCGAGACATTTAAACACCTTAAGGGCATAAACAAGGTGAAAGAGTCTAACATGTTTAAATATAAGAAAATAGCAGGACAAGAGGACACAACATGAGATTAGAGGGAGGCCGATTAAGGGGGAATGTGAGGAAATTTTTTCACAGAAAGGGTGGTAGATGCATGGAATGGCTTACCACAAGAAGTAGTGGCTATGAATACAGTGCAGGGCTTCAAACAGGCATGGGATAGGCATAAGGGAGCAATACAAATGACTATGAATAGATAGGTCACTGACATAGCAAAGGCCGATGGCACATTTATAAGGTAGAAAAGAAATGGGCAGACTGGATGGGCCTTGGTGTCCTTATCTGCCAACTTCTATGTTTCTATGTTTCATGTTTCTATGTTTCTATGTACAGAAAGTAAATTGGCTAAAGCATCTTCTGGTGGCTCTGTTCCTCAAGTAATAAATTTGAGGTCCTGTCCCGTCACACTCAGTCTTCCCATATAGAAGCTGATTCTGACACCTCCTTACAACCTATGGTGTCCTCTGATTATGAAAATGATAAATCACAGGACTTGCCTATGGATACTCAACCCTCGCGGTCAGGAGGAGACCCGGAGAAGTACTAGAAAGGAAGGGTTACTTGATGTTGACTTATTTTTATTTTGACCCTTTATCTGATTCCCTTTCATGGCCATGGCATTTCATCTCACTGTAGCCACCCTCAATGTAAACAGTATGAAAAATGCTCATAGGCACCTGATTACTTTTCAACTTTTGAGTGATTTGGTATGTGATATTTGCCTTATTCAGGATACAGTCCTTTTGGTTTGTGATGTGCTCACAGTAGTGTTTAATTGAGTTTTGCAACATCACACTCTCGATTTCTATTTTGTACTTCAATTCAGATTTTGTTATATAAGAAAGGTCATAGAACTTTACTTTCCAATTGGAGGCCTTTAAGTCTCCTTAATACTTAATTTTAAAATTTTAATGAAAATATTGAATACCAGATTGTTGTCCATAGCTCCACACTTGATTTCCCTACACCAATCCTGTTCAGTACCAGGCAGATCTATCTATAATAATCTCCTTTGCTTCGGGAACCAATAGAGCTTTGTAAATGTTATGTAATGGTGATGTTATAAAGGGTTTTCTTCTGTCTATGGATCAACAAAGGGTCTTTGATCAGGTCCCTATAGTTATTTGTTTCAGGTTTTATGAATCTATGGAGTTTCTGACCGCTTTTAACCTGGATTGCTTTGCTTTGTAGTCATGCTTATGCTATGCCATTGGTAAATGGTTATCTGGGTTCCTATATCCCTATTCTGGGGGTGAGACAAGGCTGCCCCCTGAGTCCGTTGTTTTATGTTTTTAGTCTGGATCCGCTTTTACATACAATTGTCCAAGATGTGCAGATTCTTGTATTGCTTCCCTCATAGTACCCTAGAGGCAAAATTACGGCTTATGCTGATGATGTCTGTGTCTTTGTTGCTGATTTGACCTCTAGAGATAAGGTGTTACATCATTTTTTCTAATTTTTCGGATGTTTCAGGTTCTTCCTTAATAAATCTAAGAGTTTTTTATCCTCTGCATACTGCCATTCCTGAGGTTACGGAGTTGCAAGGGTTCCTGTTGTACTGGGCCCGTACAAATTTTAGGTATTAACTTTGGTAAAGGTGATAATGTGTTACTTAATTGGTCAGTTAAAACTGAGGCAGTTTAATCCAGAATCAGATTATGGAAGTTGTGGCAACAAACTAAACAGAAAAAAGTTATCAATACTAAATCTTTACTTCTCCTCAATTTTTATACCTTAGTGCGGTATACCCCATTCCTTCTGGTTTGGAAGCCACGTTATTGGGTCTTTTTTCAAATTATTTGGGAGTCACCTAAATCCCTTTAAAGAGATGTGTTGTATCTTCCTATTGCACAGGGTGATTTGAATTGTGTGAATCAGATTACTTTTACTATTTTTTCATTGGAATTTGCTGGACCTTAGTCGTCCGAGTCTGTGTTATGGGTGATTTATGCATATGGTTGGTTACCTAGATTGTCCTCAGGTGGCCAGGTTTCAGCCAGAAAAATTTACACACTTCTAGTTATCCGATTAATGTCAGACCTGTGATATCGAAACTTAATAGATGGAAGTTACTTCTTGCCCATGTGTATTGCAAATCGCGTAAATATATTTATGATGTCCTACAATCGAAAGCACATTCCATAGTCCCCATTTTAGGATGTACTGGATGGTCATGTTGATTACCTCATTAAAAGTTTGGTAGATAAATTGATTCCACCTAGATTATGGGATGTTTTATGGCTTAGTTGTCATGGGCGACTCGGTGTTAGGGGACTTTAAAGCATAAAATGGTTACTGAATGTACTTGTCCGAGGGATACTTGAATTAATTAAGAGGAAACAATGTCCCATTTTTTGTTTCCTGACCCTTTGTGCAAGACTTCTGGATGATCCTTTCTGCCCGATGGAACCAGCCTTTCTGGCGTGCTGTTACTTATCTGGAAGTTGTGGGAGGTTTTTACTACATTCTAATTTGTTGGATACAGGTGTAGTATCGACTGCTGTTCGCTATGTTCAAGTTTCATTTATGGCAAGTCAGATGTTACTCTTTCTACAACAGTTATACCATCACCACTTGAAGTTCTTCAACATATTGAACATGATTTGCTGTTACAATGTGATTCTGAATGCAAATGTTTGTCCAAAACTGTCTGGCTTATGAGGTGGAAAGAGGTTCTTTTTGAAAGACAAAATAGGTTGAATCATTCTGCTGTAAAGAATTGAGTCTTGCTGATATTCTCTTTGTTATGTTTTTTCTTATTTTCCATGAATTGTATCACTGTTTTACTGATTTATTGTTCAGTTTATTAATAAAAACCTTCCCTACTCTTTTCGAGAAGTACCATGGGATCTTTAACATCCACCTGAACTGCCACCAATCCAGGCAGATGGGACCTCGGTTTAGCATCTCATCCGAAAGACGGCACCTCAGAAATGCAACACCCTCTCATGCTGCACTACAGTGTCAGTATTGGATATTAACCCAAGTGCCAGATGTGGAACTGAACCCACAGCCCTCTGATCTCCCAGCCTCAGAGCGAGTGTGCTACCTACTGAGCCACTGACACTGATAAATGGCCATGTCCGTGAAAATGTTTAAGAGACTATGCTTAGTTATCAAACATTATCTTACTAGATCCTAGCTAGAAGGTAATGCTCTAATATTAAGAAAAACTAAAAAAGCAAATATTTTGAAGAGACTAAAATAATTTCTCTTAGTTATTTTATTCCACACAGACAAGAAAAGAGCTTTATACAACTTCAGAAACAAGTAGATATAAAAAACTGCATAGATAACCTTATAACCATTTGTATCGAAATACTATATGTAAACGCTTATGCTTACAGTGTTGCAGAAATCAACAAAACAGCAGTGATGCATAATGAATGTGTTTACTGTGTCAAAGAAACATAGTACTATATGACAGTAATGGGCTTTTATATTGCCTTTATCGTATATTGTCTAAACCTTCATTTATGGATAACATTTCAGTACATGCAGGCCCCCGCATAGTGGCAAAGATGTCCGCTTGCCAATCCGACATCCTGGAACAGACCCAGGAGTCAGAGGGCCAGCTGGGTGGAGAAGGACTGAGTGCCAAGTAGTGATTCTCCTTCTCCAGGGGAAAGGAGGGTGTGTGCCCATCACATCAGCAGCCCTGGCAGAGGATGGGGATCCATGGGGACCAGCGCTGAACATTGTGGGAGGTAGGACAGACATCAGGCATGCCTATTGGCGTTATTGCATCCTGCCTTCAGAGAATAGCATTCAAAAATCCAGCCCCTGTTCATGCCGCTCCACCTCAGCCAACACTCCCACTGCTGCCTGGATCTGTCAGGGGTCCCACCCACGTGGCTCCACCCTGTGGGACAAGTCAGGACTAAGAGACCATTGTCCATGGGATGGGGCACCCACCAGTGGTCCCACCTGGGCGGTAAGCCTGGCATGGGAGGCAGTATGGGGGGCAGGGGCTGAGCCTCAGCCAGTAATGGGGCAAAAGGGGTGGGTGGGAAAAATGACTGTACATTTATACCTATAAAAGCTGTTTCATAAAAGACTTGTGCAGACAGAACATGCCAGAAAGAGCCTAAGATACAGTTGAAGTGACAATCAGTATTTTGTATACTATACAAAGAACAGGAGGCTGAAAAGTATGTCAAAAGCACTTTAATATTTAACACTTACATATATGTGTGGATAAAAAGACTTGATGTACCTTATAAGAACAAGTAATTTCCTCCAACATTAATTTATAAACTGCTTTATGTATACGTGATAATGAAATTATAATTTTAATAATAATTTTCTAAAGAAATCTTTTGTAAATAAGATTCATATATATCAATTCTAAAATAATTTATGTTTATTTTCACTCATAGCCCTGAAAGAACACTAAGCGGTGAAATGTTTGGGTTAGCAATATCTACATGAATAAAGACAAATAAAAACGTATTATCTAAGAACTTTGGTGTTTGAAGGATTCATTTAAATCAGATGGACTGCAGCCACTTATTTTGCCTACTCACAAAGTTTTCCAGAGATTGGTACACTCCACCATAACATTGGAACAGTCATATGGATTACCTTGGAACCAAAGAGTTTTTGACAAACAGAGGAAAAGCTAGCGAAAGAAATAACTAAAGTGGGCAAGACATTATGCACTGGGGTGTCATACAGATGAGGCACACTGATGAGTCCTAGTAGGATGAATCACATGTCTGTGTCTTCTGTTGGCACCTCTTGCATACTGTGTGAGAGGCCTTCGCACCATGCAGTTCTGCTTAAGGCAGCAGTGCTGGATAACCAGGAAGTGGTAATCGAAATTCTGATTTGGTCTGTTGTGGTTCTGTAAAATTTGGTTTCTGAATCTGTGTTTTTTGTCCCAGTTAAGTTTACCATTCCTGTAACGCTACAGGAAAGATAGCAGCTATGCCATTCTGATTCGTTTTCCTTGTCGTCTGCTTGGGCGTGCAGTGTTTACTCATCCGCTCCCATTTTGTGCACTTACCTGCATAGTACAGCTCGCCATTGATGTTTCCTGCTCTGGAGCTACGGCACTGTTTCCATATGATGTTCTCTTTTCTCCGGTGGCAAGTAACCACTGTTTGATTCAATATTTGCCATATCGGAGCTGATTGTTGGGATTACTGGTAAACTGGAAGAGGAGGGAACTGGACTGGCCCTGCACTACCCAGAGTGCTGCCCCTGTGTTTGTGACAGAGACAAATGGCTGGCAAACGCAACACTTGGATAAACAAACCTGGAGTAATAAATTAAAATTTAAATACTTAAATGAGCCTACCTGAAAAAATAAGCACAGTACAGTGATTTGGGGACAGGGACCCACAACACAAAGCCAGCAACTAAGGTACGAGTTATCTTGCACTGCTGCTTTAAAGTTGAACCAGTATAATATTTTGTGGTGATTTGGATATACAGCCCATGATGCTTTGCATTATGGGGGTATGTGTGATTTTGTATTTCTTAGAAAATTGGCTTCCTGGCCAATGCCCTTTCAGGTAACCCTAGCCTCAGTGCTTGTGCACTAAGATTTTTGTGTTTTAACTTTTATTGGGCTCACCACAATCCAACCCAGACAGACCAACTTAGGACAGCTGGTTCATTCCACTGGGGTGTCGCAAGATGAGGCACACTGTTGAGTCTTGGTAGGATGAAACACGTGTTTGTGTCTTCTGCTGGCACCCTTGCATACTGTGTGAGATGCCTTTCGGCACCATGCAGTTCTGCTTAAAGTTGAACCAGCATAATATGTTGTGGTGATTTACATATACAGCCCATGATGCTTTGTATTATGGGGTTATGTGTGATTTGTATTTCTTTGAAACTTGGCTTCCGGCAAATGCCCTTTGGGTAACCCTTGCCTCAGTGCTTGTGCACTACGGTTCTTTGTCTTTAAGACATTATTCAGACACATAAGAGGAAAGAAGAATGCAAGAGGAGAGATTGTGAGAATAAGGACAGGGGAGATTGTACATAGAAGTATCAGGAAAGTAGATTTGAAAAAGCAGATATCCTTAACAGAGATTTCTGCTCAGTTTTCACAGTGTATGGAGAGGGGACAGACCACATAGAAGGAGAAAGAACAGTGGGGGAGGAAAGTGGATGCAAGTGAATGCACAGAGGAAAGAATCCTGAAACAACTTGCAAATCTGAACGTAGCTAAGGCTATTGGGTCTGGTGGGATACATTCAAGGGTGCTGAGGGAAGCTTAGGACACTACTAGCTGTACCTTTTTAGAGATCTTTTAACACTACTGTAAAAGAGGAGTGTTTCCAGAGGATTGAGGACAGCTGATGTAGTCCCACTCCATAAGGGCACAACATGGTGGGCTGTTAACTATAGGATGTTCTGTCTAATGTCAGTGGTGGGGAAACTAATGGAACACTATCAGAAGAAAGTACAGTTGCAGCCATAGACATGGTCAGATGTTTCCTGAAATTTCTGTGATATCTCTGGAGAAATTCCCTGTCTACCTGCAGTACCATGGTGGGCCACCAGAGAGAATCTCTTTAGATATATTGTGAAATATCTGGAAATGTCTGAACATATCTATGGCTGCAACTGTATACTTGAATATCCTGGGTCCAGTTAGTTACAAGACCAGAAGCAGTGTGGATTCATGGGAAGGTGATCATGTCAGATGAGCTGATCAATTTCCTTGAGTTGATGACCAAGGAAGTATATGAGATTGGAGTAGTGGATGTAACCCACTTCATAGTTTAGTTAGCTCTTCAGAGCTTATAAGGCTTATGGGGGAACTGCAGTGTATGGGTTGGACCCAAGGGTTAAACTGGGTAAGGAACTGGTTGATGAATAGGCAACAGAGGGTGGTGGTAAATAGCACTTACTCTAATGTAGGGAGAATGACCAGCAGGTTACCTCAGGTTTCAGTGGTGGGAACAATCCACTTCAATTTCTTCATAAGCAACATTGCAGAAGAGCTGGAAGAGAAGGTATGCCTTTACCAATTTCACCAAACTTTGTAATTGACTAGATACTCCAGGGAGATAAAGAGAATGAGTAGACACCTGAGAAACCTCAAGGAGAGGTTGAGGCATGGAATCTGGGTTTCAATGCAAAGCGATGCAAAATCATGCACCTAGGGCACAGAAACTCAGGGGAGTGTATAAAATGGGGATACTGATGGTGATGGAACAGGAAAGAGACCACTGGGTAATCATACCTGATGGCCACACTGTGGTAAGGAAGTGCTGCTAGGCAGAATATAGGCCAGCTGCATGCTGGAGTGCATAGGGAGTGGAATCACCATCAGAAGGAAAGAGGCTGTGTTGTCACTGTACTGACTGTGTGAGAGACGCCACCCGGAGTACTTTGTCCAGTTCTAGAGACCACATCTCAGGAAGGACATAGGCGGGATGGAGGCTGTGCAGAGGAGGGCAACTAGAATGGTCCAGGAGTTGTATCAAAAGCCCTATGGGGAGAGACTGGGGATATCAATATGTACACACTATAAGAGAGAATGGAGAGGTGGGACATGATAGACTTATACATATCTCACAGGGATGAACAAGGTACAGGACATAATTATTTTTCAGAGTGGAAGGTGCACCAAGACAAGAGGGAATGCAATGAAGCTGGAAAGGGGGATGTTTAGGAGAGATATGAGGAAGTACTCTTCACTGTAAGAGTGGTGGATGCTTGTACCAGTCTGCCAGTGGAGGTGGTGGGAACAAAAACAGTGGTAGGCTTCAAGCATGCATGTGACAAGCACAGATGGATCTTAATAGGAAAGCAGGGGCAGATAGCTGAGATCAGGTAGGGTCCACAGTGATAATATAGATAGGGACAAACTGGGCAGATTGGGTGGGCCAAGTGATCCTTATCTGCCAACAAATTCTATGTTTCTATACTGCTGTCTCACATCTTAAAAGCCTAGTAGAAAAAATACAGCAGTGTAAGCATCACGTTCCATCACAACAATAGATATCCTGATACCATTGTTATTAGATCCTTAATTGCAACTAGTTATAGTGCTTGTTGTCATTTGGCATTACTGTTTTTAATTGATATTAATATGCAGTGCATTGCTTTCTACTGGTTAGTGAAAGAGTTGAAAGATAGCACTGTAGAACAAAAACAGCCTTGAATTCTCCGTAGACAGCAAGCAAGCTGGAAGAAGATATTTAGTGCTACTTGATACCTTAACTATTCCTGACCCTTCGTCCTCGTGATACTAATGCTGAGCACCATTTTAACATAGAAACATTTTTTTTCAGATTTAAAGAATGTGTCAATTTTGGTGAAAGCTGTGGAGTGTGTGCTTTTGCTGATCAGTGGTAAATAACCTGGAGGCCAGTGAAATCATTGAGCCATTTCAGTATGGTTTCTACCAGCCCCTGAGCATGGAGACTGCCATGGTCAGAATATAAAATGATCTTTATCTGGGAAGAAACAGAGGATAATTTTCCATCCTCATTGTCTTCAACCATTTTTTTTTTTTTTTAGTATTTGATATAATCAATCACGAGAATAACAATAGCAACTGAGGTGTGCCGAGTAGAGGTGTGCAAAAAAAAAAAACTTCCACATGTGAAATTTCTGCAAAGTTGGACTTTCACTTCCACGAATGTTCAGAAGTCAAATCAGCAACATTCACAGAAATTCTGACTTCAAATGGTGGAATAAATATATGAATTGCAGATTATTGTATTAAACTGCTTGAAAAAATTCACAGAATGATCACTGTCATTGGTCAGTTCTGCAGAAAGTTTTTTCCTCAGTTTAATACAATATTCTGCAAGTCATACATTTATTGTGCAGTTCAGTAAGACACTGAACTGCGGAAAGAATATATGAATTGTGGATTATGTGTTAGAGGACAGGAAATAAACAATGACATATTAACCTCTAAATGTGTCCAGTCTTTATTATTAATAAAATATGTGTGATTATATATAAACATAGAAACATAGACCTTAACAGCAGATAAGGACTGCTTGGCCCACCTAGTCTTCCAATTTCCTTACCTACTGGATAAGCTGCAGATCCTAGTTAGCCATCAGCGTATGTTCTCCTACCCCCACTAGAATTGCCTTATATCTGTCCCATGCATTCTTGAATTCCCACTATTTTTTGACCCCAGCCTCCTCAGGAAGGCTGTTACATGCATCCACCACCCTCTCTGTGAAGAAATACTTCATTGCCCCGAGCCTTCCCCTCTATATTTAAATTGTGCCCCTTGTTCTTGCACATCTCTTTTCTGAAAGATGTTACTCTGTTGAGCTTTTTTGTTTCCCTTGAGGTACTTGAATGTTTCTATCATGTTCCCCTCTCCTTCCACTCCTTAGGTATACATAGTCTCTTCATATGGCTTGGTGCAGACTTTGCACCAGTGTTGTTACCTCCTTTGAACTGCCTCCATCCTGTCTTTGTTCTTTTGGAGATGTGGGGTCAGATTTTCAAGGTCCCTTAAATCAATGGAAGCTGTGTCAAACAACAAGCTTGAGTCAGATCTAGGTGCATCAAATACTGTACCATATTTTGCAAGAAAAGCATTCTTTGTGACAAAGCCCCAAACTGATGCAAGAGGTGCACTATGTCAACAAAATTATGTAAGGGACGAGAATGACACAAGCTGCACAAAATAAATGGTGCAAGTTGAATCAGAAATGGTGCAAGCTGAGTTAAAAAAAATGACTCAAGGAATGAAAATGATGCAAACTGAGTACAAAAATGGTGCAAACTGAGTAAAATGGTGCAAGCTGGGTAACAAAAATGGTGCAAGTTGAGTCAAACAAATGACTCAAGGAACAAAAGTGATGCAAACTGAGTATAAAATGGTACAAACTGAGTAAAAATGGTGCAAGCTGAGTAAACAAAATGGTGCAAGTTGAGTCAAAAAAATTAGTCAAGGAATGAAAATGACGTAAAATGAGTGCAAAATGGTGCAGAGTGAGTAAAATGGTGCAAGCTGAGTAACAAAAATGGTGCAAGCTGAGTCAAAAAATGGTGTAAGTTGAGTAAATAATGATGCAAAGGACGAGCATGATGCAAGCTAAGTAAAACAAAACAGCAGTTGAAATGGTCAAAACTAAGCCCCAATATGTTCTAAACTAGTCCTGCAGGAGAATACTGGTCCTTAATAGTAGCACAGTTAGGTCTGACCACCTGCTGTGGGTATTTTTATATGCTCTAGAGTCCCTTTGGCCAGCTCTGGCTGTTCTGTCAGTGACAGACATCTTAGGCACAAGGACAGGACTTGCATTCTTTGAAAATCCCAAATAAGGGTAGGGGCATTATTTTAGTGATGCAGGCATCCCTTCCAACATGGCACAGGCATTTTTGTGGTGCAAGCATGGGCATGCCACTCTGGCACATGCAGACCTGTTTTTGATGCAAGCACCATTTGAAAATCAGAATTGGTGCAAGAGTTGATGCATCCTGCTCCTTTGCATCAGTTGTTTTTGATGCAGTCATCCTGTGTCATTCTCTGGCCTTTGAAAATCTGGCTCTGGGTCTCCAAACTGCATGCAGTATTCCAGATGGGGTCTCACCACCTCTTATACAGAGGATAACAACTTGTGTTTTCTACTGGTGATGCCTCTCCTATGCATCTCTGTATCCCCAGCTCTCCTTATTGCCATCTCACATTGTCTGCCTACCTCTAGGTCATCTGATATGGCTACTCACAGGTCCCTTTCCATTTGTTTTGTTGTTAGTACCTCCACTCCCAACTGTATACTCTTCCCCTGGGTTTGTGTTTCCTAGGTGCACTACTTTGAACTTCTTTGCATTGATTCCATGCTGCCATACTTTTGACCATTCCTCCAACCTCACCAAGTCACTTCTCATCCTTTCCACCCTCCCATGTATCACCCCTGTTGTATATCTATGTGTCATCTGCAAAGAGGCATAATTTTCCTTCCAGTCCCTCTGCAAGGTCACATATAAAGACATTAAAGAGGACAGGTCCCAGTACTGAACCCTGCAGTACCCCACTAGTAACCACCCTTTCTTCGGAGTGGACTCAGATTACTTTACCCTCTGTGTCCTGTTGTTCAGCCAATTGTTTATTTAGGCTACCATCCTGGGACCCACACCCAGGCTGGCTAACTTGTTTATTAATCTTTTGTGTAGGACTGTGTCAAATGCCTTGCTAAAGTCTAGGCAGGCCATGTCTAGAGCCCCTCCCGGATCTACTACTTTGGTCACCCAGTCAAAGAAATCTATTAGATTTGTCTGACATGGCCTTCCCACTGTGAGTCCATGCTGCCTTGAATACTGTGCCCCGTGGCCTCTAGGTACTCAACAATTTTTTCTTTCATAAGTGATTCCATCATTTTCCTACCACTGAGGTCCAACTACCAGGTCTTTAGTTTCCTGCCTATGCCTTACTCCCACTTTTGTGAAGGGGAATCACATCTGCCCTCCTCCGGTCCTTGGGTGCCACACCATCCTGCCATGATTTGTAAAAGGGTAGTCAATGGTGTCGCTAGTTCTCCCTTATTTTTTTTTTTAATTCTGGGGTGAATCCCATCTGGCCACATTGCTTTGTCCACCTTCACTTTTAGGAGTTCTTTCAGGACCCTATCTTCCGTGAATGGACTGCTATCAACCCCATCCAGAGTGTTTCTATTGTTTGGTTTAGGTACCTCCTCCTCTTCTTTTGTGAATACTCAGCAGAAGTATTCATTCAGTATCCATGCTTTTTCATTGTCACCCTCTGCCCACCCCTCACCTTTATTAAGCCTCACTATTCCTCCCTTGGTCTTTCTTCACTTCCTAATGGATCTACAAAGGTTTTATCCACATTCTTAACTGAGCTGGCTCTCTTTTTCTCGGTTTGGGCCTTTGCTATTCTGACTGCCTTCCCTTCTCTTCTGCTTTAACTGGTACAGTTCTCTGTCCTGCTCCTTCTGTTTCCTATGCTTCCTGAATGTTATCTTTTTCTCCCAACCTTCCCCGCCACTTCTTTGAGAACCATAGTGTTTTTTCCTTCATTTTGTTTTGTTTAGTTGCTTCACACAAAGGCTTGTTGCCTCTGTGATGGCAGTTTTGATTTTCCTCCAGTGTTCCTCCACACCTCCTTCCTGCTTGTTTGCTAGTACTTTCCTGAGTAGCTCTCCTATTTTGCTGAAGTCAGCCCTCCTGAAGTCCAGTACTCTTTCTTTTGTATGGCTTGACTCTACGTTGTGTTTATCGTGAGCCATACTGTTTGGTGGTTACTTGTTCTCAGATGGCTACCCACTTCTAAATCTGAGACCCACTCTCCATCCCCATTTGAGATTACCAGGTCTAAGATTATTCCCTCCTGAGTGGGTTCCAACACTAGCTTGTCTGAGGCATGTCCCCTATAGGGCATCGAGAATGACCTTCGTTTTGGATGTAGCTGCAGCAAAGGTGCTCCAGTTAGCATCTGGCATTTTCAGTTTACACATAAAACAACAACAATGTGTAATTTATTCTATTTTTTTGTTATAAAGATTTAATTGATTTTGTCAGTATGGCTAATACTGGAGTCGATTCAACCAGCTTTCAGTTTTCAGTTCACAGAATTGAGCATGTTAATTTTCTTAAAATGCACTCATTTGTGCTGTCTGCTGCCTCATGATGAAGTACTCATCTTCATCTGTCAGACACTTGGATAATAAGAGCTGAGTGTTTTACAACTGTTGCTTTTACTGATAGTGTACTGGTCCTCATGTTTTGGCACTTCCCTTACTCACTCACCATGTCTCACCCAACTTTTCTACACTCCTTAATTGACAACTGAGACACTTTTAGTTCAAATTTTAGATAATATAGTACACTGTACCTAAAAGCGTACCTCATGGAGCCAACTTTCTTGTTCTCAGGTCACATGTTGGTCATCTGTTTGACTGTCATGTTGTTGTTACCCTCATTCAGCATGTCTGTCTGTATGGCCTTGATGTCTCAATACTACTCCATAAAAATACACAACTGAGAAAATTTTGTCCATGTACTGTAGGAGCCAACTTCCTTGTTCCTGGCAGGTCACTTACAGTGTTGGCATGTCCGTGTTCAAGCAACCTCACTGCATTTCACTCTACTATAAGAAATACAAATAAAAATAAAGAAATTGAGCTTACACTGAACCGAGTGGGACATTAGAATGTAGGAGTCAACTCATTCCTGGTTTGTGTGTCTGTCAAATGTGTCAGCTTGTCAGCAGGTCCATGCTCAGTGGAGCATGTCGGTCCAGCTGAACGGCATCTTACCATGTCCTTGTTCCACAGACAGAGCATGTCATTTTTGTCAAAGCAGGTGAATTGCTTTCACAAATTGCAGGTCGACATATTCCTTACCTAATATGCAGAATGAGCGCCTAATTGGTACACACGGGGTGGGGGTCAAAGTTTTCTATCTCTTCCTTATTAATCACCTTCCCATTTTATCAGGAGTTCATCTAAATATGTTTATAAGACCTGATAAACTCAGTAGAGAATGGGCAGTAACAGCAATGTTTTTTTAAAGTTCAAGATAGTATCTTTTACTGAGTTACTAAAACTTCCCATTAAAAGATTCATGATCATGTCCCCTGCTACCGGTACACAAAGTCTTTTTTTCTGTCACTGCCATCATGCTACTTTGCTCCATATAGTTGACATCAGTCTTATAGACTGATTCGGGTAACAGTGGTTTCATGGTGGCAATTTTAAAGAAGGACTATAGCCAAAATTTCTGGCATCAATAAATTTGAATTTGGATCAACATAGCCCCAATCAGCCTGTGCCAAAATTGAGATCCTAAGTTACTTTGTTTAAAAGTTACAAGTCATTTTACAACCCTAAATTCACTGCCTGTTCAAAAACTCAGTTTTAGTGAAGGGCTGTGATGATGTCATCTCAGAACTCGGAGTCTAGTCTTCCCTGTCAAGCTTATAGAACCTGTTTCTTCAAAGTTTGGAGTTCATGTGCAATAGTTTTCACAAGTAAAATAGGGACAGTGAGTAACATTCAAAACACACTGCTATAAACATTGTGTGTTTCAGGTTTTGTAAAAATAAGTTGGCAAATGTTTATTCCTTTTATTATTTATTTTGGTGCCTTTATTTTGTGGTCCCATTCTCCAGAAACCTGGATGCTGAATCATAGCACAATGCAGTGAGGTTTCGTTTAAGATTATTTTTATACTGGAAAGGCATGTGAGCAAAATTTCTTGTTTTCATTGGAGGTGTGCAGACTGAATAATTTTCTGATGTGGTGGAAGGCTATGATCATTCACACCTGTTGTTCAACTGAGGTGATTTCTCAGGATGACACTTTAAAACAATTATTCTACCTCTCTGTAAATGGGGTGAGAGAGGTAATGCTGTTTAGAAACTTTACTATGAGGTTTCATGCAGTAGCCAACCCATAATCTTGGGCCAGCTATTCAAAATTGTTGCCTCGGGGCAAAATTAGCACTGCACAATGGGCAAAGTTAGTCTGGAACCATTTGCACACCATTTTCAATGAAATAGCCTCGGACTTATGAGTTGAATATAGTGTACAAATGAAGGTGTGCAAACAGGGCTGAGAGTGAAGTGCAACAATAGCCCAGCAAATAAGACAGCACTGAATAGAGGAACAGAGAGCAATGCAAACTGAAAAAGTGACAAGTACTCACAGAGGTGGAGTTCGGGTAAGGCGAACAATGCAGGCAACATGTGTGCTAGCAAAGCAGTTGAACACAACAGCAGCAAACAACAGTGCAGGCCAAATACTGCAGATCCATGTAATGGAACATTACAGTACTGCATGGCACAGTTCCATTTGCCCAGTGCTAAAATTTGCTATATTCAAAACTGCAATGCACATTAACCTACTGAGGCATTCCTGTGCAAACAGTTCAAGTTTATTGCAGGAACAACTCCACTGAACAAGCTTATTCACAAGGAGATCCTGAAACGCATATGTACAAAGGAAATTACTTATGTGGAATCATTGTACATAGAAATATATGTTACATGTGGTACACAGTGCTCAACTAATACATGAGAAGGCAATGGTTATAAAACATACCCTGGAGAATGCATTATGTAAGCAATAATACCCGACATGGTGGGCATTATTGGGAAAATACGGACCCCAGAGGCGTAATGAGCCAACGCAACAGGCGGAGGGTCTTATAGCCCCTGGAAGGTCTGGTATTTCCACAATGCCCACCCTGGAGGGTATTATTGTGCTTAGAAAATGGCTATCTGTGTACATTTTAATGAATTTGTAAAATAATACAGTAAATGCCTGTGAAAAAATTTAATAGAAGTATTTGAGATACATGTATTTATAAAGTAGTCCTAGGCTGTTCCTGGTGCTGTTGCTCCTCCCTGCAGCATTCTGGTGGCTTGATAACCCCCATTGCCCCCAGCGAGAGACAGTCACACATACAGACAGCTGATTGCTAAAGGAGAAAGGAGTAAAGTCTTTATAGGACTGACTGGCAAGTTTTTCTTTTTGGGTGTTCGTTTAATTTTTTTCGTCTGAGTTCGAACTGTGCTCTCTGACCTTTGACCCAATGTAGGAGGAAGTACAAAAGTGCCACTTGCGGTTGGTGTAAGCGGAAAGAAGAGAAATTTTGAGGATAAATTTAAATAGTGAGGTAAATGCTTTCTTTGTTGCTGAGTGATTGCAAAGCCAGTTCTGCTGAGTGATTACTGTCTGTTTTCGGTGCGTACGGTACTGCGAGACCGCTTTTCGGGAGAAAGGCTTTCGGTGTGTGACAGTGTGGTCGGGAGAGACTGTTTTTATTTGTTTTAAGATTAGCAGCAGCTGCAAGTGGAATTTTGTTTGGTTTGGCATGGGAGGCGAGTGCCTCTACGCTAAGCGAGAAATTGGAGAAGCGGCTGCAAGTACATTCTGTTTAGTTTGGCATGGGGAGGCGAGTGCCTCGCTAAGCGAGAGAAAAAGATGCGGGCATTTTAAATTTTGTTCGGGCAGTTAGCCAATTAAAAAGCAGGCTGGTGACAAGTATGGAGTGTTGGGCAGTGAGGTGTCACTTGAACTGGCACTTTTGTTTACTGGGCATTTATTGAAAATAAATGCCCAGGTTGGAGCCACTTTCAACCAATCAGGATAAAGAATGCACTTTGGCCATTTTCTAAAAGTAAAGAAGGTACAGCAAGGTAATTGAAGCAGGAGCTGAATAAAGCATAAGGTGAGGAGAGAGTAAAGCTAGAAGCAAGGATGAGGTGGTGGGAAGAGGAGGAGGAGGATCTTGGGGGGTGCAGAGTAATATCGAAGCCAAAAGTGACAGGAATGAAGAATAAGGGTGGATAGGGGAGGAATGTAAAGGGAGAGGGTAAGTAGGAGCAGGGAAGTAGAGGGAGTCAGGTAGAGAGTTGTTAGTTGAACAGGTCGAAGGACAAGGACTGACTAGAAGCAGCTACATGTGTCTTTCAGTTTAATCGTAGCAAAGGTTTTAAAAGCGTGACAGAGACAATGCTAGAGAGCTTCAGTATAGACTGGAGCTAGTTCCAGATAGTTACATAGAAACATAGAATTTGATGGCAGGCAAGGACAGCTTGGCCCACCCAGTCTGCCCATTTCCTACCTAATGGATGAGCTGCATATCTAGTTAACCAATAGCCTACTTTGTCCTACCCCCAGAATTGCCTTATGTCTGTCCCATGCGTTGGAAGTGAATATGAAATGGCACTTTTACCAAAGAAGGTGCAAGTCCTGGGCATGTCTAGGAAGATGAAGTCAGACTTCCTAAACTGGGCAAGGAACTGGTTGATGAATAGGCAACAGAGGGTTGTGGTAAATAGCACATACTCTAATGTAAGGAGAATGACCAGCAGGTTACCTCAGGATTCAGTGCTGGGAATAATCCACTTCAATTTCTTCATAAGCAACATTGCAGAAGAGCTGGAAGAGAGGTATGCCTACCAATTTCACCAAACTATGCAACTGACTAGATATTCCAGGGAGGTAAAGAGAATGAGTAGACACTTGAGAAACCTCAAGGAGAGGTTGAGGGCATGGAAACTGGGTTTCAATGCAAAGCAATGCAAAATCATGCACCTAGGGCACAGAAACTCAGGGGCAGTGTATAAAATGGGGGATACTGATGGTGATGGAACAGGAAAGAGACCACTGGGTAATCATACCTGATGGCCACACTGTGGTAAGGAAGTGCTGCTAGGCAGAATATAGAGTCCAGTTGCATGCTGGAGTGCATGGGGAGTGGAATCACCATCAGAAGGAAAGAGGCTGTGTTGTCACTGTACTGACTGTGTGTGAGGCGCCACCAGGTACTTTGTCCAGTTCTAGAGACCACATCTCAGGAAGGACATAGGCGGGATGGAGGCTGTACAGAGGAGGGCAACTAGAATGGTCCAGGGTTGTATCAAAAGCCCTATGGGAGAGACTGGGGGATATCAATATGACACACTATAAAAGAGAATGGAGAGGTGGGACAAGATAGACTTATACATATCTCACAGGGTTGAACAAGGTACAAGAGATAATTATTTTCAGAGGGAAGGTGCACCAAGACAAGAGGGAATGCAATGAAGATGGAAAGGGGGATGTTTAGGAGAGATATGAGGAAGTACTTCTTCACTGTAAGAGTGGTGAATGCTTGTACCAGTCTGCCAGTGAGGTGGTGAGAGCAAACACAGTGATAGGCTTCAAGCATGCATGTGACAAGCACAGATGGATCTTAATAGGAAAACAGGGGACAGATAGCTGAGATCAGGTAGGGTCTACAGTGATAATATAGATAGGGACAAACTGGGCAGACTGGGTGGATAGCGATCCTATCTGCCAACAAATTCTATGTTTCTATACTGCTGTCTCACATCTTAAAAGCCTAGTAGAAAAAAATACAGCAGTGCCAAACATCACGTTCCATCACAACAATAGATATCCTGATACCATTGTTATTAGATCCTTAATTGCAACTAGTTATAGTGCTTGTTGTCATTTAGCATTACTGTTTTTAATTGATATTAATATGCAGTGCATTGCTTTCTACTGGTTAGTGAAAGAGTTGAAAGATAGCACTGTAGAACAAAACAACCTTGAATTCTCCGGTAGAAAGCAAGCAAGCTGGAAGAAGATATTTAAGTGCTACTTGATACCCTTAACTATTCCTGACCCTTAGTCCTCGTGATACTAATGCTGAGCACCATTTTAACATAGAAACATTTTTTTTCAGATTTAAAGTATGTGTCAATTTTGGTGAAAGCTGTGGGTGTGTGCTTTTGCTGATCAGTGGTAAATAACCTGGAGGCCAGTGACATCATTGAGCCATTTCAGTATGGTTTCCACTAGCCCCGTAGCATGGAGACTGCCATGGTCAGAATATAAAATGATCATTATCTGGGAAGAAACAGAGGAGAATTTTCCATCCTCATTGTCTACAACCTTTTTTTTTAAACTTCCACATGTGAAATTTCTGCAAAGTTGGACTTTCACTTCACGAATGTTCAGTAGTCAAATCAGCAACATTCACAAAAATTCTGACTTCAAATGGTGGAATAAATATATGAATTGCAGATTATTGTATTAAACTGCTTGAAAAATCCACAGAATGATCACTGTCATTGGTCAGTTCTGCAGAAAGTTTTTCGCAGTTAAATACAATATTCTGCAAGTCATACATTATTGTGCAGTTCAGTAAGACACTGAACTGCGGAATGAATATATGAATTGTGGATTATGTGTTAGAAGACAGAAAATAAACAATGACATATTAACCTCTAAATGTGTCCAGTCTTTACTATTAATAAAATTTGTGTGATTATATATTAACATAGAAGCATAGACCCTAACGGCAGATAAGGACTGCTTGGCCCACCTAGTCTTCAATTTCCTTACCTACTGGATAAGCTGCAGATCTAGTTAACCATCAGCCTACTTCTCCTACCCCCACTAGAATTGCCTTATATCTGTCCCATGCATTCTTGAATTCCCCCACTATTTTTGACCCACAATCTCCTCAGGAAGGCTGTTACATGCATCCACCACCCTGTCTGTGAAGACATATTTCCTCCACATTGCCCCGAGCTTTCCGCCTCTATATTCAAATTGTGTCCCCTTGTTCTTGCACACCTCTTTTCTGAAAGATGTTACTCTATTGAGCTTTTTGATTAAGCTTGAAGTACTTGAGCGTTTCTATCATGTTCCCGTCTCCTTCCATTCCTCGGGTATACATATTAAGCTCATTTAGTCTCTCTTATATGGCTTCTGGTGCAGACTTTGCACCAGTTTTGTTACCCTCCTTTGAACTGCCTCCATCCCGTCTTCATCCTTTCAGAGATGGGGCCAGATTTTCAAAGGGCCCTTAGATCAATGCAAGCTGTATCAAACAACAAGCTTGAGTCAGATCTTGGTGCACCAAATACTGTGCACCATATTTTGCAAGAAAAGCATCCTTTGTGAAAAAGCCCCCAAACTAATGCAAGAGGACCACTGTGTCAACAAAATGGTGTAAGTGAGAATGAAAGACACAAGCTGCACCAAAATAAATGGTGCAAGTTGAGTCAGAAATGGTGCAAGCTGAGTCAATAAAATGACTCAAGGAATGAAAATGATGTAAAATGAGTACAGAAATGGTGTAAAGTAGTAAAATGGTGCAAGCTGTGTACCAAAATGGTGCAAGCTGAGTCAAAAAATCATGCAAGTTGAGTAAAATAATGCGCAAGGACGAGAATGATGCAAGCTAAGTAAAAACAAACGGCAGTTCAAATGGCCAAAACTAAGCCCCAGTATGTTCTAAACTAGTCCTGCAGGAGAATACTGGCCCTTAATAGTAGCATAGTTAGGTCTGACCACCTGCTGTGGGTCTTTTATATGATCTAGTGTCCCTTAGACCAGCTCTGGCTGTTCTATCAGTGACAGGCATCTTAGGCACAAGGACAGGACTTGCATTCTTTGAAAATCCCAAATAAGGGATGGTGAATCATTTCAGTGATGCAGGCATCCCTTCCAACATGGCACAGAGCATTTTGCAGTGCAAGCATGGACAGCCAGTCTGGCACATGCAGACCTGTTTTTGATGCAAGCACCATTTGAAAATCAGAATTGGTGCAAGAGTTGATGCATCCTGCTCCTTGCATCAGTTGTTTTTGACACTGTCATCCTGTGTCATTCTCTGGCCTTTGAAAATCTGGCTCTGGGTCTCAAAACTGCATGCAGTATTCCAGACGGGGTCTCACCACCTCTTTATACAGATGGATAACAACTTTGTGTTTTCTACTGGTGATGCCTTTCCATATGCATCTCTGTATCCCCCAGCCCTCCTTATTGCCATCTCACATTGTCTGCCTACTTTTTGGTCATCTGATATGGCTACCCACAGATCCCTTTCCATTTTTTTTTTGTTAGTACCGCACCCCAACTGTATTCTCGCCCCGTTTATGTTTCCCAGGTGCACTACTTGCACTTCTTTGCATTGATTCCATGCTGCCATACTTTTGACCATTCGTCCAACCTTCCAAGTTGCTTCTCATCCTTTCCACCCCTCCCCCGTGTATCAACCTTGTTGTATACCTTTGTGCCATCAGCAAGAGGCATAATTTTCCTTCCAGTCCCTCTGTAATGTCACCTATAAAGACATTAAAGAGGACAGGTCCAATACTGAACCTGCAGTACCCCACTAGTAACCACCCTTTCTTGGAGTGGACTCAGATTATTTTACCCTCTGGGTCCTGTTGTTCAGCCAATTGTTTACCTAGGCTACCATCCTGGGACCCACACCCAGGCTGGCTAACTTGTTTATTAATCTTTTGTGTAGGACTGTGTCAAATGCCTTGCTAAAGTCTAGGCAGGCCATGTCTAGAGTCCCTCCCGATCTACTACTTTGGTCACCCAGTCAAAGAAATCTATTAGATTTGTCTGACATAACCTTCCCACTGTGAGTCCATGCTGCCTTGGATTCTGTGCCCTTTTGGCCTCTAGCTACTCAACATTTTTTTCTTTCTTAAGTGATTCCATCATTTTCTCTACCACTGAGGTCCAACAAACAGGTCTGTAGTTTCCTGCCTATGCCTTGCTCCACTTTTGTGAAGGAATCACATCTGTCCTCCTCCAGTCCTTGGGTACCACACCATCCTCCCATAATTTGTTAAAAGGGTAGTTAGTGGTATCACTAGCTTTCACCTTAGTTTTTTTTTTTAATTCTGGGTGAATCCCATCTGCCCCATTGCTTTGTCCACCTTCACTTTAGGAGTTCTTTCAGGACGCTTTCTTCCGTGAATGGACTGGTATCAACCCCATCCAGAGTGCTTCTATTGTTTGGTTTAGGTACCTCCCCTCCTCTTCTTTTGTGAATACTCAGCAGAAGTATTCATTCAGTATCCATGCTTTTTCATTGTCACCCTCTGCCCACCCCTCACCTTTATTAAGCCTCACTATTCCTCCCTTGGTCTTTCTTCACTTCCTAATGGATCTACAAAGGTTTTATCCACATTCTTAACTGAGCTGGCTCTCTTTTCTCGGTTTGGGCCTTTGCTATTCTGACTGCCTTCCTGCTTCCTTCTGCTTTAACTGGTACAGTTCTCTGTCCTGCTCCTTCTGTTTCATATGCTTCCTGAATGTTATCTTTTCTCCTAACCTTCCCCTACTTCTTTTTGAGAACCATAGTTTTTTTCCTTCATTTTGTTTTGTTTAGTTGCTTCACACAAAGGCTTGTTGCCTCTGTGATGGCAGTTTTGATTTTCCTCCAGTGTTCCTCCACACCTCCTTCCTGCTTGTTTGCTAGTACTTTCCTGAGTAGCTCTCCTATTTTGCTGAAGTCAGCCCTCCTGAAGTCCAGTACTCTTTCTTTTGTATGAGCTTGACTCTACGGCTGTGTTTATCGTGAGCCATACTGTTTGGTGGTTACTTGTTCTCAGATGGCTACCCACTTCTAAATCTGAGACCCACTCCATCCCCATTTGAGATTACCAGGTCTAAGATTATTCCTCTCCTGAGTGGGTTCCAACACTAGCTGTCTGAGGCATGTCCCTATAAGGCATCGAGAATGACCCTGCTCTTGGATGTAGCTGCAGCAAGGTGCTCCAGTTAGCATCTGGCATTTTCAGTTTACATAAAACAACAACAATGTGTAATTTATTCTATTTTTAAAGAGATTTAATTGATTTTTTCAGTATGGCTAATACTGGAGTTGATTCAGCCAGCTTTCAGTTTTCAGTTCACAGAATTGAGCATGTTAATTTTCTTAAAATGCACTCATTTGTGCTGTCTGCTGTGTGCATATGAAGCATTCATCTTCATCTGTCAGACACTTGGATACAAAGAGCTGAGTGTTTACACCTGTTTCTCTTACTGCTAGTGTACTGGTCCTCATGTTTTGGCTCTTCCCTTACTCACTCACCATGTCTCACCCAACTTTTCTACACTACTTAATTGACAAATGAGACACTTTTAGTTCAAATTTTAGATAATATAGTACACTGCACCTAAAAGCGTACCTCATGGAGCCAACTTTCTTGTTCTCGGGTCACATGTTGGTTAGCTGTTTGACTGTCATGTTGTTGTTACCCTCATTCAGCATGTCCGTCTGTATGACCTTGATGTCTCAATACTACTCCATAAAATACACAACTGAGAAAAGTTTTGTCCATGTACTGTAGAGCCAACTTCCTTGTTCCTGGCAGGTCACTTACAGTGTTGGCATGTCTATGTTCAAGTGACCTCTGTGCATTTCACTCTACTTTAAAATACAATATAAAATAAAGAAATTGAGCTTACACTGAACCAGTGGGACATTAGAATGTAGGAGTCAACTCATTCCTGGTTTGTGTGTCTGTCAAATGTGTCAGCTTGTCGCATGTCCATGCTCAGTAGAGCATGTCGATCAGCTGAATGGCATCTTACCATGTCCTTGTTCCACAGACAGAGTACATCATTTTTGTCAAGCAGGTGAATTGCTTTCACAAATTGCAGGTCAACATATTCTTACCTAATATGCAGAATGAGACACCTAATTGGAACACACGGGGTTGGGGGTCACAGGTTTTCCATCTCTTCCTTATTAATCACCTTCCCATTTTATCAGGAGTTCATCTAAATATGTTTGTAAGACCTGATAAACTCATTACAGAATGGGCAGTAACAGCAATGCTTTTTTTAAAGTTCAAGATAGTTTCTTTACTGAGTTATTAAAATTTCCCTTTAAAAAGATTCATGATCATGTCCCCTGCTACCTGTTCACAAAGTCTGTTTTTTTCTGTCACTGCCAGTATGCTACTTTGCTCCATATAACTGACATCAGTCTTACAGACTGATTCGGGTAACAGTGGTTTCATGGTGGCAATTTTAAAGAAGGACTATAGCCAAAATTTCTGGCATCAATAAATTTCAGAATTTGGATCAACATAGCCCCAATCAGCCTCATGCCAAAATTAAGATCCCTAAGTTACTTTGTTTAAAAGTTACAAGTCATTTGCAACCCTAAATTCACTGCCTGTTCAACAAACTCAGTTTCAGTGAAGGCTGCTGCTGATGTCATCTCCAGAACTCAGAGTCTAGTCTTCCCTGTCAGCAAGCTTATATAAACTGTTTCTTCAAAGGTTGGAGTTCATGTGCAATAGTTTTCACAAGTAAAATAGGGACAGTGAGCAACAATTAAAACACATTGCTATAAACATTGTGTGTTTCAGGTTTTGTAAAAAAAGTTGACAAATGTTTATTCTTATTTATTTATTTTGGTGCCTTTATTTTGTGGTCCCATTCTCCAGAAACCTGGATGCTGAATCATAGCACAATGCAGTGAGGTTTAGTTTCAGATTATTGTTTATACTGGAAAGGCAGGTGAGCAAAATTTCCTGTTTTCATTGGTGAGGTGTGCAGACTGAATAATTTTCTGATGTGGTGGAAGGCTGTGATCATTCACACCTGTTGTTCAATTGAGGTGATTTCTCAGGATGACACTTTAAAACAATTGTTCAACCTCCTGTAAATGGGGTGAGAGAGGTAATGCTGTTTAGAAACTTTACTATGAGTTTCTATGCAGTAACAAACCCAGCCAACCTAGGGCCAGCTATTCAAAATTTTGCCTCGGGGCAAATTAGCACTGCACAATGGGCAAGTTAGTCTGAAACCATTTGCACACCATTTTCAATGAAATAGCCTCGGCTTAATGAGTTGAATATAGTGTACAAATGAAGGTGTGCAAACAGGGCTGAGAGTGAAGTGCAACAATAGCCCAGCAAATAAGACAGCACTGAATAGAGGAACAGAGAGCAATGCAAACTGCAAAAGTGACCAAGTACTCACAGTGGTGGAGTGTGGTAGGCTAAACAATGCAGGCAACATGTGTGCTAGCAAAGCAGTTGAGCACAACAACAGCAAACAATAATGCAGGTCAAATACTGCAGAACCATGTAATGGAACATTACAGTACTGCATGGCACAAGTTCCGTTTGCCCAGTGCTAAAATATGCTATATTCAAAACTGCAATGCAAATTAACCTACTGGAGGCATTCCATGCAAACAGTTCAAGTTTATTGCAGGAACAACTCGATTGAGCAAGCTCATTCACAAGGAGGTCCTGAAGCATGCATACATACAAAGGAAATTACATATGTGGTATCATTGTACATAGAAATATATGTTACATGTGGTACATAGTGCTCAATTAATACATGAGAATTCAATGGTTATAAAACATAGCCTGGAGAAAGCATTATAATAAAGAAGGTACAGCATGGTTATTGAAGCAGGAGCTGAATAAAGCATAAGGTGAGGAGAGAGTAAAAGCTAGAAGCAAGGATGAGGTGGTGGAGAAAGAGGAGGAGGAGGATCTTGGGGGTGCATAGTAATATCGAAGCCAAGAGTGACAGGAATAAAGAATAAGGGGTGGATGGGGTGGGACGTGAAGGGAGAGGGTAAGTAGAACAGGGAAGTAGAGGAGTCAGGTAGAGGTTGTTAGTTGAACAGGTGAAGGACAAGGACTGACTAGAAGCAGCTACATGTGTCTTTTAGTTTAATTGTAGCAAAGGTTTTAAAGAGCTTGACAGAGACAATGCTAGAGAGTTTCAGTATAAACTGGAGCTAGTTCCAGATAGTTACCTAGAAACATAGAATTTGACAGCAGATAAGGACAACATTTCACCAGTCTTACCCATTTCCCTACCTAATGGATGACTGCCAGATCCTAGTTAACCAACAGCCTACTTCGGTCCCACCCCACCCCTAGAATTGCCTTATGTCCGTCCTATGCTGAAGTGAATATGAAATGGCGCCTACTCAAAGAAGGTGCAAGTCCTGGGCATGTCTAGGAAGATGAAGTCAGACTTCCCAAGGGAAGACACGAACTGTGGGAAATGTTGATAAGGGATGTTATGTAGTTTGGTAGCTTGTTCAGAGGACTTAAGAGTCCAAGTGCCAGCATGAAGCAGTCATCTGAAGCTATTGATGACCTGCTGACAGCTGCATACAGACTGGTGGTGGGTTTAGTAAGGAAGTTAGTAATGAACTGCAAAGCACGCTGATAAAGGACATCCAATTTATTTAGATTCATAGCAGAGATGGAGTTGTAAATTATGTTGCCATAGTCGAGTACAGGAAGGAATGTGGCCTGAACAAGCCTGGCTCTAATCGCAAATGGGAATAGGGACCTGTTTCTAAAGAAAAAACTATTCTGGATTTTGATTTGCTAGTCAAGTTGTCAATATGGTCATTAAAGGTGAGCTTGTTGTCTGGCAGGTATGGCTAGATATTTGAACTAGGAACAACCTCAAGGGGTTGCCTAGAAAAAGTGACAATAAAATCATTAGGTAAGTCAGGGGAGGTGGTAGAAGTCATACTGAGAGGAAAATCATGGCCTTAGTTTTTTGCATTAAGGGATGAGCTTTGAGCTAATATGGTTGAGTTCCAGCTGCACAAAGTCAGCTTGAAGTGTGTCTCTTACTTCTGACAGGGTTGAGCCTGAGGTGTGTACAGGACTGTGTCATCGGCAAAGAAATGTTAACTGGATTTGGTTATGTTATAGTCGAGGTTATTAATGTACAGAGAAAATGGATAGGGCCTAAGATGGGGCCTTGTGGGACTCCTCTAATGATCGGGAGGGAGGCTGAAAATAGACCATCAGCCTTGACATTCTGGGTCCTCCAGATAAATAACTATGGAACCTCAAGGCACTGGAAAAAGTGGCACGTAGTTTAATAAGGCTACTGACAACTAAGTTATGATCAACAGTGTCAAATACCTTGTTAAGATCTAGGAAGACTGCACCAGTATACTTCTTAAAATCCATGGCTGTGACACAATCATTTGTAAGTTTAGCAAGGGCTGTAATAGTAATATGGTTAGGGCAGAAGCCAGATTGAGCTGGGTTAAGAAGTGAGTAGGTTTCAATGAGACGTCTTAATTGGGAGTAAATACATTTTTCAAAGATTTTGGAGAGAATAGGCAGGAAAGAGATGGTGCAGCTGAGGGTGGTGGAACCCACTCGGTTGCTGAGGAAAGAACAGGAGAGAATGGAGTTATTACAGCTGAAATAGCTGAGGGACACTAAGGAAACAGAGAGCAAGGGCGGGCAAAATGTAGGAGACAAAGGCAGTGGGAGTAGATGTAGCAGGTAATCTAAATTGGGGAGTAGCTGTTGAAAGAGGTGTGTGCTAGGAGGCAAGTGCTGAGAACAGCAGGGATTTACAGGCTGAGCTCACCTGAGCAGTATTCAAGAAAGCAAAGAGGGGATGGGAAGAGCAGGATTACAGACAGCTAAGTAATTCTAGATTTAAATCAGAGTTTGGAAAAAGAGAAATGAAGGCTGAATAACAGGAGACAGCAGGGTTCTACAGACAGAGCCACCAGGCGAAACCTGTGAAGGCAAACAGGAGGGGGAAGGGTCACAGTGAATAGAGAAGGCAAGAGTTTGAAAGGAGATAGGAATGAGGGATAAGGGGGCTGACTAATCAGCAAAGCAAAAGAGAGAGCACAGCAAATAAGCTCTTACAGCAAGAATAGCAGCCTGACTGAAGATTACACTGGCTAAGGCTCTAAACTGGTGCAGAACTGAGACAACTTACAGTAGTAGTCATAGATATTGCAGCTATTTCAGATATTTTGCAACACTTGAAGAGTTTCTCTAGCTCATAGGCAGCCTGACAGTCTAAAACACAGTTGCTGACTAAGGCTCTAAGATGCAAGAAGGCTAAAATTCACTAGGAAATTAAATTGTTTTTTTGTTCTTTTTTACATCAAATCTAGCTCGTATGTAACTTGGCAGTCTAAAATACAGTAGCTGACTAAGGCTCTAAAATACAAAAAGGCTAAAATTCGCTAAGAAATTAAAAACTGTTTTAAAGCAATCTAGCTTGTGGGTAATCTTACAATTACTAGCTAGGGAAATATGCTGCAGCAAAAGCAGAGCGCTGAATTCAAATGATTAGCAGCACACAGCCAACCACTTAGCCAAACCTAGAGGAAGCTAATTAGCCAACTGGAATGTTTTGAGGAGTCGTGGCAGTCAATACACATTTAGCTGTGGTGTCTGGTAGGCCAGTCAAAATAGTGACTTACAAGCCATAGAATCCCAGGACAGGCAGCGTACCTTAAGTGAAGGAACTGGGGTCTCTTTTCAGTCCAGCAGACGGCTGTAGAGAGTGGCCGGTGCTACTGAGGAGCAGTGGAACCTGCTCGGGGTCATAAGTGAAGGGTGGGCGGGTCTCTTTTCAGAGCAGTGGACAGCCATAGATAGTGACTGGTGCCTCTAAGGAGTGGTGGAACCTGCTCGGTGGTCTGCTGAGGAAAGAAGTGGCACATTAGCATCTCATTACAGCCTGCTTAGCATGTGAATTCCTGGCATTATAACATGGTGACTCAGCTCCACCTGTAGGTCCAACTGGAATTACAGGTTGGTAACCACGTTTCTTTCTGTGCTCACAGCTCCACCTGTAGGTTCAACTAGTATTACAGGTCAGTTGCCATATTGATTGTGTGCTCACAGCTCACACAACATTAGCTGCAGTCTTGGTTTGGACACAGACGCAAAACTAATGTGGTCCAGGGGAGTAGTACTACAGGAATGGGTGGTGGTGCTGCATGCCAGAGGAAAATTGTTTTTCCTGCCACAGTGTTTATCAGATGGTACAGTACCATAGTTGGCAATACTGTAAGGTACACAGCAATGTCTACTGTGTGTCAGGCAACAGTGACTGGTGCTATCCATACAGTGACAAGCATAGTTGAAAGATGTGGTCTGACAGTGGACACCACCGGCATACTGTCCTTTGACCATCATGTGCTGCACCAGTGGCACACAATCCTCGTCTTCCACACATGGCTGTCCATGTGTGCGGGATCCCAGACAGGTGTAGGGTATGTGCCACGAGAGGGAGGACACACATACCATCATACTGGCACGCTGCTGTCAGGAGCAGTCCCATCAGTGGAACATGTGCACTGTGTGGATGGCCCCAACCATGTGACAGTATCTACTATGAGGTGCAGCCTGGACACCTGTACACCTCCCCTCAACACCATCCATTCCAAGTGCAGCATGTGTTTGCTGGACTGTGTTGGTGTTTCCAGTGGGGAACTGGAGGTGTGTGCTGCATGGATGCACTACAATGGTGTCCACTGGGTGCTGGGGCACCCACTAATGCATGACACGGTTAGGACAGGTGCCAGATGATGGTGACATGGTGGTACCATTTGTGTGCAGCATTTGTCTGCCATGTATGTGCTCTGTTCATTGTTTTTATGGCTTGTAAGGCCCAGTGTCAGGAATGACCGAGACACTAACTGTGTGGCTGAGATGCAATGGTGTACAATAAAGATAGACAATGCACAACAACACACAATACACAAATATCACATTAGGTACACATTACAATACATTACAATACCACCTTTGGAGTACTGCATGTAGTTCTGGTGTTCCTTTCTTAAGAAGGATATCAGATTGCTGGAGGTGTGCAATACAGGGCAACTAAGATGATCCAGGGGATGGAGGGCAAACGTATGAGGACAGGCTGACTGAGCTGAATATGTACACCCTGGAGGAGAGGAGGGCTTGGGGATATAATTTAGACCTTCAAATATTTGAAGGGATTAACAAAACAGGCACAGAATGAATATTTAAGCTAAGGAGAGGATGGGACACCATAATGCAAGGTATTAGTTTGGAGGGTGGAAGATATTTGAGATAGATGAGGGGCATTTTTCACAGAGAGGGTGGTGGAGAAATGGAACACTCTACCGAGGAGGTGGCATCCTGTAGCATAGTGGGCAGTTTTAAAGGGCATGGGACAGGGTGTTATGGGGGTAAAGGTGAAGGGGAGAGAGGGGGCAGCTGCAATATAAGGGTGCTAGCTGCGCAATTGAGCAGACTAACTGGATAGACCCTAAGGCCTGTTTCTTCTGGCAGATTCTTATGTTCATAATACCATGCAAATAGTTTGTTGCTGCAAGTGGTGATCTAGCTCTAGTTGTAACACTTACATGAGTGTTCATTTCACAGCACTGTTGGGGCATTGCATTCCACAGTTTGTGTTCCTGTGCATATGGAGTTGCCAGGTGGCCATCCACCCACATTGCCTCCTCATTGGATGCATACATACTTGTTCCAGTTTCTGCTGTGTTCATGCCCCATCCTGGGTTTGCCTTGATAAGGCCACCTTTTCATGGGCAGTAATTTGAACCACGCTATATGTTGCACTAACACACATTGCACAGCGCTTATACTTTCAATATACCATTGCACTGGTATGTATATCCCTGCCTCTCCTTTGCACCACGCATGCATTATCTCATAGTGCTGGTGCTATCACATAGTGCGGCGCTATTTGTCCTTTTGAATATAGCACTGCAGTACAAATGTGATGCAATTGATTTTGTGCCAGGTGCAAAGTTTTGAATATCTGGCCCATAGTGTTTTCTCCCTGACAGGCTATTACTTAACCTACATTCAGACTCATCTATGTTGTATTCCATTAAAATGATAATTTTACCAGGGCTACCACTTCCACCACTAGCAGGAACTAATACATATTAGGCCCCTGTTAAAGAACACAATTGTGATGGTCCAAAAACTTACATCTTGTAGTTATTGTATGCAGAACTGGACATGAAAGGTTGTGTGCATTTGTTATTTCTGTCTGAAGTTTACTCTGCCTTTCTTAATTTAGATTTGTTTCTGAGCCTTTCTTTAGCCCTGCTGCACTTGCCTTTGCTGTTCAGCTGCTGGACTGCTAACTCTTGATGGCATCACTGTAGGGCAGAGGAGTGACTCTACAATGTAGCACAGTGCAGTCTCAGCAATTTTCAAGTGAAAACTATCAGCACTCAATGTACATACTGTGTTTCCCTTCCCCAATATACCCTGTTAGCAATGAATTCTGCCAAAATCCAAATGCCTTGTCAGTATGTTTTTTTTTTTTTTTTTTATAAAATTGACTTTCTTCTGCCTTGGTAACAAAGCATGGGGATTTGAGAGAAGACAGAGTTGCTGTCAGCATCTTTCTCAGTCCTTTTGTCTTTCATGCAAAATTACCTATTTTGTGAAAGACAAAGATGAAACTTACAAGAACAGGAGGCTGAGTTTTCACTGCTGGGAAAGACTAAGATTTAGAGTACCTTACCCATACCTTTTGACTTTCATGCATATATTACCCCTTCTTGCACTGATACGGAATTGCATTTCATTCATTTTGCAGAATGCAAAATCTAACTGCAGAGGACAGTAATGAAATACAATTCCAGAATCAATGCAAGAAGGTAATTTATGCATGAAGTCAAAAGGACTGTGAAAGCTGCTATTTAAAACATGTTATAAAGCAGACAATGACAAAAAGCAGTGAAGTTACCAGAATTATTCAATAACAGTAGCAATACAACTTCCTAACAGACACAGTAGAGTAGCACCCCAAATAGTATCAGCAGCCTGGAGGCATGCAGTCTCAGCATTCAGCAACCCTGGAGAAATGGACCACATCAAAAGGCATTAAAATATGAATTTGTCAACTTTGTTCCCAAAACCTGAAACACACTTAGTTTTTATAGAAATGTTTTTTGAATGTTGCTTCCTCTTTTACCTGTAAAACTACTGCATGTGATTTTAAAATTTGTAGAAACAGGTCCTGTAACTTGCTAACAGGGAAGACTTGACTGTGAGTTCGAGGGGTCACATCAGCAGCAGTTCTTCACTGAAACTGGCTTTTGAACAGGTAGTGAAATCAGGGTTACAAAACAGCTCATAACTTTAAAATGAAGTAACACAGAAACCTAATGTTTGGTGTAACCACCCAGTTCTCTGGGGTTACTATAATCCCATCAGTGTCCAGCACTAGGTAGGGAAGGCAGCTGGTGAATAACTAATTAAATTGGATTTTCACCTACTCTGTCTTGTTTACTTGGTTTCAGCTGAGATGAGAGAGATGAAAGCATTTAGAAGTCTCCAGCAGCATAAGTCACAGCATCTGGTTGTGAGTGGGAGTTTTAGAATCTTGGTCAACTGGTAGTAGTCTGTCAGCAGTAGTAGAAGTGTGAGGAGTGAGAACTGCAGTGAGCTCAGTGAGGAGAATCTTTTTCTCACCCTAGTCCTGATAGTCACCAACCTGCCAATAGAGTGGTGAAAACCATTGTCTACAGCAGGAGTTCTGGATTTTCATCCCAGGAGGGATGGAAAGGACTGCTAGAGAATGGATCCTAACGGCAATCCCCTATTTGATCCAGGACCCTTTGAAGCTGCCTATGTTGTTTTAACTGTGAGTAGATCTGACGTTGTGCTTCCTGAAGAAAGTACCTGTGCTTTGGTGTTTCTCTGACTAAAAGGAAAGGTAAACCAGTTCTGTTCTAAGTTTGAGAATTTTCTCAGCTTTAAGTTGGCTGACAATTGTGGGTCCAGAGGCAGACTAATGCACATTGTTCAGGACTTTAATTTCTACACACCTGGAGTAGTGTTTTTCCTATGCTGGATGTGAAAGTTCATTCCAAGATGCATTTTCCTACATGTTTTACAAGAAGTTTTAAGATGTAACTCTGAAAGAATGGTTGGGTATGGATGTGGAAGTGAAGGGTGACCCCCATCTGGAAGTAACCAGTTCAGCACTACAGGTTCTGTAAGGGCACCTGGTTATTTAGGACATAGTGGCCAATGTCAGAAGAGTGACCCCACAATTGTGGGTTGTGCTAGTAATGAGCTCCTGTGTGCTTCGTTGTGGCCAGTTGCCACTTGAAGAGGTTTTGAGACCTATGCCATATGGAAATGTGTGCTAAGTTGTGGCCAGTGCCACTAGAAGAAAGGTTTATGTTGTGGCCAGTGCCATTAGAGGAAATGTTCAATTAGGGGCCATTGCCACCAAAGAGAAATCAATGTCTTATGAAATATGAAAATATGTAGAGCTTCAGTCAGAAACAGTTGTTTTGTTGTTCTGCAATGCCTTGTTCCACACTGTGTAAATCTTGGGGGTCCACCCTTGCTTTACAGAACATCTTTTGGAATAAAGTCACACTGTAGAACCCCAACTCTGGTTTGGCCATTCATGTTACTGCTTCCTGTGTGGAGGTACCCCTCCAGAAGTATATATCTAGCATAGTCCTAGCAAAAGTTCTCTCCTCAGGACCTGGGTTTTGGTCACAGCTGAATTGCTTTTGTACACCCCAACCCTTTTTCTGACCTCTAGAAGTAATGAACCTGGTATACATTCCCAAAGCTAGGGATGATACCAATTTCTGAAGTGGTATATGCCCAGTCAAGAGTACCAAGGGGTAGCTAACTGTGTAATGTAGTGGGGTGGTGGTTACATTGGTACGTGATTTATTGGGGATATGCTTATTCTAATTCTGCAAAATAGCACTTTTGTCCAGAGTGCCTCTTTAAGGTGACAGTTTTCTAAGTAATCAATATAAAACCAGGGTTCAGACTTTTTCTCTGTCTTATATCTGGACTCTCACTCACTGATGCTATCTGGAGTATATTAAAAAGTGGAGCCATGGATGAAGAGACAGTCAGAAACTAAAATGTATAAAACAAAGGTAAAGTCTCTGTCATCCACTTTTCATCTCAGTGACTAAGTTGATGCTGAGACTCAGTCAGTAAAACTGAAAACAGATCCTCATGCATAAAGTCTGCACAAATGAGGATGTCAGCAAATGAGGGCACATCACAGAAGATCAGCGAGAGCATAAATGGAATGCTGAGTAATGGCAAGGGCAAGGTAAAACTGAAAAATAAATAAAGAGATGACATAATAATACTGGTTTTAATCATTTATTGACTTACATAGGTACATAGACTTTGATGGGAGATAAGAACCACTTGGCCCACCTAGTCTGCCCATTTCCCGACCTAGTGGATAAGCTGCAGATCCTGCAGGATGTGGAACATATAAATACATGCAGTATTAAAGGTAAACATATGTACAGTATTTCTATGTTCAGCCAAAACATTCTGTGGAACAGGGTGAAAATCTACCAAACACATTCAGAAGATTCTGATCTCCCTAATTTCGTGAAGGTTCCATGGAAGTGGAATTTGCAACTTTCTCCCACTTCTAGCACTGAGGATTGCAAGGACTTCCGATGATCCTGTTCTTTCTTCTCAACGGGTGTTGTCAATCATGTTTTGGTCATGCTGATCTGGACTGATTTTTCATGACTGTGGTATGCTTCAGGGTTTGTCCATTCTGCAATGATTTTCGCAGTGTAGCTGCTTCCTCTAGGATAGATAATTAGATGGTATACTAACACATTTCACTAACACAGAGATGTTATCCAGCTTGACCTGTTCTTTGCTCCTAATCAGGAAGTATCCCTTACCACTTTAGAATAGTGTCTGGAGGAGATCAGACTTTAAATGGCCTCTAGATGACTGTTTGTATAGCCAGGAAAGATTGAGGTATTACTATAGTAATATGTTTGGAGCAGCCATCATCCACACTTAAATATGGCCTTAAGTTGTCTACTTCTTCTGGAGTTCAGCTTGAGACAATATGAGAGGTGTGCAGTCTAAGTTGTATTTAATAAACAAATGTCAGTTGAGTTTCAGGTGCAAGGGGCCATCAAGCATTGTGTTTACTACTTTATGATTACTTTCATTCTGTGGATGCTGGTGCAAGCCTTTGCACTTCAAATTTCTTTGTGGGAATCTACACCATCTGCAGCTGGTACAGACTTCTGTAATGAGGCTTCTGTCCCTCACTTGGAGATCGGATCACATTATTCTTTGCTGCACTTTCTGAGCTGGTTGCCTGTTACTGCATGTGACATGTTCATTACACGGTGCTTATTTTATCATTCAGTGACCTAAGTAAGCTGTGACCGCTGTGCCTTCAGGAACTTCTGACCCTCTTGGGCCATGTAAAACCAGAGTCTTATAAGAGGTATACTCAAGATCCCTTCCTCACACCTTAAAATCAGTTGGAGGTAGGTTTTGCAGCATGTGTCTCCATTTCTAGGTAATGCACTGTCATTGGAGATTCATCTTGCTCCATCGATAGTCTTGTTCAGAACCCAGCTTCACAGATATCTTTGTAGGCTGGCCTTCCCTGAATGAGATTGGTGTGTTTCCTGTATATTCCCAGTATTTACTGAATACTTTGTATGTCATATTTTTACTGCTACATGAAGAAAAATGGCATGTTATGTGATGCTGTATCTTTGACATCTTATTAATTTTTTGAGTGTTCTGGGTTCTGGGAAGATCATAGTACAAAATACTGTACAGCAGTACTACTCCTACCACTACAACCACTACTACTACCAATTCAACTACAAGTTCTCTTATTTCAAAAACAAAGCATCAGAGTTGAAGAATCATTTTTTCTGAAAGGGGCTACTCAGCCAGCATATTGGAGAAAGCCTATAAAACATCTAGGAACACCACCATGAATATTATTTTGGTACCTCACTCCATGACCCAAAACCAGGTAAACTAAAGAGAACAACATTTGTCACAAAGTTCAACCCACTAGCTCACTGATAACATCAATAACATTATATGCAAGCTCTTGCATATTTGTAAAAGTGACTCTATTTTCTATGATCTGTTAGATTGTAGATTGTGCACAATTCACTTTTGTTTTGTTTTGTCTGGGGTTGGTGGCTCTAAGCGCCTGTCCTTTTATTGATAGCAGGGCATTTTCTTTGCAGTCTTCTTCTTTTTTTACAGTGTTTGTCCTCCAATTCTGCATATCAGCTCCCTCTGACTGGCCTCTGCAGCCCTGTCACCTGACTTCTCTGGGACTTACCTTCCCTCAATGTCCTTGCCATAGGACCTATGAGGGTATCCAGTCACTGGTGTAGATTCCTGTGAGAGGTCTGTTGTCAGGTGGTTTTCTGCTGGTTTTTGCCACTGGGCGCACAGACATGTAATGAGCACAATATATGAGCTCTGCATCCGTGGAGACATCACTGGTGCCCTGAACATGGAGTCCCTTCTTTCTGTGCATGGTGTCAAGTGCTGCCATCTGGACACCTCCATGTGGTAGCCAGTGAGCCACAGTAGCCCCTCCCAGAAGGAGGACAGCAGTCCTATGGATGCTCAGTCTTCTCTCCCTCAGCTAGCACCTGAGTGGTCTGTGTGCATTTCAGAACTTGGCTCGCTAGTATGGCAGAAGATGAAGCATTGAGTGCCTCAGCCCTCCACACCACTGGGCCTTTAATTCTTTAGTGTCTTCAAAGGTACAGTACATTTGCATACTTTTTCATGGAGTCTGTATGAAATGCTGTCACCTGGATTTTGAAACTAAGTAGTGTACTAATAAATGACATATTGGTAAACATGGCAATATACAGTGATTTACAGACACACTGTAGCACTTGCAAGGTCATTTGGGTACAGGCAAATATTGTTGACACAGACCATAGAATAAGTACAGTTAAATATGAAATATTTAAAAATTGATAAGTGGGATGAAACAAGAACAGAAAAAAGACAGCTCACTGTCTGCCTCTAATAATTTTGTTTTTGCATTGCCCTCTCCTTTCCTCTTATTCTTCATCTTGTAGAGCTTCCTGGCAGCAAAGGAATGCATGGGCTGCATCTCAATGGTTGTTTGGGCAGGCAACTTCTAATGTTGGCAGAACTGTCTACAAAACACCAGAGTTTGGTCACAGGATAATGGTGAAAAATGGTTTTATTAAAACATAAAAGTAGCACTTCTTATGCCTGACCTGCTCAATGTTTTGCTCAGATTCAGTGTGCTTTTTCAAGGTGAGGTCAGACACCATCAGTACTACTTTTGTGTATATGTAATAGATAACCCACTCTTAGGTGTGTGGTCACGCTCTGATATACACATGCCTTGGTGTGCATCAATCACCCAAGGCATGTGCATATCAGAACTACCGACTACACATCCTAGAGTGGGTTATCTATCTTATAAAATGGTAAAATTGTTTTTGGGGAGGTAAAGCGCGAGATGTGCGGTGCGTGCTCTGATACGCATGGTCATGTGATGTGTTTTATACAATCAGAACACTGGATTTGGATATGGATATCTTCACCATTTTATAAATATATATATATATATATATATATATTTGTGTTTAGTATAAGAATATAACAGTGAACTTAGAAAAGTAACATATACTAATGTAATATTTATCGTATGATGCTGTGTTAATTATTTGGATGTTTTGTACATAACTGAGATTGGCTTACTGAATTTTCAGTTATCCCTCGCCCTTTCTCCATTTTACCTTGATGCTTTTCCTTGTTTTTTATCTTCCACATGGTCCCTCCATCCTTTTAGTTCCACCCTCCCTTTCCCAGACACATTTAAGTAATGAGTTAAAAGTTGTAATGATGCTGTTTTATTGTTATTTATATTTTTATGTAATGTTTTAGGGTCACACTTGCACTTAGAGTCTAACATATTACAATTTTGCACATTTACTATGTTTTCTTTATTGTTGCACTTTGCTAAGTTAGTCACAGTCACTTTAAATACATGACATCATAAAAAGAGTACTTATGGCATGTGACCTGTCCTTGAAAAATCACACTGAGTCTGTGTGGATATATTATGATAGACTGAAACTTGATATTCCGTCACTTGAGATACTGAGTAAACAGTCCTGGAATGCAGCCACTGACAGCACCACCTGCCTGTGGTAATGTCGGGAACACCGTAAAATGTTACAGAAAGGACAATATGAGGGGATGTGCCCACATCCCCATATCTAATATAACAAACTCAGGGGTACAGACCCCAGAGTAAAAATAAAATTAGTTATGGGGGTAAGTTGAGAACAAAGATGTAGCTAGGTTGGGAATAGAACACGGATCTAGTAGTGCACATTAGCCGAGTTGCCAGGGGCTTAGCCCTCCATACTCACAGGGGCAGCTTGGCTAGCTTCCACATCCTGCGCCACCTGACAGTGCGCTCGCAGGGGTAAGTGTAGCAGTCCATCAGATCAGCTACCTTACCCCTGTCAATAACTGCTTGCACCCCTATCAGGCATGGATATTTCGGGACTACACCAGTCAGGACTGTGCAGTTGTCAGGCAGTAGTGCCGGGCAGGTAAGTGTTTTGATGGTGAGCCATGGGAAGTCAGAAGCATACCATCTAAGAGAAAGCATTCAGAGGGTCAGGCGGTGGTGAGTGCTGCTTTTATATTTTAATAAAACTATCTGTTACCATTATCCTGTGACCAAGCTCAGATCTTCTGTAGGCAGTTCTGTAGTTGTGAGCTGACTTTTTCTGTTTTCTGGACTTAACTTGTTGTTGGCTCCAACCGTAGGTCCCTTTTAACTGCCTGTACATTCTGACTCTTTGATTTGATTTGGTGTGCTTAGGTTCCTGGGCTGCATTTTTCAGTGTGCCTCTTACAAAAGAACATTCTCAGAGACACCAGACCTTAGCAAATTCAGCAGCACTCCTATTAAAGAATTCAAGAACAGTAATAGAATCATTGTTTTGTAAAACAGGGATTCTAACCCCTATTGAATGTTTTCTGCAATGATCAAATTACCTCCAGGCCTGAGCCCGATACTGAAATTGACATACCATTAGATATGACAAAAGCCTTTAATCGTAGAGAAAGTCATTCTAAAAGCCAGATGGCTTTATTGGCAAAGGTTTTCCTCCAGACATAAATCAGCATTAACTGTGTTCCATGTGATTTATAATTAACAAAAACCACTGACATTTGGAGAAGAAAGAGAGAATTCTTTATTTGGATGTCAAAACACTTACCTGAATCACATGCTGAGCTAATACATTACATTGCAAGAGACACAAGAAAACATTGAGACAGAGGTCAAAACCCAAATTTTTAATAAGGAGTAACAGCTTATACTCTTTCATGCACATCATGATTACATTAGATATAGCGCACAACTAGAAGATGCCATCAAAAGTTACAATATTAGAATCAGAAAAATGAAGGAACGAAAATTCAAGAGAGACCATCTCGATTACTTCAAGGAAGCATTTTTATTGGGGTAAACAATCAAATAAACACAATACTCTGTCCTGAAGAAACCTGATATAGCAATAATATAATAATAATCAGCAGAGAGACATTTAGAGGAGCGGGTCTGAGTCAGAGCATCAGTTTTTAGGCGAGACGGGGAGAGACTCAGATACCTCAAAATCAATTTGCACTTACTATAATTCAAAATCCACAAATAGTAGAGCCAATACTTCCAACATTAGAAGCTGTCCTCTCCAGTGACCATTGAGACACATTCCATGCATTACTCACTTTCAGGAAGATCTACGAGATGAGGAACATAAGGGCAGGAGACAGGCAAGAGGAAAACAAAATTATTACATATGCACAGTAGAAATCACAAAGGAAGCTATCAGAGCAGCAATATCAAGAGAGGAGCAACCCAGAGGGAGAAATCAACAAAGGAGAAGCCATTATGGATGACTGAAGACAACAGTGAGTGTACAGTACTTCTATTTTACAACAAGTTGTATTAAATCAATCTGTGACATCTAATACAAATAATGGCGTCAATATAATGGAAACATCTATAGTACTGAACATCTAAGGATATGAACTAATAAATACAGACCTTAAAATATTGCAACAAGGATTATTGTTCATTCATACCAATAACATTAATGAATTTGATTGCATAGTAGATTTGTACAAGTTCACTCAAACTTTAAATATGAAAATATTTCATGGTCAATCTATGAGACTGGAAAGACAAATTAATTATCAAAGTTTTTAACCCCTTTCAAATAGTGACTCTTTACCCTCAGTAAGAAAGAAAATACCATTAGAGACACACCTGTAACACTGAATGAGGGAAAATGCCTCAAGGAAAAATGTGCTTTTATTGCACCTTCAAACCCAGCTGTCCTGACTTTTGAAAGGGCAAGTGAAAGAGGTATTTCCAAACAATTGGCTGAATTGGGACTACCTAGGTATGATAACTGTACCATAGAAGAAAAGCAATCATCAGGAATTTACAAAAGAATGACCAGATTGTGATATAACCCAACAACGCAGGTGGTTCAGTAGTAATTTTATGGCTGTGGGCAGAGCCTACAGCCATTTTATATCTGTAGCTTGAAAATTAAGTTTTGTGGAACACATTTCTTGACTTTTCAATGTATCCTTCCACATCTACAAGTCACTATGACAAGTAAAATAAAATAATCCCTTCTTTCTGTTTAAAATGTTGGAGACATAACTCCAAGCTGCTTATCTGATGGTCATTAGGAAACTGAAACAGCTTGTTAAATATTGATTGCCTATTAAACTTGAAATGTGTTTACCCTTGAAAATGCAGCAGCTTGCACATTTAAATGATTAGCATTTAAAAATTTTTGCTACTAACTTCAATTGGGGATGAATATCTTTCAAGAAAGATTCATACCTCATACATGTTACCCTTTCCCAGAAAATTGTGTAAAGATGTACACTGTTTTAAGCTCTCAAGACCTATCTGATAAAAATGCCAGGTCTTCAGTGAACTACCCAGACTAAATACATTAATTTCTTTTTGACAGTAAGGGCTGCAGCCTGCTTCACAAACATAACAGATAAGAGCTACTGAGATCTCTCATAGTAAGAGAATGTGTGTGTTTTGTGTGTGTGTGTGGAGTGTGTGTGTGTGTGCTTGCAGGAGGGGTGGAGAAGCAGTCAGACTCCTGGCCAGGGAGACCTTTGTCTAATGAATTAACTGCTGACAAACCGTGAGTGATACAGAAGCAAATGATTTGATACTTTTATTGGACCAACAAAGATGTAACAAAAATACCATACCATTTATAAAATTCCTGATCAAACAACTGCAAACAGAAGACTGTTTTTTGTCATTTTATAATATGATATACTGAGTATGTATTTACTGAATTGCTGGATCAGGGCCTTGATAAAATAATAACATTTATTTAACTCATTCAAGATTCCATCAGGTGGACAGAAAAAAGTCTATGAGAATTTGTCTGAAAACTAATATCTATAAGATCAAAAAATAGCATATGTGTATATATATATATATATATATATATATATATATATATATATATATATATATCACTCTTTATTTAGCCAGGTGAATGTCCATTAAACAAGCACATTTTCAAGGAGGGCGGTAGGCACAGAATAAATAATACAGTAGCACTGGAGAACATATAGCACAAGTGGACATAGTAATATAATACATAGCAATAAAAACAAGGTACAAGGAAAATCAATGAGGCCCGGTCGTAAGGTAAAATCTCATCCCAGAAAAACAGTACAGCAGAGAGGGTGAAATCAAGTCAGCACCAATGTGCCGAACCAGTGATTTTAGACACTGATAGCTCTAGTAGAGCAGAGTTAATGCTAGTGACAGTGCAAGCTGGTGGCTCAGCAGCAAGTGGAAAGCAAGGATGAATCCAGAAACATGTCTTAGGGTAATTCTAATGAGAGGATAGAAAGTGTAGAGGGTTGATTGTAAGAATAGCAATGTATGGCTACAGTTCGATGACAGGAGAGGCATTGGCAAGGCTCTGAAAGTATCTCGAATAGAGTGACTTGAATTCCACAAAACCAATAGGATGCACCAGTTTTTGGATTTCTGGATGTTGTTCCACAGCTGGGGCAGCACAAAGCTGAAGGATGCTCTGCTGAAATTTGAAAAGACTTTAGGCACAGCTAGTGAGATGTATGAACGGCTTCTCAAGGCATAGTTTAGTAAGGTGCAGGAGGGCAGAAATTCAGAAATGTAGGATTTAGGATGTATATATATATATATATATATATATATATAAAACTATGGAAATGTCTCTGTTTACAATAAATTTGTTTATAGGCATTACTAGTATCTTTTGAAAGATTGTCTGACTTGTGATAACTAATTTTGAGTATAGTTCATGAAATAATGTGCTTGATATTTGTTATTTCATATAGTCCCCGTTATGCCTTATGCATAGCATATAAATCCAAATCATTCCAAGGCCATCATGTTATATTATAATAATACTGAACAGCAGATCAGAGCTGCTGATATAATAAATAAACAACAAAGTCATAAAAAGGAACCAGTGGCTTATGGAAAATCTGCAGGGATTTATACAGGGTTTGATTCTGCCTTTGTGGGGAACAAGGAAAATGAGGGTTTCTTCAGAGTAATGGTTATTTGGATCTGGGAGCACTGAATATTTCTTATCCAATATTTCATATCTTGGATAGGGCAAGGGAGGTCTACATCTCATTGTCTGAAGGATGTTCATTTACATTTTTTACCGTATTTACTAAGGCTGTCCCAGATTAGATGCAATATCTTGTTTTCTGTGGGGTTATGATTTTACCATTTGTATAATGTATTCATTCAGGCTTCAGTAGTCCAGGGCCCTCGTATTCAAAGGAGATATGCAGCGCATTCTGGTGGAAAAGGAGATGTGCTGCACAGCTCCAACAATGCACAGCAGTGCGATATTCAAATGTGTAGGATGCACAGGCCACAAGGGAATAAGCCAGGGCACACACAAATTGTATACCATTCAAGTTGAGGGACAATCCCATGCATATGCCATGCTGCAGCATATTCAGTGGTAATGTACCCTTCACAGTCCAGAGCACCACAGTTAGGCTGTGGATAGCTGGTCTAACCCGGCCAGCCACCCACAGGCAAGCTGCAGATGTTCACCCAGCTGCACAGTAGTCTGATAGCCCTGGTGGACTAGAGGTACCCCTTTCCATCCCCAATCTAGCCAACTCCATCCCAAAGAGGTCCATAGTGCAGGGACCCCAGACCTGATTGCACCAGAGGAAACCATGGTTGATATTCATAGTCTAGAGGACTCCCATCCACCACCCTGTTCACGAACACCCTCACTCCCCCTACACAACCTGTTTCAAAGACTGGCACTACTCCATAACCTGCCATAGCCAGCCATTGACTGTACTGAACCCGGCTGGAGACCTGCACTCTGGAATGACCCAAATGGTTGTACAGTGCAATGGGGCATCTTGCCAGCTGCAGATCCACCAGTGTGTGCAATCATGTGTAAGTCCCTTGCAAACTGAAGGGCATTACATACCTCCAATGCATGCTTTGCTGATGGTTTATCTCCCTGCTGTCACACACCGCTGCAAGTCCACAGTCTCCTCTGTTCCCTGTGTAACATGCCACCATCTGGACTGCTGAAGTATCCCAGGTGTCAAGGGGTTCAGTATCCTCTATTGCCATTTGCAGTGTATGCATCAGGCTATAGATAGTTCATCCGCAGTTCCCAAACTGTACAAACGAATGGGAGGTCAGCTGTAACATGCCTGTTTTGGGACCTGTGTCAGTGGGTACAGAATCAGCCATCACCAACACTGAGCAGTGCAATGGCACTGGGATGATGGATCAGTATGCAGGTGCCTGGGGAGTATGGCCTCTGGGTGTTATCACCCACACATCTCATGCCTCACGTATAACACATTTCAGCATCCTATTGCAGTGCTTTGCCACCTGCTGATAAAGTGGTATGATCCCACTACAGAGCCAGTCATCGCAATGGGATGGGCTGGGGGTCAGGGAGGGGGTGTCTGTGCACTGTTGAGGGGAGCTGGGGCCACTACACTATGACATGGACTATAGGTGTATTCAGGCAATTAGATGGCATCGGGTCCCTGTTATATGGAACCAATAGAACCTGGACTCTGGTATGATTGGGGCTGGTGGAACTGGTGGGGGTGGGGTACCACTATACCACCAGAGACCCTGCAGGTTTGTCCCACATGGAAGTGATCAGGGTCGGGGCTTGGGGGTCAGATCTGCTGTGGTGCATTCATCCCCATGCCAACATGCAAATGGGCTGGTAAAGAGCATGCATAAGGCCCCTTTGCACCCTGCATGCTTAATTAGTTCATTTGCATTCCTGGGCTGAATATCACCCATGGGGACTGCGGTGCAGACTGGTATGTGCCACACATTCCCTGGAAGGTATTCAGTTGGGGTCACCCTGGATGCACCAGTCTTGGTGGTTGCCTGCACTACATTCCCATTTCAGGTCACATTTTCAACAGGAATGATGAAGCCCACCCAGATGAAGCTCAGTGTCACAGGTTTACCATGACAAAAGGATTAAATCCTTTGAAACAGCACTGTTTGCTGCAGTAACTCTACTGCAGAATTCTGCAGTGCTTCACTTCATCCTGGTGGACTTCACTGTATGCAAACCCTGTGCCAATGGCTCATTCTCTTTGAATATTGTATCAGTGCTGACTGGCACACCCTCTTTGTGCAATGCATCTTTCTGTCGTGCATCAATCAGAACTTAATATCATTTTCATGTATTTATTTATTGAAATTTGGATAACACCATTGAGAACAAGCTCATTTCAGGTTCCACATCAGACGAACAATACATATTGGGAAAGATGAGACAGAGAACAAACAAAACAAGGAATTATACATGACATTTCAAGAGTGTATAACTAGAGAAGTTCCAGTACATGTGGCATTGTACAATGTATGCCATGATGCATATTTGATTAAAACCTGGAATTCAAAGGGTCATATTAGAGGGAGTGGGTCTTATGAAATTACCCTTTACAGGAAAATGAGAACAGATTCAGCCTAATATCTAATAAACAACAAGGTAAGGGATGGCATCAGCCCAGGGGCCTCATAAGAGGTGAAAAGGTATGGGACAAAGCATTTTAAAGTGAGCTAGGGAGCTCAGGAGATATAACAGGGAGGGGATGGGGAAGAGAAATGTGAAGGAGAATGATTAGCAACTTAGAACAGTTATTTACATGCTGAAAACAGTTATGCATATGATCAGGATAACATAAGGTTAGATAGAATAAGTGCTAGTCACAAGAAGGAAGGTTATTGGAAGCAGTCACAACTGGCATCAGCAACTAGCTGTTGCTTAAGTTTAACCTTGATGGAGCCAAAGGTGGATGCTGAAGTGATTTCATGGTGCAGCGTTCATCCATAGTGGGCATGGTAGGCAAAGGAACTTTGTCCCAGAGAAGTGTGACAGCAGGGTATATTAAAATCTGGCAAGTAGAGCTTCTGGTGCAATGATGGTTGATAGTGGAGGTAATAAGCTTTTGCGCTCTTGGTGGCATTTGCCTAAGATTAGTTTTTGGACAGTAAACATGTTTGGTACATGAGTACCTTTGAATTGGAGCCAGTTAGCCTGAGCATACATGTTGCAGGTATGGGACCCGACAGGCTGAGCCAGCAAGGAGCCAGCATGCTTTGTTGAGTGCAACTATGATGTGGCTAAGAGTTGTTTCATTAGCTGATCCATAGATTGGTAAGTCGTAATCAATAAGTGAGACAATACAGCTTTGAATGTCCAGGTTAAGAGCCTCTGGGGTCAAACATTGCTTATGCCTATAAAGTAACCCAATGCGGTGTTAACAGACTTAGAAATGTTGTCAATGTGACAGGCATAGGTCATCGTACTGTCAATAGCAATCCCTAGATATTTTAAGAATTGGTCAGCCACTATACACTCAAGAGCTTTAGAGTGGGGCAGGATAGAGATAGGCCTGTAGTTCCCAGTAATTGTGCAATCCCCAGACTTATGAACTGGTGTCACAGAGGCAGATTTCCATTTCTGAGGAAATTGAGAGCATCTAAGTGACACATTAATAATATGTGTTAGAGGTGACAGAATTTCATCCAGCGTAAGGGCTACAAATTTAAGATCCAGGGTGTCACCACTAAATCTTGATTTCCTAATACCTTGAGTAGTTAAATCCAGGCTTCATGGGCTGAGAGGGTTTAAAAGTAGAAAGGAGGATGAGAAGGGTGCAGAGTCTCTTTCCCAGAGTAGTCACTTGTGAGGGAGAAAGTATCCAGGTGGCAGGACACCACTCAGGTCCGTGAAGGCATTATTAAGTGTTATCAATAAGTTTGGGGTAGAGTGAGGCTACACTATCATTGTTAAGCATGGTAGGGCAGATCTGAGGTCTCTCCCAGTGACCCCTTTAAAGTTAGTCCAAAATGTTCTGCCATCATTCCAGGTCCAGAGAGCACTTCCTTATAATATTGATTTTAGCTGCATGACTAGCCCTTGTGCAGTTGTTTCTAGCTGTTTTGTACCTCTGGATGTCAGCCTGGTTACACAGAGACCTAGACCTGTGTTATAAATGATCCCTGGCATTCAGAAGCTCAAGGAGGTCCAAAGAAAACCAGGGATTACAGCGGCTTTTGATTTTACTCTTTTATGGAGGGACGTGCCTATCACATGTAGCGTTGAACTGAAGAATGAATTGGTCGAAGGCAGTATCAGCGTTGTTAGTTGTGTAAGCCATTGACTAGTCCTGATTATGCAGGTCAGCTTTTAGTGATTCAAGATGCCCATGGATGAGTACTCTGGCAGTAATTGTTCTAGCAGGTGGTTTAGAGAATTTGTTTGCCCAATGAAACAAGACTGGGGAGTGGTCACTGAAGGCATCTGGGGGTATGGTTGTGTCCGACATATGATCCGGGTTGTTAGAGAGCACCCGTCCAGTGACGTACCAGTCCCAGTTTTATAATTGATTTTAGTGGGAAACTTGACTAGCTGGGATAGGTGAACTGCTGAAACTGCATCTTTGAAAGTGCTTGTGTCAGGAGAGACCGAATTATATTGAAATCTCCTAACATGATAATTTCTGAATTAAGACTCAGAGAACCAAAACACTGCAGGAGTGAATCAAAGCAGGAGGTCATCTGTCTGGGAAGAATATAGATTGAAAACACAGTAAGGGTTTTATTGTGTGCACCTAGAAGCACTTTTATGGCAAGGGCTTGCATATGGTCATCAGTTTTGGGCAGAGTTAGACTAGACCTTGAAAATTGTTTGGAGGTAGATCTCACAACTGGCCCCATGCTTTGAGAGATGATCCTGTCTAAAGACTGTGTAGCCTGGGAGGGAAATTGAAGCATCCGCTACTTTTGGAGAAAGCCATGTTTCTATGACTGAGAGGATGTCTGGGTTATGTTGTAAGATCCATGCATTCAGTACGTCCATTTTGGGAGGAGGCTGCATATAGTAAGTGAGGCAATTTTAAGTAACCTAGTAGATGACTGTGGGTATGCCACAAGTTGTGAAGGGCCAGGGTTGGGGTGAATATTGCCAGAAAGCAGCAGCTACAGTAAGGCCAGTCTACACAGATATTCCTTTAAATTGCTTGTTGCTGAGTTTGTGAAGTTTCCTCTGAGTTGAGTGTGCTTTACAGTTGGCTTGTAAGTTGAAGAACCCCAGGAGGAGTGCCAAAGGGTAGCCAGCTAGGGCAATGAAATAGCAACCCCAGTCACCAGGGAAATGCAGGTTCCATGGCACAGTAAAAGAGTCAAAGCATTGGGATAAGGTGATAGTACTATAAACATATAAATGATTATTAACCAATGTTGGTGAGGTAGATGTTAGAAACTCATCACAGGCAAGGTCAGATAGGCTCAATAGAGAGAGCAATATAATTCCTCTAGAAAATAGAGCCATTGTAAGAGATATTATGATACCAAGGGTGCAGCAGTAAGGGTACACGAAGGTCCGAAGCACAGTGCAAGGTTAATTATAGCAGTGGGTTTTTTTCAGAGTACAATATGCTAAAAGTGCAAAACAAGGGAGGTGATAATGGTGATTAGAAAAGAAAAAGGCAGAGGCAAGTTGGACAAGTGGATTGGAGGATTAATAGGAAAAATAAGATGCCTCTAGTGGCAGATCAGTATAAACTGCAAATGGGAAAATGGGCAGAAAAAAACTCTCTCAAAACTAAAATCAATGCTAAGAAATCTCTGAATCAGACTAAGCATTACTTAAAGTGAGAAGTCAAAATATTTCAAGCAGAGATCAGTCCTAGTATTAATTTCTTGGCAGTAGTTCCTAGAAGACTTCTGGATTGCTACACATAGTGTGAGGAACATTGGCAAACAGAAGCAAGTGAGATTCCTCCAGGGGTAGATGCCAAAATTCAGAGTTCCAACTCGTACATTGTTTGGAGGGTGAGCTTGGTAGGTTATCAAACTGCAGAATGCAGTTTGCTTGAGAGAAATGGCCCCAAAGGGCACAGTAGTCCCCTGGGAGAGAAGGTGAAAGGATGAAATTAAATAGCAGGCTTGGAGGAGGGCAGTCAGAAAACAAAAGAGAAATGAACAAGTTGGGAGGGTTGAGAATTAAACAGAGATAGTTTAAGCAGGAAGTCCTGAAGCAAGTTAGGGGTTGTGGAGGACACTGCAGTATGCTCAACAGGAGAGAGCAGTAGCCTCAGTACAGTTATGGAAGGGCTCTGATTAACTCTGGGGCACAGAGATGAAAATTAAACAAAGCGAGAACAGGCAGGGAGGTTCTGAAGCAATATATCTCCCAGATGTAAAATATTGTTTTTAGTGTGTTCTGATTTTACACAGTGCAGCATAATATTGTGTAGATGCAGAGCCCCACTGAAAATAAGATGTAATTTCTTCTGAACTATTCAGGCTAAATATATAGAAATCAGCAGGCATATTCTAGGAAAACTCATTGTAAAATGTGCAAAATGAAGACCACATTGAAACTGCTTCTCCACAGATCTGCATTGTGCAAATTCATTAGAAATAATCTGTAAAGGCATCCCAAAAGCTCCCACAGCCATATCAGCTCTGACCAGAACTTGTTGATAAAGTTAAGTATGTGACAGCAATGCCTAAGTTGTTGTCAGAAGAAATATATTACCCTAGCTTAATTTATAACATCACTATGGAATGTAAGAAGAAAACAGATTTTTTGTTTGATGCCCTTATGCATAAGACCATATCTGAGCAGACTTACAATTTTTTCATCTGCTAGTCATCCAATTAGACCATCTAATTATGGTCTCCCAAGAATACACAAGGACTTACATAATCCCCTTTCATCCAGTTGTTGTCAGTATAGGTTGTTGACAGAGCCATTGGCTCAAGTTATTGCTGAATACATAAAACCTACAGCTATTAAGGGACATTCTTATATTAGAGACACAACACAAATTTTGAAGTATTACCTGATTTGCATGTACACAGCAACTGGTAGATGGTTATGTTTGATATCTAATCACTGTATACAAGTATACACCCTGTGAGAGTGTCAAAGCTGTTACAGAGTATTTCTTATCAGAAAACTGACTTTAGAAATGTGCGAATTTGGCTGTGAAGTTTCCAACTTTGTAGTGCAGCATAAGTTCTACAAAGCTGGAAATTTGATAAAAGCTGGTAACTTCACAAGTAAAGTTACCAAGCTGAACTCCACAGAGGATCATATTACAGCAAGGGTCATAGTTGAGATTGCAGTCTTCTTGTACCATGTAACTCCTTGCCTCACGGCAGTCCTTGTTAGAGTGTCTTGGAGAAAGGATTAGCCCCTGACAAGACAATTATTTTCAAGTCTTTAGCTTGGTATTTTCTCCATAAAAAGCATTCAGTGAACATTAATTTGCTGCCTAGCATCTGAAGACTCTGCAGATTGTTTTGTCCTGAGAAGTCATTTTGGTGGCTTTTAATCTTATATTTGGCAATGTGTCTCAGTTCTGGGTTTGTTCTGCTGTGCTTTCTGTGTATAGTGTTTTCAGCCACTGGGAATGGATGGCTGCTTAGTTTGTCACTGTTGCTCATAAGAAGAAAAGGCAGTATTTTGCCTTCTCAAACTGGTTGGCTCTTTTTTTATACTTCTACTTCGATAAGAACTTAATTTTTTGTAGAGTTCTGCTGTATAATTTAGTATAACATAATTCTTATCTGTCTCCTGCCTGCTTTGTCTTGTTTCCATGTTTAATTTTCCATGTGTAAAAAGTATATTGTAAAGAGAAAAAAGAAGAGTGGAAGGCCCTGTGCTGATAATAAGCATAACATCCACGTTGTTGGGCATGGAAGTGCTTGGGGTAGCAGATGAATAATAGCAGTCCTAATCAGTTCCCTGGAAATCTTGTTAGGTCATCAAGTGTCAGAGGAGGAAATGGTGGTAACTGATACTATGGTAGTTCCATTTGTCCAAGAGGATGTGGGCAACCATGGGAGTAGGGGATGTACTGGTGGCTCATCATTTATAGGAGCTGGTAGTGCAGCAGCACCAATGTCAAGACCAAGGGATGGGAATCAGCATGCCCTTTATGGCATACATGATAATTTTTAGAGCATAATAAAACACCAGAGTGAGGAGACTAAAGATGTTTGGTATACCAAGCACTAGAATTTTGTAAAACATAATGCCTCCAAGAGATTACTAATGAGAAGCATGCATGGCATGCCCAGCAGGAGAAATTATTTTCAGGCATAGTGCCACTACCAGATTATGAGAAGCATGCCTGGTATGGCGAGCAGGAGAATTTTTTCTTTCAGGCCTGATGCCCAGGCCACTCCAAATTAATTACACAACAGGCAGAGGTGGGGGTGGGGCCTGTCCTTGGCAATCAGGGAGAGTAGATGCAGGACCACCATCCAGCAGTGCCAGTATCCAGTCTGGCTTACCATCCAGCCATTCCACAAGCTCATTCAGGGCAGATTGACTGGCCTGTAGACTCCTGACCTCCTCCAACACTCTATCAAGAGGTCTGGCCTCTGTCATGTTGCCAAAGACTAGGGCTTGGGACTGGTATTAGCTGCCATCACCCACATTCTGATGGTGATGCTGGCCAATGGACTGCCATCTAGCCTCACCACCATTGATTGGGTCTCATTTGGGGCACATGCAGGCAGTGTCTACTCCCTTACCACTGTTAGCCTGGTGCCTCTTCTACATCTCCTGGTGCAAAATACTGAGATGGATATGCTGGCACCCCATACCCAAAAGGCTGCCACTCTCCCAGGCACACCAGGATCCCACAGATCTTACAAGTGACCAGACAAAAATAAAAATAACAGCACAGAAAAAACTTGTTTTTAATTTTTTAAGATATGTTCTGGGAAATTCAAGTAATTAAGGAATGAAGATAGAAAATTAACAAAGACAACTGCCACTCCTAAACTATGGTCTTCACCTTGCACCAGTGACAATGGTACTCTGGATCTACTGCCTCCTTAATCCTCCTTGCTCCCTCCTCCACCCCCTTTACTCACCACTCCCTAGCAACTGACTGTAGACCCGAGCCACCATCACCTATCTCTTGCCACCTGCCCCTACTAACTGACTATGGCCTTTGCCTGCTCACTCATCCCTGCATCTCGCCTCTCATCTGCTGTTCCCCTTCAAAATTGACTCATGCTGGTAATTGCTGAATCTGTCTGCAAACCACTGCTTAGTCAACCTTGAGTGTAATATTTGTATCTATTGTTTCCTTGTATTGTTGTTACCCTGCTTCCTTTGATGTGGAACCTTTGTAAATGAGCAGTCCCTGCTCAAAGGTATTTGTAATCCTAGAGTTTACTAAAATAAAAAAAATAAAAACAAGACAGTAAAAGAAATGCTGCAGAAAGTAGATCAGAAAATGAAATAAACTGGATTAAACAGACACTACAGACAAAAAAGTGTTAGAAGAAGAGAAGCATTGAAGAAAAGAAAGCAATATAGTCTTTTAAAGTACAAAATTTGATCACAAACTCATATAAAACTCCTAGTGCAGCTGCAGTATCTCTCCCTAGCTTTTACAACTGCAACTTGGGCCTGTCCTCACTAGCACATTTTCATGTTTTAAACTGTCTTAACTCTGCTAACACCATTTAAAGTATTGCATGCAGACTGTAGTGCAGTAAATCTGTGCTACTATCTGTGTTCAAAAGACTCATTAAAATCCTGCTAATTCCCTTAGGATAACACTGCAACTTTAACAAGCCATAACTCTGTCAATCTTTGGTGTTAGGGATAATCTAGATATGGAAAAAGGTTTCAATGAGTACTACAAGACTTACATAAAACCTACTGAACAAATTCATGGGGTACATGCAGCACCCCAAAATTACTTCCATATTCACCATGGTACCAAATACACAATTCAAGTCCAGTAATCATCAAATCATCAAAAATGCAGAAACTTGTATAGTGAAGTCTGCTAGGACCAAGCGCAATGTCACAGTTTCCTTGCATGACAAAAGGATTAACTCCTTTGAAACTGCATTGTTCCCTGCAGTAACTCTACTGCAGAATTCTGCAGAGTTTGGCTGATCCTGGCAAGCTTCACTGTAGTTCCTGACAGGGGTGTAGCCGGAACCAAACTTGTTCTCAAATTATAAGCAGAAGTTGTTCTCCAAGGGGCAAATGTTCCTGCCGCTATGTTAACATTAACAGAAATATACATTGTCACGCCACACAAACAATGGCCCAACCTACTTCTCAATCAAATATACTTTAAGCCAAAATTAGTAACAGATTACTTCTGTATTTTGTAGATTAACAGCATTTTATTTTATCCTATCTCACACAGACGTTGGCTGGCTTTTAGTTACAGTGTTTCTAAAACATTGTGACAAGCCTCTATACTACAACAAGGTAGCCAGCCTCATAGAGGTCCATTCACGCCAGCACTCATGCATCATTCTGATCTGGTCACCCGCCCTCTAAAGTGCACACACACATACTCACACACTCAGGCACCACACACACACACACACACACACACAAGCAGCCAACCCAAGGTGGAACAAATTTAGCAGCCAGGTGGCCAATTGTCACTTGTAAAATTGGTCAGCTACCAAACTTTGAAAGTTACCAGTCATCTGGATATCTGCCCACAAAGTGCTGTGTGACACCTTAAAAGGAAGGCCACATAATAATATCATTAGATACAAAATGTTAAGAATTAGTGGTGAAACTGTTCACCAACTCACAAACTGAGTTTTCCCACCCTTAGCTAGCCACCCCCAACACACACACACACACACACACAGCCACCAATCTCACACACTCACCCCACAATAGCCAGTCACCCCCACACTTTCAGCTTTCCCAAACACACACAACATCCCACACACACAGCTACCCACACACACAAGCTGCCCCCACACACACAGTCAGCTCTCACCCAACCACATAAACAGCTTGATTTGAGCTAAACGATGCTTCGATTTTGGCATGGTTAGAGCGTAATCTCCTAAACCCCTTGCAACAAGTAGTCGAAGCTAAACAAACAAAAGAACTAAGTGGTAAGTTATTACAGCATGTTCTTGTCAAGTACATTAGCTAGAGCGTAGGTAGTGATGGAGTGGACTAAATGGTGCACATGTTTCAATATGGTTATGGCATAACCACTAACCACTCCCTTTTATCAAACAGCCAGGAAAAAACAAAACCATTTAAATTTGAGTCTATCTCTACACAAAGCACAGTCTCGATCTATACATGGATCAACGTGCCATATAACCTGCTCATTGTCGACTGGAATATCATCATGAATGCTGAGTAGTGCCAATGCAGTAAGTCTGTTCTCTCCCATACTGTTCCACAGCCAGGTCTTCAGTCTTCTTAAAATGCTGAATGAACATTCTGCTGTGGCAACACTAACTGGCATGGTTGCCAAAATCGATAATGCAGCATTTATATTTGGAAACAGCAAGGGTTTCAAATGCTGAAGAGCACCCACAATTGCATATGGGCATCTCTCAGCTGGGGTCTCCACCCATTTTCACACCATCTTGCAATTTCTCTTTATAAGTCTTCTATACTGGATATGTCAGTCTTGTATGCTGAATAAATCTCCAGCACATTCTCTTCCTCACCAGCTAAAGATGGCAGATTATGAGGAATTAAGCACTGAGCCTCAAAACAGGACCTACAGTCCAGAAGTCATCCTTTAGCTTAGATAATACATAGACTATGAATGGAACACAAATATTCCTCCTGAAATGCTCTTCTGGATTTGCAGCCTCAGTGTTGCTGCACTGTGTCTAGCATCCACATGTTCATGGGACAGCATCCTCAATTCCAACCTAATTTGCAAGGCATTTAGCCTCTACATACAGTCCATGGAAGGCTGACTCCATGTTTTTCCTTGTTCGTGTCAAAGTACAAACTACTAGACTGGCCTCATCTGCTGCCTAAATCAAATCAATGTTAACACTCTGTAGGTACATGTGTAGTGGTTTTGTGAATGCCATGATGTATTCAATAGCTACTAGTGTCACAATGAATTCAAATCTGGTGATGCCTGTCAGGCACCGGTGTGCTTCACTATCAATTCAGCAATCTTCTCCAGGGTACTTGCAGCAACTACAAACTTATCCTTGAGCCGTGACATTGAGTCTGCCTGACTCATCCATTGAGTAGTTCCTGGTACAGGAATTGTTGTTCTGTCCAGTAGTTATCATCATCATCATAATCATAGTAGCTTGGTAAGCATCTGAACTCATTGAGCTCAGCTAGATAGATGTTCTCATGTTTTGCTGAACTTTTCAGGATAGTGATCACCTTCTGTGCAGTGTCAAACATGTTGGCAACAGGTCTCAGAGCACAGGAATGAACAATGGCAGTGTTCAGACTGTGTGCCTTGCAAATACTGTAGGCGGCATCTGGGACAACTTCCTCAATGAGTGCCTGCACCCCATTGAAACGTCCACTCATATTGCTTCCCTGGTTATATTCTTGTCATCTCATCAATTGTTTGTCAAGTCCCCAAGTGATTAAATAGTGTAAAAACATTTCTGTGAGTCCTTTGTCAGTCGTATCTGCAGCCTCCACAAATTCTACAAAATCTTCATGAATTTCTACTGCTCCTTCAATCCCAGTATGTACATACCGCACAGATCAATGATACCTGTTCTTTGGTGGAAATATCTGTAGTTCCATTGGATATCAGACTGAACCATCTGGCATTCTTAACTTGATGTAGAATTTTCCACTGGATCTGCTGTCCCATGAGATTGATCAGTTCTTTCTGAATTTGTACAGATGTATACTGAGCATTTCTTGGTGCCTCATTCAGGTGTTCCTGTAGCAATGGATCAAGTACTGCAAAGTGCTGCAGAATTACATTAAAATTTGCTTTTCTGCTTGACCAGCCTCTTAATGCAATGGCTTGTCTTCTGCAAATCAAGATGACAGTAATAATTTGCTTCATGGCTTGGCATGCTCAATCTTGTACTTTTCTGTCTGAGTCACATAGTGCCTGATATGCCATCTTCATCTTACCATCGCAAATCGCAATGTATTTTTCTCCTTTGGTCACTGCATTAATATGTTCCTGTGAATTAGAGTGTCTCTTAAGAATTTAATGGCAGTTGGACCAATCAGTCAGTAAACAGACACCGATATAGAGGCCTTGTTGAAGTGCTGAATATAAAGCAAGGTCTACAGAATACACCATCCATACTTTTAGAAAATCTCACAACTTTGTAGTCCATCAGTACCTTTGGATTGAACTGGCATGCCACCAGCCTTCCTCCAGTTTGCATATTTTTTTCTTGAAATGCAAAGCCTTGTGGTGGTTTCCATTGTTTGGAAATTATGTCCTTCTTTTCCTTGTCAGTGAAGCAGTGGCAATTGTAAGGCCGAAGTCTGTGTCATCCTGTAAACATAACTCTTGACTCTCAGGTCTAGTCTCTGTCACATGTTCCTGGCTGTTGGACTGCACAACCACATCCTCCTGGTTCGTCTGTGTTGCCACATCCACCTTGCTTATCTGCAGCTGTGTTGCAACATCTTGCTTTCTCTCACTGTCGGCAATGATGTCTCAGAATCTGGGCTCTCTTCCTCTTCTGCTGAATCCTCTCTCTTTCTGTCTCCAAAACATATAGAATATCCATAGCTACATCAAGAATGGCTTCTACATCCAGCCTAACCATATCACGCCACCAACCTATATTGCCTGTGTTGCCGAATTCATTCTCACCATGTCATGGATCTCCACAGCCTGTCTAGATGCTTCAAGTGGTGTTGATGTCTCCACTACTTTGTCCACAGTATCTCTCCTATGGGAAACATAACATGTAAATAATGTCTCCACAACATGTACATTGTGCAGGTTAGTAGGAAAAGATTTACTAGATCAAAAGGAATCTTACCTTAAGTAACCTAACATAGCTTTGAACATCTTTGCATCTCCTCCTCTCAAGCTCTTTTGATCTTTCTGAGCTGAGCACTGGACATCTGTTTAGCTTGACACCACTACTCTCCATTGTGTTACTATGAAGTAATGTAGGCTGTGCTAATCTTCTGTGCTTTCTGTATCTGCACCATGATGCATTGTGACCTACTGTCTGCACCTTAATCGCTGTCACTGACTTGCTATCTGCACCTTCATACACTGTCACTTGCTATCTGCACCACAAAAGTTACAGTCTAGAATGAATATACAGAATAACCTTAGCTTGTCATCACAGACTGAAAGTTAAGAGCCACTGTCATTTTTGTGCCCATTTTTAAATTGTATGTGAAAAATTGCATGGAGCATGCAAAATGGGTGCTGCAACCAATTTTGTGTATAGAGGTTGAAGCAGTGAATCAGGCATTTGCATTATTTGATGGAGATAATTTCTGAAGGGAGTATCTTCACCTTGATCCATTGCATGAATGCTAGCACTCTGATGCCCTGGAATCATGTTTTTTATAGTGCTAGTGGTGCTTGATTCAACCACAGGCAATTTCATAAATACACTTTAAAATGGGCTCAAAACATAACAGTTCCTGCTTAGAGGATTCCATCCCATCAGGCACTAGTGTTGTTCAAACTGCCAGATACCATTATTTTTTTTTATTTGAATTTTGGTAACCTGGTAGGCCAACTGAGGCTACACAGTCCCTTTTTCAATGATGATCCAGGGTACACATACAAACAACATAAAACTGGTATGAACAAAGTGCTAGAGCAAACAGAAAACAAGGCATTTCAGAGACTTATACAACAAAATAAAATCATAGTAAGTGTAGTGAGTTCAAAATGAAGTATATATACAGATTAAGATCCTGAAAGTACAGGATTACAGGATAAGATTATAGGACATGTGCTGAACATATTTACAGACATAAACATCTTAAGCGCTCCAGAAAAAACATACTCTTAGCAAAATAATTACACAGTGTGATCGTAATAGCATGAGGAAAATCAAACTTTTAGCAGAAAAATAGTATGCAGTGATAGGGATTAGCAGAAGCAAGAGCAGTTTGGAGTTTAAGGAGGAAAGAAGTAAGTTCTTTTTGAAAGGGACAGAGTAGGGCAGGAGAGTACAGCAGATGGGAGGGAATTCCAGGATGAGATGGCAGAGTAGGCAAATGAATGCTTACCCATGAGTCAGAGTGGTTTCTGAGAAGCTAGTAATGAAAGGGAGGTAGATCTGAGTGGTGAGCACTTGTTTTACGATACACGATACACCTTAGACAAGGGATTAAAGATGTTCATTACCTTGAACACAAAACATAATGTGAGATACTGCAGCCTAGCTTCATAATCTGGCCAGTTTAGGGAAGCCAGTATGTCACAGTGGTATCTTCTAGAGTCAGCCCCAGGGCAAACACCCAGTCCTGTAGTACAATTGTCTCAGCTGGGAAAGGGAAGAGGTTGCTCGGATAACAGGAGTGGAGCACCATAGGTAACATAGGGAGGAGGGTTATAGAAGCAATTGTTTGACAGGCTGCAATTGATAAGAGGGACGAAGATGGTATAAGAGACCTAGCTTGTGGTTTATGGCTTTGTTCAGCTGGGTTACATGAGCCTCTAGTGACAAGGAGGAATCAAGATGCAACCCAAGATACTTAAAAGTTTTGACCACTTCAATAGTGTCACCTGATTGCACTTGGATTTGGAGAGGATACAGAGGCGGAGTTGGATAGTTTAGGAGAGGATTGGGGAATATTATAGCTTTAGGTTTGTTTTGTTCAGGATTAGATAATTAGCTGAGAACAAAGCCTCAAGCATATTGAAGTCTTTTATATTCTATAAAATATATGTAGAATATAGAAAGTACACAATCATGCTCCTGGGGTTACAGGAATCCTAGGAGGAGTACAGGATGGGTGGGGAAGTTTCTTAATATGCCATCCTTTTCAATTTGCACCATAAACAGATCTTCACATTCAAATCATTATCTGATTATTTACAACAGAACAGAAATATAGAAATCTGTCAACAGATAATGGCCATATGGGCCATCTAGTCCGCCCATTCCTACTCCTGCTGCAGCCCCAGATTATATTTGATCTGGCTCTCCTGCTCTGCACATCTCCAGGGTACCCTTATGTCTATCCCATGCACTCTTGAACCCTGTATTATTCCACAGCTCCACCACCATCTCAGTGAAAAAGTACTTCCTAACATTACCCTAGCCTTCCACCCTTCAACCTCATATAATGCCCCCTTGTTCTTGTGCAGAGTTTTCTATAAAATATGCTTTCCACCTGTGCCCTGTTTATTCCCTAAGAGTGCTTGAAAGTCTATCATATCTTCCCTCTCCCTTCTTTACACCGTTCTATCTTGGTTCTCCTTGATCTATCATCAACTTTTGATACTGTGGATCATGGGGTTTGCTTTCGAGCATACAAGGTCCATTTGTGGACTATCAGTACAGTCCTCAGATGGTTTTCATCGTTCCTCGAAGGAGAACGTGAAAGTGGTCTCAGGTTTGTATTCATCTGGGGCCTTATCTTTGCCTTGTGGGGTGCCTCAGGCTCCGGTGCTTTCCATGTTATTCGGGTAGTATATATGCTACTTCCTCGGAGATATTGTAAGATGGGGTACCATCTGAGGTTTCACTGCTATGCTGATGATACTCAGCTCTACCTGTCTTTTGCACCTGACCAGGTTAGTGCTATCTCGGTACTGAACAACTGCCTTGCAGATATCCAAGACTGGATGAACTCCAGCAGTTTAAAATTGAACCCAGGAAAGACTGAGGTTATGGTTGTGGACCGGGTCACAGGGTAGAGGTTTGAGGACTGGTCTCCCTCTGAATTAATCCTGGGGTGGACCAGATCCTCACCTCTGAACAGGTGCATAACCTGGGAGTGGAGCTTGACACTGGTTTGACCTTCGTTATCAGGTGTCTGCAGTTGTCAAGCTGGCATTTTCATCTTAGGAACATTGCCAGGATTAGAACCTTGTTCACCCAGTGACCTGCTGGTTTGGTCCATGCCTTTGTGACATCTCACCTTGATTACTGTAACTCCCTTTACCTAGGACTTCCTGGGGTTGATATCCGCTGCTTGCAGCTAGTGCAGAAACGCGGAAGCACGTTTGTTGACTGGGGCATCTAGAGTTCTCATATTACCCCTGTGCTGTCGCTCTGCACTGGCTGCCAATACAGTGGCGGATCACCTTTAAAGTAGGTCTTTTGACCTACAAAGCCCCTACAGTCTTGGTCCTGACTACTTGAGAAAGAGCTCCTGGTGCCCTACACCCCGAGACAGCTCTGCTTGGCTGAGGGGTTGCTGAGATTCGAGGGTAAATCTGAAGTCATCTGGTACCGTGCATTTGGATTTGCTGCACCTACCTCTGCAATTCTCTGCCCCATCAGCTGGGAGTGTAGGACAGTGGGGAGCTTTAAGCTGGCACTAAAGACTTTTTATGGGAGAAGGCGTTTCCTTCTTTGTGTTAATTTTATATTGCAGTATTGGAATATATGTTTATATTTGTTTTATTGAATGTATTGAATATGTTTATGTTTGCTCTTGATGTACAGCGCTTTGAAATTTTGAAGGCGCTTAATTAAATACATTTTATTATTATTATTATTATTATTATTATTTAGTCCAGTGAATAGATATTAAGATCCTAAGTCTTTCCTCATAGGGCTTCAGGTGCAGTCAATGAACCATCTTTGTTGTCTTTCTCTGGACTGCTTCTATTTTCAATGTCCTTCTGGAGATGTGGTCTCAGAACTGGACCTGATACTCAACTGAGGCCTTACCATTGATCTGTACAGTGTCATCACCTCCTCTTTCATTCTGCTTGTTATGCCCCTCCTTATGCACCCCAACATTCTGTTCCTCTCCCCACTGCTTTTACACTGTTTGGTCACCTTCAGGTTGTTCGATATGATAACCCCAGGTCTCTTTCCTGACTTATGGAGGCCAGAATTTTCCCACCCATCCTGTACTCCTTCCTTGGATTCCTGTGACTCCAGGTGCATGATTTTGCACTTTTAGCATTGAAACTCAACTGCCAGACACTTGACCACTCCTCTAACAGGCTTAGATCCTTGCTCATGTTTTCCACATATAATATATATATAGAATATAAGAATTCAAAGCACTGCATTTTACAGTAGTAGAAGCCCCTCCCCACTAACATACACACAAAGACACACATACACAGGCCTCAGTGAAGCCAGAATACCAGTTAAATCTGTTGGCAGTTAAGGATCAGGGAGTTCTCTAGCATACTGTTAAGGACTGAGCAGTGATTATTCATGGTCATCAAAGGAACACCAACAATAGAAACATTGAAAAGTACTTGATTTTTAAAATTTATGTGACCATATACCATATTAAATTATTTACTTACTTTATTGTAAAGGCTTTTATTATTAAGGCCTATTTGAAATTCTTTAAATATGAGTAAAGGTTGCAGCAATTTTTGTATAACATTAGGAAGTAAGTGCTTTGGGAATGAGCATGGGCGCAGGGAGTTGGCAGGTGTGGAGAAGTATCAAGCATCTGAGGGACTGCTCTCCTTCTCTGGGGAGGGACATCAGTGGTCAGTCATGACTGGCCCTAGCAGAGCTGGGGACAGCATGCTGATGCTGCAGAAGGGGCGGAGATGGGGCAGGTGCTTGAAGGGAGCATGTGCGGATGTGTGCATGCACCTCCATTACGCTATTGTTCGCCACATCTCCAGGGGAGATGAAAAAGGAAAATTGACTCCAGGTAGGCAGCATGAGCTTCTGACTTCTGTGACCCGACCCCAAATGGCACCTCCTTGTCTGGATCCTTCCGGTGAGTAGGAGCTAAGGGGAGCTCCTCACCACCACACAATGGGAGGCAAGCCGTGGGGGAATTGAGGAGGTGGCCTGATGTTGGGTGTGTGAGCTGCGAGGGATCGGGCAGGATGTTTCAGTTGACCGGAGCCAAGGGAGGAGGAATAAATAACCAAAAAAAAAGATCCCCCATCCCCAGTCACTGCCCCACTCACTTCTCTCCTCCCCTTGATCTCCCCCACACTACCCCTTGCTTTTTCCTATCAGTTCTCCCTTGCTACCCCTCCCCCACTCCCCTGGTTCATCCCTGGTACCCCATCCTCCTCTGCTAACTTCCCTTCCCTCTGTACACCACCTACCACGATTCTCCTCCCCACCACACTCCTTCCCATATGACAGGCACTGACAAAGCCTTCTCTGGCTGCTTCAATAATTCAAAGCATGTTTTTAGATTCTAGCCCTCTTGCTGTACTCTGCACTTACCCTGGCATAGCTTTACATTACAATCTGCATCTGAATGTAAACAGCTCTCTGTTTTCATACTGAACTCAAATCCTGTCATGTTGTGTCCTGGGCTACCAGGTTCACCTAAGTTCCTTTGCAACCAGTGCACTCATGTGGGACCCTTTTGTAACTTATGTAACTTACTATTGAATCGGTGTAACCTTATGTAATGTATGTGTTGTTTGACTGTCTTGTGTATCTGTATGACCTGGAACCTTTGTAAAGAACCCTGACTTAAAGGTATTAATCCCAATCTGAAATAAATAAAATAAAATCAGACTCTCTGATGTAGCTGGTTGTTTTATTTCGATGCTTTTCTTATAAAAAGTAAAAACAGGCTGCTCGTCATATTTGTTTTACCACACAAAATAAAGTATGTTTACATTCCAAGCTCAACTTCCACTATCACTATATCTTTAACAGACCCCTACACTCAACTACAAAACAAAAGTGCTATGTGTAAATTTTAACACAGACCACTTCCCCAAAGAAAATAAATCAAAACAAGCTCACCACCTGCCCCAGCCTGAGTAATCCAGTAAGTGACCAGCTCCTTCTTGATCCTCTCCTATGTGGTTTCCCCTCCCTTGAGGCCGATGCCTTCTTTTGCTCACCAGCTCCTGCCGCTCCTCAGCTCCTTATCTTCTACGACCAGCAGCAGCTCCCTGCTGCCCAATTCTCTTCTCACACTGCTCTGGGTAGTGGCTGGGCCTAGCTCTTTATATCCCAGACACTACTTTTAAATCAGGCAACTCCCTTCCGATTGGTCTCCTTAGAACAAGCCCGATTGGCTGGCGAGCTGCTTCACTGATGTTAAAAAAATGAGATATCCCCAGCAACATGCTTAAAAGCAGGATTAGGATATGTGTCAGCATCTGTGACTAAATGATAAGTCCCCGACTCTGTTGCCTGATTACCTTACAAATTATTGAGCCAGTAGAATGTTCCGTTTTAAATTGCCGACATGTTGTTCTTTTGCTTTGTGAAGATACTCTCCCCACCAGCATCTAGGCAAGTGGCACACAACAGTTGTGTGTGTGTGTGTGTGTGTGTGTGTTTTGAACTGAAACTTCTTTTGTACTTTATACAGCTTGTGCACTCTTCATAGGTAAAATGGCAAAAATTAAAGTAACCAGTGGCATCAGCTCTCATCTCACCTCTGAGCCTTCAAGTTCGCTGTTACTCTGCCATCACCCTGATCCCTGCAGCTGCTGGTGAACCAAACAATACAGCTATGATAGATGAAATTTAAAATACACTGTAAGTTAAGCTGGGACCAGTCCGCTGCCCGCCCTCTGAGAAAGCCAGCGGTGACCAGGAGAGCAACGGCAGTGATGGTAGGTGGAAGTCAGGGGCTGTGACCAGGGCAGAATCTGATGGAGGTCCTGCCAAGAAAAGTGCAGTAAATAAAAAAAAAATACGCTGTAAAAAGATTGATGTGTGCAAATGAAAGGTAAAGTTGTTGCGCTGCCATCTCCATCAGTTTCTGGACTTCTTGGTTTACATAGAGAATTCCTGCCACTGTTAAGCATCCATACCGAATAAGTTATCTGTAGTTCTCCTTACAACAACACTGGGAACACAAAAATGTGATTATATTAATAATAAAATGTTTAATGCTTTCTGGGGGCATTTGAAATACTTTACCAAAGGTAACAGGTGCCAATTGCAGCTGCTCTGCTGATTGGGTTCCTGAATGCCAACCACGGCTAGCTCTTATCCCAGCTGTTTAAAAATGTTTATCAATTTTTTTTTGTCCAGTAAAACAGAACACAGGCACCTTTTGATAGCACAATTAATGCGTGTATAACCATGTATTAATCTCACCAAAGCTGCAAAGCACTTGGGTCTGTTATCATCAATAACAAGCCCACGGGCAGGCAGGACTGCAACAAATGGAGTAAAAAGTTAAACAATTATGGCAGTCAACTGCTCTGGCATGGGGGCAAGTTTACCTCATGAAACATGCTATAAATCATCCACTGTGAGTGTGTGGGTGTGGCGGATGGTACTCCTCAGTAATAAAAGTGAAGCATCAATGACCAGCACCTTTGCTGGCAACTGAGCCATGTGAGGGACTACTTTACAATAATCAAATGGTCAAGTGAATTTATCTGATATATTTATGAATTCCTATTATTTGTATTACCTTTTAATTAAAATTTTATAACTGACCCATTTCCTAAAGCGTAATAATACCCTCAGGGTGGGCAGTATTGAGCTATACCGGATCTTTCAGGGCGCTATAAGAACCTCTGCCTGCAGCGTTGGGCTTCATTACACACCCGGCAGTCTGGTATAGGCCAATATATCACCCACCCCACCTGGAGGGTATTATTGCTTACCATGAAATCATAATGCCCTGTTGTGACATCACAGTGTGTAACCATGGAATGCCCAAGCTGACATAAGCAGAGCATTATGATATCAAGTCAGAAAGAAACAACAGGAGCTGGTGAACCTCAAGGAAAAACTATCGTGTTTTCAATCATATGACCATCTGTAATAAATTATAAGGATAAGAAATTCAGAGCTAATGAGAAATATAAGCTGCTTAGTGTACACATATTATATAATGTAAGGACAGTGTCTATTAACCCTGTTTTCAATCAGTTTATAACCCGTAATCCCATCGTTATGACATCAGAATGCTGTAAATCTTGCTTAACTATTTCATAATGATGGGATTACAGGATAGAATGTCACCACCTGTCAAAAGTCTTTTAAGAAATGGCAATCTGCTGCTTGGACATTCTTTCAAAACACACACATTCCATTCAGACAGTTACAGACCGGCTCCAGTATAGATTGCACTGGCTAATTTCAGCACTTCAGTTGCTCAACATACAAACCAGGAGGCATTCATAGCCAAGCAGGAGAACAACGCACATTGAAAAACACTATTTTTCATGCCACTAATGGCTTTTTTTCAATACACTATAAAAATACAATGCCTGAGTAACGGTGGTCAGTCACAGATGTAATCACCTCTGTAAATTGCCATGACAACTATAAACATCTCAAGCTGCACTCTTTGAGGTTTACTTGGTTGTCCTGGCAACTGCTTGAGGTGATTACACCATGGTTAACCACTGTTACTAAGGACATTATCTTATCTGCTTTACAAAGTTCTTCTCAATGTGTCTGTGGCTCTTCCAATGAAAGCATTGAATGGACTCTGTGACACCAGTCAGAACGGGCTGCCTGGCACACTTTCAATCCTGGCACACCCTTCATCCTCAAGGCCAGCTAACCACTAAACATGTTCAGTCCACCCCAACGCAGAAACTTAGAGTTGCTTTTCTACCCTGATGGCAGCAAAGGTGGAGAGGGTCTGGAAGTGATACTCCAGAACGTTTTTAACTGAGAACTTAGGGAAACTGAGATGATACTGAATGATAAGGGATGAGTCCAGTGGACAGCAGATGCCAGAATGAGTGGGTAACCAGGGATATAAGAAGAAAAAGAGGGAAAGGTCATGAATAGTGTCGCTGATTTGTTGGTGCTTACTTGCAGGTGTCAGTAGTCTGCAATTATCATGACTACACAAACCTTGCACTGATTGAAGGCAGCAACCATTTCATCGACTCTTAAGTCATCCCATGTTTGAGGAATCGGTGCTATTAGTTATACAACTTTCTAACTATGGCATCAATTTCTGTCTCCAGATTCCATGAAATGGAGGTAGCTTTTAATCAGTATATGCATCCTTAAAGAGCTGCAGACATCTTCTAATTCTTGGATCAGGCAACTCATGCCCAACAGTCACCCGCCCCAGGACCCAAAGAAATCCTCTTCTGAAATGTACTCCAAATGGCTAAAGTTCCTCCAAACCACAGCAGGAGCAATCCGACCACCCGACAATGCCAAAGTCATTCCTTCCTTATATAGAGAACTGCTCTTCCTCTTGTGGCTCCTTGTTCTTTCTGAATCATCTGTGTGCCTTTAGAATGCATTATCTCATCCATTACTGTCCTACCACCATGTTTGTAATTCCAATTATGTATATTCTATCCATGCTGGCTAATCCTTTATTCCCTTTGAGTTTGTCAGTTAGGCTCCTGGTGTTTGCACAAGTGCACTTTCACATTTAATTTCTCTCTAGTCTATTTTACACTTTACCTCCCCCAATTTACTAGCTGCCACTTAATATTTATAAAATGTATTTATTTATTAGTTTTGTTTACCGGATAAGCATACTAGACAAGGAATGCCTATTTTCAGGTACGACCTGGGAGATTACAAGAGCATGGTTTACAGAACAGTGCAAGAGAATTACAACAATGTGAAATAAAAGCAATGAACAGGGTGATACAAATAACCAGGTACAGGATGAACAGATAAGCATATACATCAAAAGTAAGAACAAGCAAATAATAGTTACATATTGTGGAAATAATACAAGTGCAATTTGTCCCATTTTGAGGATGGTAAGTGCTGATGTGAAGAACATGCAGGGTAGACAATTCCTCTTACTAGAGTTCACAGGGATGTAGGGGAACCAGGGAAGTGGAGGTGCACAACAAGTCCAAGCAGGGTTAGGGATATCGAGCAGCCTTGGAACAGTTACAGGCTGAGGCAGACTTCAGGTGCAACCAGAGGGAACTCTTAAAGATGGGCTGGTGGGAGTACATTTGATGGTTGCAGGTAGAGTATTCCAGAATCTTGGGGCACAAACAGCAAAGGCACGATCACCTGACAGTGTCCAAGTTTTTGGGACTAGAGGACTTACAAGTCAGCTGACCTTAGCCGGTATCATGGTAGAGTCGGCCAAAGGACTTTGGGCAAGGTGGGTGGGTGGCATTGTGGACAATTTTGTCTGTGAAGCAGCCTAAGACAAATAAGTGATAATTATCCAGAGACAACCAGTGTAGTTGACTGTATAAATCACAGTGATGGGTAAGTCAATGGACTAAGCAGGGAAAAGTGGCAAATATTATTATAGGTCACACCCCATTTAGCAAGGCTATTTTTGTGGCAAGGTAAAGATTGTCAGTCCATAGCGGAGAGAGGGAAGGAATAAATATTTAGCAAGGGCAAGCCATGCAGCAGCAGTAAGGGACCCATGAGCCCGGTATACAAGTCTAAGCTTGATATTTGTTGCCAAGTCCAAGCTTCATATTTGTTGCCCTGCAGACATTTGGAATGTGCAAGGTCAGGGTCTAACTAGGGTCAAGAGTAACTCCCAGGTATGTAAGAAGCATGTAGTGTCAACTGGGACACCATCAAGGCTTAAGACATGGAGTGGAACAGGACACTGTTTGAGTTTGGCAGAGGAGCTGAAGAGCATTTGCTGAGTTTTCTTTAAGTTCGGCATAAACTTATTTGTCAGAGCCAATGTTGCAGTTTACTGAAGTCAGCTTATAGGTTATGATTTATTGCATGAACATCACCTGTGCTAGATAGAGAACAAGGTCATCAGCATATGGGTTGTGGTGCTATGGGTAGGGATCATTGGAAAGTCATTGATGAAAAGAGAAAATATGATAGGGCCCAGAATAGATCCCCTGAGGGACACCAATAGGGATAGGAACAGGTTCTGATAAAGCTCTAATGTACTTAACAAGCTGTAGTCTGCCAGTTAGATAGTTGCAAAACCTGTTTAGGGCTTGACCAGCAACACCAAGGGAGTGAAGCTTGGAGCAGAGTAGGAGTGATTCATTAGATTGAAGGCCTTAGAGAGGTCCACAAAGATAGCCCAGTCTGCATACCCTGGTCCATGACAATCTTTGTATCAGGTGTAACTTTAGCAAGGGCTGTACCATTGCTATGCCCTTTATGAAATCCATGCTGTTCGGTAACAATAAGGTATGTTTAGACAGGTAATCCGTCAGCTGCACTTCCACCACCTTTTCCAGTATCTTGCTAACAGCAGACAGGCTGGCTATAGGATGGTAGTTTTCTATGCATTTTGGGTCACCCTGCTTGAAAACAGGAACAACCTTTTGCTACTTTCCAGACCGTAAGCAACAATGCCGGTGATGAGGGACAGTTAAGAATATGGGCTATTGGAAGCGCAAGCAAAGTGGTCCCAATCTTCAGGAGTTTTGGTTCAAGGTCATCGTGACCAGCACTCATATGAGACGAAAGGTCAGCAAGAAACTTGTAGGTTCCTCACTGAGATTATTTTAAGATAGAAAGGTGGGTGAGACAAAGATTCTGGAGGGAGGAATGGTTAGAGGTAGATGACTCGTCATTGTCTGTAGTAAACAGAAACAGTGAAGGAATCTAATTGGCTGGCACCACTTGCAAGCTATGTCTTTAATTTTGGATAAACCATAAGTAAAACAAGTCCTCCCAAAACAAAAACACCCTAAAAAATATCACAGAGCAGCCCGCTGTTCAAGCAAATTCCCACCATATTGATTACTCGCTAAACAATACGGGAAGGCACGAGAAACAGAGCAAAATACAAACAAGAAACATAAAACTAAAACTGTAACAACACTTTAAAAGTGGCTGTTTGTACTTAACATAGAAACAGAGAAACATAGAATTTGATGGCAGATAAGGACCGCTTGGCCTACATAGTCTGCCCATTTCCTACTCCAATGGATAAGCTGCAGATCCTAGTTAACCAACCTCTACCCTGCCTAGAATTGCCCCTATGTCTGTCCCATGCATTCTTGAATTCCCTACTGTTTTGGACTCTATGACCTCCTCAGAAACGTTGTTCCATGCATCCACAACCCTGTCTGTGAAGAAATACTTCATCCATTACCTCTGAGCTGTTCCCCTCTATCTTCAAATTGTGCCCCCATGTTTTTGCACATCTTTTTCTGGAAGATGCTACCCTCTTGGATTTTGTTGATTCCCTTGAGATATTTGAAAGTTTCTATCATGTCCCCACCTCCTTTCTCTTAAGGCTATACATCTTTAGTTCCTTTAGTCTTTCTTCATATGTCTTCTGATACAGACCCTGCATCATTTTGGCTGCCCTCCTCTGGACAGCCCCTCACCTGTCTATGTCTTTGCAGAGACGGGTCTCCAGAACTGTACACAGAACTCCAGATGTAGTCTTACCGACTGTCTTTACAGAGGGCCAACAACTTCTGGTTTTCTACTGATGATGCCTCTCCTGTGCATCCCAGAGTCACCCCAGCCCTCCTACTGCCTTCTCACATTGCTGGCCCACCTTTAGGTCATCTGATATGACTACCGCCAGGTCCCTTTCCATTTTTGTTGTTGTCAGTATCTCACCCCATTGTGTGTACACTTCTGGGTTTTGTTTCCCAGGTGCATTACTTTGCACTTCTTTGTAATCTTGCTGCCATACATTTGACCATTCCTCCAACCTTGCCAAGTCCTTTTCATTCTTTCCACCCCACCTTGTGTATCAACTCTGTTGCAGATCTTTGTGTCATCTGCAAAGAGACATATTTCCTTCTAGTCCCTCTGCAGTGTCACTTCAAAGACATTAAAAAGGACCTGCCCAGTACTGAACCCCTGAGTTCCCACTAGTAACCCTCCTTTCTTCACTGTGGACTCCATTACTATTACCCGCTATGTCCTGTTGTCCAACCAGTGTTTTATCCAGGCTACCACCCTATGACCCACTCCCAGGCTAGCTAATTTGTTTATTAATCTTTTGTGCAGGATTGTGTCAAATGCCTTGCTAAAGTCTAGGTAGGCCATGTCCACAGCCCCTCCCTGGTCTAATGCTTTGGTCACCCAGTCAATGAAATCAATTAGATTTGTCTGACATGACCTTCCAGCTGTGAATCCATGCTGCCTTGGGTCCTGTACCTTTAGTTCTCTAGGTACTCAACAACGCTTTCCTTCCAGAAGTGATTGTATCATTTTCCATACCACTGAGGTCAAACTCACAGGTCTGTAGTTTCCTGCCTCTGTCTTGCTCCCACTGCTGTGAAGCAGTCGAATCACATCCTCCCTCCAGTCCTCAGGTACCACACCATCCTTCCATGATTTATTAAAAAGGTAGTTAGTGGTGTTACTAGTTCTTCCCTTAGTTCTTTAAAATTCTGTGATGAATCCCATCAGGCCCCATTGCTTTATCCACCTTCAGTTTTAAGAGTTCTTTCAGAACCCTTTCTTCTGTGAAAGGACTAATACCAACCCCTATCCAGAGTGCTTCTATTGACCGGATTAGAATTTCTCCTGCTTTTCATTGTGAATACTGAGCAGAAGTATTCGTTCAGTATCCCTGCTTTTTCACTGTCGCTCTCTGCCCAACCACCTTCCTCTTTGTCCAGCCTCAGTATCCTTGCCTTGAGTCTTTCTTTGCTCCCAAATGTACCTCTAAAAGTTTTATCCCTTCTTAACCGAGTTGGCTATCTTTCCTTGTTTTGGGCCTTTGCTCTTCTGACTGCCTTAACTACTTCCTTCTGCTTTAACTGGTACAGTTCTCTGTCCTGTCTCCTTCGGTGTTTCCTTATACTTCCTGAATGCTATCTTTTTCCCTTACCTTCCCTGCCACTTCTTTTGAGAACCATAGTGTTTTTCTGTCATTTTGATTTGTTTATTTGCTTTCACACAAAGACTTGTTGTCTCTGTGATGGCGGGTTTTGATGTTTCCCTATTCTTGATCCACCCACTTTCTTGCCTGTTTGCTAGTGCTTTTCTAGGCACTCTCCCATTTGAGAAAATCATCCCTCCTGAAGCCCAGTACCTTAACTTTTGTGTGGCTTGACTCTACAGCTAAGTTTATCGTGAACCACACTGTTCGGTGGTCTTGTTCCCAGATGGCTACATACTTCAAGATCAGAGATCCTCTCTCCATCCGCATTTGAGAGTACCAGGTCTAAGATTGCTCTCTTCTGAGTGGGTTCCAAAACTAGCTGTCTGAGGCATGCCCCTGTAGGGCATCGAGAATGGCCCTGCTCTTGGATGTGGCTGCAGTAAAGGTGCTCCAGCCAACATCTGGCATTTCAGGTTCCCCATCAGCAATATCTCCCTTTCTGCCATTCCAGGGATGCCTTCTATCATTTCCTTGTCCATTTCTTCCCCTGAGATGGGGTCTGTATACAACCCTGTGTGGATTGTGGAGCCATTTCCAGTCTCCAGGTGACCCACAGTGCCTCCTCTCCTCCCTGTTTACCCTTTAGTTCTGCTGCTTTCATCCCTTCCCTTCTACATGAGAGCTACTTCTCCTCCTCTTCTTCCCTCCCTATCCCTCCTGTAGATTGTGTACCCTGGTATGTTGACATCCCAGTCATGGTTCTCAGTGTACCATGTTTCTGTGACTGCCACAATATCCAGGCATCCCTCTTCCATCAAGGCCACCATTTCAGGGAGCTTTTAGCTAGACTATGGGCATTGGTACTCATTACCCTCCATTTTTATGGCTTTATTTCTTTTGCCCATCCCTGTCCCTACTGCCTTTGTCTTTTCTCCATTTACCCTGCCCTTCTCCCTATCGACTGCTCTCTGTTTGGTGTTTACCTCACTAATTACCCTGATTTTTGGGGGATGGATTTCCTTTCCTCTTCAGTACCTCCTCCTCTGGCTAGATTAAATGCTTGCCAGTGAAGCATTTAAACCTATCACCTAGGATCCTGGTTCCTCCAGGATAGATGCAGACCATTGCACCTGTATAGGCCTGCATCCTCCAGGTGGAGCCCCAGTCCCCAGTGAAGCCAAATCCCTGAGCTCTGCACCAGCTTTTCAACCAGTCATTGAAACCCATGGTGTGGATGCCCTAGCCTCACCCATGCCATAGAAAGGTAACACTTCAGAGAAAGTTACCATGTGTGCTACTTGTCCAAGGCCCTCCCCAACTCCCTCAAACTCCTGTTGCAACTTGTGATCCCATTCCTCAGCCAGGTCATTCATCACTAGGTGGATAATGACATCCAGCTCCCTCCCCTTGCCACTGCTCCCACAATCCTGAGGATTCATTTCCTGTCCCTCCAAGCCTAGGTGCCAGGCATGCACTTACCTCCCATTCCCTCCCTCCCCAGTTCTACCCACTAACAATTGAGTCCTCCACCAGGAGTTGTTTCCTTCCCCAGTGGGGTCCTGGGCCACCCTCCTTGGGTCTCCATTGTGGAGAATCCCAGCATTCTCCTTGGTCTCCACTGCAGGTGCCTCCTTAGAGGAACCATGCTTCACCAGAGTGGTGAATGAATTGTGGAGAGGCACAACTGGAGGGATGCACCACTGTTCCACCATCCTCACCCCCTGAGCTCACCATGGTCCAACCACTCCTCTTTCTTGGCAACCTCAGAGGTAGTGGTGGTGGCCTGGTGGTCCCTGAGTGGGGAACAGGTTTCCCAAATCCTTGCCAGGTCAGCATGGAGACGAACAACCTCTTCCTCAGACCAGAGAGGTGCCTGCAAATAGGGCAGCAATGCAGTTTCCAGAATGTCTCCCAGAAGACTGCTGCTCCACAGCCAGTGTATTGTACCACTCCACACGTCTGTGTCCCTTCCAGTTACAGATGCTTTTTGTTTTTTTGTTCTTGTTTTAGTGTGTGCAAGCTTGTGAGTGTCTCTACCCCTGTTCAGTGTGCTGTGCCTTTAAAGATATGAACAGGTGTATGTTGTTAGCAGTTTTGAGGAAGTGATGTCAGAGCCCATGCTGTAAAGGAAGTTATGTGCTTGGGGAGAGTGGGGTGAGGGGAAGGGTGGGTGTGAGTAAACCTATGCTGTCCAGAAACAATCACCTACAACTCTTGCCCTCCAAACCAGGGAGCGCCTTCCTTCCTTCAGACACCTATTTCACAAAGGCTAAGTAACAGATCTAGTCACAACTGACTGCAAATATCTCCCAGCTACAGTTCCTCCTGGCAAATTAAAGTTAAAACTAAGAAAAGTCCACCCCAAAAACAGAATCAATACTAGTTTTACACAGGTCCAAAAGTAATAATTCAGTTCAGTGTAGTTTAGAAAATAACTCCTTGATTCAAGGAAGCTGTGGCTGCTTTCTCACTCTCCCTGTCTTTAATGTGAGAAGGAGACTGCAACACATCTGAGACAAAAACACCTTTGCAGCAAAAAATAAATAAAATAGGGGCAAACATTAATTTTGCTTAGCCTAATGATAAAAAGTCACAAAATTTAAGCACTGCCTGTAATAATTCCACATAAGATATATCCTGTAAGAAACACTTTGCTACAGAGAAAAGTAAAGCAGTAACAAAAGATATACCTTGCAAAAGACAATTTGATCAGATGATTACAGCAGTAATCTGTTAGTACACACCTGTAGGTACACCTTGTAATAATGTAGCAGAAGGTATACCCAGCAACAGCAATTTGAATCAGAGAAAAATAAAGCAATAAAATGATAGCAACAAACAGTAACAATCCATGTGAGTGCAAAATAAGAAACAACAACACACAGTAAATCTGCCTAGCCACAAGTCTTAATCCTTTCCCTTACTCTGGTAAGGTTCTTAGTTCTGTCCTTTCAAGCAAGCTAGAAGGAAAGAGCTCAGGTGAAGCTAGGTGCCTTGGCAAGCAAACCTAGCCTTAGAAATCTGCCGCTGTCCCTACCAAACTGTTCCCTTATCCCCTGACCTGAATGCTCCATAGTTCCCTGAAGCCCCAAGCAGATGGACACCAGTGGTAATTTTACAAAATTGCTACCGCAGATGATAGCTTGCCGAGGCAGACTGAAAACAAAAATTGTGGTGTTAACTGGGGCCTGATTAGTGACTCAGTGACTGCCTTCAGCACCCCTACTGACAACATTTCACCAAACAGTGTCCCTAGCAACCTAAAGAAAGTGGAGGGACTGTTTCATATAAATTTAGATTTTTTCCATTTTTAACTTTTAACTAATATGGCAGTTTCTCAACAGATACCCATTTTATAAGTGCAATAACACACTCCATTGTGAGGTTATTCTGGATAAACTTCTAGGGGCAGTAAGGCACTCAGCTGAGTCTCATGCTTCACTATACCCCAGGCATGCTTATCCAGAATAACCCACACTGTCGTGTGTTATTGGGTTACAAATACAAACAAGAATAGGTGATACCTAGTACCACAGAAAACTCAAAATGCAGCACTAATAACCAGTACCACCATTTGGAGGTTACATTCAACTGGCAACAGAGGAAAAAAGTATAAAAGGTGAGGTAAAGAAAAGGAAAAGTAGAATTACTCATTTCAGTTATATAATTATTAATTTAGTGTTGTTGACTGTGAAAGGAGGACTTGGGAATTCTGCTATTTTCAGCCTCCTGGTGGGGGTGGGGAGATAAAAATTGAAACCAGCTGAAACTTAACCAGATTTTACTGTCCATACTGTTGGAGCCTGAAGGTAAGGAAAGCAGCACTAGGACTCGAGTCACGCTAGACACAGTGGACCATGGTTTTCAGCTCACGATGGATCGGAATTTGGATCACTCTACAGCAGTAGTGCAGCACACCAAAGGGAAAGGAAGGAAAATGGGCAAACAGAGTAGCATGACTCAGCAGTATTGGGATTTTAGAGGAGGGAACAAGCAATCTGGACTGTAAGCACTTGGGAGTGCAAAGGGGCAAGCCTCATTCTCTATGGCAGTTGCAGGTAGGCTAAAAAAGACAGCATAGGTTAGTTAAGTGATGCAGCTTGTATCGGTCACCAAAATGGTAAACAACTGCAGATTAGCTGACTTCACATCATCAGGGTCATCCACAACATTTTGTGATTTGACATACCCTGATTATTGTCGAACTGAGCTTCATTTGAGGCTAGTTGCTGTTCTCTGCTTTGAGTAATGCACAGCCTGTATAATACCTTATGACAACAAAGCAGAGGATTTCTTGCACCTGATGAAATACACCATAGTGTTAAAACTCAGGGATGGGGACTATAAAGATCATATTTTATTTATTAAATCTAGGAATTACAATACCTTTGAGCCATGGCTCTTTTACAGAGGTTCCACGTCAGTAGGGTACAAACAAAACAAAATTAAAACAAAAAGCAACAAATTATGAAGCAGCATTAAACAATATTAAGCAGTTCAGTTATGGCATCATGGAAAAAAATACTTGAGTAACAAATACAGGGTGATTGGAAGAATTCTACAGGGAAAACAAGGGCGGGGAGAGAGGAGAATGGAGTGGCAGACTTAGGAGACTAGTGCGGCTCACGTCTTTGTCAAAGTGATCAGGGATGGGATACTAAGCAGAAAAGTGGAGGAAGTACTCGAAGCAGTGACAAGAGCTGGAGGCTGTGAGGTGAAGATGAAGCCTAGATTTGAATAATCCTAGGGAGGTGGAGGTGGTGATGTACATGCTAAGGGCATTATACCAGCTGGGTGCATGGTGGGCAAGGATCTTTGGCCCTGGTGATGTGGCATCAGGGGATCTGGAGAGAGCTGGCGTTCCAAACTTCTGTTGTAGTGGGGGTTTGTATTGGGGCATAGTAGGTCTTGGATACAAGGTGGAGTGAGGCTCAAGGTTGATTTTTCAAGGTATTTAAATGATGACACTTGTTCGAGGGTATTTCCTGCAGGTATTGATAGCAAGCAGTTTTGCCTTTTCTTGTTTTACTGAGCTGGAGAAGGCATGGATTTAGTTTTTTGTGGTTTAGGACCAGTATGTGTTCTGAGAACCAGTTCTCAACCTTGGTGAAAGCAAGCTGCAGGCTGAGGGGTAAGGGTTTCGGTCCTTATGGGTGTAGAGAATCACAACATCGTCAGCACAGAGAATTATTTGTTCTGGGCAGGACTGAGGAAGGGAGTTTAGAAATATGCTGAAGAGAAGAGGGCCCAGTATGGATCCCTGGGGACACCTGAGAGAACCGGATCTGAGTCTGAGAGAACTCCTGAGATTTTACTCTTTGTGAGCGTTGGGCCAGGTAACTTTTAACCAAGCACTAGAGCCTTGGGAGAGCCAATAGCCAGTAGCTGTTTGACAAGCAGGCCATGGTGAACAGTGTAAAAAGCCTTTGTTAGGTCAATGAATACAGCTCAGTTAGGTATCCTTTGTCCATTGCATTGTGGATGGCTCCAGTGAATTCCAGGAGGCGGTCGATGTGCTGTGCCCTTGCTGGAAACCATGTTGCTGTGCACAGAGGATGTTATACTTTCATGAGGTAGTCTGTGAGTTGGTCCAACAACAATGCACTCAAGGGCCTTGGAGAGGGTGGTAGTATCGATATCGGCCAATAGTTCCCAAGTAAAGACTTGTCACCACTTTTGAACACCAGGTGACAACTGCAGATTTCCATTTGCGGGGAATTGACTAAAGGCACAGGCAGAGATTGAAAATTCTGGTGAGTGGGAGCAGTACCTCTTCAGGGTAAGGGATAGTAGTTTGAGGTCTATAGTATCGCTACTTGCTCTGGACTTAGAGATAGCCTTTTGATGTATTTGCAGACTTCATATGCTCTAACTTTTTGAAATGGAAAGACGGCTGATTTGAATACGGCAGGAGGTGATGTTGGTTCGAGGGGTCTACTTCGAAAACAAGTCCGGGGGAGGACCCACTAAGGTCAGTGAAGGTTGCATTGAGGGTATTTGCCATGACCATTAGGTCTAGGGGTAGTGGCTCCATCAACAGTCAGTAGAGAAGGGAGGATTTGGACTGCTTTCCCATGATATTTCTGATATTGTCCCAGAAAGCTCTCCGTCATCCCAGGTGTTGGTAAGGCTTCCTTAAAGTAGGAACTCTTCATCATTTAGATTTGTTTAGTACAGTAGTTGTGAGACTGTTTGTACCTTTGAATGTCTGGCAAGGAGCCTGTGGCTCTAGCTATTGCCAGAGGTGGTCCCTATTTTTAGTTGGGCCAAAGTTTAGCAGTGAGCCAGGGATTAGAAGGCTTTGACTTTCACGGCTTTTTACTGGTGCATAGAGTCACAGGCGGCATTGAAAGTGTTGATGAAGTAATCAAGGGCTGAGTCAACATCATCAGAAATGTATATTAGTGACCAGTCTTGCCGACTAAGGCAGGACTTGAAAAGAATCAGATTGCCATGCAGTAGTACTCTGCTTGAGATGGTTTTGGAGGTGGCTTGTGAAACTTATTTGTCCAGGTGCAGATAACAGGGAATGGTTGCTGAGGAGTCCAGGAGGATGGAGGTGTTATTGATGTGGGTTGGGTGGCTGGCAAGGACCCAGTCTAGGAGGTGCTAGATCCAGATTTGTAATTCTTCCTAGTAGGGAGTTGACCATCTGCTTAGGTTAGCTGACAATATAGCATCCTTGTGGGACCCTACATCAGGTGCAATCCAGTTAATATTAAAATCACCCAGGAGGAGGAGGATCTCAGTGCCAGGAGGCTGAACTGGCTGAGATGCTGCTCTGGCACATGTCACCTCAGTTGTATAGAGGGCCATGTGGTGACACATGGCCTGGACATGAGTTGTTTACCACATTCAGGCAATCTGTGCAACTTTTCAGAAAAGTGAAGTTGCATATAGTAGGCAAAGTCCACCTGTGAAAATTTGCACTTTAGACTCAGATTTTGCATTTAGGTAAAGTGCAAAGTTTTAAGGAAACTTAGAGAACACGGACAGAGGCAAATTTTGATAACATTGCGTTACATTTGTGGCAAAGTAAAACTTGCAGCATCTCTGACTTATCTGCTCCATTCCTTGCATTTCTAGGCACTGTAACTGCATTGGTTTTAATGTTTTCTGTTTCAAAATAATTTTTTCATCCATAATAAAGGGACAGCTAAGGTCACATCTTTTGTGCTCAGTTATGCCATCATTTTTCTTAAAGTCTGGTAGGAAAGGTCGATCTTGTAGGAGACAGTAAATGATATCTCTGACAAGACAGACTCTATAGATGTTTTATAGATGACATGTTCCTAATATGGAAGGTTTCCTAGATGAATAACTTAAATAAAACGAGTTTTGGAAATATCCAGTGCTCACCTTAAGTATGAGCTATGCACAGATTTACATCTAGTGATTTTTTGGGGCGATCTTACAATTGAGAATGATCAGGCAGGTGGCATTAAAAACTACTCTTTATCACCACAGACCAACAGGAATTTGTTATAGTACAATCAGAGCTGCCATCCCAGACATGTAACGAATAATATTCCTGTCAGTCATGTTATGTGATTAAAATGAATCAATAACTGTGAAAGTCATTAAATTGAAGAAGACAGAGATTAACAGAGTGTTTTGAAGTAAGGAGTTAAAACTCCAAATGTATAGAAAAAGCAAGACAAAGAACTGACTGACAATATGGGGGGGATCTGCTACAAAAAAGCAAAAGGGAGAATACAAAGGACATGTATCTTAATTTTATTACAACTTTTATCCCCAACTATCCATTTTGAAAGAAATTCTAAAAATGGCCAATACTCTAAACTGAGCACAAACTTAATCCATATACTGTACAGCCATCACATGACATACAGGAGAGGTGAAACCCTAAATGATTTGTTAGTACTTAGTTTCCAGCAACCAGAAACAGGTAAGAGAATGAACACCTTTACTACTGGGACACACATGTCAACACTGTAAGTTCTCCCACATATTTTATGTACCAACTGTTTTATTCATGCCATAATGCAAGAAAAATGAAGGTACAATATTTCATAACTTACAGTTATGCATTCATTGTTTATGTGGCTGTTTGCTTGTGCAATGCCTCTTATGTGAGGTAAAACAATAAGACTATTTGAAATCACATTGGTGAGCATTTACAAAGTTTTGAAAGAAATGATCCAGAAAAAGCATTGCTGCTCATCATATTCTGAGAAATGGTGTTGGTCATGTGTTTAGATTTATGGGACTTGAGAAGGTTGTTTTGGGTTTTAGAGGGATGACTTGGACAGCAAGTTGCTAAAAGAGAAACTGTGTTGGCAATTTAAATTACATGCAAGAGACTATCCAGGTCTAAATGGAACATTCCAACTGAGTCCATTTCTTATTAAATAATTGTGACTGTTTTTGAATATGTTTAGTATGAGGATATAACAATGAACTTAGATAGTACATATACTGATTTAATATTTGTAGTATGAAGTATGTTAATTTTTGGATGTTTTCAATGTAGCTGAGATTGGCTTAGTGCATTTATCCAATTCACTTCCCACTTCTTTTCACATTTTACCTTTTCTGTTATTTCCCTTGTTGTTTGTCTTTCTGTGAACCACTCTGCTTTATTCCCCCCTTCCCAGCATTTTGTACATTTACTATGTTTACATTATCTTGGCACTTTGTTAACTACTACTATCACTTTAAATACATGACACTATAAAAGGGCTACTGATGGTGTTTGACCTCACCTTGAAAAAGCACACAGAGTCTATACAAAATATTTGAATATTTGGTGGATCAGGCAGTGGTGAGTGCTGCTCTTATGTTTTAATAAAACTATTTGCTACCATTATCCTGCAAACAAGCTCTCAGACCCAGTTCACAAACTATAGGAAATGATGAAAGGTGCTTGCATCAAAGAAATATGATGCAAGGGCTCACTGCCCTGAACATTGCATCATTCCCAAAACAGCAATTCAGCCTTCACCAGTTGGGGACCACCTGCACCAGATGGGCTTGTGCCATACTTGCAATGGACTCACTGGTGCACCATGTTGGAAGGGCATGCACCCAGGTGTGCTGCAGCATCCTCTTCAAGGGCATTCAGGAAGCCCTCCCAACCCCCAGAGGGTGCAATCTCCATTATTGTTAGACCATCCCAGAGGTGGTCTAACGCCATATAGCACCTAGAAGCCATTGTCTGCAGTCTCCCATGCCATACAGGACCTGGACACATGTAAAGTGGCAGTGTAGCAGTCAGTGTTGTTCTGTTGTGGTGGTATGTGCCCACAGAGTCATCCATGGTGCCAGTCATGCCACCACCCCCACATGGACAGCACAGGCACAGCAGTGGCTATGTAGTGTCCCCATCAGGGGTCTGTTGCCATCCCAGTCTACCCATCTGCACACAACGGACTTCCACATCCCCTGGTCCATACCGATGACCCTGCCAGCCTCCAGGTGGGTTCCCATCAATGGGCACCAATGCTGCCCGACCACCCCACAGCTTGTAACAAACTCTCCCATGCACCTTCACTTTAACACATGGCAGCAGTTGCCACAAACTGTGGGGTTTGGTGCTGGGACCCTTCCTGATAGAGAGTCAGGTGCAGAGTCCCTGGTGTTGGAGATCATCATAAGCCACTGTTTGCTGTAGTGTGTGTGTCGATCCAATGGCCAGTTCAGAATCTGGACCATATTTTTTAGGCAGGTCAGTGGTTGTTAGTCAACGTTTTTCTGTTTTTGGCTTCAACTGTGGATCCCTTTTAGCCACCTGTAAATACTGACTCTACATGGGATGATACCATATGCATAGAAAACATTAAAGTTAAATGTAATTGCTCTAAGCATGAATTGAACATTTCACTATATAGTAATAGATGCCATCTCTTTTTCTTCTTAACATTCCTAAGCATACTTTTTAGCCCTCTGTCTCTTTTGCATTCCTGGTTAGGCAATAAGCTAATGCAAGTGCTTATGGTTTAGAATTTCTTTGGGATATAAAACCTCTGTCTTTCTGTCCATTTCATTCTACCTTTACTCTCTCAAGCCACATTTACTAGCCAAAGTCTCAAAAGCATGTACCTGTAACTAGCCATTTCCTCCTCTCTTCAGCAGTACAACCCATCCCTCTTTACCCTCCTTATTATTACCCATTTGCCCACTTAACCTATAGTATAGCTTCATATTTAGAGTACTCTATCATTTTGGAATTCTTCTGCCAGCATGCTTCCATTATAAACATCTTTCCACATAGGCAGCACAATACTCTAGCTCTTATCTTTGCTACCTCCATAACATACATATATTTGCACTACTTGTGCACTGATTTTTGCTCCTTTTCTAGAACGACTATTTGAACTTTTCTTTTTCATTGTTCTTGTATATGCATCCCTTGGTGGTACTTTATTTGTTATTGTTATCACTCCTGCTGCATCTCCTACTCGACTCATACCTAGAAATGAGCTCCAGCTCAGCAGCCTATACTGGTCACCAAATTTTAAGAAAATAAAATACATAAATAAATATAATGCATGAAAGAAACTATACAATGGTATATTGTATTCCTATCATTTCATCAGAGATGACAATTGTAATCTTGTTATAACAAGTGAGTTTTCCATAATCTAGAGTGGTAAGTATTGACGTGATGCAAGATATCAAGATACAGTATATATAGAATAGTATATGGGTGGTGTGTTTAACAAAGAATTTTACACACAGACAAGTTGTTGGATGCCACATAAACCCCAAGAGCAAAGCTCAAGGGATTTATTTAGACATCTGACACTGAGGTTGTGTGTAAAATTTGAGTTTCTACACCACTATATTTTGTTTTATATAATTGCTGGGTTTCAATTTTTCAGCATAGCAATTATATAAAATAAAAGATTTCCTGTGCAGCCACAGTCCGTTAGTTTTAACACGGTCTGCGGTTGTGCCAAACCCGAAAGTTAACTTTTTTTCTGGTAGTTGTTCTTTTAAAATGTTTTAGCAGTGATTTTTTTAATAACTACCACCTTGTTTGTATGGCAATGTAGTCTCCAGCGGCAAGCAAGGTGGCCAGTAGAGATGGGCTAAGTGGCTCGACTTGTTCCGCAGCGATTTATGGAATGAAGGAGAATTCGCTGAGTGCTCCACAATGCAAAGTGGAGTACTTTTTATGTTATAATGGGTAACGCAAAGTCCATTGAAATCAATGACTTTGTGTTACTCTGCCTTCAAAAAACTACTCCATGAATTTTGAAGCAAGTATATTAAAAACAATGTATTCCACCTCACTTTGCCTTGTTTTTAAGCTCCAAAGGCGTATTTTGCAGTGATTCATGGGATTTCAGGTCACATGGACTCGATTGTTGCACAGCCTCAGTTTGGGGTAGTATGTGTAGGAAGCTGTAGGAGACAATCTGCTCTGAGAGCTCTCTGCGATTCAAACCTTCTAAAGCTGTTAAAAGCCTTTTTGAGTCTTTTTGTTGAAACTTTAGTTCATCAATTATAGGAAACCCTCCTGTGCTCATATCATCAAGCGTTTATTGTTTGTGTGTGGATTTTGAATGTTAATGTACAATATTCAGTCTGTGTACTGAGAGACAGTGGAAGTGTGCTTTGGGGAGGGGCATATCTGTGATGTAGGTAGATTAACTTGGAGAAAAAGACGGTGAATTCTGTTTTGATGATATTGTTCTTGTATAACTGTGTTAATGTACACACAGTAATATTTTCAATAATTCTTGTCATTTTTTGCTGATTGCTGTGGTGCAGCAGTGCATAACTTTAGTTTGTTTCAAATATGTGGTTATATTACTGAAGTTTTTTGCTACACATTTCTTAGTGTGTGTGTGAGTATGTGTGTGACGTGTGTCATCAAATCAGACACCTTTTATTGTGCCACATAATTTCAGCAATGTGAACCTGCTATTCACTGCAGCTGTGTAATTTTGTACTTCTTTGTGGTATCTTTACTGGTACTAGTACTAGTGACGGTTACTGCAGCAGTGCAGTACAATGCCCCCTCCCCACGTCTCGCCTAACCGGCAAAGGTATTCTTTTCCAGATTTGAATTTCTGATGATGAGCACTGGTTTGGTGTTGTGCCTTTGCATCTGCATCTCTTCAGTATGCAGTGCAATCTTAATCTGTCTGTGCATTTGTACAGTATCTCTTTAGGGCCCAATCTCCATCTCTAACTTAAGTCACAGTTGTTTCTTTGGCTTCCTTCAGAGTACTGGACAGGTGTGGTGCATAAGTTTGCATGAACATTGCACTCATTAATATGCATTTTAAGTCAGAACCATCATCAAGAGTCACTCGTGATACAAATCACGCTTCTTCATCATCACGGTCACAAATGTAGTCACAAATCACAATTTACACAAATCACAACATTAATTTTTTTACTGGTTACTTGGATGTATTTTAAGCCTGTTTTATAGTATCTCTCCATGCTTCACCACCCCACCATTGTACTCATTAATGAGTGTTTTAAGTCGGGACTTTTGTGCCACCCCTCATCGGGGCCCGGGAAGTACAGCCATAGGCATTCACATTTCTTCATCATCACGGTCACAAATGCAATCACAAATCACAATTTACATCACGTCACAATCACAACAGTAATATTTTTACTAGTTACTTGGATGTATTGTAAGCCTGTTTTGTAGTATCTATCCATGCTTCACCATCCCACCATTGTACTCATTAATAAGTGTTTTTAAGTCAGGAGTTGGACAGTGTCTGCAGTACATACACAGACTGGAAAGAATACTAACTGCACACATGCAGTTTAGCACAGTATCTTGCACTGCTCAGAATACAAAGTGTCACATACGGAAGACAACAAAAAAGGGCATAATTACATACAAGGGTCGGGATGGTGGAGGATACATTTTATAACACAACAAGGAAGGTGTGGGGCACATGGTGTGAGGAAAAACTAATATGGGATCCATGGTGATCCAGCAGCAGTTCCAGCATGGACATAATTTTCAACTGATGTCCCTCTATGCAATCCAGCTGCTGCGCCCACAGCACTCACCCTCTTGTTGTTCTCCTCCACAGCACTCCAGAGAACTTGCCAAGTCAGCCTGTGTTACATGCAGTTCTCTGGGGTCCACACGTTCTACAGGCTGACCTGCTGATGGTGGCAGTGGTGGGGTGGGCATGCTGGTGGAGCAGCAGGTGCTGCTGTGGCCCTCCTATTCTTAGGGATGCCACCATGCACAGCTGCACCCTCTGCCATAGAATGGCCAGCAGGTGCAGGCATGTAGGCAGGTCTTTTCTGTGGCAGCCTGCCACTCCAACTGGTGGTGAATGTACTTGTGGGTATGCTGGCCCCAGTCCCAAGGTGAGTCCACCAGGGCCACGGCACACTTCCCACCTCACATAGGTGGCACTTGACGACACTGTTCCCCCATGACACAGTCAAAAACTGTCAAACAATGGAAGTGTGGGAGGACCAGGCACAGGCAGGGAGGGCCAGATGAACCGACAGCTGGCTGGTCATGGTGCTGAACACCTGGGCCCTGGGGAACAGGCACATCCTGCTCCAGAGGACCTGGTGCTGGAACTGGTGGTGGTGCTGGTGGTGGTTCAACTGCCTCACAGTCAGGACAGGAAGTGGTGCTGGTCCTGCTTCAGGGGTGTACTCACAAGTTTCAAGCAGTCCAACAGGAATGGGCACCTATGCATCCATGCATGCGCGCACTACATGGTACGACGCTTACCACTACCACGCTCTCCCCCAGAGCTTCCCCGCCCCAGAAATTCCTCACCCTGGTCCATCTCTCCACTGAGCTCCCTCAGTCTGAGCAATCACTACTCATACTATCACACACACACACACAGTCACACAGACACAGACAAACAACTAATTACTTACAAAGGTAAGAACAATAACATTTACAGAAAGAACAAATTAAGTAAAAAGAGTACAGAAAAGACAAACAAATGTAGCTTTTAAAAAGTTGTTGGGTCTAAATCAAAGTTTAAATTTCCTCCTCGCTCTGGTCTCAAAGTATCAGCAGTCACAAAACACACTTCTCTCTCCATCTGCACAGGAGAAAGTAGAAGTGTCTGCTTGTATGACTCACTTCCTACCTACCTAGCTAAAGAGCATGTGACTTACAGAACTGTAAACCATGTGATGTGTTGGGGGCTGCCAAATCTGAAACACCAGTGTATCACTTAGAATCATAATAAGGAATGCGATGTCCATTAAAAACAATGACTTTGCCTTACTTCATTGCCATTCGCCTTAACGTGAAGTAGTAATGACAAAGGCAGAGTGAGCACTTTGCATTGCCCACTCCGCGTGGCAGAGTGGCAACGTAAGTGCCCGCTTCATTCACTTCGCCGGTGGAATTTAAATTCGCTGCATCTCTAGTGGCCAGCAGTCAGAATGGAAGAGCCTCAGCTGGCACCTGCATGGAACGAGGGAAACCAAGCATGTGTTTGCTGTTACAAACACTCCTATAATGGTAATTGATTCGAACGGTTTCCTATGGGAAAAGTGAAACCCAGTTATTATATAGAGATTAATACATGGGGTTGCATGTTTAATGAGAATTTTACACATGCCTGAAGTGTTGGATGGTATACAAACCTCGGAGCAAAGACTTGATATGTATGCCTTGAAAACACCTCAGACTCCAACACTGAGCTTCCTAGATGCTACAGATGATGTTTATACTGCTTTAGAAGGTTTCATACACAAATTTAATGAGTCCTGCAATGTCTATGCCCTCACTAAACATAAGATTTGGGAACCAACTCTTAGATCTCCCCAACTCCTAGAAATGATGAAACACCATGATGACCTATGGCTAAAACAAAATATACAGACTCTGCAGTAGACACCAGAGATATAAAACTGCTCAGAACAGGTGCACATGGGAAATACAGAAGGCAAAAAGCCAACACCTCCGATCTGAGCTCACAAACTCCTGGGGAGACAGCAAAAACTTCTGGGAGAACATTAAAACTGTGTCAGTCAAACCTAATAAAATGCCTCCTTCCATACTAAATGTGGGGTACTCCCACCCAAGACCCCAGCATCATCACCAACATGTTTAATAAGGTATGTACCAACCTCAATGGTGTTCTGAATCATGACTTCTCCAACCCTTGAGGGATGACAACCTTACCCAGGACTATATGCCCACCACTAGTCCCCACCCCTTCTAACTGAAAATTATCACTCCAACAACTTCCAAAAAGTATCTCTCCAAAGTGCTCAGCAAGTCCAGAGCTAGCAGTGATATGCTTGACTTCAAGCTCATTAAGGTTACCCTTGATATTATCCTCATTCCCTCACAAAATTCTGAACCTATCCCTTATCTCTGGCAAATTCCCAACTTTGGAAAGCTGCAGGAGTCACACCTGTCCACAAAAGCAGAGACTGTACAATCCACTCTAATTATCAGCCTATTTCTATACTTCCCACCTATCAAAAGTGGTAGAACGATAGTATCAGACCAACTGATGGACTACCTTGACAAATATCAGCTACAGTGTCAGCAGCACATGGCTTCAGGAAAGAACATAGCATCTCAACAACCCTAGTTGAATTTATTGGTTACATACATAATGCATTAAACTTAGGACTGTTGGTGGGGCCAACATTTATAGACCTCACCAAGGCCTTGACACAGTTAACCATGAACTGCTTGTAAACCAATTGCCCCATACAGGTCTATCTGCAGAATTAATATATTGGCTCAGAAGCTACCTCACAGGAGAGTGCAAAAGTGAAAATCCAAACTGTCCTCTAGTCTGCCTGTTATTACAGGTGCCCTAGGGCTCAATTCTCAGCCTACTACTCTTTAGTTGTTCTGAACCATCTCCCCAGGCTGTAAAAGACAATGTTTTATTATACACAGATGATGCTGTACTTACTCAAGTCACCGACCTCCTTATGCTCAAAAGTGAGATGCAAGTAAACTTCTCCGCCATTGAGTAGTGGTTCCTCAACTCCAAATTGTTACTAAACTATAAACAAATGAAAACAATGATGTTCAGATCAACCCATAATAAACACAGATCCTACCAGCTGCAAATATGCAACAATCTTAATTCCCCACTTGAATCAATGCAATACTTCAAATATCTAGGTGTTAAGTTGGACAGAACTCTTTGCACCCGTCATATTGATCTAGTAGCTAAGTCAGCTAATGCTAAATTGGGACTGCTTTTACAGAAATCACCACTGCCTAACTAAAAATGCTTTGAAAACTGCTGTCACAAGCTCAGTGCTGTCAATGATAGATTACAGCCTCGTGTTGTGTGGTGCCACAACATCTACAGCCCTGAAACAGATCAAGATCACGCTCAACAAGGCCTGTACACTTGTGATGGGTGCAGATTGCCTGACAAGCACTTTACTCACAGTCAGGTTGGCTTAATTTGGGCAGTAGATTACAATACCAGGTTTGCCTTCTGACCATAAAATCCACCCTTGGGATTACCCGCTTGGAGTACAAAAGCTCCTCCATATTCCCTACTTGACCAGAAGTACTATGGGCGTAAACAACCAATCACTTAAAATCCCTTTCAAGAACTTTCCCATGGACAATTGTCCTATAAATACCAGGTGCTGCCATGGCTAAATTCTCTATGGGAAAATATTCAGAAGGAATTGAAGCTTGGACAATTTAAATCAAAACTCCATGCACAGCAAGCATCTGCCAGTGCCTGTGGGATCTAACACCCAGTCACTGCCCCTCTCACTAGTCTTGTCTTCAGTTAACAAGTAAGCTTAGTCCCTTCCCTTATCCCTCCTCTAATTAGGTCTCTTTCACCACCCTACTATTCTTCCCTTCATCCATTAATTTTCTATTCTTCACTTCTCTCAACCTGATTCCACTGTGCTACTTTCCTTTCCTTTCCTTTCCTTCCTCCCACTTTTATCCTTTTCCCTGCCCTCTTCTCTCCACCCCTTAAAGACTTATCCACTACCTCCTGTACAGACTCTCCCAAGTTCTCTAGTGTCTTTTCTTACCATCTCAAATTCCTGCCTCACTTGGCACTTTTCTCTGGAATTAGGGATAATATCTGGGTTATCTTCATGCACTTACACAAAAGAACTGTTGGTAAAACATGTCTTGATTGCTACCCACTTAATTTATCAGTTGTTGTATCCTAAGTCTGTACCCTATATAGTTGTGCTGTGTACTGCCTTGTTGTAATCTCTAAAAGGTTGTAACTGTTATTCTTATGCTTATTGTTCAGACATGGAACCTCTGTAAATGAGTCTCTGACTCAAAGGTAATTCCGAAAACAAACAAATAAATAAAATGTTTGAGTGGTTTATTTAAGCATCAACACTAAGGTTGTGTGTAAAATTTTAGTTTACATACAACCCATGTCTAATTTTATATAATTGTTGGGTATCGTTTTTCACCAGCAATTAGATAAAATAAAAGATGTTCCTATGTGACCACAGACTGGTCAGGTTTCAGTATGATCTGTGGTCCAAACCTTTGTTTTGCTTTTTCAATTTATTAAAAGGAGGTCCGTTTAAGGATGTTAGCCCAGTAAATTTCTTTTTAATAACTTACCACCAAATCTGAGTGGCAGTGTAGTCTTTGATGGTTGGTGGCCGGCACTGAAGAAGGGAAGAGATACATCTGGCACATGCACCTAGCTAGGGAAACCCAGTGCATGTTTGCTGTTTTAACCTAGCTGATTTTAACACAAATTACAACCAGGTTTCCTTTAGGGAACAAATGAAACCCAGTAATTGTATCACAATATATCACAGGAAATAACCATTCATTTATATTGGATTTATGTGATATTTTCTGATATGTAGTTTACCTTCTGAACACATTAGCAGTAACTCGTAGTCCTAGACAAGTCAAGCAGTTAGGTACACATACCAGGGCTATTCTGCGAGAAACACACACCCGCTATACCGGAAAGGTCAGCATTCAAAAGAAAATTGCTTACCATGATTTTATGCCATCTTTTAATTTTATTCAAGCATTGTCTCAATTTAGTGCAGCAGCATCAAAATATTCCAGAGCATAATCCAAAAATAAAGGTTGTTCATATGTACAAAGTAGCTAGCACTGTCAATTCAAAAGTGCAAACTTATGTAAGTCAGACTTTTCTTTTACCTGCAAGGTTGGACATTTAAACTATAATATATGTATATATATATGTATGTATAGATTTGTGTGTGTATATATATATATATATATATATGTTGGACATTTAAACTAATAGATAGATATATATATATATATATATATATATATATATATATATATACAGTATACACACACACACACACAGAAAAAGGCAGCAATTTAAGATGTTACAACCAAGTTAGCATCTACCTTTGTCTTTTCAATATTTACAACACACAAACCAGGAAGGAGAAAAACACCAGTCATCAGCAAATGAATGAATCTTGAGCTGTGTTTCTGTATTAATTAGACTGTCATCAACTCTGCTCTGCAGACACTGGAGTCCATACAAAATGCACACAGAAGTCATCTGAAGGATTCAATACTACCAAATTCCAAGCTTGGCCAGAATTGACTTGTAATCCTTTTCCATATTTTTCTTCTCCACTGATTTTCAGCATTACCATTTTTTCACTCTCATGAACAGTACAGCTGTTATTTCTCACATTCTGCCTGAAATGTGTTTTGCACCTCTGTCACAGAATGACGTGGTCACTGTGTGAAATCAACTTTCAGGCTGGCTTAACAAAATCACAGTGCCAGTGTTCATGAGGGGATTTCCCAAAAAGCCAGTGTTGAAATTTGGTTAAAATTTCCCAAAATAGCCAAATTCTGGTGTGCGTTGTGCAGTTTCTACACGCGCATATAACTCTCCAATTTTCATATTTTACCACCTGATTTTCAACATTACCCTTTTCCACACCTCCTCATGAACAGTACACAGCTGTAATTTTTCATGTCCTGCCCAAAACATGATTTTGCACCTGTGGCACAGAATGGCACATTTGCTGTGTGATCTCAACTTTCAGGATAGATTAACAAAATAACAGTGACATTGTTCATGAGGTTGGGTCCACAAAATGCCACATTAAAAATGGGTGAAAAAATCCTAACAATACTTGAGTTATGTGTGTCCATTGAATTCTGGTGCCCACTGCCTTTTTGGCACCTGTACCTTGAAAACAATACAAGATACAGATTTTTTGCTCTTTGCCGCTTAGTGGACTAAGCACCCATGGAGGTTTTAAAGTCATGATTTCAACTACAGTGGAAGTTTTCAATGGTCGCTACAGTTATTGAGATTTTGCCAAATTAGTGTTACAAGGGTTAGTTTTCATGACTATAGGGCTGTGGTATGTCTGTACTTATGTGTAAGTGGGTAGGGTCCTGGAACATCTATACAGGAATTTTCTTCCTGAAAATAAAGTACCATATACTAAGCAATAATTGCTGAAATATTTAGTTTTTAACTGACGGTCATGAGAAACACCAGGAATCTAACATTATTTGAAACTGACTCCAACTTATTGTCCCTAACACTTCATTACTTACTACAGACTTTGTAATTTTGTTACAACATAATGGACATTGGTGCTGCAGGTTACTACAAACAGGTAGACTTGTTGCTATGTAAGTGTTTTCCTACTGTTGTCTGTTTTTTGTCATATTCTCTGAAGTACTTATTTGATATATAAGACTCAGTATCATTGTGAAGTTTGGAAAGACTTTAAAATAAGTTTTAATTAGGTTTTATTTGTGTAAATTGGAATCGCATTGTGAAAATACTAAAAACTCGAACTAAGGATCCTATTCTTACTGTTTTGATGCTTGTTTTATCTCACAGGAGATGAAAATAGTGGGCTTAGTTAATACTGAATGTGTCTGAAGTTTAGAGAGTAGGTGACATGTTCAGGACAGCTTTATCAAACCTAATATTTAGACACAGCCCTGCTTATATTTCTTATTAGTGCAGTATTCCTCCTCCCCATTATTTATTACTGAGGTAATTTGTATGAAAACAGGATCTTTGCTCCTGAAGAGTTTGTCTATTCTCGCTGCTGTCTCCCAACCTGAAGTCACAGATTACTGCTTGTGACATCACAGTTACTCCCATGGCAACAGATTGTCATGTCACAACAGAGAATTACGACTTGAAGTAGGGAGTCAGCTATAGAGGCAGATGGACTCTAAGAAACCTTAAGTGATAAACATCATATATTCTGCAAATTTCCTTAGTAATAAATAATGGGGAGGAGAAATATATAAAATATAAATAGAATGCAGGCAGAATTGTACCAAATTATTATGTTTTTTAAAGTTTTCTTTGAGGTGTCAGTAGCTCTTTAAGATTTCTGCTTTGTTAATGAGAAGGACTGAACTGGATGACACAATGATGCTAGATAAAAGCGTGACATAACTGGGTGGCCATTCCTTATAGTCTCAAATGGATTAATATGCACTGTAAGTAAGAATGAGAAATGAAGAGTTGTAATAGGTCTAGGCAGGTGTAATACAATCCCAAATGGGCCCTCCGAGATGTCTGTGACTCTAGTAGCAGGATGGAGCCAAATCAGAAATACACATTGCCAAAATAGAAAGTGAAGTTTCAAGTATGCAGGCCTAAATCTGTCCAACTGTTGTCTGTCGACAGGTGGAGATCCTGGGGAAGGGTTTCACTGACCAGCCTGAATCAATCCCCAAAGTATTGCCCATATACTAAGCAGAGCAGAAAATCTGGTGGAAAGAAGTGAAGGATTGCCTGTGTTTGTGACACTGTCTGGGATCTGGATGCTGTCCTGTGCAGCCTGTTATTAATGTAGTGTATTTTAAATTAAGACAATACATTAAGGAAGGTTTGAATATACCTACTGTATATTAATAACTAAGGATTGAGCCAGAAGTCTAGACTTATGTTTTTAATAGGAAGACCCTAATTGGAGGATACGATGACCCTAGAAGATGTGTTGCATGATGAGGTGGTCAATCCTTGTAGTCCCAAAAGGATTAGTAAGCACTGGAAGTAAAGAGGAGAAATAGAGATTTGTAGTAGCCTAGTGCAGGTGAGATATGGTCCCAAATGGATTCCCAGAGACGGCTGTGACTCCTAGTGGTGGGAGGGAGCCAGGGCTGAAAACATTTTGCAAGTACGTTAAATGGCATTTCAGCCTACACAGAAAGTTAAATGTCAAGTACACAGGCTTAAATCCAGATGAATGTTGTCTGTTACAAGAGGGGTCCCTGGATGGGTCTATTTGACATGGCTGAATAAAGCTCTAAAGTACTGCCCATATACTAGAGAGAGCAGAAAATTTAGGGACAAAAGTGAAGGACTCAGTGTTCTGTGATGCTAACTGAGGCCTGGTGATTCACTAGGGTATCCTGTTGTTATTGAAATATACACCTAAAGTAAGATAATCTAATGATGAAACTATGTGAAAATATATTGCTTACTATGTTAGATTATAGCTTAAACTTGTATTTATTAACATACTATACATTCTGAGGATTGTTATATATTTTGAGTATTCAAAAATAGTGTTATAATACTGCAATAAAGAACAGCACTGAATTGTTTAGAGTATCTGCCCAAATTATGTAATGAGAGGTATGTGTGCTCTCTAAAATGTTAGAGGCTTCTTACTCACATCTGTATGTTGTCTTCTTATATTGTATTTATCTGGATTTTATAATGTAATGGCATATTGCGTAACATTACAATTTTACCTACCTACAAAAAATGAAGCTAAAGAGAATATCAGTTAGGGAACCATGGGACACCTTGATGGACTCTTCAGGTCTTTTCTGTCCTTATTTCTATGTTTCAGTGGTTGCTCCCCTTGCACACACCTTTTGTTTCCTCATTTCCAAGGAATCAGCTCCATTTTAGCCATCATCATGCTGCACTGAGCCTTTCCCTGTGTTGTGAAAGGTCACACCCTGCACTGGTGCTTCACTCATATCCAGCAATTTACTGTTACTGTATAGCTGGAGCCCTCCTGTGCAACCTCCTACAGCCAGCAAGTGGAGCAATCCCCAACAGTCCAGCAGGGAATACAATGGTAGTACAGTGGGAGGACTGTAATGAGAGAGAATTAAAGTACTACTGCATTAACATTGTATTACAGTGGGCAGAGTGAAGTAAGAGTGCTACTGGGGGAGATTTATGAATGTGTTACTTTTTAAAAACAATGAAAATTTATTGGAAAAAATCATTTAAAGGCAGTGTTTATAATCAAAGCATAACATGTTGAAATATCATTTGATAACAGGGTTTACATAAAAGGGCATTTTTCTATAAAATGATGATAGGGCTCTATCTTTATTCATTGTCTCATTGTTCCCCAGGTCCATTAATACTTTCTCCACTAGGTCCCAGTTCAGATTCACATTTAAACTGACTTTATTTTAAAAACATTTGGGGAAAGATCACTATTGTTTAGGGCACCCACCTTTTTTCAATATGATTCCAACAGAAATTGTTGAAAGCAATTCTATGAGATGTTCTAAAACATGTTTAAAACAGTGACGCTTTTACCTAAAATGAATGTACTTGCACTTGATTGGATTGAAGTTGTGTGTTCCTTCATTGTTTTTATATTGTTATGTTTTTGTCAATGTGTTAAACTTGTCACATGTGAAATGGGCAATTTGCTTATCTGGTTTACAAGTATAAAAATAAAAATAAAAAATATAACAAATTTAAATCTAATGATACGGTTCTTAAGTCAATAACCCTAATTGTGCCTACTTTCTGTAAGCAAGATACAGTAACGGAGTTCCATAGTTAGTTGTGTAACATACAGTTTATAATGCAACCCAACCTACTGGATTAAGCAGCACAGGACAATTTTCAACTCCAGATTCTGACATTTGATTTCCATATGTTTATTTAATACTTTGCTGCAAACCTTAACATTATCTTAATTAATTGTTGTAATACATTACTAGGATGCCTACCTGTGATATTTTGGGAAGCTCAACATTTGAATGCACTTTCTAGTTTTGCAAAAATAATAATAATAACTGTGTGCATTTCAGTGTGACTATTTTATCCTTTTGATACAGTATAACCATAATCACTGTCTCATGTTTGATATGGCATGAACCAATACAACTCTTACATTGCTACAGTCAGCTCATACAGTCTAAACACTCTTTACATCTTTATAAGATAAAATAATTTATTGTGATTAGTTGTGTTCACTTTAATTTTAATTTCTAAAAAAGGTTAATATACCGTACATTCACCCTTGGCAAAGAGAAAAAATGTATTCAAAATTAGAACATAAAGTTAAGCTTCATACAAATTATCTATTTGTCTCTGTCTGCACTTCATGACATAAAATCTAAACATCTGTTTTGTTATTAGTGTGATAACATTTTGTTTAAACACTTTCTGCTCGACAACCTCCAAATTGAACAGAAGTATCAACTTTGACCTATGTATGTTATATTTACTTGACAGCTTGCTTGGGAATTTATGATTTCATAGTTCTGCTTTTATATTTGTAATTAAGTGGTAATTATTGTGATGGAGAGAACACTGTCATTGTGACCACTAATGATGTTATGGACCCTCAGGAAAATCAACAATGCAACATGAGAAAATATTCTTGCTGCAGCTTTCACTGAGCATCACATTAATTTTTGAATAATGTTGAGCAATTTAAATAACTTATTTTTTCCTAAAATGTCATTATTATTTTCTACCAAAGTTAACAAAACTTACAGTAGTTCCTTCCATGGTCTTTGCTACTTTTTCCTCAACGTTGTTGGGGAAACAGGTGTAACTAGAAATGTATGCACCTATTGTGTGACTCCAGAGATTCAAGAATCTGATTAATATTTAATGCACAGTGTTGTCCATATAAGACTGATTATTTGGGCCTTAGATTTATATCAGATATAAAAAATCACAAAAACAGTGACATGTACAGTACTGTATGTACAGTGGTGTTCAAAGTCAGCTTTCATTTTGTCTAGCCATGTCAGTCACAACATTCAGACATGAACTGGCAACAATGGACAGAACCATCACTGCTTTTAAATTGCTATTTGTTTCCTATCCTTATGTCAGGCCATCACTGTAGGTAAATCCAAAATAGCATGCTCAAACCTTTTAAGTTGCTTCACACACTAGAATTCATATTTTTTTCTAAGGGTGCTACCGGGTTGTGGGCATACAACAGACAATCCAAAGATACAAGTGCACCCCCAACATGGACAAACACACATACACACACAACTTAGCATAGTTAAACTTTCCACTGCCAAAATGACTATATTTACTTTGAACTCCATGTGAGTAGTGGGTCCTCTTGGTTTCAGACTGGAATTCCAGTATGAGTAAGCTAGATCACCACTGTCAAGGTGGGACCCTTGACTAGTCCCTAACTTTCCAATGCCTCAATGGCTAATGTGACCAATTGGCTCCTCCATACACTGTGCTCCCATCAAGGACCCCACACAGGTGTTTCAAAGGGAGCATGCTAAGAAGGAGCACCACAAACTCCTAAAACTCAAACAAATCCAAAATAGCATGCTCAAACATTTTAAGTTGCTTCATGCTAGAATTAATGTTTTTTCTCTAAGGGGTGCTACTGGGTTGTGGCATGCAACAGACCATCCAAGGACACCAGTGCAGCCCCCACTCACACACAACATAGCATATTTAAACTTTACACTGCCAAAAATGACTATATTTACTGAGCTCCTTGGAAACACCTGTGTGGGTCCTTGATGGGAGTGCAGTGTATGAAGGAAGCCAATTAGTCACATTAGCCATTGAGGCATTGGAAAGTTGGGGACTGAGTGGCCCACTAGCACCTTGACTGTTTGATGGAGTCACTTACAATAATTCACAGATCCATTTCCTTGGTTGCAGAGACCAACCAAGCCTCTATTGCCTCCCCAGCCTATTCTCTACCAACTTGACTAACCCTTCCCTTCCCAAGTCCTCGAACTTTTTCAGCAGCCTCCTGTCCAGCACCAAGTAGAAGGTTTTGCTGAAACTGAAAATAGCAAATCAACCCGTTTGTCACCTCCCTTATAACCCAGCCAAATAACACTATCAAGTTGGTTAATATGACCTCCATGCCATGAACCCAAGCTGGTTACTATTCCATTGCCTTTTGCTTCCATGCACAGTAGGTCATTAGGATTTCCTTGACCAGGATCTCCATCAGTCTGCACAAAAACAGTATCAGTTGTTATTGCTGTGGTTACGGGGTGAGTTGAACTTTTTGTACTATATGCACTATTCTGACCAGGCTGTATATGAGTAAAATTAAACTGTCATTCAGTTTATCCTTTGTGTGTTTACAGTGACTTTGTGCAAGGTACCTGCCCATGCTCCAGCCCTTGATCTGTGTGTGTGTGTGTGTGTGTGAGAGTGTGTGTGTGTGTGTGAAGGTGTTTTTTTCTTTTGTCTTTGTCAGTTTACCTAAAGTGGATGTGAGACTGCTAGGTCCAGAATTGCTTAGGTCCCCTATATTTCCTTGTGGCATGAGACCATGTCCACAGTCCTTCAGTTCCTTAGAGCCACCCTAGACTGTAGTGAGCTTTTGAACAGATCAGCCAAGGTCTCAGCCAGTTCTGAAGACAGTTTCCTAAGCACTTTGGGTGTAACCCATCTGGGCCTGTTTCTCTATCTGTTTCCAGGACTGTAAGCCCTTTCTTACCCTATCTACTATAATCCTATCTGACACACTTCCTGGTCCCTCTTACTGATGCCTTGCAGTGGCAAGTAGGAGGCAGTATGGCATAGTGGTTAAGAACAATGATCTGCAAACCTTGAGACCTAAATCTGAATCCCATCTGCTCCTCTTGCATACTGTGTGACCCTGAGCAAGTCACTAACTTCCTTGTGCTCCCAGGTCACACCTGGAAACAAGCTCTGGGTTAGTGTGCCTTCCTAGTTAAACAATTTTCCTTTTCCTTTGCCCACTGTCTGGTAGAGGCCTTTCATCTTCTACCAATTATACTGAGAACAAGTAATTGTTTAAAACATTTGCTTTCTGCTCATCATCCTCAACTACCCTTCTCCTTCTCCTTCTGCTTAACCAACAATCCCCAGCTCATCTTCCTTTTTGTCTAATGTACTGAAATAATTATTTCTCCTTAATAGCCTCTGCAATTCCTAGCTTTGTGCCTTATTTTGCACCCCTCACCACCTTACAAACATATAAAAATATGAAACTGCCAGCAGATACAGCCATATGGTCTAACAAGTCTGCTCAATTGTGCAGCTAGCAATCCATTTCACTGCAGCTGCTTTTCTGACATCACTCATCTTCTCTAGTACTCCCCACTTCTCTTCTGATTGTTCTTCTTGTCTTTAGTGAAGGCTGTCTGTTTTGTTCTCATCACTTCCTTTACTTCTTTGAAGAACCAGATTGGTCACTTGTATCTGCTACCGCTGGCTGCCATCCACAAGCATAACTTAGTTCCTTATGGAATAGCCACATCAAATGTACTTTTTCTCTTCTTATCTGGTCTCATCTCCACTTACCAGAATTTCATTGATTCTTCCCCTCATCTGGTCAAAATCTGCCGTTCTGAAGCACAGAACCACAGTGTTTTAATAAGGGTTTGCCATAGCCAGATTCAGTTCAAACCATACATTATTATGATCACTGAACTATAGTGATTCCCCAACACAATGCCACTCACAATACGAACATATGAAAAATATCAGCAGAAAAAGGCCTTATGGTCTACCAAGTCTGCTCAGTTGTGCAGCTAGCAATCTCTGAATTGGCAAGTGCCACATCAAGAATGGTAGTTTGTCTTTGGGTGTCCTGACCTACTGAACCATTAAGCAGTCTCATTCTGTTGAGCTAAGCCTGAGTTCTGCTGCACTTTGCTGCTGGGGTATACCAGTCTATGTCTGGTAGGTTCAGATCCCCAAAACCACTACCACCCCTTTTGCTACCCTTCCTAATTCCTTCCTTAATTCCTTATCTTCCTCAACCTCCTTTACCAGTGGTCTATAGACCACCGCTATTCTTATTTTGTTCTCTGCAGCTGATTTTAGATGCACCAGATCAATTTTACATCTCCTTCTCTGTTGATGAACATGTCCTCTGTGGCCACTATTCTATCCCTAATGTAGAGGGCTTCTCATCACCCCTTACCATTATCCTTATCCCTCCTGTATAGGGTATATGCTGGTACAGCCAGGTCCCAGTCACTATTCTCAGAGGCTCACATTTTAGTAATGGCCACCAGATATAACTCCTTAGCTGACACCATTGTCTTGATCTCACTAATTGTATTGGGCAGGCTCCTGGGATTTAGGCAGATCACCTTTCAGCTCCCACTCCTTACCATCCTTTTCCTATTTCTGCCCCATTCCTTATCCTCCCACCCATTCCCAACATTCCCTACATTCCTCTTATTTGTCATTGGTACTGTATATTATAATCCTTACTATTAGCAAAACTTCCAGAACCAGTGCATTCTGTCTTTCAGATGAGACATTAAACTGAGGTCCCATCTGCCTGGATTGGTGGTAGTTCAGGTGGATGTTAAAGATCCCATGGCACTTATCGAAAGAGTAGGAAGACTTTATTAAAGAATCATACAATACAAAACAAAAATCACATACAGCAACAAATCACAATTAGTTCCTATAGGAACCCTTATAAAGAAACATAAGAAAAATGAAAACAAGCTTTGACTCGTGTCTTCACGTAATCGGAAAGTCATTATCCATAATCCAGGGCAAATTCTGCCAAAGAGCCAATAAATGGATCCTACAAAGACTTTTAGATTCAGAAAATACACTCCTGTAGGATTTGAATATATTACCATAAATCATGATAAGAAAGTTCATGCTGTTGAAGAGTGAATAAACATCTAGAATGCCAAATAAACCATTTGATAATAGTAAAATTACAGTCAATGTACTTTTGTCCCAAATATCCCAGTTACGAGGATAACTACCATACATAAGTGAAGGATATGTAAGCTGTAAAAAAGGACATGCAGGACTTATCATAGGAATTTCAAAAATCAACAATGTAAGTACAGGTAAAATATAAATGCAGAAGGTTTTCAGGTTGGTAATGCACCGAGGTCTAGAACAAATACGTTCTTCCACTCTTTTTATGCTTTTGATTAGCCTTAACATTCAATTTCTCATGACAATTAAGCCAGTGGTGATCTTTAAATTTTATGAGATTCTTTCTCTTTCAGAGAGAGTAATAAGGCTTCTTTATGTGGCACCGACATTTTGAAAGACATCCAAATTCACAAAATTGATTCTCCAGAACAACTGCATATAACTGCTTTTGATTTTGTGATCACAAGTCTACTAGTGATCTTCCATGACCAAGTTTGACAAAGACCTCACGAGATACATAGGTGATGTGGCTCTTTTAATATGTTGTGACCCAAATCCCAAGCAGCAAACCAGGGTAATATGGTGTGAATAAAAGACCACACCAGTATTTATCAGGAGAAATAAATAAAGGTTTCAAATTAGCATACAAAACTGACAGAAAAAACAAGACAGGGTTAATCATTTGTTGTCCACCTTGACTACGAGATAAATATAATACATTTCTCTGATAGGATTCAGACGACTGCCCCAGAAGGACTGGAAAATAAACTATATAATTTAACTTTCTTGTCTTAGGAACAGGAAAAACAAAACTAAGAAATAAAAAGAGATATCAAGTAAGTTCAGATCAAATAAACACGCTTTGCAGTAACTCATTTTAGTCTAATTCCAGTTCTGAACCATATGTGATCCAAGTGACAATTTCACGTCCCAGTTAGCAATATCCATTTGGGACAACCCAAACTCAATGCCTAAGATTTTAAAGGACCTAAAGTATATGGGAGACCAGCTATGTGATTCTTAGGAACAATCTGACCACCCAGAGGTTTCCCAGTACTTTTAATAAGTTCAAACTGGTTCCTGAGAAAGTACCATAAATGGTACAAACAGTCAATGCTATTTCAGCAGACTGGGTATTCCTACCAAAAGAACTACATCATCCTGATAGGCCAAGGCAATATAAGGAACTATAAAATTAGATATCTGTATTAGGTAATACCGTGTGGAATTGAGAAGCCTTAATAACGGATCTATGCTAAAGACATACAGGGGACTGATCGGACACCCTTGTCGAACACCTTTTTAATAGGAACATGAGGGCTTAAAAACCATTAATACAGGGCAGACAGTGGCAGTATGGTAAAGGGCTTGGATCCAAGCTATAAAAGTGGCTGGAATACCATAATGACGTAGTACTTGCCAAAAGACGGCATGTGCCACATTATCAAAAGCTTGCCTCTGGTCTAGTGAAAGCACATATCCATCTAGTGGTGAAACAGAATCATGAAAAAAATGTCCCTTAATAAAAGCAGTTGATCTGTAATCGAGTTCCCAGGCACAGTGCAAGATTGTGCAGGAGAAATCAAGGACTTTGCCACTGTTAACAACCTTGTATTCAAAAGTTTGGAAAGAATTTTAAAATCATTATTCAAGAGGCTAATAGGCCTCCAAATAGATAAATCCAATTTATCACCTTTGTTTTGAAAAGAAAGATAAGAATCTTTGTAGTCATGTCAAAGGGACAGTTTGAGTCTGCAAAATAGTATTATAAACTGAAGTTAGTTCATACAAAGTTCACCATGTAAAAGATGGTAAAGGTCTGAAGTAAGGCCATCTAGACCATGGGCTTTACCTTGGATAAGGATTGAATGGCAGTAGCAACTTCCTGGGTTTGAAAAGGAGCTATTAAGCCTGAAAGCTGGTCTTGCGGTGCCTGAGGAACCTGAATTTTACTAATAAAAGAAAAGAAATCTATGCGCTGCCCTGGGTATGCAGAAAATAAAGAAGCAGATACAATACTTAAACACTACCTTGGTCATTATGGACCATCCCCTGCTGGTCATAAAGAGCAGAAATAAATTTAGTCTGTACCCTTGCCTGATAGCTAAGTAAAGGACAAGTAGTAAGAAATGGTCCCTGTGTACCATGTTGTTGCGGGACTGAAGATCTATAGACAATTTAAATGATATTGCATCATCTTCTTTTGAAAATGAGCAATCTGGACTGAAATATCATGTCGAGTAAGCTGTGAAAGAGAATACAAATGTTGTAGCTGTTTTCTGTCCTTTAAATATGAAAATAAGAACCCTTCCGAAAATATCTGCTATGGGAAATGAGGATGGAGCGAATCTGATTTTGTCTCCATCCACCAGACCACTGGATCATCATATAGGATATAATGATTTCCACAGGCCAAAAAGTAGAGACGAGCTGTAGGAAATCAGCTTGGTGCAAAAGCTAGAATTTAATTTTCAGTATCCGGGTCCCATTGAGCTACTGCTGTGCCCAAGGAAATCTTCACAAGCCTATGGTCAGAATAAGGAGTTGGTTCTACAGAGACTATCTGAAGTATCAAAGAGAGAGAAAAAACAAAAATCAATACGGGTAGATAACGCCTTTAAAAAGTTCACCTCAAGACACCTGTATGGGAGAAACAGCATCCTTGAGACTAGCATCTCGACAGCCTTATTCAGTGCAGCCATATCATCAAATACCTTTTCCATTGTGGTGGCAGAACCCCGTCCCACTTACTTAAGCCACAATTAAAATCACATCCCCAAATCACGTAATGAGCAATATGCAAATAAGGACTGATTTGTTGAAAAGAAGGTACGCCTGCTTTAGTCTGGGGGTATAAGTGTTAATAACTCTAAAGAAGACTGTATCCAAAATGAAATCTAGTAGCAGAACTCTACCAGGGATAAGGTCCAACACCAACCACAGTAGGCCGAATATGGTGAAAAAGGATGCCAACTCCATGCAACGTTCTGGGCCAATTGACCAGAAAGAAATCCCTGAGAACCATGCTTTAGTGGAAAGAGTAAGTTCAAGAGTAGTGTGGAGCCTAGTATCTTGTAAAAGAAAGACACCAGGAGGGAAAGTCTGTAAAAGGAAAACACCGCACTTCATTTAACTGCATTTAATACTATTGACATTAGAAGTCAAAATTAAGAATGTAGGGAGAAAGGCATTTTACAAAGAATAAGCAGGGAGACTAAATCAACGTTTTTCTTCCGAGGTTTCCTTCCGATGTGAGGGTTGGGAAGGAGTAACGCCCTCATTAGTCATCAATAAATCGTAGTATCCTTGGGCAGAACAGAATCTGCTGAGGAACAGACTGAATCAGTATCTAAATGATCAGCATCCAAAAAATGAAAATCTATTGGAGGAATCATGAAGTGAAGTTTAGGCATTTTAGGGGTAGGCAGGGCCCCAGTAGACTGCTTCCTGGTCGACAGTCTCCTTGCAGGAGGGCCCTCACTTTCAGGAGGGGGGCATGGAGCCGGTAGAACTTCAGAAACACTGTGGACACTGAGGCCGGTCATAGAACAGGGAGTGTTCAGGAGCATCTACCATTGGAGGAAAGAAGTCTCCTGTAAAACTGAAACAGGACAAGCTACAAACTCCTTGGGAGTGGGAAGATCTGGGGCTGTAGAAACAGACAATTTAGAAGAAGGAACATCCTCAACCAACCCTGTACTAGAAGCTTTATTAAAATTTCCCTGGGCTAAAGAAACCAAGAGACACTGTTCATCTCCATCAGCAGAAGAGGATGTCCTATGAGCTGCCTTAGGACAAGTTATGTAAACATGGCCTTCTTCTTCCACAAAGGTTACAACAAACCGAGTTGAAACATTGACCACTAATATGACCAGTTTTGTGACATAGGGGACATTTTAGCTTGTCACAGCACTACTAATGTGTCCCGGGAGCCCACATTTATAGCAAGTCCTAGGTTGACCTGGATAGAATAGAACACCTCGATCCCTACCTAGAAAAACTATTAGGGAGATGGCAGGAGACCCCACCCTCAGAATGTAAAAGCACCCTAATTTTCCACCCTCCAGTCCAGATTCCTCAGTGTCAAATATAGCCTCTGGATGGCCAGTCACTGTACAACGCTGTTTTAGCCAAAACAGTAAATCAGTAACACTGACTCCTTCATTTTGAAAAAGAACTGTAATAGTTTTGTGAGCAGGCCTTCTAAGAGGAAGAACCTTAAAAGGGCCCACAAAGGAGTGGCCTTTTCCGTGGTAACATGCCCAGAATTTGTCAAGGCCACTGCCCAGTTTAAAGCTGACATCAAATACATTCTCACCTAATACATGAATTAGAGCATACAGTTCAGAAACATGAAAATTCAAACTGTTTTTCAATAACGTAGACCCACATAAACTCTTGTCAGGAAAACATCTAAACCCCTTTATATATGATGTGAACTGCATGATGGCGCTTAGCCAAAGAAACAGAATTATGAAAAGGGAGGCATAAGGCTGAGAGGTATTAGGAGAGGCAGTAGGAAGGGCCTGTTTGTCTTCACCAGGAGAGCCCATCAGAAAATTCCTAACTGTAGCTGGAATATGTTTAGGGATATCCGAAAAGTCAGAAGTATCACTAAGTGCAACTGCCTCCACCTCATGTTGTGGAGAATTAGCCCTTGTAGTACCAAGCAGTTGTAAAACTGGGGTTTGAGAAAGTTCAAAATCTGAGGGCAGGTGAAGAGGAGAATGCTGTGAATCGTCTATAACTGAAGAGGAATCCTTCTCATGAGCGGGTTTAGGTGAAACAGAGTGAGGAACCCCTCAGTCAATACAGTAGCCATAAGGCTCAGGATTAGTACTTACAGACCCAATAAAGAACTAGGAGAAGGAGAAGATGATAGCTGGACTCTGGGAATCGCAATGGGTGCAAAGCCGAGATCCATGATCCTGAATCAGGGGAGCGCACCCAGCCTGCAGCCCGTAATGAATCTTCCACAGTCCAGGGACCTCCGTCCCCAACAGGAACATCAGCCCAATGAAGTTTGCTGGGACACCCATGTTGAGTAACTCGCTCCATGTGAGGCTTGTCCAGCGCGCAGTAATAAGGAAAACACTGTAGCAGCAGCAGTCCTGGCCTGTGTGGTGAAAGACAACGCCCGGTTCAGTCGGAGCTTCCATTCGTCCGCAAACCATAGCAACCGACTGTGAAGGCCAACAATAAGTTCAGTTCTCAGCCATAGCCGCCTAACATTTTAATTGAAAACGTTGTAAAGGTTCTTCTTCTTCTGTAAATACTGTTGTTCTTCCACCAATAAAAGTTGTCAGAATTCCACGCTGGAGGACTCCACAGTAGACAATATAGATTCCTCAGTAGGCATTACCGATGCACTCGGCGATCAATACTGGCAAAACTGATGAACAGGCAGCCTCAAAGGGCCGTTCAGACACAATAGCAGTAACATCCAATGGTAACTGCGCCGTGAGAAGGAGACAGTCCCTCGACCTGCTGCACATCCATCCCCTCAAGCGGCAGCACAACAACTGACTCGGCCATCCTTCGACAGCCAAAAGGGTCCCCTATGGCTAGCAGTAGGGAATTTCCGGTGTCTTGGGCCAAATTTCTCATTCACTAAAAATACCACCAACAGCTAAATCTGATTCAAGGTCAGTTGGCATTCATCTGTATCCCTCCCCGGATCATGCCTGAAAATAGGCAGGATTTGTCTAGTGCACTTACCCGGTCACCAAAAAACTAAATAAAATAAATAAATTAATCCCAAATCAGTGCCATTTCCAGTAACTTCTATCCCACTTTCTAATTCTACGGTGTCCAGCTAGATGATCCTTGCTCCTCAAGGGTACCTTCTCAGCAACAGCTTTCCATCTTCACAGGTTAAATGTTCAGCTACACAGACAGCTTGTTTTTTTCTTAAGGTGATAATTCTTTCCCTCCTTAGGTGAAGGTCATCTCCTTTGAAGACCTTTCAGTGCCATAAGTCCCCAAGCTACCACAAATGGATACCTTCCTTCTGACACCATCACTTTAACCATTTGATGAAAGCTTCTAGTTTCTCACTTCTCATCCATTCTTCCTCTTGCTCAACATAGGAAGGACAACTAGAAAGCACAGTGAAGCTCCTGAGGTCCAGCTTAACTGTTTCTAGTTCATGGTTTTCCAGGACATCAACATGTACAACAAGTGTACTTGGACACCTGCTTTCCTTCCATCCTACTAACCCTTCTCCCTATGTTGTTCATATCTCACATGGCTGATGCCCTGGTAGGCATTGGTCTAAACTGAGCACACCACCCTCTATACCCTTTCATGTGAAGTGTTCTGAATTAGAATGCTTCTATATGTATTACATTTATGGCCAGTTTTCTTTCCAACTGTCTTCAAAACCTCCCCAACCGGGGAGTTATATACTACCTATGCTCCTTCCTGGGTGCAAAAGGTTGCAGTTGGTAACAAGGAGCTGATGTGAGCCTGCAAGCCTGCTTTTTGCACTCTTACCTCATTCTTACCCTGCACCTCATTCGCCAGTCTGCCTCTGGGGAGGAAGTGCAGGATGTGTTTTAAATTCTAACTCAGTTAGATGCAGTATGAACATCGATCCCATGCAGCAACTGGCTGTGTCTGGAGCTCTGCAAATCTACAGATGTGACAGTGACACACCATCAATTGCATAGTCTAAGGGATGATTGCCCCACATTTTCTACAGCTGGCTAGCCCTCTGTCAGATCTGTGTACCATTTGTTCTACAACATTTATAGTCTTCCAATGGGATTGCTTTTCATTTAACCAACTGCTTTAGTCCCTTGCCTGCTTTTACTATTTAACCCTACCCTGTACATAGTGTTGCACCCTTCTGAGGGTGTAACCTGTTATATGCCCTGACTAAAACATTTCATTTACTTATGATTTATTTCAAGAGTTTTACCAGGAGAGACAGACTCAGCTGGTAAAAGCTCATTTTCAGATGTGGCCAGGGTGGAACAGTTGGGGAGCAAATAATGCAGGTTATGCAAGTAAAACTAACACACTGTAACATGCAGTTGAAAGAAAAATAAACTACAATCCAATAAAAATACATTAAAATAAAGTAAAACACAGTAGTTGTGCATACATGACAATACAGAGAGATAATCAGAGCAACACAACGATGTAACCATGCAAATAAAGGTACAAATGCAATAAGTATTGGGAGCAGCACCACATAAGCAAGGCCCCTGAATTCGGCGATTCTTCGGTTATGGAATTTGCTGAGAATTTGCATCATGCCGCAGAATATATAAAGTGCTTAGAATTCATTGTTTTTGTGAATTTTCATATAAATATACTGTTTTTCCATAGTGTCAGGCTTTCTTTCCCACCTCGCTTATCCTGATGCCCTCCTCTATGCTTCAGCATATGATGTCATCGATGACATCACATCATATTTAGCCAATGACAGGACTGCATTCTGCCAGAGAAATGAATAAATCATGCCGCAGAAATCAGACAATGCTGTCAAGAGAAGTCAAGGAGCCCCGCCGCAGAAATCAGAAAATTCTGCCGCAGAACACCAGGGGCCCTGCACATAAGTAATAAATAACTAACATCCAGACCATGAAGGTGCAAGAGTTGTCAATGTCAATGCAATAAGGTAGACAACAGGTGCAAAAACATTTCCAGATGGAACAATTGATTTGGATCAGTGTAGACTAGGGTAGGAAAGACAGTTTTCAAGCAAGGGAGGTGTGTGGGGGTCATCAACCAAACAGGAGGGAACACAAAGATCAGGATGAGTTGCAGGAGTGGGTAAAAGTAATCAAGTAAGGACATGAAGAAGGAAAAGGACAAAGCAGTCTGGACAGACGGGAAAGAGGAGACCAGATTTTAGAAAATAATATGAGAAGGCAGCTTGACACAGATGTTTTCCTGGATGAGAAGGTGAGGGAATGGGAAGCATGTGATGGAAGGGTATGTGGAAGGATAGGCAGAAGCAATTTAATTGGCTCTGACACTTTAACCTAGGTAGGGTGTTGCACCACTACAATATTATAGCCTGTTATATTGTATTTATTTAAAAGTTGATAACTGGGAAAGGCACACTGAGTCGAGGCTCAATTCCAGGTGTGACCTGGGAAGGGCAAGGAACAGAATATGATGTCTATTGTATGCTCCTTATGTGTGAATCTATGTAATTAATTGCCCTACCTTTGTCTCCTGTATGCTAATGTGCCTTGTAACTAATTCTGGGTCGCTCCTGAAAAAGGGACTCTGTTGTCTCAGTGGCTCACCCAGTCAATAAATTTCTATAAATAAATAAAATAATAATACAGCAGTAGCACGCATTTCAGAGTTATACACAACATTAAATTGATACAGAAGTGCAAGCAGAAGGAAAAGATCATTGGTGGGAGACAAATCTTAAAAACAGTATATACAATCAATTACATAGCACAGGCTACTGTAGGGTAGTGCTTTGAGAAGGGAGGTTTACAGACTAAGGTAATTGGTCACAAAGTAAGAGCTAGCACTGGTGCAAGGACAGGAGATGGGGATGGGTGAGGGAGTGGGAGGAAAAGGGGTCTAGTGCTTAAGGGGAGTGGCAGAGACAAGAAGGGGGATAACTTGCCTAAATCCTTTAGGGTCAGCATGGCAGAGCCTGCAGTCCTCTTTGCTAGGACTAGGAGAAAAGCAGCTTTACAATGAACAACCTCATGAGGTGATAAAAGTCGCCCACGCCTGTGCACCATGGTCCAGTCTGCCCTCGCACTACTTTGGCGGTCAGATATATATTTTTTTAACTTTCCTCCCCAACCTGACCCCCTTTCAGTGCCCACCCCCAAAACATAACAGTGACACTAGGGTGCCCAATCCCTGAGTGTCAATCGCATCTCCATCATGCTTTTTTTTTGGTATCCTCCACCGGCCCCTCCACTGCCATGCATGTGTTATCATTTCTTTTAGATATACAGTTGGCACCACTTATAACGGGCAAGTTTGGTAAACCCTGTTATATGCACTGGTCGGTTTATCAAATTCAAGAAAAATCAAGACTGTCAGGCATTGTTGCAGTGAATATGCTATTTTCTGTGCAGTAAATAAGTACAATACTGTAAACACATAACATTTATGTGAGTGCAATTGTTGTGTCTCTGCTTCCATCGCTGGAGCCATCCCTCGGATGGATTAAAATCGGGTCGATCAGTGCCTCAGCTATTTTCTTAGCCTTTTCAGAAAGCAAGGGTCTGCTGATCAGGGTATCATGACCACGGGCATTATGGAACCAATGGAGGAGAGCTTCTCAACCTCCTAATCTTTCCCTCCCGCTTCTTTCCAATCAGGATTAGAATGTTCATGCCACTGTTTCAGAATGAATCTTGCTGACGCTGCAGGTCAGCAACAGAGGATTTCGGCATGTTCAGCTGCATAGCTAACCTCTCTGGCTGAGCTTTGGTAGACCATCCATGTGTTTAAGCATTTCTACCTTCTCAGCAAGAGTTAACGCTTTTGCTTTGGAGCCATAGTGTTAAGGTACAGTACTTATCCCACACAGTTCAAATCTAACTGACTGAATGCAGGTTATAAAACTATGTGCAGCTGTTAATCATGTTCAATTAATAATTCACTCTAGCGAGTAGCTGCAAGACAGCAATTAGGATAGCAATTAAAAGGTGATAATCGGCTACTTGGGCAACTGATTTTGCCCGGAATAGGCCTGCCTTGAATCACAATAAATGGCAGCATTACCACACGCAGTATAGAAATGGCAAATTGTTTGGCAAATCTGCCTGTCATATCAGACTGCTCGCATGAAACGTGGGTAACATGGTGGCGCCCGACTGTATATACATATACATATACAGTGGCGTGAAAAAAAGTATTTGCCCCTTCCTGATTTTCTCTATTATTGCATATTTGTCACACTGGATGTTTTCAGGTCTTTAGAAAATGTAATATTAGATAAAGGGAACCTGAGGAACAACACTTTTTTTTTTTTTTCATTTCACCTATTTAATGAAAAAAGTTAACCAACAACAACTGGCACTGTGTGAAAAGTAATGCCCCTTACACTTAATAACTGGTTACGCCACATTTAGCTGCAATGACTGCAACCAAACACTTCCTATAATTCAATATCAGTCTTTCACATCGCTGTGGAGGAATTTTAACTCACTCTTCCTTGCAGAACTGCTTTAATTCAGTAACATTTGGTAGGTTTTCGAGCATGAACTGCTCGTTCAGGTTCTGCCACAGCATCTCTATTGGGTTTAAGTCTGGACTTTGACTAGGCCACTCCAAAACTTTAATTTTACTTCTTTAGCCATTCTGATGTGGACTTGCTTTTGTGTTTTGGATCATTGTCTTGCTGCATGACCTATCACTTCAGCTTCAGCTGACGGAAGGATGACCGGACATTCTCCTTAAGAATTTTCTGGTACAGAGCAGAATTCATGGTTCCTTTAATTTTGGCAAGTCATCCAGGTCCTTAGGGCAGCAGAAGCATCTCCACACCATCACACTACCACCACCATGTTTGACTGTTGGTATGGTGTTCTTACTGTGGAATGCTGTGTTTGCTTTACGCGAGACATTATGGGATCCATGTCGTCTCAAAAGTTCCACTTTGACTCATCTGTCCATAGAACATTTTCCCAAAAGGCTTGTGGATCATCCAGGTGCTTTTTGGCAAATGTGAGAAAAGCATTTATGTTCTTCTTGGTTAGCAGTGGTTTCCGCCTTGCTACTCTCACTGAAGCCCATTTTTGCCCAGTCTCTTTCTGCTTGTGGAGTCATGAACACTGACCTTAGCTGAGGCAAGAGAAGCCTGCAGTTCTTTGGATGTTGTTTTAGGATCCTTTGAGACTTCCTGGATGATTTTACGCTGCGCCTTGGAGTAATTTGGCAGGCTGCCCACCCTGGGAAGATTCACTACTGTTCCAAGTGTTCTCCATTTGGAGATTATGGCTCTCACTGTGGTTCGATGGAGTCCCAGAGCCTTAGAAATAGCTTTGTAACCCTTTCCAGACTGATAGAGGGCAACACATTTTTCTAATCTTTTCAGGAACTTCCTTTGATCATGGCATAATGTGCTGGTTGAATCTTTGTGCTGGCAACGTGACTCTGATGGTAAGGGTCAAAATAAGTGAGGTTTATATTGAGCAGGGCTGGCTGTAATCAAGCCTGGCTGTGTTCAATCAGCTGACTCTAATTATCCTTTTAATTGGGTTGATTTAACTAGGGGCAATTACTTTTCACACAGTGCCAGTTGGTGTTGGTTAACTTTTTCATTAAATAAATGAAATAAGTAAAAAAAAGTGTTATTTGTTCACTCAGGTTCCTTTATCTAATATTATATTTTGTCTAAAGACCTGAAAACATCCAGTGTGACAAATATGCAATAATAGAGAAAATCAGGAAGGGGCAAATACTTTTCACGCCACTGTATATATATATATATATATATATATATATATATATATATATATATATATATATATATATATATATATATATCTCAAAGAAATGACCACGTATGCGTGGTAGTGGAGGGGACTGGTGGAGGATACCAAAACAAATGCAGGATGGAGATGCCAATTGAAACGATATATAACTGAAAGAAATGACCACGCATGCATGGTAGTGGAGGGATGGATATATAGATATATATATATACATACATATAAAAACAAAACAAGGTGCTGCATCAGCATGTGGTCTAAAGCAAAACAAAGGGTTATATTAAATCCAGGCTGAAAATAGAAAATAGAGTTAGAAATCTACATTTCGGACCTTAGGTCTTCTTCAGGAAATATCTAAAAGAAAAAACAAAGTTTGTGTAGAGGGAAGGTAAATGAGGGATATATATGTGTGGGGAAAGAGAAAAGGGAGGCTCAGGAGAAGAAGTGAGAAATGGCAAGATTAAGAGAGAATCTGTGAACAAAAAGGTGATGATGGGAAAGATAAAACATAATAGCAGTGAAAGAGTTAGGAAGTCCCCAGAGGACTAATTAACAAGGCCTAGTAAGAAGGCTGAAAGGTGACAAATGTGTGAAGGAGGCAGAGATGGAGACCGATGGTGAAAATGAAAAGGAATTAAATGTGTACAGATACAAACAGATTTAGGAAATTAAGGGTGCCTGAAAGATGTTAGTGGAAAATAAGTCTATCATTTAAACCAGAGGGCTGCTGGGAGCCAAGGCGATGATCAGCTTGGCTTCCATGATTTTCTATGGTCAGAATCCCAGAAGCCCTGTTGATGGACACAAACAGAAAGGTCATTGACACTGTGGTCCCTAGAGATAAAGTGGGATACAATGTGTTTAGCAGTGTGACCATTCTGACTGCTCTGTAATGTTCCCTGAAATGGTCAGCAAGGCGCCTACCAGTCTCTCCGATGTAAATAGCTGCACACTTCCTGAAAAAAAATCAATACAATATACCACATTAGTGGAGATTCATGAGAAATATATGTGATATATATATATATATATATATATATATATATATATATATATATATATATATATATATATGTGTGTGTATATATATATATATATATATATATATATATATATATTTGAATCCCCACATCCAACACTCCCTCTCAGTGCCCACCACCCCACACCCTTCAAGACAATAACAGTGACACTGGGGTGCCCAATCCCCAGTGTCAATTGGTAACTCCATCCTGTTTTTTTTTTCTTTAACCTGTAGCAAGAAAACTGTCCATCAATATCTTTGTGCCATTGCAGTTGCCCCACCAGACCCTTCCACTCAGCTCCCAACACCCTGCACCCCCAGCCCTCACGCACTCCATCGGGCGCCCAATGCCGTAATCCTCTTTGGACCACAGACACATCTTAACTTTCAAAGCCTGACCATGAACTGAAACATAGAAACACAGAAACAGAATTTGATGGCAGATAAGGACCACTTGGCCCACCTAGTCTGCCCATTTCTCTACTCTAATGGATAGGCTGCAGATCCTAGTTAACCAACAGCCTACTTCTCCTACCCCCACTAGAATTGCCTCATGTCTTTCCCATGTATTCTTGAATTCCCCACTGTTTTGACTCCACTACCTCCTCAGGAAGGCTGTTCCATGTATCCACAACCCTCTCCATGAAAAAATACTTCCTCACATTACCTCTGAGCCATCCCATCTTCAATTTGTGCCCCTTGTTCTTGCACATCTCTTTTTCTGAAAGATGCTACCCTCTTGGACTTTGTTGATTCCTTTGATGTACTTGAAAGTTTCTATCATGTTCCCTTTCCTCCTCTCCTTGAGTGTATACATATTAACCTTCTTTAATCTCTTAGTATGTCTTCTGGTGCAGACCCTGCACCATTTTAGTTGACCTCCTCTGGACAGCCTCCATCCTGTCTATGTCCTTGCAGAGATGGGGTCTCCAGAACTGGACACAGTACTCCAGATGGGGTCTCACCAACTGTCTGTACAGAGGGATAACAACTTCCTGTTTTCTACTTGTGATGCCTCTCCTATGCATCCCAATATCCCCCAGCCTTTCTTACAGCTTTCTCACATTGCTTGCCCACCTTAAGGTCATTTGATATGACTCACCCAGGTCTCTTTCCATTTCTGTTGTTGTTATTATCTCACCCTCCATTGTGTACTCTTCCCTGGATTGTTGTTTCCCAGGTGCATTACGTTGTGCTTCTTTGCATTGAATCTAAGCTGCCAACATTTGACCATTCCTCCAACCTTCCCAAATCCTTTGCATCCTCTCCACCCCACCTTCTGTATCAACCCTGTTGCAGATCTTTTGTCATCTGGAAAGAGACATACTTTTCCTTCCAGTCCCTCTGCAATGCCACTTATAAAGACATTAAAGAGGACCGTCCCAGTACTGAACCCTGCAGTACCCCACTAGTAACCCCCTTCTTCAGCATGAACTCTGTTTACTATTACCCTCTGTATCCTTTAGTCCAGCCAATTTTTACCCAGGCTACTACTTTGGGACCCACCTAAGGCTGCTAAATTGTATATTAATATTTGTGTGGGACTGTGTCAAATGCTTTGTTAAAGTCTAGGTAGGCCATGTCCACAACGCCTCCCTGGTCTACTACATTGGTCACCCAGTCAAAGAAATCCATTAGATTTGTCTGACGTGACCTTCCTGCTGTGAATCCATGCTTCCTTGGATCCTATGCCCTACTGGCTTCTAGGAATTCAAAATTCTTTCCTTTAGAAGTGATTCTATCATTTTCCCTACCACTGAAGTCAAACTAACAGGTCTGTAGTTTCCTGCCTTTGTCTTGCTCCCACTTTGTGAAGGAGATCATGTCTGCCTCCTCCAGTCCTTTGGTACCACAACATCCTCCATAATTTGTTAAAAAGGGTAGTCAGTGGTGTCACTAGTTCTACCCTTTTTAACAGGTATGCTGTTCAGTTGATTTCAGTGAGGGTTTGATCTTGGAGGCATAACTTGTTTAAAGCAGTTGAGGATGGTGAACTGTTTAACACTTCCTATTCTCTCTGCAGAATATAGATAGTGTCCAGTAGATAAATATTTTGGGCAGTATCTGCTGCATGAGCGTTATGTGCATCAGCAATTGTTTCCATGATTTTTCCTGCCATTCTAGCCTCTTTTGCCAAAGCCTGTTGTAACTAAACCATTAGGTGATCCTTAACGGCACAATCCTTAACCTGATGCTTGCATTTTGGCTCATGTTAGAGTTGGAGCACCACTCTGATAGGATAGCCTGACAAGTTTCGCTGATGCTCCACACCTGGCTCTTTGGAACTGCAATGCCACAGAAGACAAAGAACAGTTGAGATTCTCCAGGGCCTCCAAAACTTTGACACATCAGCAAGTGGCAATTCATTTTGCAGAAGTACCATTGCTATATACTAATATACTACATACTAACATACTAAAATGCCAGCAGAATAGGCCTAACGGTCTTTCATGTCTGTTCGCTTAGTCAGCCCCCACCCTGGGAGCTGACCTTGCTCCCCACCCTCTCTGTCTTCTCCCTTCCCAGTCCTGGATATTCTCGCTACATTGGATTTGCTTCCAGAACTCTTCCCTGTCCCTGTCCCACCCCTCTTGAACCCCTCCACAGTCTCTGCCTCCTCGTGTCCCCTGGGCAGTGCATTCCATGACTCGCCACCCTCTCAGTGAAGTAGCACCTCCTCCTTTCTCTCCTGAATCTCCCTCCAGCTTCCACCCATGCCCTGTAGTTGCCCCTCCTTCCTTTGAAGCACCCTGACTGCTCCTCCCTTATTTACCCCATTCATGTACCTAAAGACCTCTATCATGTCTCCCCGGTCCCTTCTCTCTTCCAATGTGTACATATTTAGCTCTTCAAGCCCATCCCCATAGGTTCTGTCCCCAAGCCCCAAACCATTTTGGTTGCCTCCTCTGGATCCTCTCCAGGAGTTCAATGTCCCTCTTTAAGTGTGACCTCCAAAACTGCATGCAGTACTCGAGGTGCCTCACCAAGCAGTTATACAGAGGGAGTATCACTTCTCTCCTTCTGGAGGTGATCCCCAGCGATGCATCCCAGCATCCTGTTGGCCTTGGCTGTTGCCCTCCTACAAGTCTCCAAGTTGTTCATCTTGACATCCACCACCACTCCCAGGTCCCTCTCAGCCATTGAGACTTGTAGCATTCCCATCCCCAGGGTGTACACTTGGCCCGGTTTCTGGCTCCCAGGTGCAGTACCTGCATTTCCCTGCATTGAACCTCAGATTCCATTTTCTAGACTACCTTTCCAGAGCCTTCAGGTCCCCTGTAGGGCCACCCTCCCTCCTCCCCATCCACCACCGCCCCAGTTTTGAGTCATCCACAAAGAGACTCATCTCACTCTTGATACCCATCCTTATGTCAGAGATGTAGGCATTGAATAGAGGGCCAAGAACCAATACCTGGACCCCACTAATGATCCTCCTTGGAGATGAAACTATCCTGCCAACCACGACCCTCTGGGTCCGGTCCTGGAGCAAATTTCTATCCATCTGATCATCTGGTTCCCCACCCCATTTCTCCCAGATTATCCAACAGGCCCCCATGAGGAACAGAGTCAAATGCCTTGCTGAAGTCAAGAAAGAGGATGTCCGCTGGTCTACCCAGGTCCAAGGCAATTGTCACCCAGTCATAGAACTCCACAAGGTTTATCTGACATGATTTCCGGGATGAATCCATGCTGTCTATTGTCCAAGCACCCTCACTTTTCCAGGTCCCCCCAGCCTCTCCTTGACAATGCACTCCATCACCTTGCCCACCACCAATGTCGCTACCTTGCTGCTTAGTGAAGTGAAGTGTGAAAACAGCTCCCAACATATGTAAACCCCATTGACTGTCCCAAGAAATGAGGTGCAAATTGAGTGACTGAGTGATAGATGTGATTGACTGACCTGTAATCATACCATTAAAGTAGAATACAACTTCAGGAGTGTCCTACTTAACTGATTAGTGCACAAAAATTCAGTTCCCAGAGAGACATCCCATTTATGGGGGTATCCCATTTATCTGTGTCCCACTTAGCTGGAATGTACTGTACCTGCAAAGAAGAAAATGATGTTTACTGGAAAAATTTATTTGCTTTTAGGAGTGGGAAGATAAAGAGAAAAGTACCTGTTACTGTGAACATACTTGGACCCTTTACTATATTGCCTAACAGTTCTTAGCTTATTTTGGTAAGCTGACTCATTAAGCACAAACTAACTTTAATGCTTTTGAGTCAATTAGAGCGTGGAACTCATCATTTTAAAGTTGAGTAAATATTTCTGCCCTGATTACACAATGATAACATGATGTTGATGCAGTGCAGCTGAGCAATCCACCCACTGTTGGGCAACCCCTCCACAAAGACACTTTACAACACCAGGGTGCCTACTTGGAAGCAAAACCTTGCATTCAGGATCTCTGTCTCTCTCGTTCTCTCTCTCTCTCTCTCTCTCTCTGTCTCTCTCTCTCTTAGTGCACCTGCAAAGTAATTTGAAAGCCGGCAAAGCCACTTAATTAAAGAAATCCTGAATTCATGATAACCTGTTTCCTGCAGATAATGTGGGACAGCAACTTCACCTTGAGGGATGGAGCAATTTTGAGGGACTGGTACTCTGTATTAGAGCAGAGCAAAGAGAGTCTGGTAGCAGTAGAAAATACACAATAACCTAGAAAACAAAAACAGTACTAAGTCATATAGAATCCAGTATATGTGTTTGAATCTTGTCTAAAATCATTTCTTGTAATACATCAAACAGCATCATTATTGCCCTTTTAGCACTGTGGTGGAGCCTACAGCCATTTTGTGAGAGCTATGTAGCTCTGAAATGGTCGCTATCACAACAGCTTCATTGGACATTTGAAGTATCCTTCTGAAAGCTGAACGCAGCTTTAACCCCTCAGCCACGATTGGCTTACAGAATAACAGCTGCACTATTTTAGCTGTTACTTCATTCCAGTGCGTGAACTATACATGCTCATGACTCGTGTGCATGTGCGGTTCTATGGTGCCACCATGTTACAAATGGCAACATACCATTCACTATTTTGTGCCCCTCCCATGTCATTGCCGACATCTAATGTCACACATTAGAGCCCACCCCAGTGTGCAGAATTACATTTTTCCTTTAAATTAGAAAATGATCCCTTGTCATGTTTTTTTTTCCTGGTACCCCCTGCCCAAGCTTATGCCTGACATCGGGGTGCCCAATCCCCATGTTGGCATCTTTCAGAAAAAGAGATGTGTAAGAACAAGGGGCTACACTTAAAGTTAGAGGGGGCCGGCTCAGGGTAATGTGAGGAAATTATTTTTCACGGAGAGAGTGGTGGATGCATGGAACCGCTTTCCTGGAGAGGTTGTGGGGTCTAAAACAGTGGGGGAATTCAAACATGCATGGGACAGACATAAGGCAATTATAGTGGGGGTTACAGGAAGTAGGCTGTTGGTTAACTAGAATCTGCAGCTTATCCAATCGGTAGGAAATGGGCAGACTGGGTGGGCCAAGTGGTCCTTATCTGCCATCAAAGTCTATGTTTCTATGTGGTATACTGGGAGCCCACCCCAGTGTGCTGAAATGCTTTTTCTGCATTTGTTTTAAATTAGACAATGATCCTCATTGTTTGTTTTTTTACCCTGTGAAACTGAAAATGGTCCTTCTTCATCACTGCAGTCCCCTCTCCCCACCCCTTCCCACTGAGCACCCACCTTCCCACCCCCCTTACTCCATACTTACCTCCGGAGGTTGGCACTGTCATCTTCTCTGACTGGGCCACATCTGCACTCTTCAAAGCCCAGCCACAAACTGAAGAATTAAAGATAAGCATGCTATACAGCCATTCAATGGGATTTTCAACTCATGCTCATATCTCACCCATTTTTTTGAATGTTTGCCCCAGATTTTCAACATGGGGTTCTTTGGACCCCACCTCATGAAAACTGTCACTGTCATTTTGTTACTCTGTCCCAAAAGGTGATTTCACAATCACTGCATGAAATCACTTTTGGGACTGATTCATGAAATGGCAGTGCCACTGTTCATGAGGTGGGGTCCCAAAAGGCCATGTTGCAAATTTGGAGAAAAATTCCAAAATGACTGCATTTGAGTGCATTGCACAGTTTTACGCACACTCCTAAAGTCACCAATTTTTATATTTTCACTCTACATTTTAACATTGTCATTTTGCACCTCCTTCAAAACAGTACAGCTGTCACTTTCCACAACCTGCCCAAAACATGTTTTTGCACCTGTGACACAAAATAGCATGTTTGTCCTGTACAGTCACCTTTCAGGATGATTAAACAACATGACATTGGCACTGTTCATGAGGAGAGGTCCAAAAAGGCCTTGTTGAAAATTTGATGTAACACCTCAAAATATGGCTGTTACTCCTGGCGGAATAATTTCTATCACATGTGTAACTTATCACTTTATAGCTCTTCAAAGCCCTATCGGCTCTGGCTAGAATTTGTTCATTTTGTTAAGTATGGTTACAAATCTGACTCATCATTTAAACCAACAGGCATGTGTCTTATATAGTGCCTATTATAAGGTGGTATGTAAGTGTATTAATGACGATTTCTAACATTGTAGCTTGAACCGTTCGAATGTGGGATCCATTTACATGCTTATTTTATGTGCATCTATGGTATATGACTGTGACTTTCTGATGCTTTCTATGCATTTTATAATGAGATCCTCTGTGTTATGAATGTTGATAGCATATATGTTTTCTGGCAATCGTTTTTATATAGGACATCACAATGAGTCATGTAATTACATCTTGTTTGATCAGACGATGCTTATACGGTGCCAATTACAAGGCGGTTTGTAAATTGTATGAAAGACATATTACTAACACTGTAGCATGATTTTTATGATCTGGTTTAAATTTGGGATCTATTTACAAGCTGTTTTATGTGCATCTAAGGCTATATGACTGTGATATTATTTATTTATGGCAATTGCAAAGCATTTATATTTGAGGCAATCATTACTAACGGGTCTACTGATGAAATACATTACTGTTTTAAACATAGAAACAGAGAAATTGTCAGCAGATAAGGACTGCTAGGCTCATCCAGTCTGCCCATAAGTCCTGTACTTGATTACAGCTTTGACCCTCCCCAATTAACCTCTATGGTTCCACTATGCCTGTCTCATGCATGTATAAATCCAGCCACAGTGCTCACTCCCACCACCACCTGTGGCAGACCATTCCACATATCCACCACCTCTCCATGAAGAAAACTTTCTCACATTCCCTCTTAACTTGCCACCTTCCAATTTCATGTCATGCCCCCTAGTTCTTATACTCCTCCTGTACTGGAAGATCCCTCCCCCACCATGTTTATGCCTCTGAGGTACTTGAATGCTTCTATTATGTTCACTCTCTCCTCCAGTGAGTACAATATTGAGGTCCCTTAATCTCTTCTCGTGAAGTCTTGTGGTACAAGCCCTGTACCATTTTAGTCGCCTTGTAAGATGGTATTAGAACAAGTCTCAAGTCTCAAATGCAGTACTGATTAATGTAAAATCAAAATGTATTGGTCTTACCTGCAACAGCTATGTGTGTGATTTGTACTACTGTTGGTGTTTTAAATGTGCTTAATTGTGTGTTGTTTTGCCATCTTAGCTTTTAGCTTAGTACACCTGGTGCTGTTGATTGTATGTACTATTTTGGAGTTTTTGTGGCAGGGCACTGCCATTTTGGGGCATATGGTTTGCACAATAAAAGTATGCAGAATGTGAATTTTGGACCCTGAGTGCTGTTTTCTTATTTTATATACATATCCACAGTGTAAACACTCAAGCTCAACGTGGAGAATGAAACCTAGTTGATATGTTAACCACTGGAATAGGCTTAGTTTACTATAAAATATTACAGTTGAATGTAATGCTGAATACATTAGTTTCATCCTCCTCTTGGGCTTCAGTGTTAACACTGTGGATATGCAATAGAAAAAAGCACCCATATATCATGTTCCTCTAACAGGTGCTTTTACATTGGCCTTCCCAGTTGTACCATGTATATAGTTACCTGGGAAAGGAAGGGAAATTGTTTAACCTGGAAAGGCACACTAAGCTGGAGCTTGTTTCCAAGTGCAACCTGGGAGAACAAGGAAGTTAAGTGACTTGTTAGGGTCACACAGTATGCAAGTGGGGCTGATGGATTCAAAGCCAGGTCTCAGGTTTGCAGCTCAGTGCCCTTATTCGCTATGCTATACTTTCTCCTCAGGGATGGAAATGAGACCTGGTATTTCAATTTTCAAGATTTTACTTATAAAGTCTGACTGAATTAGCAAGCCCATCTCTTTTTGTCTCCAGAATTGATCTCCATTGTTCTAGACCTAATTACAGAGATTGGGTGAAGCAGGAGTAGCTGTTGAGGAGAGGCATGGGAGCTGAAGGCCCCCATTCTATTTTTAAGTTAAATTAAACCAGCGTTTGGATTAAAATATAAGTTTTGATGAAGAAAGACCCTCCCTTTGTTCTAGAACCTCCTATGGGGAGGGATTGCTGTAACAGGTAATGGATATTTTTAGAGATGTAATGTTTTATTCTGTTCCAATTCAATTTTTGCTAGCTTTATAAACAACATATCCGGGACTCAAAACATAGAACATATCAATGAAGGAGTGTGCCCGGTGAGAAATGAGCTTCATGCATTATATGATCAGGGACTGCACTGGCCTTTGCACTATGCATACATATTTTATTTCAGCTTGTATTAACTCTTCTGTAGTGTTTGCCACTCTGGGACCCTCAGGAAAATAGGGGCTACACAGAAATGAAGTAACCCATGTGTGCAAATGAAAAAATAAAAAAAAAAAATCAGTTACTGTATTGTAACTCCCACTCGGTTTTGGTCTGGTAATTACAGAGCAGACCAGAATGTAGCCCTATTTGTTGCACAAATAAAAGAAATTAAAAAATTCATATTCAATAAATTCTTCCAGTAAACGTAACAATCCTAAAAACAAAAACAAAAACCACAACTGCAATGTCTAAAGAGCTCCTGAAATGAAACCTACTTCATTATACATTTAATATGTAACTCCTCACAGTAAGGGTAGACACTACAGAGTTCACATTTCCATTGGTTCAAACACAGATGGGTAGGATAATGAATTTTCTACAAAGTACAGTATATGAAGGTGTTTTCAGGATATGCATTCAGCGTAATGAAATATATATGAAGAGGGTTGGACCTGATGGACCTATAGTTCTTTAAGACTTATGTTACTCTGACACACACAGACACACACACACACTTTAAACAATTTTGTTGCATCAGTCCCAGCCATGAATTAAATACACAATCTGATAAGGAATATTCATATTATTTCCAAAGTCACTAGCTACACATTAGCTTGATATTGTTTAAGAAGTGCGATCGCTATGATGCTCAGATGCTGCAAGTTTTCATGCACATAGAGTATATTATGCCTATAATTTATTATTCACTTAGGACAAGGTCAAAAGGACAATATAAACTGATGGGCCTTAATCCTGGTGATCAGAGTGTTTGTGTATGTATGTACTGTATCGTTTGTTTTGCTAATTCAGTTTTGCATTACTTTTTGGCCTAGTAAAACAGAACTAAAATTGTACAGCACAGCGTATTAGTGCAACAACTGAAACAAAAGCAATCTCTTTCCAATTTACATTAAAGCTAATGTGCAACTTTTAATTTCATTTTGTTTCATACTGTACAAACAAACAAAACACCCAACATAAGGTATTATTTTATGGTAAAAACTAAGGTGTGTGTTATCTGAAATCTTCCTTTATTAACTGATACAAAACATGTTATGCTTCTTCTGTTAATAGAGCCTGATTTTATGTTTCCTTGCCCGTGTGCAAGAAACATTTTGCTTACTTCAGAGAAGACATTTCAGAGGTGTGTCATGGACTAGACAAATGCAGAACAATCTACATTGGGCTCATCCCTGACAGACCAGTGACCATGACAGCTGGCTATGACAGTGTTCACAGTTTATGGGCGAACGTTGTGTACTTGAAAGAACTGAAGCACTTCAGTACTTTCGCTTGCATAAAGTTGGCCGGCAATAATCTGCAGCCCAATTGCTTTCTATGAGAACTGCCAGTTATCTGCGATTCTGTTTGTGAACACGGATCCTTGAAATGAGTGTAGCTAACCTCCCTGCGCGGTGACTGTCTGTGTCTTTCTCATTCTGAAGTCCAACTTTCACTCTACTGAGTCTTCTTTCCTCTGCTCTGCTTATATTTTGCCCATAACTTAGTGTGTGGTTATGCCTAGCTGGTGACAAAATAAAAATAATCCCAGCAGCCCCTTAACTTTTCTTGTTTGTTTATTTTGCTGGCGTTAACAGTGTGGTCCTCTCCATGCAGAAGCGGTAATGTGTAATGGGAAGAATTGCTGTAGCAATTTGCCTTGTCTAAGGAGCAGCTTGTGTGGGAAAATGGGACACAGTTATTGCTTTAAGAATGAGTTTACATGAAAATTGAGTGCATGAGGATAAAGGGAAAACTAGGAATGTAACAGTTTCTGACTCAGTTTGATCATTGTTTTGAGGTGCAAGTGGTAGTTAACGGACCATCTCCAATTACAAATATAACTGCATAGAAATGTTCTAGTCTTATTGTTTTGTTACTCATTTGCTACATGTATTACTTAATCTTTTATAATATTTAAATTGAATGAAAGCAATTACACAAAAATGATTTTTGCAGTGGATAATCGTGGAAGGCAATTTCAGCATTGGAGGCTGCACCCTGTTTGTCTGCATTTGGGTGGGGGCTATGAAACGTCAATAGGTGTGTCCTGTTGTTTTCAGGGCACCATGTGGCTTGTGGATCCCCTCCTCTCCAGACACACACACACACACACACACACACAAACACACACTCTCATCTCCAACTCACTGACAACCATATAACACACTCAGGCAGCACTACATTCCATTTGTGTTTTGAACTTTGGTACATTCAAGTAGCTGTAGATATTCCAGATAATTCTGTCACATTTCCCTCAGTTACCACAATGCCATGTGAGATAATGGGTTCTGGTGGCATGTTAACATTAGAACTCGACCTGATAGACCCGCTGTGTGGCCAATATGCCTGGGCAGTTCCATCGATCCCCAGGATTATGGTGCCAATCTGTTGGTATGATACAGGTGTGAAGCACAGGACCACCTTGACCTGCATATGAGGAATACAGTGGCTACAAGGTAGATATCAGTTTGTATGCCCAGATGCAGTAGGCAGTAATTTTAGTAAAACAGTCAGGGCTCACAGATTTACAGTGATCTTGTATTTTTTTTTTTAGAAATAGAGGCCATTTACAGGAAAGCATGTTCACATAGACTTGCATTGGATATACAGGAAAACAGAGCAATTTGGCTTTCATAGAAAGTAATGTAATCTACAAGGAAGCATGGGAAAATTTTCTTGGAGCTATAGAGAAATGCAAGCTTAGTTTGGGAGCACTGAGCAGTGTACTATATCCTTGATCTGTAGGGGTCCCAGTATTTTGCACAAAACATTTACTGGAAAATCGTTAAAGACCATCCTGCATTGTTTACACAGGAGAACACAGTAATCCCTCTCATGGTAAATATAATTTATTAGCAAATCACTCTGGAGGGACCAGAAGAGATGGACAGCCTGATCTGAGAATCTTAGCTGTAATGTGTGTATATTCATTCCCATTTTATCTAAACACTCCTATGTCCAGTACAGCATTTCACACTTAAAGCCCACAGAAAGGTACCAAAACATCGACTCTGTATACTTTAGTTGGACATGTAATTGATGGTTTTATGCAAATGCATTCTATACAGCATGCACAGGGAACTGTTTTCAGTCAGTGGGTGGAAGTTGGGGGCATCAATAACTGAAATTGTCATTACACACTAGGTCTCCATATAACCTTATCTGATCTCAGCCCAGTCTCTCAGGTTCTAATAAACTGAACAACTGCATTACTTCAGAATTTGTGTTTATGATGTCTTTGTGTGGAGAAGTAAAAGAAGCTAAGTATGTTAGATGGGAGTTAATACAGCATTCCATACTTTTATCATGTATCTTAAACATGTGGAAAGAATGTGATATGTGAATCCCAATTCATCTAGCCCTCTCGCAGAATCTAAATGGAAACCAGTAGACAGTGGGTTGGGAGCACTACCATAGGCCTGATCATTAGAAGTCCAGGTTTAAATATTGTTTTTAGCCCTGATGCAGTAACAATGGGTGGGGGGTGTGGGTTGAACACAGAGACCAAATTGAACCCACTGGTGTAATGTGTGTCAAAATGGAAACTCACTTTTCATATCTTATATTGTTATGCAGTAGTTGGAATGCTCTGGGCCTGCAGGGGGCATTTCTGGGCAGGTTGCTGTTCAGGGCTGTATTCTGGGAGGGAAAGATTGAGCACCATTTTATGCAGGATTTGAAATTTAATGCACAGAATACTTGTAGCTTTTGAGTTTTGTGGGAGTCTGCTTTTGCCCTAAATCATAAGTAACTCAAGTAAATATCAAAAGTTGGACAAATCTTCATTACAGCCCTTGGTGACCCTATCTCAAGGCAGTGGTAATTGTCTGTCTTCTCAGTTGTGTACTACAGGCCATCCCCCACACTTCTATCCCAAAATAGTCAGACGAAACTAGGTCTAGCAGGTCTGCCCCATCTCATAAATGGGGGTAAATATGCTACCTTAACAGTGTGTGATCATGTCAATAAAAGACTGAAACAAAAGGCTGCAGTTATTTAAATAACTGCAGCATCTTAAATTAGCACCCTGAAGCAGTTCAACACTTGCAGCCAGGGCTCCGATAAGGGAGTACCAACGGTTTTGCTTTCCTCATTTGAGGAAATACTCTTCAAATTTTTTTAATGAGCACCAATACCCCCACCCCAACATTTGTAAATGCTGCACACTCCATAAAATAATGCTCCATAACATAACTGGTGACTCAAAATGTGAGCATTTTATCTCCATCATTTACAGCTCTCACATTCAACCCAATTTTGTTTTGCTCACTGTATTTTAGAGCTGGTGAGTAAATTACTCCTACTTGCCAACATTACCTAGAGCATTGTAAGCATCTGTTCAGTTCTCATGTAGAAAAAACTACATTGATCTTAAATCTGTACTCCTCACTCAACTCCATCCAGACATTTTACTGTTCTGAATTTGGTTTACTCACTTCACTTTCAAAATGAGTAGAGTACTCATTACAGAAAACCTTATCTGGAGCCTTGCTTGCAGCTAAATTTTGCAAATACATTTTTATGTTGATTGCTCAGAAACATTTACTACAGAGAATGGCATTTCAGAGGTACTGACTAGCCCAATGCAGGTCTAGCTGTGATGGGTGCTTCCTTGACAGACCATTGATCATGCAAGTTATGGATGAAAGTGGTTCACAGTTTATGGATGGAAACTTTGTGTAGTTGAAACAAATGAAGCACTCCAATGACAGATCACTTGCTTCTACTGTATCCCCCATCCCCCACTATTTCTGCACCCTGTTGTCCTGCTCCTTGCCATCTCTCCTTCCTGTGGCCACACATGCTGTTCCATTCCACAATGGCAGTTTTATGTACCCACCAACTTGCTCCATGGATCTCTGGTTACCGAGCTCTATAGGTTTTCAGGTGAACAGGCTCCACTGGTGAATACAAGGAAAGTGCAGGTAGGGATGACACATGCTGCTCAGTTCACCCATGTCAGTGTTTGAATCACCAGGGACCAGCACCGGGGATCTCGGGATACCTAGCTAGGACGATGTTCCTCTTTGGCTCTGTGGATCTCCAGCTACTGAGAGACACTGTTATGTGGGGTAAGAGTGAGCACAGTTACCTGTCATGTCATCCTGGCTGATCACAGGTGCAGCAGTCTGGTCTGTCTGCAGTGGCCATTGTCAGAGCCGTTTGGGAACTGTGTCACTATGGCAGTGCCATATTCAGCTGATGGCAGAACTTCCTGAGTGTGTTATATGGTTGTCAGTGAGTCGGAGATGAGTGTGTGTGTGTGTGTGTGTGTGTGTGTGTGTGTGTCTGGAGAGGAGGGAGGGAACCACAAGCCACTAAACAACATGCTTTCTGAATAGCAGAGAGTTTAGTGCTCCCCTTGGTCATCTACTTATTCCCATGCACAGACACCAACATCCATATGCCACATGGAGCCCCATCAGCCAGCATAATTACCTTATGCTGCCACTGACAGTCAGCAGAACAACACAGTGGTCACACAGTGAGAGGCACATTGTCACTTCAAGCACGGCACCTCTGTAGTGTTCTGCCTGCGTCAACATTGGCATTTATCTATTTATTTTGTTTTTTCTGTGTATTTAAAATGGAGCATGTGTGGTCCTGGGGGTCTAAGCTCCTGTGTGAACAAAAGACAGAGACACACAGTGGTGAGCAGGAGAAAGAGAGAAAGAGAGAGAGAGAGACATAGAGAGAAAATGGTGACTTTTTCACTCAGTCTTTCAGCACCGTGCTTAGTAGGTCTGTGTGTCTCTTTCTGTGTCTGTGTCTGTGAGGTGGAAGTCAGCGAGAGAGACCCTGCAGTAGTGTCAACAGCAATGTTCAGCATTGACAAATGCTTGTTATGTTTCCTTGGCATGTGCAAGAAACATTTGCTTTTGCTTCAGAGAATGCCATTTCAGAGGTGTGTCACAGACTAGCCCAATGAAGAGCAATCAACATCAGGCTCCTCCCTAACAGACTGATGATCACACAACCTGAGTATGACGGTGGTCACAGTTTCAGTGTCAGAAACTTTGTGCACTTGAAAGGACTGAAGCACTCCAATGAGAAGTGCTTCAGTATTTTCATTTCATAAAGCAGGCTGGCAATAATCTGCAGCCTGAGAGCTTTCAGCGAGAGTTGCCAGTTATCAGTGATTCTTCTCATAGAGACCAGATCCCTGATATGAGTGTAGCTAGCCTCCATGAGCAGCAACAGCCTGTCTGTGTCTGTGTCTTTCCAAAGTCTGACTCCTACTCTCATGAGTCTCCTTTCTCTGCTCTGCTCTGCTCCAATTTGCCTGAGACTCAGAGTGTGGCTGTGCCTGTCTGGTGACAAAATAAAAAATACCCTCAGCAACCTCTTGCTGAGTCATTCACCCTCCCAAACATTAGTCCTACCTGACCAACTTGTCACCTCCTCATGAACCGGACCTCACTGATTCGCTTGCCCAGGCCCCAAACATCTGTCCTGAACTGACCTGCACCTGTCAGTTGTTGTCATCATCATTTCCTCATGTGGACCGGACACAGTGACCCCACCCATCAGGCCAGAACAAACTGTCTGTCTGTGGCAGTGCAGTCCTGGCTAGCCCTGCTGGTGCTCTGCTCTGCAGCTCCTCCGTCCACTCCTTACTTCCATGGGCTGTGGGCTGGCCAGAATGCATGCTCCAACACACAGCCCAAGATAGTCAGGCCCCCAATAGCAGGAATCTATCAACTCCAGTCAAGTAGTAATTGATTGTATCATGAAAATGTAAGCTGTAAAGTTATGCTTAGCTTTGTTCAGTACTTGAATGAATAAACTCAAAGAACTCAGTGAGTTAGAATCAGCGATCCTTCTCAAACCTCAAAGGTAGTGACCCTTGAGTACCCAAGGGTCCATACTTGACCACTCCTATTCAGCCTGTTCATTAACCACCTCCTGAAGCCTGCATGGCAAAATCATATTATATGCAGATGACACTGTTATATCAGTCCCTGGTAGAGACCACTCGACCATCACTGATGGCCTACTCGATAGCTTCCACAAACCCGAAACCTGGTTCTGCCAACACAAAACTGCTACTGAACCATAAAAACAAAAGCATGCTGTTCACAGTCCCTCAGAACAAAAGGAATTTCAGTCCACTTAAAATTCAGAACCTTAAAGGTGACACACTTGAAGAAGTCTCCTCGCTTAAATATCTGGGTGTTTACCTTGACGGCACTCTCAACTTCTCCCACCATATAGACCAAGTTGTCAAAACTGCATCATGAAACTGGGCACCCCCATAGAAACAAGCACTCAATGACACCTGCTGCACTCAAATTAGCCAAAGGCAGCACAGTATTGTCATCCATTGACTAAGGTTACGAATATACATAGCAGGGTCAGACACTGTCCTAAACAGGATAAAAACACTAGTTAACAGGGCTTGTCATTTGGTACTTAGAGCAGACCATTGGACTTACACCTGTGTCTACTCTGAGACTGGCTGGCTCCTGTGCACCAAAGGCACAATACCAAACCTGCCTCATCATAAAAAAGCACAACTAGGCCTAATGCTGGAATCTCTATGTGGTCTGTTCAAGAAGTCAGTGGAAACAAGGCAAACCCAGAGTGCGTCCAAAGGAGGTCTACAAGTCCCTTTCAAGCGCACGTCTTTGGCCCAGAAATCCATCACCTACAAGGGCCCCAAATGGTTTAACTCACTACCCAACACGCTTACAGATAGCACAAAGCTTAGTCTGTTCAAAGAGGGCTGCGGTCCCACCTAAAGGATGTATCTACCTGTAACTGCACAAATGACCCACGGTTCCTCTTTTTCTTTACCTGCCTTTCTTAACCACCCTCTCCACCCCACCACTCCATAAGTCAAATCAGCCCCTTCTCCACCACCTTACCCCTCCTCAGCCCCTTCCCACACTGCCACCTCTTGACAATACCTCTCTGGTTGCTAACCCCTCCCCCACTCATCCCTCTGCCCAAACATCACTTTGCTGCTGGCATGTTATTTCCTCCCTGGTTAGCCTACCCTGCAATTACTTGATGTAATGCACTTTATTGTATTATTATAATGTTCATGTAACAAACAAGTCTTTAACCTCATGTGATACCATCACGGTACTCATGATGCTTTCCTTGATCTCTGTTACCCTCCTGATACTGTATTTTATTGTACTGTCTTGTCCTTGACTTGGAAACTTTGAAAATGAGTCTCTGACTCAAAGGTAATAATCCTAATTGAAATAAAAATAAATAAATAAATATTGGCTACAAAATTAAAAAATGACAGAGTGTATTTTTTTTACTACTTGCCAGATTGCTTCCTTGATCAATCAATCAATATTATTCCAATCCATTCATCCAAACCTGATATAAATTGTGAAATTTTGCCATTTCTGCAACTCCATTCTAGGCAGTGACATTTTTATTTTAAATTTGCATCATTTAAGAAGTTTATTTAGAAGGGACAGAAAATAAAGACATTCATGAAAAGATTGATACAACCATAAGATGGCTGATTAAATTAAGACTGGCATGCCTACATATTGTGGGGGCATGTTTGCAGTACCTGGCTGCAGTATGCAGGAACACTGTTTATAAGAATTGTGTGGATCCTACTTCCAGGTATTTGCAGAGCAGAACCAGAATGGCTCAGTCTACCCTGGATGCCTCATTCCTGAAATCTTAAATTGTGATTCAATTAACATTAATACATTGCACATACACCATGCAAGGAAACATTCGCATTGACAAATGCTTGTTGTACTCTGAAGTCATTCTAATCCCATTTAACAATGTTTCTCAGCACTGCAATATTAAAACTGTGACTTCTATAAAGTTTCAGTCACTACTTCACAAATTAAGAATTAATAAATTTTTGCATAAGGAAAACAGTGTAGGAAATAAATACATTTATCGGTTCCTTGAGTTCTTTCCACCCAACTGAGTCTGTCTGTTTCTCGATATCGATCAATTGCTGGTTAAGTTATTTATTTGTTTTGATTTTAGTTTGGTTAGCAACAGCCCTTATTCTACCAGGTATATGAGGGCTATGAAAATAATGGTGATCATGAAAACATTTATTTCTTTATTGCATATTAGTGTTGCAGCAAAGGAGGCACTATATTTGGCAGTATCATTGTTTTCAGTGACAGTTCAGGCTTAACTGTTCAGTTTAATCAAATTAAGGTCAAGTAATTTTGTCAGTTTGCAACACCTTGAAAAACAATGGTTATACATAATTTATCTAATATTTTATATATTCTCTGCATTTCTCTTCCATTTGGTTTTATTAGGCTAGTTTGCATGGAAACAGAGTTTGTTCCCTATACAGTAGGTCACCTGCTTCAGCTATTTAATGCTTTACTGAAGTAATAATCCCATGCTTCTGACATCACACTTTGTTAGTGTGGAACTTACCTCACAGAAGACTGCAAGTTCAGAAAAAAATGAACAGGAAGAGGAAATCAACAGTAGGAACAAGAAATGTATGTTTATTTATTTATTTTTTGTTAATCCTCTTTACCTTGTCTGGCATCTCCGGTCTGCATTCGCATGTGGCATCCATCTTTTCCTCTGGCCACGTCTTGTTCTGTCCCAGCCCTCAATGAAGCCCCACTGTCCAATTACCCCTATGGCTTGCCTCCCATGATGGGGTGGCAGAAGCTCCCTTACTCCCCACCAGAACCAGGATCCAGTACCAGCAGTGGTGCCCCTCGAGGCCAGGTGTCCCAAGACAGCCATCAAGCTGCAGCGACTGAAGTGCCATGTTTCCCCTTGTTTTCCTGGGCCAGCATGGCGGGGTGTGCAAGGATGCCAAGGAGGAGACACATGCATCTGCATGCACTCCCTCCGCGTCATGCCCAACTTCACCTTACCATGCAGTGCCAGTTCACCACCCCAGCCTCCATCAGAGGTCGCAAGTGAGCTGACTACTGGTGTCCCCTCTCCCAGGATAGGAGAGCAGTCCCACGGATGCTCAATCCCTCTCTGCCCTGCCAGCCCCGGTGACCCGAGTCCATTCCTGAATCCGAGATGCCAGCGTGGAGTGTGGTGTGGTGTCCAGCACCTCAACTCTCAGTGCCACTGGGCTGGCATGTATGCCCATTTAAATAAACCTAATGAAGAATAAAACCAATGTAAATAAGAAAATCTTTAAGAAATAAAATGAACTGTATCCAATTATTATGGGCAGGATTTTTATAGACTTAGTATTTACTGTACTAGAAGTAGCACATGTTTGATACAACAGAAAATTGCTCACAAAAGTTAGATCACCTCAAAGGTTTTATTTAATTCAACACAACTGCCAAAAGTTGTGTTACTATGTGTGCCGCTTGAGTCAAAAAAGTGATGCATGCATCACTTCTTTTGCAAGGGCAGTAAAACAGATAAACTCTCATAAACCTGCAAAACATCAGAAAACAGGAAAATTATGTTTAACACATTTCAAAGGACAGGGTTGCAACTCAAAGTCAAGAGTTGGGGATGCCTCATAGGTTTTGAAATCCAGCAGATGTTTTTCTAAATTCCCAAAACTGGAAACTCAAATAACTTACCTTAACTAGTATGTGGAGATGTTACCTAGCCCAACTTTGTAACTTCATTTCATAATGCAAATGCTTGGTAAGTGTAGTTGAGAAATACACCCATCAAGCCCATTGAAGGGAGAATCAGATCATAAAGCCACAGCTCCCTTAATGGGATTATTTCCAAGTATAAGGGACTTAATCATCTTTTATTTTATATAATACATAGAAACAAAGAATTTGATTGCAGATAAGGACCACTTGGCCCACCTAATCTGCCCATTCCCTACCTAATGGACAAGCTGCAGATCCTAGTTAACCAACTGCATACTTCCTCCTACCCCCACTAGACTTGCCTTATGTCTGTCTCATGCATTCTTGAATTCCCCACTGTTTTGACTCTATGCCATCCTCAGGAAGGCCGTTCCATACATGTAAAACCCTCTCTGTGAAGAAATACTTCCTCACATTACCTCTGAGCCATCCCCTCTATCTTCAAATTGTGCCCCTTGTTCTCGCACATCTCTTTTTCTGGAAGATGCTACCTTCTTGGACTTTGTTGATTCCCTTGAGGTATTTAGAAGTTCCTATCATGTCCCCTCTCCCTCCTTTCCTCAAGGCTATACATCTTAAGCTTCTTTAGTCTTTCTTCACATGTCTTCTGGTGCAGACCCTGCACCATTTTGGTTGCCTTCCTCTGGACAGCCTCCACCCTGTCTATCTCTTTGTGGAGATGGGGTCTCCAGAACTGTACACAGTACTCCAGATGTGGTCTTACCAACTGTCTGTACAGAGGGCCAACAACTTCCTGTTTTCTACTGATGATGCCTCTGCCTATTCATCCCAGTATCCCCAGCCCTCCTTACTGCCTTCTCACATTGCTGGCCCACCTTCAGGTCATCTGATATGACTACCCGAGTCCTTTCCATTTTGTTGTTGTCGGTATCTCACCCCCATTGTACTCTTCCCTGGATTTTGTTTCCAGGTGCATTACTTTGCACTTCTTTGTGTTTAATCTAAGCTGCCATACATTTGACCATTTCTCCAACCTTGCCAAGTCCTTTTCGTCCTTTCCACCCCACCTTGCATATCATCCCTGTTGCAGATCTTTGTGTCATCTGCAAAGAGACATACTTTCCCTTCAGACTCTCTGCAATGCCACTTATAAAGACATTAAAACGACCGCTCCAGTAATGAACCTTGCGGTACCCACTAGTAACCCCCTTTCTTCACTGTGGATGGATGGTTACTGTTAGTTTAATTGCAATTGCCTGTACAGGGAAAATATATACATAGAGGATAATGAATGAGATTACAGTAATTACCATGCTATAATCACTTGAGAGGTTTCATGACATTGTAAACCTTGTGAATGAAGCTTGAGAGGTTTACTGTTGTCATGGCAACCTCCAGAAGTGATTGCAGCTTGGTTGTTACCCAAGACCATCTGTTAGCTTTATAGTGTGGGCACCAGTTTGTGTTGAATTCATAATATAGAATGTTACACAGAGTGAATGTTCCATTTTGTTATACCATTGTTATGACATAGCAAAGTGGGTATAACAACAGTCTGATGTCATATCAATGGTATAACAACATTGTAAATGTGTGAATTTAGTTAATAATAAGCCTGTCCCATACATTATAAAGGAAATAACTGTTAACCATTTCTATGTCATAGTGCATTCTGAACCAGAGAGGAAGTTCACAGTGTCGATGACATCATAATAGCCATACACAGCATGAAAGCCAACAGTTGAAAAGAAAAAAGGTCACATTTTCATACAAACAGATTTAAAAGGTAGATTAGTAAATTGATGTTGTATAAATCAAACATACATTTCTTTAACTCCAACTACACAGCTTATGATCACCTGTGGGGAGCAGGGCTTTTATAACTCACACCTGGCTCCACAACTCATGATGTATGGTACTGCCTTCTCACATGTACAAAAATAATTGCATATTTTGAGACAGACTGTTGTATATCCTATCTATCTATATCTATATATCTGGGATATCACGATGGCCCGACCTGAAGTATCACTGCAATTTCTCCAAAGTTCAGTTTCACCTTATGGTATTATGAGTAGGAAGCCACAAGTGATTTTAAAGGTCAAAGTGAACAAGGGCAATATCAGCAATATGGCATACTGCATTTATACAATACCTCTTGCATGTCACTTTAGTTTTAATGTTTTTCAGGAAAAATACATGCTATTTTTCTTTCAGGATTACCAAGCATGATTTCAGAATGACCACATTTTTAATTTAATGTGCAACATCTTGCATCACTGCATTTTGCTTGTTGCAAGAATCAGTGTGTTGGTGCTGTGGTAGTGCAGTAGCAGTCAGAGAAGGTGGGTGAGTGGCTGTGGCCCAGAGAGGCAGAGGAATCAACATTTGTTACTGGCATGGATTATGCAGGAGTGTCAGTCAGAAGTACATGGAGTGCTTCGTTGGCACGGGAGGGAGTAAGAAACTGAAAATGTGATTGTGTCATCATTTTGGCAGCAGGGAAGAAATTATGTTAAAAATATTTAGCCTACATTTTTCATTCTGAAGACATGATTTTATGTAACAAAAACAGAGGGTGAGAAAGTGAAACTTGTAAACTCTTGCATGCTTCTCATGTTGGGTAAAAGATTATGGGACTTCTGCCCCTGTTTGTCCTCTGACACCACTCCCCTCCAACATTTCCACTCTCAACCCAAATAGTGGTAATCTTACATGAAAATTTTTTTTTTAGAAACCCCTAAAAGCAAAACATGCAACAAATAGAAGTACTAATATCTTTAAGGGGATCAGAAAATTCACTCCATACAGGTTCAGTCTTAGTCTGGATAAGTCTCATGCTGCCATAGTGTATGCACTCTTGCTGCTTCTCACAACAGTTTTGACTGTGTGGTGGTCCATAGAACTCTGCTGCCACAGGTCTTATTTTTTATTTTATTTATTTTTTAATTTTATTTATTTAATGCTTTGTTAACGGATAAGGACACTGGACCACTGGTCCCTTTTCAGGTCTGACGCAGACTGTACAGAGAAAAACAAGACATACAACATTTATACAATGAAACAAAATCACAAATAACAATTACAATTTACCACAAAGACCTTAAATATTGCCTTAACTTCAATTTGAAGCTAGCCACAGAAGAAACAAGTCTAATATCAACTGAGAGAGCATTCCAATAGATAGGGGCAGCCACGAGAAGGCTCGCAACCCAGTCTTTAATCTGTGATGGAAATATGAAGTACAGGACCTTGTGCAGATCTCAAACTGAGCAACACATTTCTAAGGGAGACTAACTTACTTGGCACACTCAAGTAGCACTCATCGATGGTTGTTTGTTGAAATATTCATGCTCCATCCTTCTTCAGTAAAATATTTGTATATTTTTTGTGCATATATGACAGCCAGTTATTTTTCTGCACTGTTGGAACAGGAGAGGTATTGTGAATTTGCCACGAGCATGGTGCCAACACACATTCATTTTATCTTAGCAAGTTAATGCATTTAGCAGCCTTAGTGGCTCTGACCAGAATTTGTTCTAATTAGCTATATCACCTTACTCTAATTTAGATATGGTGTTAGTCGTGGTAGTTATTTTACTCCCTTCTACAGACTTGTCTATCTGATTTAAGTGGAGAAGAGTTTCCACAGAACTACAGGCAAAAGAAAGCATAGAGTGGGGTACTTCCTTGTCTGTAGTAAATGTTGCTATTCTCTTTGGTTATTATAGCAAGCATTATCGCCAAGATTAAAACATACTAACAGCAGCAGCATAAAGAACCTCCATCCTTGACAATGTTTCATGCCAAAAGCACTTTTACAAGAACTGCAGACTTCTTTGTGGAAGTCCTACAGATGCCTGAAGTCAGAGTCTGAAGTACCCCACTCTATGCTTTCTTTGCCTGAATGAATACTTCTGCTCAGTATTCACAAAAGAGGAGGAGGGGAGGTGCCTAATCCAATTAATAGAAGAACTCTGGATGGGGTCAATCCCAGTCTTTTCACAGAAGAAAGGGTTCTGAAAGAACTCCTAAAACTGAAGGCAGACAGAGCAATGGGGCCTGATGGGATTCACCCAAGAATTCTAAAAGAATTAAGGAGAGAACTAGTGACACCACTGACTACCCTTTTAACAAATCATGGAGGATGGTGTGGTACCTGAGGACTGGAGGAAGGAGAATGTGATTCCCTTCACAAAAATGGGACAAGACAGAGGCAGAAAACTACAGACCTGTAAGTTTGACCTCTGTGGTAGGGAAAGTGATGGAATTACTTCTGAAGAAAATAATTGTTGAGTACCTAGAGGCCATTGGGGCTCAGGACCAAAAGGCAGCATGGGTTCACAGCAGGAAGGTCATGTCAAATGAATCTAATTGATTTCTTTGACTGGGTGACAAGTAATACACCAGGGAGGGGCTGTGGACATGGCCTACCTAGACTTTAGTGGGGCATTTGACACAGTCCTACACAAAGATTAATAGTCTAATTAACCAGCCTGGGAATGGGCCCCAGGGTAGCAGCCTGGGTAAAACATTGGCTGGACAACAGGACACAGAAGGTAATTGTAAATGGAGTCCACTCTGAAGAAAGAGGGGTTACTCGTGGGTACCGCAGGGTTCAGTACTGGGTCCAGTCCTTTTAATGTCTTTATAAGTGACATTGCAGAGGGACTGAAGGAAAAGTATGCCTCTTTGCAGGTGAATCAAAGATCTGCCACAGGGTTGATACAAGGAGGCATGGAAAGGATGAGAAGGGAATTGGCAAGGTTGGAGGAATGGTCAGAAGTATGGCAGCTTGGATTCAATGCAAAGAAGTACAAAATAATGCCTGGGAAACAAAACCCAGGGAAGATCACACAATGGGGAGAGGGGTAGTAACAACAACAAAAATGGAAAGAGACCTGGGGTAATCATATCAGATGACCTTAAGGTAAGCAAGCAATGTGAGAAGGCAGTAGGGAGGGCTGGGGGATACTGAGCTGTATAGGGAGAGGTATCACCAGCAGAAAACAGGAAGCTGTTATCCCTCTGTACAGACAGTTAGTGAGACCCTATCTGGAGTACTGCATCCAGTTCTGGAGACCCCATCTCCCTAGCGACATAGGCAGGATGGAGGCAGTCCAGAAGTGGGCAACTAAAATGGTGCAGGGTCTGCAAGAGAAGCCATATCAGGAGAGACTAAAGGAACTTAATATGTATAACCTTGAGGAAAGGAGGAGAGGTGGAACATGATCAAAACTTTTAAGTACCTCAGTGGAATCAACAAAGTCCAAGAGGGTAGCATCTTTCAGAAAAACAGATGTGCAAGAACAAGGGGCACAATGTGAAGAATAGAGGGGGACAGCTCAGGGGCATGTGAGAAGTATTTTTTCACAGAGAGGTGGTGGATGCATGAAACAGCCTTCCAGAGGAGGTTGCGGGTCTAAACCTGTGAGATAATTCAAGAATGCATGGGACAGACATAAGGCAATTTTGTGGGGTAGGAAGAAATAGGCTGTTGGTTAAATAGGATCTGCAGCTTATCATGTAGGTAAGGAAAATGGGCACACTAGGTGGGCCAAGCGGTTCTTATCTGCCTTCAACGTCTATGTTTCTATGTCTGTGGTACTCATGTTCTGGTATTTTTTAAGTCGGGAAGCTTGAATCCTCCTGTCTTAAATGAATACTGGAGCCACACATGCATGGCTGATTGGTCTGCTGGTCACTTTTCCCATCATCCTCAACAAACCACATTCAAACACTTTTGGAAGTTTTTCTTTGCTTGCTTTTTAATATCCTGCAAACCCTTGATGATGCTGGGGCCCAGAAGTGAAATAAAAATCTACTCACCACCCAGCTGAACACACTACATGATTTCTACACAAAAGGATGCTCTTGTTAAAATGCAGAACAGATATTTACTTGCAGAGCTCCTCCTGCTTGGCTCTAGTTGGTCTTCTTGTTACATGTCTGCCCTCCTCAACAAGCAACACACAAACTATTTTGGTAGTTATTTGTTGTTCGCTTTTTTTTTTTTGGTATTGCTTTTGTTAATAACGCTGCAAAATGCTGATGATACCCAGATCTAGAGGTAAAGAAACCCCATTCCCACAACCAGGTCAGCACTCAGCATGATAATGCTCTCCACGTGAGAGGACACCCCACCATAATGAAGGCCATATATTTACTTGCAGAGCCCCTGCTGCCTTGTCAGCAACAATTTTGCTTACTTACTTCAATATGTTGGTAATGCGTACATGCATACATACATACATAACTCATACATCTTTGGAAGGCAAGAAAACCATCTTTTCCATCAAGTTCCTACTTCCTCCAGCTTAGTGGAAATGGTCCATCACACCTTTTTTCTTCATAGTACATGTCAAGCCTATGCTTAAATGCAGTTACAGAATCTTCCGATACCACCTCCTCTTGAAGTGTATTCCAAGGGTCCAGCACATGTTCTGAGAAGTAATTCTTCCAGACATTTCCTGACAAGAAGTGTATACTGGAAATATAGTCTAGAGGTTAGAGGAATGAGAACTGAACAGTTTGATACATCCAGCAGACCTGGGTTTGATTCTGGTAATCTCCAGCTGCATACAGTGTGATCCAGAGCAAGTCTGGTCTGAGCCAAAACGTCTCCTATGCATTAACCAATATGAGAAAAACATAAAAGCTGGACTGGGTCTACAAGCCTGTTTTCTTATGCTCACTGGCCAGAAGCATCCCTTCAGGGCTGTTAACTTCCTTTGGGACCCCAGTGTGAACTTTTCTCTAGGAGAAGGAAGTGCTGGGATGTTTATTTGCAGTGCTGGCCATAAGGGGCCAACAGCTTTGGGATGAATAATTCAGGCCATTGAACATGAAGAAGCAAGCTTGTGGGTGTAGTCCAGCTTTTCTTTCTCATATGAGGTTAATTTATACAGTTGTTTTAGCTATGACCAGAGGATATTACTGAAAACATTTTAATTAAAACAGGATCTTTTTCACTGAGGCGTTATGCATTCATATTGTTTGTGGCCCTATAAAGTTACCATGGGAATGACCCATCCCTTCTCACAGCCTTGGCCTCACTGGACAGAAAGGGAGGTGTGATTGATGGCTTACCCACTTAGCATAGTTAAGAAGTAGGGGATCTCTTACCTGCAGCCTGACAAGCCTGGAATAGGGGTCCCAGTTCAACATGCAATCGTACCTGTGAAATAAGATTAGTCATGGGGCTCACAAAGGATCCATAGTTCTTTTGGGAGAAAATATGTTACATAAGGAAGGATAAGCATGGAACAATACTTATCTAGTGGACAGATCATCAGCATCCTCTCAGACCTGTAGAAATAAAAGAAAATGGGTTAGTATGGGGAAACAATAGTAGTCAGAGTAGAGACATGAGTAGAGAAACAATACAAGAGATAGGGGATAAGCAAAGAAAATTAAATAAAAGGTATTTTAGAGAAAAGGCAGAGTTTAAGGTAGAAGTGAGAGATAAAAGTGAAAACAGAAAATAGGAATTAAGAAAAGAAATAAGAAAGTAGAGCAAGGGGAAAAGTGAAGGGGCAGGTTAACCCATGAAAAGCTATCAGCACCCTGTAGTTGAATTTAATATAGCCCTGGTGTCTCAGTGTGGGCCTACTTGCTAATTATCCTTGTCCCCTTTATGCTTGGAAGAAACCTCTGATTCCTGTTCAATGGGGAAATATGGTGCTGTTACTTTCTATCCATCTGCCCTCCCCAGCCACCACTGACACCAGTTTGTGCATCATATTAAAGTCCTTGTGGCGATCTTTGATGAGTCACCTTCCAGAGATTGCCCAGTGTGTGTGTGTGGGGTGGGGTGGGGTGGGGGTTGTAGATGTCATACAGTAGATACAAGTGAGTTGCTGTTGGGGGTGTACTGCCACTGCTGTAGGAGAAGAATAGAGTAGTGGCCTGCTAGTCCCCAACTCACCTTGTGAACAGATAGATAGATAGATAGATACATACATACATACATACATACATACATACATACATAGATAGATGTAGTTGGCTCCTCTTGTGAAAAGATCCTTGTTTTTTTATTTTTACTTCCACTTGTTATCCACCAGGACAGCACCCACGATGGCCACAAGGGACCTCAGTTTAACATCTCATCTGAAGGATGGCACACCCAACATTACAGCTTTTCCTTGTCCTGAACTTGGCATCAGGTATTTAGGGTATGAGCTGAATCCCAGTGCCGGACCAGAACCCACAACCTTCTGGCCCAGAGTCGATGTGCTACCAGCTGGCCACTCAGACACCCTAGTTGTCCACCTGTAGTGCAAGACAGGTAGGCAAAGTACTAGAGGCAACATAATAGTTGGAGACCTACTCAGGAGGGAGAGAGAGGCATTTCTTTATACAGTGGGTGGTAGGCATGTGGAACAGATTACCAGAAACAATTATAGAGGCAGAACCAGTAAACACCATTAAGACAGAGCTAGACAGATGAGTCTGATAACTCAATGTCATTACTAGCAAGACACAGAAATAACATGAATGGTAACTATTGTTTTCTGCATTTTCACAAAATGAAGGAATAATACCAGCATCAGTGAGACTGAGCTGTAGAGTCATTGCAGAATAAAACAAATTCTAGCCAGAGCCAATATGGCTGTGGAGAGCTGCCAGATGACCAAAGTTGCACCTGTGTGTAAAAATTTGGAACGACCGGTGTTGGAGTTATTTCACCAAATTTTCAACATGGCGTTTTTGGGACCCCACCTCATGAAAAGTGCCACAGTCATTTTGTTCACTGGTCCAAAAGGTGATTTTGCAGAGCGACTTACACAGTTATGTGCCACAGGTGCGAAAACACATTTTGGGCAGGATGTGAAAATGTCAGCGGTATTGTTAATAAGTAGGTGTGCAAATGGCAATGTTGAAAATCTAGAGTGAAAATATAAAAATTAGCAAAGTTAGGAGCATGCATAGAAACTGCACAACACAAGCTCATAACACAGTCATTTTTGAGAATGTTTTCACCAGATTTGCAATACAGACTTTTGGGACCCCACCTCATGAACAGTGGCACTGTTGTTTTGTTACTTGGTCCCGAAAGGTAATTCCGCTCAGTGACCAGAAAATCATCTTTCAGGATCAAAAGTAATGAAATGACAATGACAGTGTTCATGAGGTGGGGTCCCAAGAACTCCTATGCTGAAATTTTGTGGACAAAATTACTAAAATGGCTAATATATTCAGATAAGTTGAAACCCATTGAGTGCAATTATACGGAGATTACCTTTGATTCTTCAGTTTGTGGTTTGGCTTTGAAGAGTGTAGATGTGTCCTGGTCCAGAGAAGATGACAGCACCAACCTCTGGAGGTAAGTATGGAGTAAGGGGGTGCAGGGAGGCAGGTACTCAGTGGGATGGTGGGGATGGGGACTGGGGTGATGACAAGGGACTGATTTCTTTTTACAGGTAAAAAGATGTTGGGGACTGTTTTATTTATTTACAGGAAAAAACAATTGGGGCACACTGGAGTGGGTTCCCAGTGTGCCACATGAGTGGGGGCATGGACATGATGCCAACATGGGATTGGACACCCTGATGTAAGCATGGGGAAAATGAATAAAAATGGGAACACTGGGTGAGCCCAGTATGCCACATGAGTTGGGGTGGTATGTGATGCTGACACAGGGATTGGGCAAACCCGATGTCGGTGCAGGAACAGGACAAAGAGGGAGTGGGGAGGAGCAGCAGTGTGAGGTGGCAGGAGGGTTTCATTACTCGCTGGTACTGGGAGGAACAGAGAGAAATTGGGGAGGACAGGAGCAGTGCAAGTGCGGAAGGAGTACTATTTTCAAGATGGCAGAGGTGACAGAATTGCGCATGAGAGGCATTCACTCATGCTTAGGATGCCATGCATAAGATGGCGGTGCCATTAAATAGCAGAAGTAACAGCCAAAATAGTGCAGCTGTTACTCTGTAGTGGCCAATGGTGTGGAGTGTTACAAGTTCCATTGGACGTTCATAAGGATACTTCCAAATGGAAGGAGCCATAATCGGCTGTTTTAGGAGCAACAGATCGACAGAAATGGCTGTAGGCTCTGCCCACAGCTGTAATGACAATAATTCTCCTGTTTCCATACTTTGGGTATAAATAAAACCAGAAAAAGTGCTGTACTTGTTATTGTTGTCTCCATGTGCTTAAACCTTATCTTCTGAATCCAGGTGGAGGAGCAAACTGTTACTGGCATAGTCATAGTTCTGATCAGCATCCTGGGCTATAGCACTGGCACAGACCTAGAAAACAGCAAGCACAGTCAGAATACTTGGGTAAGCGATCTATAGCTTATAATGTAATGAGCTTTACTTAAGAATTTAAATTAACAACTGCGCACCTCAGTAGTCTTGCAATGCACTGCACACAAATTACAAGTAAATGAGGTGGTATACTTATTAACGCTTGTCAATGTCTTATGCTGTTAACTGACACTTGTCCAATTCACTGACACACTATTTGGAAAACAAGTATGTAAGCTTCTCCAAAGCAATCTATAGCACTGTTGCTCCTTCTTCCAACACGCTGAAAAAGCAACACTGACCACAGAAACAACATGTAAAAGAAAGTGCCCTTTGAATAAAGCTGTGATAGTGGCGCGATGCACGGGGTCACAGCTTGAATTTTGAAATGCCTAGTTAGTTTAGTATGAAGTCTAACAGTGCCACAGCACAGCTCCCCTCAAACCTCTTCCTAGACCACAGCTGTAAATTGCAGGAGTTTGCCCCAAGTATAGTATTACAAACCGTGGTCATTTGGAGACGTGAAAAGGAAAGATGGACTGGCTAACAGCAGGAAGGGCTCTACTGTGTTCTTGTTAAGTTATACTTTAGTGAGAAGGAGCTCTAGGAATATGGCAAAAGAAATCTGATTTCTATACGTTTTCTGCAAATTTCCTGCATATACAGGCATAAAAGTCCAACATTCTGTTGACTGGTGTAATGATCTATCAATATCTGCACCTTCAGCAAGGCTACTTTCTACCACTATTTTACATGACTAAATTACCATTTAGGTGGCAGCTGACTTAGGCATGTACAATATGCATTTGTTGAAGATGAATGTCAGTGAAACCACAGTTAGAATGCATTAGTTGGGGATAGGGTATAGCAGTAGAGCCACTTAGGTTGCTTTATCAGAGCTGTCTAGACCATATCTTCAAAGCACTGTTCCTCCTTCTTCCAACAGGGAGGCAGTATAGCACAGTTCTTTATGGCTCTGAGCTGCAAATCTGGAGACCTAGGTGTGAATCCCACAGCCCCACTTGCATACTGTGTGACCCTAAGCAAATCACTTAATCTTCCCTGTGCTCCCAGGTCGCACCTGTAAACAAGTTTTCAGCTTACTTTGCCATCCTGGTTAAACAGTTGAAAAAAAAAAAAAAACAGCCTGATGAAAAAGAACTGACCACAGAAACAACATGTGAAAGAAAGTGCAGTTTGAATAGTCAAGCTGTGACAGTGGTGTGCATGTCCAGAGTCATGGCTCGGTTTTTCAAGTGCCTAGTTAGTTTATCATAAAGTCTAACCGCAGGGGGAATTACCTCTAGGAGGTGAAGTCATCCTGTCCCTGTACAGGTCCCTAGTGAAGCCACACTTGGAGTACTGCATGCAGTACTGGTGCCCCAACCTGAAAAAGGACATCAAACTATTGAAGGGGGTACAGTGCCAGGCAATGAAAATGATTCTGGGTTTGAGAGATAAATCTTATGAGGAAAGACTGAGAGAGCTCAATATGTATTCCCTGAAGAATAGAAGGAAGAGAGGAGATATGACTGAGACCTTCAAGTACCTGAAGTGTTTGAACAGAGTCAGCACTGGAAGTATTTTCAAATTAAAAGGAGGAAGGAAACCAGGAGGCACAGTCTGAAACTGGAAGGAGGCAGATTCAGGAGGGAAATGAGGAGGCACTATGTCATTGAAAGGGTGGTGGCAGAGTAGAACGAGCTGTTGGAGGAGGTGATATCACTACGGACAGTGGACAGCGTTAAAATGGTGTAGGATAGGTTTAGAGGGAGGGTTCAAACCGTGGGGTCGGGGTGGGAGTGAAGGATACATGGGCAAAATCAATAGGGGAGAGGCAAGGGGAGCTGCAGTCTGAAAGGCTGAAGTGCTGCACACTTGAGAAGACTAGATAGACTGATAGGCCTGTATCTGCTGGAAATTTCATATGTTCATATGTTTGTATTGAGGGCTAAACTGTAAAGTTGAACATATTAATAATGTTTTGTGCTGAATATGAGGCATTGAAAAATAAAAACATAGAAGTTGAAGGCAGATAAGGACTGAAAGGCCCATCCAGTCTGTCCATTTTTCCTACCTTATGAATGTGCCGAGGGCCTTTATGCTGCTAATGGCCTATTTATTCATACTCATCTGTATTGCCCCTTATGCCTATCCCATGCCTGTTTGAAGCCCTGCACTATATTCATATCCACTACTTCCTGAGGTAGGCTGTTCCATGCATCTACCACCTTTTCTGTGAAAAGAACTTCCTCACATACCCCTTGATCAGCCTCCTCTAATCTCATGCTGTGTCCTCTTGTCCCTGCTATTGAGTCAGTATGCATGGTTCAGACATAAGGTATTAACAAATAGCAGGATGCAAAGTATCTCTTTTACCTATATGGGCCCTAAATATTTTCCTAGTGTAATAAGTGCTAAATCTGAGATTTTACGAAAGCATATTTTACCAATAATTCCAATATTCTGTGGACTCCCTCACCTCAAAGGATGATACACCCATGGCTGCAGTTTAAGTCTTACTTCAAAAAATGTAGAATCCTACTTGAAAACTCACCTACAGTACATTCATGTTGGTAAAGTCTTGCCATCCTTCCTCCACAATAGTTTCAATAGAAGTATCAAATTCATATACATGAGGTAGTATTCCTAATATACTCTGTGTGCTAGGGTTTGTACCTTAGTGAGTATTCTTATGGCAGTAAGACTTAATTGGAGTCTGAACAAGATGACACATACATTTTCTGTTTTGATTCCTTGCTGAAGCAGATGTGGAAACCTTAGTAGGGAGGCGTAATATGAATGCACATTCAAAGCAACTTGTAATTACATGTAGTGCATGAACTGTAGAATAGTATAATATTTAAACGTATGTAGTGATTAGTATACACTGTATCCCAGAGTGCTTTGCCAGCAATTTGTCAATCTATTTATATTTATATATCTATTTGATGACCAGAAAGGAGGCAAAGAATATTTTCCAATTTTCAGGCACATTTTTTCCAAGAGGGATACAGAAAGTACTGATTAATATTGAAACAGTATAATCTTTTGGTTGTTTTAGTGAATGAGGGAAATGTTGCCAAGACATTGGGAAAACTCCTTACTCCTTCAGGTGGTGGAACCTCTGGCCATCTGGCAAGATGCCAAGATGTACGACCAGGAGATGACAGGGGGGTTGTTATAGGCGTGTGTGTGTGGGGGGTAGACCTACTCCCCTATCACCTTTCTCCAGAAGTCTTTTTGTTTCTGTTCCTGAACCTGTCATGGTTGCTGAACCTGTACAAATGAAATCTCTGAGCTAGAAGTGGTGGAAACTGCAACCAGCATAGAAACAGCATGTCAGCAGAAATTACAGGAAGAAGTGAAATATGGAGGAAGATCCACCTGCTGTACCTGATGGCAAAAGATGAGGTTAAGTCTGAGGAGGAAACTTTCTGACAGCCTGTTAAGTTCTGCTGCAGAATTCAGTGGCGATGCACAGCCATGTTCTCTCCCTCCCAGCCCCCACCCCCACACCCGGCTCAGCCTACAGGGCAGGGGCTAGGAAAAGTACACAAGGAGAATGCAGAAACTGTGTAGTGCCAAAGGGAGCATTTAACATTGTGGACAACAGTCCGATCCAAGAATAGAGATGGGGCAAAGTTGAGTGAATTTGCTCCACTAATTAATCTCTGAATTTTGTGCAATTCAAGGAGTTTGGATCAATCCAGGAAGTGTAGAATTTCACCAGAATGGCAGAATTTGCCATTCACGGGCAAATTCTGCTATTCACAGTGAAATTCTGCAAAGTCACTGGCAAAGTCACATAGGCAAATTTTCAGGCTGATAGAAAATATTTGTGGATTTCTCCATGGAGGCAGATGGCGGCTGGTATGGGCTAACCTGATTTTAGGCTCAGCATATTGTGTGATTTTATTTTATTTATCTTGTTTTTCTCATTTATTTTCATGTTTTTGTCTTTTATTTTCTGTTAGTTTAGCTAGTCAGGGCTGTTAGTGAGGTAGACTAGGCTGACAGCATATTTTGGGGTTTGTGTTCCATGTATCTGGTATCTTGCCAGATCTGTCCCGAGTGGTTCCTGGCATTCAGGACATATTTGTTACAATCTGTTGCCGCCATATTTTTTGATTGGAACATGCATCGACAAGTTTTATCAGTAAGTGCCTAGTCAAGGCATCTATTTTACAAATTCTTTTAGTGCCATTGAGTAGAACGGGCACTGTTTGTTCTTTTGTGGATTTTTTTTTAGTCTACAAACACTTTTTCAGAGGCTGCACAAGGACAGTGGTATTTTGTGAAAGCAGGCTTTTTATCCATCTGGTCCCCATTTTATTACCATTTGGACAGGAGGTCTCCAACAGTCTGTAGACCAGGAAGCTATGGATAGTTGGAGGAGCTGACTGTTGAGGAGTCAGAGCAGCTGGAAGTCCTGGACGCCCATGAGTGGTAGTGGTCTGCTATCGATGTAATTCCTTATGGACTGACTGTTGGGAAGCTGCTGTTTATCATTGTTGCCAGGGGCGGGGCTTTAGCTTCTAGTGGGGGTGGTTATTTGGCCCAACAGGATTCGAGGAGTGGCTGCCGGATCTACCTCTGGAGGAAGCAGGCCTCTGTGGCTGAAGAGCTCCTGTGTAATTTGGTTGCTGGAGGATGGCTGTAATTACAGGGACCAGAGTCTTTGAGGCTCTGGGGACTGATTACTGCCTTCTTACTGTAGCTGGAGGTTTTGTTGCCTGACTACATGAAACTTGTGGACTGCTGAACTGTGACCACTGACTGCTACTTGTAACCCACAGAGCTAATCTGGTGGGTGGCGATGTGGGTTGGGCTGACCCCTGGAGGGTGCTGGGGACTTGTGGCTGAAGGGAGGCAGGATCCCAGTTTGCCTTTGGGTGTTCCTGGAGTGGAGACTGTGGGGTCTTCTTTCCCAGTCCCCTAGTTCCAGGGGCTCCCTGCTTTGTGCTGCTGTCACCAGGGAGCTTATTTGTGGGTTGACGATTGGTGCTGATTGTTATGATCCTATGTCTGCTTGAACTGTGAGGATTTCTGGTTCTTTGCTGAGTTATGAAAAAGATCTTGTTGCCCTGTCTGAAATTGCAATTTAATAAAGAAACAGACTTTTACACTGTGTAGAGGTGGTGAGAGAACCTCCAAACTGTCTGCTTATCTTGTGAATCTGGTTGATTGCTGGACTGAGAGCTCTGCATCCTTGGACATTAGAAATTGTTGGCCAGCTGGGGTGAGAGCCCGCTAGCCTTCAGCTTATAGTGACTGCCTGTGGAATATTGTTCTACCCATCATTTTCTAATTGGATTGGGGGTTTAATTTTGATTATTTGGGTAATTGGGGTGGGATTAGTGTTTCATTAATTCAGATTTTGAGGTATTTTGGGGGTTATTATTGGTTTATTTTATTTTATTTTACTTTGCTGTGTTTGGAATCTGTTGGCAGGTGGCTCCTCTGGTCAGGCACTACTCCGCTCTCTGAGCTCCGGGCCTCAGCCCCTTTAACTGTCTGCCACTGCCTGAAGCAGGTCTATGAATGCTTGTCGCACTCTGGGATAGTGGGTAGGGAGGCATGGGGGCCTTGTCCCAGGGCTGGGGAGCGGAGGCCAGATTGGGGTTGTGGAGACCAGGAGATGCCCTGGGGTGAAATGTATCCCAGAGCATGGTCCACTGTTCCTGGTATCCAAACCAAGGGCTCCACGCTTAGTGGGCCGTAACTCAGCACCTTCGGTGTCTCATCCTACTCGTGTGGTGTTATGCAATGCCAGGTCCATTAAAAACATGACAGCTATTATTGCTAATCTTGTTGGGTTAGCTGACCTGGCTTGCATCATTGAGACCTGGCTGAATGGAAATTCTAGCCTTATTCTGAGTCAGCTATTCTGGCTGGATTCTCAGTGATACACCACCAGAGGTTAGATTGCAGGGCGGACTGTAGCAGTTTGTTTTAGAATGTAATTGGGTCTCATAGCTGTGCCAGTTGATGGACTCCAGATCCTTTAGTGTACTGCTGTCACAGGTGTGGGGTGCAGGATTCTTCTCATCAACCGTCCACCCAGGAATGTGAAGTAATTTGGCATGAAGTCGCTGACTTTGTTGTCAGCATGTTATTGGAATCCCCAGATTGATGGTCCTGGGTTATTTCAAAGCCTGGGTCAACAAGAGACGCTTGTAATTTGGTCAGGACATACTTCGACTTATGAACTCTTTGTGGCCTCACACAGGGGTTGCTTCTGCAACACATAATTGTAGTTACTCATTGGACCTGGTCTTTCTACTGGGTATGGAGACCTCCAATATGGTGGTGGAGCCAGTCGGGTGGTCTGACCATCACTCTATGTGATTCAATTTCAGAGCTCCCCAATAGATCTTCCCTGTGGAGATGGTCCTGTACCACCCTTGGAGGGATGTGACCCTGATGGTCTTATGGTGGTGCTGGATCTATTGGGATTACTGAATGCAAGAATGGTTCCAGACAGTCTGTTGCTAACCTATAATAGGGCTGTGGCAGGGCTTTGGATTCCATTACTCCTGTCCGAGTTCGCCCCTAACCCTCTGAAACATAGAAACATAGAATTTGATGGAAAAGGACTGCTTGGCACACCTAGTCTGCCCATTTCCTTACCTAATGGATAAGCTGCAGATCCTAGTTAACCAACAGCCTACTTCCTCCTACCCCCACTAGAATTGCCTTATGTCTGTCCCATGCATTTTGAATTCCCTAACTGTTTTTGACTCTATGACCTGCTCAGTAAGGCTATTCCATGTATCCACAATCCTCTCTGTGAAGAAATACTTCCTCACATTACCTCTGAGCTGCCCCCCATCTTCAAATTGTGCCCCTTGTTTTTGCACATCTCTTTTCTGAAAGATGCTACCCTCCTGGACTTTGTTGATTCCCTTGAGGTATTTGAAAGTTTCTATCATGTCCCCTCTCCCTCCTTTCCTCGAGGCTGTACATCTTTAGTTCCTATAGTCTTTCTTTATATGTGTCTTCTGATGCAGACCCTGCATCATTTTGGTTGCCCTCCTCTGGACAGCCTCCACCCTGTCTATGTCTTTGCGGAGATGGGGTCTCCAGAACTGTACACAGTACTCAGATGTGGTCTTACCAACTGTCTATACAGAGGGCCAAAAACTTCCTGTTTTCTACTGGTGATGCCTCTCCTATGCATCCCAGTATCTCCCCTTCCCTTACTGCCTTCTCACATTGCTGGCCCACTTTAGGTCATCTGATATGACTACCCAGGTCCCTTTCCATTTCTGTTGTTGTCAGTATCTCACTCCCCATTGTGTACTCTTCCCTTGGGTTTTTGTTTCCAGGTGCATTACTTTGCATTTCTTTGCATTGAATCTAGGCTGCCATACATCTGACCATTCCTCCAACCTTGCCAAGTCCTTTTCATCCTTTCCACCCCACCTTGTGTATCAACCCTGTTGCAGATCTTTGTGTCATCTGCAAAGGAAACATACTTTCCTTCCAGTCCCTCTGCAATGTCACTTATAAAGACATTAAAAGGACCGCCCCAATACTGAACCTCACGCGTACCCCACTAGTAACCCTCCTTTCTTCACAGTCAACTCCATTTACTATTACCTACTGTGTCCTTTGTCCAACCTGTGTTTTACCAGGCTAACACCCTGGGACCCACTCCCAGGCTGGCTAATTTGTTTATTAATCTTTTGTGTGGGACTGTGTCAAATGCCTTGCTAAAGTCTAGGTAGGCCATGTCCACAGTCCCTCCTGGTCTACTGCTTTGGTCACCCAGTCAAAGAAATCAATTAGATTTGTCTGACATGACCTTCCTGCTGTGAATCCATGCTGCCTTGGGTCCCTGCCCCACTGGCCTCTAGGTACTCAACAATTATTTCCTTCAGAAGTGATTCCATCATTTTCCCTACCACTGAGGTCAAACTGACAGGTCTGTAGTTTCTTGCCTCTGTCTTGCTCCTACTTTTGTGAAGGGGAATCACATCCGCCCTCCTCCAGTCCTCAGGTATCACGCCATCCTCCCATGATTTATTAAAAGGGTAGTCAGTGGTGTTACTAGTTCTTCCCTTAGTTCTTTTATAATTCTTGGGTGAATCCCATCAGGCCCCATTGCTTTATCCACCTTCAGTTTTAAGAGTTGTTTCAGAACCCTTTCTTCTGTGAAATAACTAATATAAACCCCCTATCCAGAGTGCTTCTATTGACTGGATTAGGTATTTCCCCTGCTTTTCCATTGTGAATACTGAACAAGTATTCATTCAGTATCCTACTTTTCACTGACTCTCTCTGCCCAACCACCTTCCTCTTTGTTCAGCCTCAGTATCCCTGCCTTAGTCTTTCTTTTCCCTAATGTACCTATAAAGGTTTTATCCCCTTCTTAACCGAGTTGGCTATCTTTTCCTCAGTTTGGGACTTTGCTATACTGACTGCCTTACCCACTTCCTTCTGCTTTAACTGGTACAGTTCTCTGTCCTGCTCCTTCTGTGTTTCCTTATACTTCCTGAATGCTGTCTTTTCTCCTTACCTTCCCTTCACTTCTTTTGAGAACCATAGTGTTTTTTCTTTCATTTTGATTTGTTTATTTGCTTCACACAAAGACTTGTTGCCGCTGTGATGGCGGTTTTGAGGTTTCCCATTGTTGCTCCACCCACCTTCTTGCCTGTTTGTTTGTGCTTTTCTGAGGTTCTCTCCCATTTTGACAAAATCAGCCCTTCTGAAGTCCAGTACCTTCTCTTTTGTGTGGCTTGACTCTACAGCTAAGTTTTATCGTGAACCACAATGTTTGGTGGTCACTTGTTCCCAGATGGCTGCCCACTGCATGATCAGAGGTCTTCTCTGTCCCCATTTGAGAGTACCAGGTCTAAGATTGCTCTCTCCAGTGGGTTCCAAACTAGCTGTCTGAGGCATGCCCCTGTAGGGCATCGAAGAATGGATATGCTCTTTGATATGGCTGCAGCAAAGGTGCTCCAGTCAACGTCTGGCATATTCAGGTCCCCATCATCAATATCTCCCTTTCTCTGCCATCCCAAGGATGCCTTCTATCATTCCTTGTCCATTTCCTTCCCTGAGACAAGGGTCTGTATACAAACCCTGTGCGGATTGTGGTGACATTTCCAGTCTCCAGGGTGGCCCATAGTGCCTTCTTCCTCCCTGTTTACCCTTTAGTTCTGTTGCTTTGATTCCTTCCCTTACATGAGAGCTTCGCCTCCTCTCATCTTCTCTCCTCCCTCCTGTGGATTGTGTACCCTAGTATGTTGACATTCCAGTCATGGTTCTCTGTGTACCATGTTTTGTGATTGCCACAATACCAGGCATCCCTCTTCCATCAAGACCACCATTTCAAGGAGCTTTTACCTAGACTACAGGCATTGGTACTCATTACCCTCCGTTTTTTTATAGCTTTATTTCTTTTGCCCCATCCCTGTCCCTACTGCCTTTTGTCTTTCTCCATTTACCCCTGCCTTCTCCTATCAACTGCTCTGTATTGGTGTTACCTCACTAATTACCCTGATTTTTTGGGGCTAGGATTTCCTTCTTCTCATCAGTGCCTCCACCCTTAGCTAGTTTAAGTGCTTGCCATTGAAGCATTTAAACCTATCACCTAGGATCCTGGTTCCTCTCCTGGATAGATGCAGACCATAGAGCCTGTATAGGCCTGACCACTCCCATGTCTGTGTTCCTTCCAGTTACAGATGCTTTTGTTGTTTTTTTTTCCTGTTTTAGTGTGTCAAGCTTGTAGTGTCTTTCCCTCTATTCAGTGTGCTGTGCATTTAAGGATATGCACAGGTATGTTGTTAGTAGTTTTGGGGAAGTGATGTCAGATCCCCGCTATAAAGGAAGTTATGCGCTTGGGGTGGTGGGTGAGGAAAGGGGGTGGGTGGGAGTAAACCATGCCATCCAGAAACAATCACCTACAACTCTTACCCTCCACCCTGGGAGTGCTGTCCTTCCTTTCAGACACCTATTTACAAAGGCTAAGTAACAGGTCTAGTCACAACTGACTGCAGATATCTCCCAACTATAGTTCCTCCTTGGCAAATTAAAGTTAAAACTAAGAAAAGAACACCCCAAAACAGAATCAATACTAGTTACTTACACAGGTCCAAAAAGTAATAATTCAGTTCTGTGTAGTCTAGAAAATAATCTCCTTGATTCAAGGAAGCTTTGGCTGCTTTTCTCACTCTCTGTCTCAGTCTCAGCAGACAGAGACCACAAACAACTCCAGTTATAAATCCTCAGTTCAACTAGGCCCCTTTCAGCTCCTCCCTTAACAGACACCTATTTCACAAAGGCCAATTAAGGTCTAGTCACAACTGACTGCAAATATCTCCCAGCTACAGTTCATCCCTGACAAATTAAAGTTAAAACTAAGAAGAGTCCACCCCAAAAACAGAATCAATACTAGTTACTTACACAGGTCCATAAAGTAATAATTCAGTTCAGTGTAGTCTAGAAAACAACCTCCTTGATTCAAGGAAGCTGTGGCTGCTTTCTACTCTCTCTCTCTGTCTCAGTCTCAGCAGCCCTTGGTCCCCTTGGTTTGATGGGACTTTCAGGAGTTGTGGCCAATGGGGCAAAGGATGGAGCATCACTGTTGGAAATCGGGCCTTGATGCTGAAAAACTTAGATTGATGGACCATTATAGGAATATCAATCAGCCATCTCTCATAAGAAGGCAGAGTTCCTGTCCAGGAGATAGCAACAGCACAGAATCAACTAGCTCAGTTCTTTTGAACTGTGGACACCTGTGCAATCCAGTCTGTCTGCAGATTTAGAGAGCATTTTCACAGGAAAAGTGTTATTAGTTTGCTCAATTCTTTGCTGAAAAGGTGGCTGACAGCAGATCCGAGATCTGACTGGCTAGCTCCAATGGGGGTGATGGTGGTCGGTGAGAGGTTGCAGTTCTTGGTATGACTGGTCTAACTTTGACTGGTTGGAGATTGTAGATGGCTTGCAAATTGTCCAGAGTATGCAGCCAACCTGGTGTGTTTGGACCTGGGCCCAACCTGCCTCCTTGTGAGGGTGTGTTGAACTCATCAGCCCAGTCCTAGCAGAGATCATCCTATGTTTGTTACAGACAGATGAGTTTCTTTACTCCCTGAAGGATGAGGTGGGTGATCCCCTCCTTAAGAAGTCTTCTTTCAGTCGGACTGTCCTGCCAACTACAGGCCAGTCTCTAACCTCCTTTGGGGAAGGTAATTGAGACAGCAGTCACGCTGCAGCTGGAGAATCATCTTACCATCCATGATATCCATGATCATCTCCAGTCAGGATTCCAGAAGAGTCATATCATGGAACTGCCCTTGTTTGGGTGTTCAATGATCTCCTGATACTGAGAGATCAGAAGAGCTCTTCCATCTTTATTCTTCTTGATCTCTGCAGCATTTGACACTGTAAACCATGTGGTGTTGCAAGAGTGTCAGCGGTTGATCTGTGGCCTGTCATGGACATTCCTCAAATGGTTCCACTCTTTCCTCACCGGCCGGATCACAGAGGGTGGTGTTGGGATTTGTTCCTCCAACTCATTCTCTCTGCTGTGTGGTGTACCACAGGGATCTGAACTGTCACCCATGTTGTTTGCGGTGTACATACTGCTATTGGGGAAACATTTTATGTGGTATGGGGTTGGGTTTTCACAGCTATGCAGATGATACCCAACTTTACCTGTTCTTGTGCCTGAGCAGGATAGTACGATCGCGATGTTTAATAACTCTCACCGAGATCCAAAATTGGATGAATGCTAACTGGTTGAGGCTGAATCCGGATAAGAACAAGATTATGGTGGTGGATCCAGGTGGTCAGGTAGAGGAGTTAACAGCTGGCTCTGCCTCTGGCTTTGGCTTGGTGGTAGCCAGCCGTTGACCTTGAATGGGTGCAAAATCTGGGCATTATTCTTAATGATGGGTTGACACTGCATTAAAGGTGTTGGCGATGTCAGTTCCTCTTTTATCATCTGAGGAATATCACCTGGATCAAGCACCTTGTTCCTCCTGCTGACCTACTCACTTGGTCCACACCTTTGTGACCTCCTGCCTTGACTACTGTAACTCTCACCTAGGGCTTCCTGGGGTTGATATCCACCACTTGCAGCTGGTGCAGAATGTGGCAGCCAGGCTGTTGATGGGGCTGTCTCATTCTAGTCATGTCACGTCTGTGCTGCGTGGACTGCACTGGCTGCCAGTTTGGTGGTGGATCACCTTTAAGGTCCAGCTTGCTAACCTTCAAAGCCCTACACAGACAGGGTCAAGTTACCTGCAAAATGCTTGCATCCCTTACTGCCCCTCCAACCCATCCACTCCACTGATGAGGGATTGCTGAGGTCTTAGGTCCAGTTGAAGACATCTGAGGCCCGGCTTTTCATTTGCGGCCTTACCCTGTGGAACTCTCTACCTCATCGGATATGAGAGTGCCTGATGGTGGAGAGCTTTAAAACCACTCTAAAAATGTACCTGATTGACTTTGCCTTTCCTGATTACTGATTTTGCTGAAGAACTATTTGAGTAGTTTTATATTTTAAGTGAGAAATTTATTGCATTTTATTCTACTAGCGCTATGATCAGCATGAATAGCGCTTTTAAAAATAAAGATCAATTGAACTGAAATTGAATAGGTGACTTCACCAGAAATTCACCTGCTGAATTGAAACTTCACAACATCTCTACTCAGGATGGTAGCTAGCCCCATCTACCTTGACCTCAGTTGAGCTTACCCCAAGAGAAGAAAGACTGGTGTGCAGAGACTCATCAGAATGCTCAGAAGATGGTACTTGGCTGTTCTGAACCAGCTAATACATCCCAGCAGGAGCCAGCCTCAGCTACTATTCAGTTTAGCATGGCAGACTCCTTTGCTGCCCAGGGAGAATCTGCTCGATGGTGGAATGCCATCAAGCTTAAATGCAAGGGAGGACTGGAATTACTCCTGACAGAGTGTTTGTTATTAGAAACTTGTTAACATATTCTGGGGTTTTCCTCTCCTGAGTCATTCAGTATGTTCTTTTCTATGTTTCAAGGAAACTATATATGATGTTAGTTTCAAAACCCTAAAGTCACTGGAAAGGTTTCGAATGAAATATGAGCTAGTCAAAATTCCATATTATGAGACCGCTTCATGGCTATTCCCTGTCCAAAGCTGTCATTAAGACCTTCGGAATCTTATTTAGGAATGAGGGAACACGTGTATCAGATATTGTTTACTGGTTGAAGCAGCGATGTGATGTCTTATATCAGCCCACCCCATTATAGACACAGAGCAGGTTTGGAGAGGCGATGGAAGTTTAGAGTGAAACTTCAACAGACAAACGAACATGAGTCTGAGGAAACTGTTAGGTGAAGTGCTGTTTTTTTGTGGTGGCTGACTGGTTGTATAGCGAGGTTTTGTCTTGATACATCACAGTATGTTACAGATGCAATAAATGAGTTTTACATGCTATATGCTCAGCTATTGGCTTCCTCACTGATGCCCTCCTAAGTATCCAGGATAAGCACTTTCCACTAACCACCTGTAAGGTGCGTGGAAATACCAGATAACTTACCAAGGACCTTGACTCTCAAATGTAGGAGAGAGCGTCAAGTGGGCTGCTTTCAAGGCCTTCCCTCCCTATCACTATGGAATGACTATAGACATTTCTATAAATACTGCAAACAGCAAATACACTACAGAAGACAAAATATATTCAAAAGTTACAATGTGACAGCCTAAGCAACCCCATCCTTTTGGTTCACCATAGGATCACTGACTGCCCTAGATCCTGTCAGACCGCCTTACACTTAACAACCCCAGTAGGCCCCATAACAGACCCAACTGACTTAGCCAATGTTCTCAATACCAAGTTTACTGATCTGTCCACCCACCTTGCTTAACTGCCCCCACCTAACCCAGAAAGCCAACCCCACCTCACTCATACTGCCAATCAAACCTGACACCCTTCCATTTTAAGGCTATCTTCCCCGTGAAACTTACAGACTACTTATGGGTCTCCCAAATATGGGAAGCACAGGTAACGGCATCTCACCACACTTTCTGAATATTATTGCACCTCTCATAGCCAGACCCCAACAAGGGTCTTTCACATCTCCTCTCAACATCCTCTGTTCCCACTATTTGGAAGAAAGCTAAGGTAGGCCACATTTTCAAATCAGGTGATCCACAGTCCACAGATAATTACTGACCCATTTCTATCCTACCACATCTCAGCAAACTCCTCGAAAAAGTTGTTCACCGCCAACTTTCTGAGTACATCTCTAAATATAACCTCCTCTGCTCTCAGCAACACGGCTTTTATACGCACTATAGCACTACCACTGCCTTGGTACACCTTACAGATCATGCCTTCAGAAATATCACTGTATAGGGAACATCACGGGTGCGATTTTCATGGACTTGACCAAGGCTTTTCACCTGATTGATCACAACCACCTTCTAGTCAAACTAAAGAATCTTGGCTGCTCATGGGGACTACAGCATTGTTCCAGATCTACCTCACAGGTCGGTCCCAAACAATCAGTGTTGAGGAGCTCTGTCCTGTAGCCATGGCAGTGAACACTAGTGTTCCCAAGGCTCCATCCTTTGGCCCTGCCTCTTGTCCTTTTCATAAACTCCCTTCAGAAGGACAGCCTCACATTTGATGCCATTCTCTACAATGATGACTTGCTGTTGTTCCACAGTGACAAATCCTTGGCCAGTCTCTTTATCACACTCACCTCTAATTACTACAACACACATGCATGGTTCCTGAAAAAGGCTTCTGGTTAATTAAAACAAAATCAGATCATGCCCTTGGGGTCCAAACACAAGCTGACTAAAATCTCTAGCACTGAGCCACCCTCAGCGTAATATCTCTGGGTGGCCCCTACTCGACACAGTATCCTCCTTTAAATACCTGGGCATCACCCTCGACCCTCTCTCTGACATTCTTGGAGCTAATTGGAAACACCATCCAGCACATTAACCAAAAACTTGCAGTGGGTACAAACTGAGTCCTGCCTAGTCATAGCCTAGGCCAGCCTCCTTTCTCTAATGGATTACTGCTCCCCATCTATACACAAACCGCAGCCCATGAACTAAGTAGGTTGCATATCACATATAACAATACCTGTAGATTCATGTTCATGGCACGCTATTCTACCTATCACTGTTCCTTATACCAGTCCCTCAACTGGCATCCCCAGTCTTGCAACGATCTCTTCCTAGGCTGCACCACAGACAAGGCCATCAGGAGATAGAGCCCTCTCACCCTTTCTCCCTTCTGTCACCCAAAATTGCTCCCACAACCTCCACAGTTACTCCAACCTTCTGCTAGAGGCTCCAAATCTCCACCTGCATGGGCAGTAAAGCTTTTACCACAGCTGCCCCTAAACTGTGGAACAATTTGTCCTCCTCACTTCACTTCCTGGATTCCGTCACTTATTTAAATCATGCTACAAGGAGATCTTAATGTCCACTGCCACTTGCACCTGCCCCCTGGATGACTGTCACCAGTGCCACTCAAACTAGCTCTTGAACAAGTTCGTTTTACCCAACATGTGCTCACTGATGTCTCCTAGAAACACTGAGTCCCTAATGTTATTATGTACTTGGTCTTTGTTACAAATCATGCAATTACATTCACCTACCAATACTGAAGTTCGTCTTTGTATAATTTTATTTTATTTTTCAGACAAAGGTAGACAAGATACAGTATACATCCAGAGACTTTGTACCACAGAATTAACAATCAGCAGGCAGTGTACATGTGCAAATTTCCATTAAGCAAAGGGAGGGAGTTATAGGTGGGTAAAAGAGAGAGAAAAGGGCAAGTAAAGCAGGGCTCAGGAAAGAGATGGGGAGTATAAAGCTTGGAAAAAGAGAGTGGTAGGGAGTAGTACAGACATCAATTTTATTCTCTCAGAGGTGTACAGACAGCTAACTATACATACAGTACTCAGGAAGAAATGTCAGACATCAGGTTAGGAAGAAAAGTCAGACATCAGGTTATAAAGTAAGTGCTATCAATTCTTGTAATCTCTGAGGCTGTACACCCATGAGAAGTTTGATAATTTGAGGATGGGGTACGAGCTGGGGTGGGGGTAGGGAGAAGGTGCCCTGTTTTGTCCTCATTCTATTTCCGAGTAAGTAACAGATTATCGTACTCACCAGAGATGATTCCTTCCCAATCGAGCAGCTTTGCTGGACATACAGTAAACTCACCAGATGCATTCTATAGGTCTAAACAGGCCAATCCTGTCCCTTTTACGGCCACGAGGAGAAGAGTTGGGCAAGAGTGTGTATATGCTCTGCAAAATCTGGGTTTAACCTGAGACAGAAAACAAATAAATCCCAAAGCTTAAGTTCTTAACTTAAATACATTATAATAGAAGAACCATGTCAAAGGTACAGCCAGTTAAACCTGTTAATAGGAGGTGTTCTTTATTGGACTAGATTCCCTCTGAGGGGAGGGTGGGAGGGGACAATAACCACCTTACACAGCACTAGGTCACCTAATACCACTCCACAGTCAAATCTCATTATATCCAACAGGTGATGCAGGAAATTCATCCTATGCCTGTTTGTGGGTGGACACATTTAAGATAGTTAAGATAGGGTGCCCAGCAGAGTCTAAATGTAGAGATTTGAGAAGTCAGAAGGTGGGAAATTCTGTCTAGTTTAGCCAGGGTCACGAGGGATGTCATTATCTCAGTTACTGTGGGGACCAGGAAGATCTCCATTTACATAGAATGGATCTCTTGGTTTGCAGAGTCAGCAACGCTAGCAATCTATATTGTTGTGGGGATAGCTTAGGTATGTCACTACCTATCCCCAAAAGATAGAAGAGAGGCTGAAAGGAATCTGCTGTTGTATCACCTTAGAGGCTACCTTCTGTATTTCCTGCCATAGGGTTGGACCTTTGTACAGGACCAGAAAATATGTAGCCAATCTCCCCTGGTGCCTGGCATCTCCAACAGCTATCAGACTCAGTAGTTTGGCTTTCTAAAGGATAACAGGGTTCTATACCATGAGTGGGCAATTTTAATTTGAATTAGTCTGGACTTGGCATCCTTAAACCAACTGTGTGTGTCCTACTAGGTCTTGTCCCAGGTCTCAGTTAAAATGTGAGTTTGCAGCATCTTCTCCCATTTACATCTAGTGTCATCAGATTGGGAAGTAAGAGTATCTCTAAGAATGGCATATAGCTGACCTGCCAGACCCTTAGGTGTAGTATTCATGAGTTAAGGCCAGAGGGTTTATCATATACCGAGCTAGGGGTAACAGAAATCGAGTAGCATCTCCAAGTTGGAGGTATCTCCAGAACTTGGATTGTGGGATGCCCACATCTGCCTCAAGGATTGAAATGTGTGAAGAGCTTTATGGTTAGGGGTCAGTATATTCCCATTTTGGAAATGCCCAAATTGCCATTTTTTCCATATCACCTCAGTACCTCCTATAGTGATAGCGGGTTTTACCAGAGAGGTACATGAGAGGGGAGGGTCTATTTTCATTTTCAGGTGTGTATTAAACCAATTAGCTCTAGATGTGACCACCGTAGGTGAGATAGGATCTGCGCTGACATATGCCGTGAGCCAGATTTGGGACTAACCCTTCATACAAAAAGGAGGCAGGATGAATGAGACTCCCATGATATCTATTTCAAGTTGTATCCATTGTGGAGAAAGAAAGGAGGTGGACATACCCACTTATCCATTTGGGCTAGAAGGAAAGCCTAGCGATATCCCTCTGGCCATGGAAGATTCCAGCCTCCTTGCCATACCTCTCAGCTGTACCACATTACGAGCGTTCCTCATTTACTTCAAAAATCTCCTTGTTCCACATTGTGAGGACTTGTTCCACATTCAGTATTAACATTTTAAAGCAAGAATCTATAGTGACAGACTTTCTGAACATAAATGCAAACATTTTAACAGTGTTCGAGCCTCCTAGGCAAAGATTTGATTAAGTGTTCCACATTTTGTTAATTTGTTCCACGTTATCAGAGGCAATGTTCCACATTTGGGGGACAAAAGGTTGAGAGGTATGCTCCTTGCTTCCAATGAGATCTAAGTTTGGACTGACTGTATCTTGGTTTAGAACCTGCTATAGGAAGTCCCCAAAAGTTTATTTATGGCCTGGTGCCATTGTTTAGGTAAAGCATTGGCAAGTGCATAACAAGGTAAAAATTTAGGGCTGTTACCATTTTACAGCTGCAATTTTCCTGCTGATAAATTTTAGTAATCTCCATCTGTCAAAATCTGTCTTGATGGAGAGAGAAGGACTGTATATTATCCTGCCATATCGCTCAAAGATGGAGTCAAAATAATACCCAGATAAGTGAGACCGTTGGGAGCCCAAAGGAGGTCGGCTGCAGCCACCAGTTGTTGTGAACAGTGGGAGTTAAGAGGGAGTACCTCAGTCTTATTCTGGTTCAGTAGTAGCCTGAGTAACTAAAGAAGGCTGTTAAGAGACTAAGGGGGTGGCATGATGGACATCCTCCAGGAGAAGAAGGAGATCATCAGCATACATAAAAGTTGTATAGCTTATCGTCCTACTTTCAAACCCTGTATATCAGGGTGGCCACAGATTGCAGCAGCCAGGGTTCAACTGCCAATACAAACAAAATGGGGAGAGAGGTAGCCTTGCCTCGTACCTCTTCCCAATACAAATGGGGCAGAGAGTACGGAGTTTGTACTAACTCTGGCGAGGGGCTCTCATATATGACTTGTATCCTAGATAGAAATTTTCCCTAGGCCGAGGTGCATTAGGACCATGTAGAGATATCCCTATTCAACTGAATCAATGCTTTTCAAAATCTACTGCAATGGCAGCTACCGTGTATGGAATGACTTTGAAATAGGCAGTAAACTCATAAGGGTTCTCAGGTGATCCGAGCTGTGATGTCCAGGTATAAAGCCTACTTGTGATGGGTGTATAAGACCAGGGAGTAGGGGACTAAGTCTAGTGGTTTAAATTTTGGCATACAGTTTGCTGTCTAAATTAATAAGAGATATTAGGCGGTAACTTCCGGGGTTGGTAGGGTATTTTCCCTTTTGGGGATAACTACAATGGTTGCCTCACATATAAAGGAAGGAAGGGTACACCTAAGTTCAATCTCTTAGAATACTTGGGTTAGAGAGGTAAAACAACCTTGGCTAATGCCTGGTAAAATCTGCAGTGTAACCATCACTACCTGGAGATTTCCCTTCTTCAAGTCCCGAATGGCTACAGACACTTCATCACTAGAGATGGGGCAGTCCTGGCATTGTTCTTGCTGCTTCTGCAGTCTGGTAAGATGTAAAGCATCTAAAAAAATTGAGTATCTCCATTTGGTCCTGTGTGTGTGGGAGGTATAGCGATTTATAGAAGGAAGACATAATGGTGTTAATGTCCTCCGGGAAGTATCCAATACCCCTTGCATGTTCTTCAGTCTAGGGATATATCTACTGGCTTGCTGTTTATGAATCTGATAGGCAAGCACTTTGCACCCTTTGTCTCCTCCCTCCCAAAAGGTGTGCCTGAGGCAAAGGATGGCTATTTCGGCCTTTCTGTTTAGAAGTTGATTGATTTCAAAACGAAGACCTAAAATAGTTCTGCCTGTAGGGACTGAATAGAGGAGAGGGCATGGACTTAAAGATGCCTTTAGCTGTGGCTAGTTTCTGTTCCAGGGTAACTAGCTGTTGTTCCTTTCTCTGCATTTAGCCGCAGCAAAACCCATGATGTTACCGCATTGTGGCTTTGAAGGCTTCCCATGTGGTGCCAGCAGAGGTGTCTGATACAGGGTTTTCAGCCAGAAAAGAGATGCTTCATTTCTAGCCCAGGGGATGAAGTCTGGGACCTTCATTAGGAGAGGGTCTATTCTCCAATGTCTGGGTGGGGGCCACAGGGTCCCATCTGTATGAGGAGCTGGACTGGGGCATGATCAGAAATGGCACGGGCAGAATTGATACCTCAAGAGTTTTGGCTGTGAGGATGGGTGAGCCCAACCAGAAATCTAGCCTACCATATTAGTTATTAGCTTCTGAATGGAAAGTGTACTCTCTCATTGTGGGGTGAAATAGTCTCCATAAATCAATGAGCCCCTGATCCAAGATCATTTGATGAAGGGCCTTCCTCTTCTTGTGTGTGCCTCTTTACCCTTGTCATTTCTATCTAGGAGGGTACCAGTGTTAGGTTAAAATCCCACCAGTAAGCAGGAGGCAGTCTGGGGGTTAAACTCCAAAATCACCTCTCCCAGATTATGAAGAATTGGGGGTCTTCATTAGGGCATAAAGGTTACATAAGTAAGTGGTCCTGTGGGTGTGTTGTATGTGGCAATTACCTATCTGCCATCCTGATCTGAAAGCATCTGGATTAATGTCCAGTTAAGAGACTTATGCAAAGAATAAGAACACCATGTTTCCTAGTTGGCATTGGAATGTACCTGTTGGCCCACCCAGTCCTTATTCATATGAGTATAATCATCCCCTCAGAGTTTGGACTCTTGGAGAAAGCCACTTTGGAGTGTAACCATTTCAAATGGGCCAGGACTTTCTTGTGTTTCACCGGGAATTCAGCCCCTGACATTCTAGATGTGAACCACAATGTCTGTCATTATGGTTTAAAGGTCACCCAAAGGGACTGGAAAGCCCAGTGAGAGGTACAGTACACTCCAAACCTTATACCAGGTGGGTCAAGTGTTTCTATTCTCCACCTTCGGACATGAATTGGAAATAACAGTGTACACAGCTTACAAATAAATGCTGTACCTATGTGCTACCTAAAGATTTTAATTGCTTGACTTATCAAACAAAACAACAAGGAAAAGTGTGATGAGTCTAAACTGGCTGGAGCCCCAGTGAATGGTATGCCCTATCACCCTCGGGGTGGTGGAGTAATTAAGCTCCAATAGAAGGAAGCTTCTTTGCACTGTAAACTTAAAGTGACTTAACTAGTACACTATTTGTAATAGTTCAAATGGGAGTAATGTGGTAATCCATTGCCTAGAGCCGTGTCAAAGCAAACCGAGCCATAAGTGAACCCCCAAAGATGGGAAAAGGGAGCATTGGTGATCTTCAATTAGTAGCTGGTTTGCTGGCTGACAGAAGAGCCCAGGCATCCTCCTGAAAGACAGGAAACATATCAACATTACAGGATCCTCATTCCTGGGGAATAATTAGAAGGGCTGTGGGAGTATTACCAGAGTTCACCAATAGTAGGAAATGTAGATTGCCGGCTGTCATATCGTATGCGCCTAGCAGCCTTACAAAAAACTCCCCATTCTATATCTCTTCAGGGCAAACAAAAAGGGGAGAGGACTCTTAATTGCGATCTAAACTATATCTGAGTAACAATAATAGCATCTAAACCAAACACACTGAACAGGTATCTTGTAACGCAACTGTATATTAACATCTTATCATTAACAATGTAATACTTTCCTTGTGGGATATATCCTTCCATGGAAGTGAATACAATTAAGGGTAGGTGATAGGGGCAAGGAGTGGATGTGAGGAGGGGCTGAATGTATTATACAGACTGAACAAAGCCCAGGAGCTTCTGAGCAATGTCTGCACTTGTCTGCCATCCATCCTCCCATACCTCTTATTTTCAGAAAGGCCTCAAGAGTCAGTGCCTGTTAAATCAAGTAAAACAAAATGCAAGGTGTTCTATGCCCAGCACACAACCTGGTGAGTGCAACATGGCAACAAAGCAAATTTCGTTGCAGGCGTCATCTGCTCCTAGAGACTGAAAGGCCATGCAGACGATAAGGCCTATTAGGGTGTATACATTCAGTACCCTCCACTCTGCTATGGTCAACACAAACTACCCCCATGCTGTTAGTGAGATGGGGGAGGGAAGAAGTTCTGGAGTGACCAAGCAGAAATACAACAGGATGACATCTTCCCTACATATCTGGATAGATTAACATTACACCATGCAGTTCTGTTACCTACTCTATGTAACTGCCCTCTTAACGTTGCAGTACAACCCCAATTTTTGTACCTCTGAGTAGGCATCTGGGAGCATTAATAAAACCTGCATTTGAACAATCCGATTCATTTGGACTAACAGGGGAGGATTCACCTATCTAGGAGAAGCCCTGAAATATTGGTTTTAAAATAGACCAAAAATTGTACTCCAGGCTGTTATATGCCGCTATGGCCTCGATTATCCCCATCCTTCCCTTCTTAATTCCCCAGACACCTGCCCCTAGGTACTTATCTGATTTGCACCTAATCTGCACAAGTTGGTTATGACGGATCAGCAGGGTTAGTTTCTGTACTGTGGCCTGGAGGTGAACCAGGAGCCTGGGTTGATTCCTAGGTCCAGCAAGGGTAGGCAGCATCCGCAGCACAGGCCCATGAGGTGTGCTTATCCATGGAGTCGCTGCGATCAGGGTCCACAATGCAAAGTCCATCTCTGTCCCGCTGATCAGTATCTGGCAAATCACCAGTGCCGCAAAACAATAGTGCACGGCATGGGCTGACAAATTCAACTCTACTGTATTTGCTACGTTGGAGTACAGAGCCTGCCTTCCTGGGGAGTGCTTCCTATCCTGTGGGTGACTGCATTTGGAGTGAGAGGAATTCGGTGGTCATTTCCTAACTTTAGAGTTATGAGGTTCTAGGCCGTTATGAAGGGTTGTAGGAGGTATCGCCACTGTGGTTTCAGGTGGATTTTCTCTTGGGAGATATCATTGAGCTCAGCCTTTTCCAGATTGAGAGGTGAGGAGCCGAGCCAGCCGGCCACATTTTACAATAAAGGCCATAGCTGTACCCTGGGAGGCAAATTATGCACTGTACCGTTGACCAAAATTTGTAGGTTGGCAGGGTAGCACAGGGTGAAGGGACTTGCAGAACATGAAGCTTGTTACGTACTTCAGAGAAGGCTTTCTGCCTGGCAGCTAGGTCTTCAGAATAGTCTTGAAAATCATAATCGTATGCTCTCTCCAGCATAATTGCCCCAATTCCTGGCCCTAGCTTGAATAGCTTCTTTCTTGGCATAGATTAAAATTCTTGCTATAAACGGTCAAGGCCTGTCACCCTGAATAGATCTGGGATGCAAGGAGTGATGCACCCTTTCGATTGTGATTCTCGTGCCCTTAGGGTTGAAGAATCTCTGGTAGCATTTGCTGCAAGAAGGTTAACGCTTTCCTGTTTTCACAACCTCAGGAAGCCAAGGAGTTGCAAGTTGTTAAGGCAACTTCTGTTTTCCAAGTCCTCCACCTTGTCTTGGAGAAGAATGGGCTGCCTATTCTCGCATAGTGGCACAGTATCCTTGGAGTACATCATCCTGGGCTGTTGCTTTTTGTTCCAGGCGGTCCACCCGTGCATCCATTTGCTGCATAAAACTGCCGTGGTATTCACAGCTAATGTTGGGGCATCATGCTGGTCATAATAGAGGTGAACATGTCTCTGACTGAGGTTCTTCCCTCCCTGGTGCCGTGATTACAGCCGGGGTCATTTAGGAAGTCGCTACTGGACGAAATCCCGTCAGATGTAATAGTACTGAACGGATAACTTCAGATCACCGATGAATTAGTTTTCCTCTCGGACACACAAATGTAGGTACTTATTTGGGTTCTGGGCTCTAGCATGTGGAGCTATATGATCAAGCCGCCATCATGGTCGTTGGTTACTATGCCCTGAAGTTCATCTTTGTATGTGAAATATGATTGTACCTAACTCATTCCACTGTTTGCACTTTACTGTATTTATTGCTAGCTCCTGCCACAGGAGTTTCCCTGCACTGTATTGAAATGTATTGTATTTTATATAGTATTCCTGTAATGTATTTTGCACTTCTGTAATTGTATTTTTAAACTTGTGCCATCTTTATGGTTCGGGTAGTCCCTGAAAATTTTCCATTGGATCAGTGCACCCACTTGGTTAACAAATAAATAAATAAATAAATAATAAAAATAAATATGCTATTGTAGTCCATTTTTGCACTTACTAGACAAACCACCTTTGTGCTCCTTTCATTTTGTGTGATTACACAAAAGGTCTTATACTTCATCAGTCCTCTTTGCTCCCAACCCTGCCAACTGTTTGGTTGAGGACATTCTGTTCTCTGTGTTCAATGGTGCCTTGATCCTTTCCTGGTTCTGATTGCCTTTGGCAGTCCTAGGGCCAGGTGAAGGACTTACACAGATGGCTCAAGCAATCAAGTGGAGGAACCCAGGTTTGACTCTCTCCCATGGCTCCTTGATGATGGGATCTTGCCCTGCCGATCCCATATTGCAGTATTCAGTATGTCAGAGAGACTGAAGGGTGAGAAGCAGCAGACAGGTTAAACATGGTCAAAAAGGCAACAAAGGGCCCATGAGCCCACACAGGTTACCTCATTTAGGAAGAGGTTTACACAGAGAAAGTGGAAAAGTAGAAACATCTTTGTCATTATGGTCTGTGTAAAACATGTACAGTGACAATTATTTACATTATGTAATACAGTACCCTATAAATATTCACCAGGTTCTGCAAGCACCAGCTTGGTGGATAATAGAGATGATGTATAATAAAATACATTGATATTAATACTGGTGGTCCTACAATAGAACTATTTAGGCAATCATATGTTATTTGAAACTGACTGGTTTAAAAGAGAATAAGAAGACATATAACAGACAATATGCACAGAGTATAACCACACAATAAAACAATAAACACAAAAATACAGTACTGTGCAGTACTTTGATAAAAGTATTGTACTACACCCTACCTTTCTCTGTTGCATAATAATTTGTGATGTTATGCTGTTTTACAGTTTTGCTGCGATTTTGTTTTTCATTTTCATGTGACTTATCAACTAGCACTGAACCCAGCAAGCTGCAAATGTCCTTACCAAGCATAGTGCCATTAAAGATCAGCTAATTGCCTTCTTATTGTAGATGCATCGTGTGAATAATCAAGTAACAAATTCAGGAAACATAATTAAAGAAAACATGCTCAGGAAGTAAGCGGTGTTGGTACACCAGGGGCAGATTTACTGGGGAAATAACATTCTCAGAAAACTGGACAGAGACAGTGACTGGTGGTAGATGGGTGGTAAAAAGGGGGTTGAAAAATGAGGAATACTGTCCACTGATGGTCTCTTTTTCAATAGAGAAAAGTGACTCAAAATCCCAAAATACCATGGATGAGATGTCAGAAAGTGATATAATATTGTTCTCATATAACATAATTTCCATTACAAGCTCAAAGTTTTCAAAGCCTCATCAAGCTAGACATATAAACATAAAATATGATGGCAAATAAGGACCAACCAGTCTCCAATTTTTCCTGCCCATATTGCCAATGCAGACCCTACTTGATCCCGGCCCTTCCTTCCTTCCCAACTGAGATTCCTTTGTGCCAGTCCCATGCATTTGTGAAGCCCATCACTCTTTTCACCCTGGCATCACTGCTGAAAGGCTGTTCCAAGCATCCACCACTCTTTCAGTGAAAAAGTACTTCCTCATGTCCCATGAATTTATCCACTTCCAACTTCATTGCATGTCCCTTTTTCTCGTGTATCTTTTCCTATTTAAAATACTCCCTCCTGTGCCTTATTTAATCCTGTGAGGTATTTATAGGTGTCTATCATGTCCCCATTTCCTTTCTCTCTTCCAGGGATAGTATATTGAGACCTTCAGTCTCTTCTCATAGGGATTTTGATGTAGCCCTGCACCATTTTAGTTGTCCTACTCTGGACAGCCTCCACCGTATGTTCTTCCTAAGATGTGATTTGCAGAAATGGGCATGGTACCCTAGTGTGGTCTCACCAATAATCAATTCAGTGGCAACACCACTCTCTTCCTTCTGGTGGTTATGCCCTCTCTACACCCAAGCATCCCACTGGCCCTCCCACTGCCTTGTCACAGTGTCTTGCTACCTTCAGATCATCAGATATGATTTCTCCCAGGTCCATTTCCTGTTTGGTGTGTTTCAATACCTATTCTTCCGTTTTGTACTCTGCTTCTAGATTTCTGAACCCCAGATGCATGATTATGCACTTTTCACACTGAAACCCAGCTGTAATGCCCTTGACAACTTCTTGAGTTTTCTCAGGTCTCGCACTTTCTTTCCACCACCTCTGGAGTGTCTACCATATGCTGCATTGTGATGTCATTAGCAAAGAGGCATACCTTCCACTTCGCTCATCTGCAATGAAACTTATAAAGATATTAAAGAGGGCTGGTCCCAGTACTTAGCCCTGAGGCACCCCACTGCTCACCCTGCCTTCCCTGGAGTGAACTCTATTTACCACTACCATTTGTTGCCTGTCCCTTAACCAATGTATTACCTAGTTTACCTCTTAGGAACCACCTCTAAGCTGCCCAGTTATGTTTTAAGATTTCTATATGGTACGGTATTCAATTCCTTACAAAAATCTAAATATATAATATCCACTGCCCCACTCTGATCTAGTTCCATTGTCACCCAGTGAAAGAAATCTATCAGATTTTGTGACCAGACCTCCCAACGTGAATCCATGCTGCTGTGAAGTTTGTAACCCACTGGAATCAGACATTCCACGATCCATTCCTTTAGCAGTGACTCCATTGATGTCCCCACCACGATGTCCAACTGACCAGGCTATAGTTGCCATCCTCCTCCTTGCCACCGCTTTTATGAAGCAGGACTACATCTGCCCTCCTCCAGTCCTCTGGAATGATCCTAGATTCAGTGAGTTATTGAATAGTGCTTTCAGAGAAGCAGCCAGTGCCCTCAGGGTACCCGTTGGTCCCATAGCTTTGTCTGTTTTCAGATATCGATTCCCTACAGGACTCTCTCCTCTGTAAAAGGACATGTGTCTACCTCCCTTCCCCAGTGCTCCTGTTGCTTTTATGTGACCATTCCCATTCCCCTTCCTCTTGTGAAAACTGAACAAAAGTATTTGTTCAGGATATTTGCTTTTCCTGATCCTCCTCTGTACAGCCCACCTCCACTCTTCTTAACCCCACAATCGCTCCCCTAGTCTTCCTCTTTTCACTTCTATAACTAAAACATCTTGTCCCCTTAGTTACCCTTGGCTGTTCTTTCCCCAGTTTGTTACTTTGTGCACCTCACCACTTTTCCTGCTTATGTCTGCATTCACGATACATCTCCCTATCCTCTTCCCTCTGTGTCTAATTCCTGAGTGCTAACCTGATAGCCTTTACCTTTTCAACCACTCTGTTTGAGAACCATAGTGGTCTTGCTTTTCTCTTGTTTCTGCTCACTTCCATAGTGCAGCAGTTTATTATCTTCACAATACCTTCTGTTAACTTAGTCCACTGTTCCTTCATCCCAGCCAGGTTATCGCTGAGTCATTCATCCATTTTTTTTTAATCTGCCTCCTCATGTCCAGGACCTCATCCTTGTGTGGTTTGCTTCCATTGCTATCCATCTGTAGAATCATACTTTATGGTGATCATTGGTATGCAGATAGCCTTCCAGATGTCTGCAATACTGTCCTTGTTTGTCAGCACCAGGTCTAATATTGTCCCATCATGAGTGGACTCCTGACTAGCTGCCTGACAAATGCCCCTTGCAGGCAGTCTAGAATATCTCGATCTCTAGCTGAAGATATGGCTGTGAGACTCCAATCTACATCTGGCAAACTGAGATGCCCCCACCAGTAGCACCTCCTCTTTTTCTGCCATTGTGCTCATTACTTCCACCAGTGACTTATCCAGTTCTTCATTGTGTTGAAGGTCTGTAGATCACACTAGAGTGAATACTCACTCTGGTTCCTGACTTCAGGGTGACCCACTTTACCTCCAACTCCTCTATCACCCCTAAGAGTCACTGAGTCTCTGTCACTTTGATACCCTCCTTTACCTACAACACCACCCCGCCTCCATTCCTTCCCACCCTATCTTTAGTGAACTGAGTATAGCCTGGTATGGCCATGCCCAGACTTGGTTTCCTATGCACCATAACTCAGTAATAGAGATGGGTGAAGTCAATAAATTTGCTTTGTGACTTAATCCATGAATTTAGTGCAATTGGTGAGTACAGACCAATCTGTGAGGTGCAGATTCCTGCTCACCAAGTGTGGAATTTCACTGTTTGCAGTTGAAATTCCACGTTGTGAGTGAAATTCCATCGTTCATGGAGAAATTTCTGGCTTAGTCACATAGGTGAATTTTCAGACTGATAGCAAAAATGTTGTATTTCTTCTGGAGACAAAGTGGATGAACTGGCCCCAGGTAGAAGGTCACCTGGGGCCAGTGACCATCACATGGTATGGTTCAATTTGGCTACTACATCTAAATCATCCCATTCTAAGGCAAAAATATGGGACTTCAGAGGAGCTGACTTTGATAAGATGGCCAACAGAGTTAAGCTAGCCCTGGCAAAAAGAAACACAGGTGAGGGGTACAGGCAAAGTGGGCAAGCATTAAGGATGCAATACTTGAAGCAACATCCCATTGTGTTAGACAGAAAAGGAAGTCAAAGAAGAAGGAAACCACTTTGGTTCTCAAATACAGTAGCAGAAAAGGTCAGAGCCAAAAGGCTGGCCTTCAGGAAATATAAGGGAACACAGTGGGATGAAGATAGGGAGGCATACCAAACTGCCCTAAGGGAAGCAGGTAAGGCAGTAAGGCAGGCAAAGTCCCAAACTGAGGAAACACTAGCACGAACAGTAAAGAAGGTGACAAGACTTTCTATAGATACATTAGTGAAAGGAGAAAGTCCAGATGGGGTATTGCTAAGCTTAATGGAGAAAAGGGAGCATGTGAGGAGGAGGACCCTGTAAAGGCATCTATCCTAAATAGATACTTTTGCTCAGTATTTACTGAAGAGAAGGTAGGGCAGGGCCCACAGCTCAGCATCATGGACACAGGGGGAGGGAGGTGAGCACTACCCTTCACAAAAGAAAGGGTCCTACAAGAGCTTGCTAAGCTCAGGTGGATAAGGCAATGGGACCTGATGGCATACATCCCAGGGTACTTAAGGAGCTAAAGGAGGAACTAGCAGAGCCATTAGCAGAATTGTTTAGTGAGTCTCTGAGCACAGGAGAGGTCCCAGAAGACTGGAGAAGGGCTCATGTGATCCCTCCACAAGAGTGGTAGCAGGGAGGAGGCGGGGAACTACAGACTGGTCAGTCTTACCTCAGTAGTGGGCAAGATTATGGAGGCACTCCTTAAGGAAAGGATAGTGCAACACCTGGAATCCATAGGGGCACAGGATCCAAGACAGCATGGGTTTACAAAGGAAGGTCCTGTCAAACTAATCTCATAGATTTCTTTGACTGGGTAACCAGAGTGGTGGACCAAGGGGAGCAGTTGATGTCGCTACCTTGACTTCAGCAAAGCTTTTGATACTGTTCCACATAGAAGATTGATAAATAAGCTGGGAAGGCTCAGGGTGGGTCAGAAGTTGGTCAACTGGGTGGCAAACTGGTTGACTGGCAGAAAACAGAGAGTGGTGGTAAATGGTATACAGTCAGAAGAGATGCAAGTCACAAGTGGGTACCTCAGGGATCAGTCCTGGGGCCAGTCCTATTCAACATCTTCATTAGTGATCTTGCAGATGGACTAGAGGGTAAGGCTTGTCTGTTTGCAGATGACACCAAGATCTGCAACAGAGTAGATGAGCCAGATGGGGTGGACAGAATGAGAAGAGATCTGGATAAACTAGCAGAATGGTCAGAAGAGTGGCAACTGGGATTTAATGCAAAGAAGTGCAAAATCATGCACATAGGGAAGAGAAACCCTGAAGCCACTTATAGGCTGGGAGGAGTTGCTAGCAGTCCAAAGGAAGAAAGAGACTTGGGCATCATCATCACTGATGACCTAAAATCATCAAGCAGACCTCTAAAGCAGTAGGTAAGGCTAGGGGTGTTAGGGTGTATTAGTAGGGTATCAAGTCATAAGAGGGAGGTAATAATCCTCTGTACAAGACATTGGTTAGGCCCCATCTGGAGTACTGCATGCAGTATTGGAGGCCACACCTTCACAAGGACATTAACCAAATTGAGGCAGTCCAGAGAAGGGCAACCAAAATGGTGCAGGGACTGCATCAGAAGACATATGAGGACAGATTAATGGAGCTCAATATGTATACCCTTGAGCAAGGAGGAAGAGGTGATATGATCGAGGCATTCAAACACCTTAAGGGCATAAACAAGGTGAAAGAGTCTAACATGTTTAAATATAAGAAAAATAGCAGGACAAGAGGACACAGCATGAGATTAGAGGGAGGCCGATTAAGGGGAATGTGAAAATTCTTTTTCACAGAAAGGTGGTGGATGCATGGAATGGCTTACCACAAGAAGTGGTGGCTATGAATACAGTGCAGGGCTTCAAACAGGCATGGGATAGGCATAGGAGCAATACAAATGACTATGAATAGATAGGTCACTGACAGAGCAAAGGCCGATGGCACATTTATAAGGTAGAAAAGAAATGGGCAGACTGGATGGGCCTTACGGTCCTTATCTGCCATCAACTTCTATGTTTCTATGTTTCTATGAACTCGCTGTAACTTCACCAGCTAATTAAAACCTTGCAACATCTCTACTCAGTAATAGCCACATTTTCCAGGTCTGCCTCCACCATGATGATCTCTAGGTCCAGAATGTTATTTCTTAGACTTCTTACATTTGCACATATGGCCTTTAACACCTTGGTCCCACTCTGCCTGCTATTCCCTCTTGTCTTTTGCCCACCTCCTTTTCCCTTTCTTTTACAACTCTTGTTCCCATTCCTTTGTTTTCTACCATACTGCTTTTTCTTTATTTTTGACCCTGAGGATTTTTCCCTTAAGTTCATCCTTCTCAGCTTCAGTCTGTGTGAGGGTGCAGTTTATGAATCTTTATTACTTGCCCCTCATCTAGTTTAAATATTCAACAAAGTAACATTTAAACCATTTACTGAGGACTTGCAGATCCTTTACTAGATGGATGCAGGCCATCACCCCTATATCGGCCCTTATCACTTCAGGTTGGTCCCCAGTGTAACTGAACTCTTCTTGACTATACCATTCATTCAACCACTAGTTGAAGCTCCTGGTGAGGAGAACCTATCCCCCCAGCTGTAGACAGACAGCACCTCAACAAAAGCTACCAAGCATGTCATCTGCCTAAAGTACCTCCCCAGCTCCCTAAAATCTACCTGTACAATCCTGGCCCTGTCCCTAGCCAGATCATTAGTCCCCAATGGACAATGACATCCAGCTCCCCTCCTGCCACACCACCCTAACTATCCTTAGGATCCACTTTTCCCATCCCTCTGAGCTGAGGCACCAGGTAGACATCTCACCTCAGTTTTCCCTCCCTTTCTGTTACCAAATCTACCCACTAATGATCGGGTCCCCCCACAGGAGTTGCACTCTCCTTTGCTGGGGTCCTCTATCTCAAACTTGGGCCTCCCTTATGGAGGACCCTCACATCCTCCCTGGTCACTACTTCAGGATCCTCCTCCTGGCAATCCCATCATGATAAAGCAGTGAATGAGTATTGTAGTGGCACAGGCTGAAGAATGTGTCCCTGGCCTGCAAGCCACATGCACCTACAGCCCACCACAGTTCACCTGACCCTACATCTCCATGAAATCCTCTGGAATATCTGTGGTAGACTTGGGTGTCCTTGTATGGAGAACAGGTCACCCCATCCTAGCTAACTTAGCGTGGAGTATTGTGACCTCCTCTCTCAGCCAGAGGAGGTGCATGCAGAGGGGCAGCACCTCATTCTTCAGGTGATCTCTCTGAGAACTACAAATCCACAATGACTGCATTGCACCAATTCCCAAATTTAACTTCCTCATTGCATCATTTCACTGGAATTAATTATTTTTTGCTTTTTACTACCCTTGTAGCTGACGCTAGAGCAGATGATTTTATTTTTTCTCCTGTCAGCTTTTCTTCCCACTTTGAATCCTTATCCCAGATAGGGGATTTCTGGATTACCTCTTTTTTTGTTAACTCCTTTGTCTCTTGACTCTAAATAAGGTGATTTTAAATTTTCCCTTGTTAATTCACTTTTACCTACTTCCAGTACTCTCTTGCACAGGATGCAGAAAGTAAACAGGTACTTTGCCTTATCTTAGTGAACTGGCAGGAGTTCCTTGGGTGCCTACTGTCACCTGTGGAAGTCTACTAAAACCTGTTCCACTACTGCTCTCTGACATCAGCATGCTGGATCACACTGGGTGGATGGGATACAAAACTCCTTTCTTAGCTTCCTGCCAAGCCCTGACTGGTCTCCTTGCAGCCTTAGTCCTACCTTCCCACCAAAAGTGTCCTTGGTTTCCCACCTATCAAGAGGCTCCTGCACCAAACACTGTGTCTTATAAAATATAGAGTCTCACTCCTCTCCCACCTAAGTTGTTGGCTGTATAACCTCAGCAACAGAGCCCAAAATAGCTCACATTCTGGCCTTTTAAATTTCCTGGCTGGGCTTCCTGATTGGTTCTTCTACCTTAGTCCCACCTTACTAATGGAATTCTCCCCAGCTTCCCACCCACCAAGTGGCTCCTGCACCAAACTCTATATCTTTTAAATTATATATGTCTCCTCCATCCCTACTTACTGGTACTGTATCTACATAGTAACAGTGCCACAAAATAACTCCCATTCCAAATGTTAAAACTCCTGTCTGGGCTTCCTGTGGAGCTCTGATTGGTCTTCCTGCTGCCTTAGTTGCATCTTCCTGCCCAAATTCTTCCAGCTTCCCAATCTACCAGTGACTCCTGCACCAGACACATGGAAATAAGGTGTCTTTTAAATTATAGAAGTCTCACTTACCCCTGGTTGTTGACACTGCATCAACTTAGCAACAGCATCCCAAAATAGCTCCCATTCTGAATTTTTACATTTCCTGACTGGTTTTCCTTTTGAACACTGATTGATCTCCTACTGCCTTAGCCCTGCCTTCCTGCAAAGTTATTCCAGCTTCCTGACCCATCAGCAAGCAGCTCCTGCACCAGACACCTAGAAATAAGGGCCCAATTTTAAACAGCCCTTAAAGTGATGAATGTTGCATCACCCAGGGCTGCAGCAAACTCAGGGTGCATCAGGGACTCTGCAATTAATCTGATAAATGTGGGGTCCCTGGGCCAAAGACCAGGAATTTTCACAGCCCCAGGCTTGTGCCAAACATGTGGCACACCTGGAAGTTGGATGCAGAGATCTGACCCTCCGCACAAAAAGGTGAGGGACCCAGATGGCAGGAGTGGTGACATATGCCTGCCAGTGGGGGCCAGGGCCAGAGAACAGAGGGTGCCTTAAGGCATCAGGACTATGGCTGAATTGACAGGGTGGTGAGGTGGCACACTGAGGGGAGACAATAGCAATGGCAAACAGCTGATCAGACCACTTAGTTGGGGTTTGCATGGACTGTCATCGATGGACAATGATGTAGCCTCAGGTGGGCACAGCCATAGCACCTGCCCAATAGGTACCACAGTACCATATAATGTAGGCAGGATGCAGCCTGTCACCACCTGGGGCAACTGGAGACCAGGGACTGCTCGATGCCTGGGGAGCATTCCTCCACCACTGGTAGGCCCTCAACCCACAGCTACTACTTCCTGCCTACAGTATGTGGGATTTTGGCACCTATGGGGTAGGTGCCAGAGGCTGTGACCACCTGGGTCTACATCATGGACTGTTGGTGCCAACCCCCACTAAGGTGTCTAATCAGCTGTCTGCCATTACTAACGGCACTTGCTGGGTACCACCTTACCAACCTGTATATCTGCTATAGTCCTGATGCCCCCAAGGCACCCCCCATGTTCTTTAGGCCCCAGCCACCAACTGCCAGATCCATTCCCCCAATCTCCACAGTGTCGGACAGTGTCACATGGCCTTAGACCACCTCCTGGATGGTCCAAGCAGAGCCCTGTTGCGTCCATGGTGGGGCCATAGAATTACAAAAAGGGATGGTGTGGCTTCCTTGTGGCACAAGCACCCCAGCAGCCTGGTACAAGGATTTTATCACAAGGGTGGCACAGGTCAACTTGGGTCCAAGACATCCTGATTTTGACACACGCTGCACTCGAAAATTGTGATTACCACAAACTTTGGGCAGTGCCACTTGCTTCAAAGCCATTTGATCCAGGCACCTTGCATCAGAGTTTGCCCTTTAAACTCATGCCCAAGTGTCTTACAAATTAGAGCATTGTCACTCACCACCTAGTTGCTGGTACTGTATCAGCTCAGCAACAGTGCCTCTCAAAATGTTACCATTCCAAATTTTAAATCAACTGGCTGGACATCATGTTGAGCCCTAATTGGTCTCCCTACTGCCTTAGTCATGCCATCCTGCCAAAATTCTTCTGGCTTCCTGACCCACCAACAATCTGCTCCTGCACCAAACACCTGGAAATAAGGTGTCTTTTAAATTATGGAAGTCTCAATCATCCCTTATTGCTGGTACTTTATCTACTCAGTAATAGCAAGACTTCTGCTTCTATTCCTGCATTTGACAAGCAGGTACCAAGGGCTCCTTCCACTGCCTTGCCTTCGGCAGTTGTTCCCGGTGGTCCATCCTGGTCTCCAATGGGCTATGAGATGCGATGGGAACTTTCAGATACCGCACCTGGTCCCTGGACTCTCAGGACCAGTCCTATCTCCTGATGTTACAAATGACTACAGCTCCTGTGGCAACCAATGCTGAGGGTATGAGCTCCATCATTTTGCCCCGGGTAAGGACTTGACTGTGCTACTGTGACTGCTACTGTTATACCTTCTACAATGATATCTTCTAAAATTGTGCTGACACTGTTGATATGGGAATGCATTGCAACAACCGGAGGCTGTGGGGTTTTCTTTACAGGCCACTGAGGCCTCAGATAATAGGGTAGTAGGGATGCTTTAAGTGTAGGCCCTCCACCAGCAGTTATTGCACAGCTTTCTGAGGACTGTCCTAGAGCACCTTTTAAGCTTTCAGATTTGTTTCAGCACAGGAAGGAACCTACTCCACGCCGCAATGCTGTTCGTTTTTGTATAAAGGGGTTTGAAGGAGTCACCTGACTGTGTTTATATTGCTCGGCCTTGTTGAAGGGTTCTATGAAGTTCTTTTCTTCAGAGATTTTTGCCCTGATTAGTATTGGTAATTCAATTTTGATATTAGCTTTAAAATGTTTCTAGTTTAGATAGGTTTTGGGCCAGGTATGATGTTTGTAAAACACACCCTTTGTCCCCCTTTCAAGTAATACCCCTCACCAAACTTATTGTTTGAGTTATTACTGTTATGTTTAAAAATGAAGGGGTTAACGTTGAGGATATTTTATTTTGGCCTCGCAATGTTGTGAGGTTCTGGATACTCCTCCCCTACTTTGGATAGTGAACAAATCTGGGATGGGGGTTGAAGAATCGGGTTAAGTTGTTTGTCATGAACTCTGGTATTGTGCATCTCCCCAGTTCTTTTTATTTGGGTAGGGATAGGGTGCTATTTTTATATAGGTCAACCTCGGTCCTGTTTTAAGTGTGGGTCTTGGACTTATCTTAGCTCTGCCTGTGACACTATTAAATGTAGTCATTGTTTGAGTTTGGGCATGGGTCCGCTAAATGTTTGAATCTTTTTCGCTGCAATCTTTGTGAGAATACTGACACGCTTATGGCAAATGTCCTTGGGCTTCACATAACAGGGACGATTGCCCTTCCCATGAAGACATTATTGACCAAGCCCAACATTTGCATGCTAAAAAGATTGCGGACCTTAGTCTTGCTTCTGTTTCGCATGTTCCTGATCCGGGGTTTCTGAGTTGCCTGCTGATGTTTCTCAGGCGGGACCTGCAGTTTCCCTACACCTTTGGGTGCTACGCGACTAAGGATGTACAGGTTGAGTAGGAGGAGGTAGTAGCTGCCCTCTTCCTTCTTCGGACCTTGATGTGCTCCTGACATGCTCCCCACCCCCAAAGTTTGATGATTCAGGCTTTAGGCCTGTATCAAAAAATGGACCAGGTTCGGGAGAAAGGTGAGGCCTCGGTGTCCTTAGAGGGACAGGACAAGGAAGAGCCATCTGAGGCCTGGGCACAGGGTAATAAATTTGCAGTGTTAGTGGAGAGGAGTCTGATGAAGACAGTACTGATACCTCCTCTCTTATCCACTGCTGATACTGAGGAAAAGGGAGTGTAGATTCCATTGCTAAACGTACCCGGCAGTGTTGAAAGCTAGGATGACATGAATAGTGTTTTTGGGTGATTTTTCTTTTCTCCTTTTTCTATGTCCTCTTTCAGTTGCTACTATTAATGTTAATAGTATTAAAGGGGGAAGTTGGCTAGTACTATGTTTACTCTTCAATCAGTTTCTTGTGATGTCCTTTGTTTATTGGATGCCAGACTTAAAACTCATAGTGATCTACAGGCGCATCGAGCTTGGCCTCTAGGAGCTTCTTTCTGGTCTATTGGGCTTGATGCTTGCGATGGTGTTGGAATACCTTTTACCAATCCTGATTTTGAAGTTACTCGGTTAGTCGATATACACCCCGGCACGCTTTTATTGTTAGATTTTACTTATCATAGTGATAGATTTCGTCTTATTGCTATTTATGCCCCTACAAACTAAAGCAACTAGAGTTTCTTTATTTGAAGAGATCCACCAATATTTACATACTTCACGCTTAGTTATCTGGTTGGGAGATTTTAATTGTGGTTTGCATCAAACTGATAGTGGGTTGCAGACTTCTAAATTGTTTTGTGACACTAATACGTTGAATAAGATTCTGACTACTGCTGGTTTACAGGATTCCTATCGGAAACTGCATCCTATTGGTGGTTATACTTTCTTTAAAGGTACCTTGAAAACCAGGATTGATTTCATCTTTGTTTCCACATTCTTCTGGTTTTAGAATCTGCTATTAGGGTACTGGAATTTTCGGATAATATTTTGTTATACTCCAAGATTTCTTGGAAAGATACTCCTAGATGTAAAAAAACAAGTGGCGGTTGAATGATGTCTTATTGCAGAATCTTAAAATACAGAAGTCCTGGCAGCATCACTGGACAGCTAGACTTTCCGTCAGTGATTGTTATTCTGACATTTCTACTTGATGGGAGGACACTAAAAAGATTGGGAGGTTTTGTTTCAATCTTTGGCTTCTTCCAGGTGTCGGTCTGATTATTTGGACTATTTAAAGTTATGTCACCATTTACTGCATTTGATTTCATTATCTGCCACTACTAGCCAGGATTATGGTTCCTAGATTCAGACAGTAAAAATAAGATGGTGTCCGTTCAGTATACGGGCTAAATCTTTGGAGCAAGAAACAAGATTTGGTACACAGGTTCGGTCCTCTTCTATTGATCCCTTTAAGAGTTGTCAGGATAGAGTTAAGCATAGGTTTATTTCAGAATTGCTTTCTTCCTCTGGGCAGAGTGTCACTCCACGGAAGGGATTTTATCTGTTATTGAGGGTAGGTTCACTGCTATGTTTGCTAATCAGGAGGTTAGTGGAGATTTGGAGCAGGTTTTACACACCATATCATTACCCCAGGTACGGTCGGAAGATGTTTTCATGTTGACACATGATGTCACTGCTGAGGAAGTATTTCAGGTGGTTAAACACTTGAACTCTAATGCAGCCCCGGTATGGATGGGTTAGGCAGCTTTTTATAAACATTTTATTGAAGATTTGTCTTCAGTTTTGGTGGTTCTTTTTAACCATATGTTACAGTCATCCACTTTTTCTGCTTCCATGCAGGAAGCAATGTTGGTAATAATTCATAAAAAGAGTGCACAGAATAATATTGATCATTGAGGCCTTTGAGCATCCTTAATACTGACAGGAAAATTGTGGCAAAAATTTTGTTAAACAGATTGAATAAAATTTCTGGTTATTTGATTAGTATCGAATAGACATGTGCAGTTCCAGGCCTCAGATTAAGGATAACCTAATTGTACTATGAGAATTGTTTTGGCAGGCTGATTCTGTTCAGGTCACGGGGTGGGTGGTGGAGTGGATCAAGAAAAGGCTTTTGATTGCATTCGTATCAATTTTTGTTTGCAGTTTTGAATGCATTTGGTTTTCCGCGAAGTTTTGTTTCTTGGATTACTGCATTTTATGACAATATTTCCTCATGTCCTAATGTGAATGGGTGGTATGGTCGCCGGTGGTGATATGGAAAGGGGTTCGACAGGGTTGTCCTCTGAGCCCTCTCTTATATGTTTTTGTCTGGATATATTGATTCGTCTTTACACCGCCTCCTGATATTCAAGATATATTGGTTCCCAAACTGGTTTTGTTGTTAAAACTATGTCTTTTGCAGATGATATGGTGCTCACGTTGGGGGCTGACACAAAGGAAGAGGTCCTTTGTAATATTTTGAGGACATATGCAGCTATTTCAGGCTCCGGATAAATTGGGATAAGAGTGTTCGTATTCCTTTAGGTACTACCCTCTTCCGCCTTCTGTTTTTTTAGGGGATACAGTTCAATCTGAGCCTTTATTGGTTCTTAAGGTCCGCTTTGGGGGTTGGGATGTGGCTTCTTCTAATTGGTTGACACATTTAGGGCAGGCAGAACGTTTAGTACAGGGTTGGCGAATTGGTTAATTAGTAAGAAAAAGAGGGTGCTTTTGATTAAAACTTTACTTTTACCTATTTTTGTATCTTAGCTATGTCTTTCCACCTCCCCAAACATTGTTTACTAGATTATTTAATGGGTTTTTTTCAGGCTTTTGGGATCCTGTTAAACCTAAGTAAACATGACATTACTTATAAATCCATTATGGAAGGGGTGTTGGTATGATTAATCCATTTGTTTTTATTTTAGTATTTTTTTCAGTTATAACTAGTTTAGCCTTGAAACCGGTTTTCAGATATGGTGCTCACTGGTTTGGCTTGGATCATGCCAAATATACAGTTTTGGGAACAGGGTAATACTAGGTTATTGGGTAAACAGACCCCTATACCGGATTATGGTATTGACTGTTTTAAGATGGCCATTAAATGGAAAATTAGATCTCAGGATCTTTTGACTTTGAATAGAAAGGCAGTTTATCACACTATTCTGTTCAATGCTAATTCTACTGTGATAGTCTTTCCTTTTGTTCTTCTGTACAACAGAGGGTAGTGTTCGTCATTTAAGGAATCCTCATATCCCTTCCAGAATGTAGGATTGTTTATGGTTAGAGAATTTTGGTAGGCTTAGTGTGAAGGGTAATCATAAACATAAAAATTAGAGGTTAGATATTGTCCCCGTCCTTCTTGTTCACAGATGGTGGAAACTCAGTGTCATTTATTTTTGAATGTGTTTTGTCGTGACAATTTTGGTCTTATTTATTTATTTTATTTATTTAGTTTTTTTGACCGGTAAGTGCACTAGACAAATCCTGCCTATTTTCAGGCACGACCGGAGAGGGGATACAGATGAATGCCAACAGACCTTGAACCAGATTAAGCTGTTGGGGTATTTTTAGTGAATAAGGAAATTTGGCCAGGGCACCGGGAAATTCCTTACTCTTTAGATAAGTGCCATGGGATCTTTAACATCTTCCTGAACTACCACCAATCCAGGCAGATGGGACCTCGGTTTAACGTCTCATCCGAAGAGGCACCTCAGAAGTGCAGCACCCTCTCATGCTGCACTACAGTGTCAGTACTGGGATATTAACCCAAGTGCCAGATGTGGGAACTGAACCCACAGCCCTCTGATCTCCTGGCCTCAGAGGTGAGTGTGTTACCTACTGAGCCACTGACACTGACTAAAGCCACTGACACTGACTAAATTTTATTTCCTACTGTAGGACCTGAACCTGGATCCACTGGCTCTGTAGGCAGTGGCTCTACTATACCAAATGGCCAGCTCAAACATTTAAGTGTTGTTTGGAGGAACCTGAGTTTTGAAACTGTCTTACTCTGATATTATGTGTGTGGTGGGAATTATGCGTTAGGTGCGAAATATAATACAGAGAACCTATATCTTATTTTTGTTGTTATTCGCTATCATTTGTGGCAAATCAGATGTTTGGGGGTTCTTCATCAAAGTGGGTCTCGATGTTGAATTATTGGCCAATATTGGACAGTCCTTACATGATATTGTACAACTGGATTTATTGCATTATGAAAAGGAAAAGTTGCACATTTATGGATTAATTGTACTCATTGGTATTGAATGTATAGCTTTTTTTTCCTTTTGCTCTGTTCATTTGTTGAAATTTTCTGTCTTTTTGTTTGTTTTCATATGTATTGCTGTGTTATGAAGTCCACCTTTTAATAAAAATTCCCTACTATTAGCATAGGGGAGCTGCTGTCCATGCATGATGGCTGCAGTAGATGGCATGTGTGCTGCGTGCTGAGGACGGAGTAATGGGGGAATCTTGGCCTCCCCACCACCTATGGAAGTAGTCTACAGAATTGCAGGATTTAACTTTTATTCTCATCTGAGACATGAGGAATCGCTTCTATAGAATTGATGTTGCCTGTACAATGTTCAGTACAGGATACAGAGGATGATCTTTATTTGGAACTCGAGAGTAAGAAACGGGCCATTTGAATACTATTCGTCAGCAAGAAAGCCTTTGCAGTACACTTGCCCTATCGGCATCGAAACTGTATTCTCTGTGCAATCTACACCTTGGGAGGGTGACCGCAGAACCTGGAAGATGGTTCCTATGGAGACATCAGTGAAGGGTGGAGAGTGGAGTGATGGACAGCAACAAAACACCTCATGGATGGTGCACTGTTCTGTGGAAGACACTACCGACAGATTGTTTTCACAGAATGAGGGAGTGCAGCGTGAATGACAGACCACAGGGAAACAGGTAAACTTTCTGAACACTGTGACACTATGGAGGCTAATTCAGCAGAGATGGTGGGGGGAGGTGTGGAATTCCTTGACCTCCACTGAGGGGTACTTTGTCTGGCAAGACTGATGTGGGGTTCAGTATAAAAGTATGGAACCTGCTGCTGGTATCTCTACTAACATTGACCGCAGTTGGGAGACAAGCTCTCTGACTCTGAGGACGAGGACTATGTTACTGTCTCCGTAGAAATGGATACAGTGTTATCCAATGATACTACCACTACTGTATTGTCTTTTAAAAATAGTGTCTCGGCTTCAGGTATTACTATAGCTGGAGCCCTTGAACAAGCTGGCTGGGTGAAGACTCTGCCCATGAACCTCAACTGTCTCCAGGCCCGTGCCTGCTAGTAGCTGAGATCCCCAGACTATATGGATTTTTCTGACAATATTAGTCCTTCATCTTCCTTCCTCTCTTGATTTAACTCAGAATCCTGAGCTGGCATTCTCCATCAAGTCTCCTAAGTCAGACAAACACACTGTGTCTGATATGGAAGGAGTGCCTCCTCTGAATTCTACACCAATTGTACCTATCAGGAGAGTTTACCTGAGGGTGCTGCCTCCCTCTCTCCCCAGCTGACTAAGGATATTCCTACTGGGGCTGGAGCCTTCACATCTGAGACTGGACCCCTTTCCAGAAAACATATGCTGGCTTATTCCATGCTACTCCTGAACCTGTGAAACTCAGAAACGCTGTCAGAATTAAGTACAGAGGTAGTTTGAGGTATTCCCAGACCGAATGTATGTGGGGAAGGAGTTAATTAATTCCAGCTTATGGTTCAAGGCCAATGAGATCTACACCTTGATCCATACCTCAGGTGACCCAATTTTGATGTCAGCTTTAAAACTGCTAGAGGTCTGGAAGCCTTCTGGCTCAGGTATCAACAGGTTTGATACACCCCATTATGGTCTCCTTTTGTGGTGTTTCCCTTACCAAGCCAGCTTTCAAAGTGATTACAGTGCTTTTTAAAAATGAGGGGTCACCATTACTGACATTGTGTATTGGTTAAAACCAAATGTACTGTTCTGAATACTCCTGATCTGACTGTGGATACTGAACAAATATGGACGGGGTGGCAGATTCAAGTCCGGCTGTCACAGCTCAACAGGTCTATACAACATCTTCCAAGCTGCTTCTGTTTGGGTCCTGATAGAGGCTTTATTTTCTATGCCGGACAACCCAAGTCATGTTTTTGTGTGGGGCCTATACACATCTTAGCAATGCCTGTGACCATGTGAAGTGCTCTTAATGTGGTGGTATAGGGCACCTGAGTTCTGGCTGTCCTAACCCTCTGATTTACAACACGTGTCTAGAAAATGGTCAAACTGCACCTTCAGAAATTGCCCCTGGGCTGCCCAAAACTACCCTCCTCTCCTGAGGTGACTCAGGAGGATGTGGTACCCAGGGCCCAGCCACGGCAGCATACACATGACAGATCTGGATTAACTGTCTTCACCGGAGGAAGACTCCATTTCAATACACCTTCTTGCCTCTCTGTCAGGACTTTTGGCATCTGGTAATTTAACTCATACACTACAGGATGCTTCACTTCTCTAAACTTTAAGTGAGGTCTCTGTACCAGTCCAATCAGTATCTAGTAACATGACTGACTTGCCTCTGGTGCAGGATGCAGACTCTGTAGCTGGGACACTTCCTAGTTATTCAAGGGAAGTACTGTCTTGTGATTACCCACGCAGATTGAGACGATGCCCCCAAACCTCCAAGCATGGGGAGATGATACTGCCAAGGCGCACTTTATGACATAAACCTCAAAAACATCCACCTGCTCAGGGGAAATTGTCTTGTAAAATAAATACTCAGTGCTGGTGAAGAGGAAGCTATGGAGAGGTTCAGATGAGGACTCAGACACGCCCTCAATTGCTTCCTCCATTCATGATTTAATGACAGATGCTGAGCTGGTATCTACTGATTCAAAACTTACAAAGAAAAGAAAGCTAAAATTAAAAATTCTGCTAAATCTGACTGTTAAAGATTCTTGGATCTGGATTATTATGGCCTATACTTTAACTATTGCCTCGCTTAATATGAACAGTATTAAGAACATAAATGGAAGCAAACTACATTTTCTGCTTTAAAGAACTTCTGTTTCATATTATTTTTTACAGGACCCTGATTGCACACCCTGAGAGAAGTTACCATGTTGCCCTCAGCTTGGTTTAGTGGCCCTCCTTCTGGTCGATGGGAGAGGAACTCTGTCTGGTGTTGGGATTTTATTTAATACTCAAGGAATTGTTGTTAACAGATTGGTAGGTCTGGCCTCAGGTAGCGTCTTACTATTAGACATCTATACTGGTCATCAGGAATTTCGGTCAGTCAACATTTATGCCCCACAGACCAAAGCATTACGAGTTTAGTTATTCAAACTTGTCCAACTGCATGTCTTCACTACCAAAACTGTGTTTTTGGTGGTGACTTTAATTGTATATTGTCACTTTTAGGCAAAACAGGGAAAATGATGAAATTGTATAGTGACACCAATTTCTTAAATACCCTAATTACAACTGCTCGACTTACAGACTGGGTTATGTCTGGACCATAGCTGCCAGGAAACACTTTTTTTAAAGCAAGCTTGTTCTCCTGGATTGATTTCTTTTCCTTTCTCACTGGGTGCCAATACAGTGGTATAAGGTTGTGCCAATTGAAACCAATGATTACAGGTCATTGGCAATCCAAGTTGAGCAACAATAAATAAACCCACTACACATCATATGTGGAGACTTAACATCTCGGTCTTAGATGACCAGGACATCTGGTTTGCCATTCAAGATTTATTGTAGGCTAGGATGTCTGTGTTTGAATTATATGGCAGTTCGATAGACTGGTTGGTGGACACTAAATTTGAGCCTAAGTATTTATTTAAAATGTGGCAAAACATTGTCATACCATGAAATATGTTAAATACTTGAATTATATAAACAATTGCAGTAGTTAATTTATTTATTTATTAAATTTTGTTAACTGGTAAGCCCACTGGGCCCCGAAGGTCCCTTTTGCATGGCGACCGGAGTTAGTTACATATAGTTTGCACATACAGGCAGGTAATACAAAGTAGGACATATCATACAGTAATTACAATGACAGTATTCAGTTTTCTTGGAGGAGGCATTAGAGCACATCACATTTACAGAGTACAACAGTGTTAGATTTAGGGCAGTAGCCATATTGAGTGCATACAAGTAATACAGTGTAGAATAGGGTATAGGTTACAGTCTCCTTTGCACAACACATTAACACAGTTCATCAGTGACTGTTTCTATCTATCGGTACAGGAGCAGGGACTAAGGTTAAGGAGGAGAGTGCGAGCCCCTTCCAGAATCTGGCTAGAGAGGTGCTGCCTGAAGGAGACTAGGGAGATTATTCCACAATGTAGGGGCTATGTGGGCAAGGATTTACTGCCAGCTACCAAGAATGCCGTGGAGATTTCCAGAGTTTTTGCCTGAGGTGCAGAGTGGTCTGCTGGTCCACTTTAGGGCAAGTAGCACGCTTAACCCATCCAGAGGCTGGGCATCTAGAGCTTGTAGGTCCAGCATAGTAGGGATACTGGAACCTGTTGTTCAGGATAGGCCAATTGAGAAAGGTGAGGGCTTCACAGTGGTGGGTTCTTGGTAGGTTTTTGTGCCAAAATGTGTGATTTTGTGGTACAGTGTTTGCAGTCTGCAATTTCGAGACAGATTGAGTCCAGTCTGGATTACTCTGTTCAGACATCAAATATTAAGAAAGAAATGTATTGTCTACAGTACAATAGGGCAGCTTCTCTTTGCTGAGAAGTATGGAACTCCAGGTAAAGAAGTCAGATTAACCCATTTCACTGCTGTAAAGATTGTATAGATGCTAAATACATGGCTCAACTCGCTGTCCAGATGGGACATAAGCATCCCATAATTTAGAGTTGACCGATTAGTACATGACCATATGTCTCCATTGTTTGGGTTCCAGGGATGGATGGGGATCTGTCCTGAGTTTCTTTCTGATATTCTGGTACCTGAACTTTCTCAGGATGTTAAACATGCTTTGATTGCTCCAATCACATCGGGGAACTCTGCTCTGCCTTTACTACCATGAAGGGTGCCATTGCATCTGGACCAGATGGTTTGTCGGTAGAGTTATATAAAACAATTATGCCGATTATCGTACATCATCTGGTGATATTATTTCAATTATTTGTGAGATACTTATCAAGCTATTCCAACAGTTCTGTCTATAGGAGCCGGTTTGTAAAATTTTTGGTGGGGCCCAGGGTCAGGGATCAAAGCCCCGTCCCTAGCCCAGGGTCAGAGGTCATTCACCAGGGGGTCAGAGATCAACTATGGGGGTCCAGAGTTTAGGTTCAAAGACCCCCCATGGGCAAGGGTCAGATGTCAACCCATCATCACCAGGGCACTATGGGAACAGATCAACTTGTATCGTAACATGGGGTCAGGGTTTAGCCCCTGGCCTCAGGTATGAAATGAAATTGAAATACCATTTAAAAGCTTGCTTTTAAACTTTAACAAGACAACACCTTTTTGGGGCGGTAGGCAGAGGCATTTTGGGGTTGGCGATTTCCTTTGAAACTTGATATTTTATTTGCTACTGTGTGTGAATGTTAATAAATATTGTACTTATCATTTGGTGTCTTCTTCCTTCTTTTGGTCGCTAGCTGGGACTTCAGAAAGTGGATGTGAGGTGTCTTCTGGTCTTTCTTCCCATTTTGGCTGGAGTTCAGTCAGAATGGTACTGTACTCAGTGATCTGCACCACCCCTGCCCATTCCTCAGTGGTGGTTAGTGTCAGACACCTCCCTTCCAGCTGCAGCATCAAAACACACACACACACACACACACACATTGGTGGTGCCCCTGTCTGATCTGACTGAGCCACAGTGACGAATCAATTGTGACCAACACAGCCTGCCACATACTACCTTGGCTACCTCTGTCTAACAGTAATAAGGAGGAGCATAGCCTTGTATGGTGAGTCATCACCTGTTCCCTATTCTTAAGCTGCATTGTTACGGTTAGACAGCAGGCAGCCTATTTGTAGTGAGTTGTGTCAGGCACAGTCACCTCAGTCACCGTGGCAAGACAGTCAGGGGACCAACAGGTGTGTGTGTGTGGGCATGTGTTTTGATGACGCAGCTGGGAAAGCATGGAACACTCCTTATGCAGGAATGGCACAAATCACTGGGTATGAGGCTAGGGCAGTGTGTGTGTGTGTGTGTGTGTAGGGAGGTGGACTTCTTTCAAGCAGTTTCCCACAGGGTTGTTGCAGGACTGGGAGGCTCAGGCTGTTGCCTTAAGGATGGGGCCTTCACAATCATTGGGGCTCCCATCCTTACTGGGTTGGGCACCAGATGTGGGAGGTACCCTACACACTACAGACTAATACATACAACATGGGTGCAGGTGGGGAGGGAAGACAGGACACCAGAGAAAGATTTAGGGAACTGTTTGCACTTGAAGGGTGGGATCAGAGGAACATGTTCCTCTCTATAAGAGGTTGGGATCAGAGCAGGAAGGTATATGCACCACCACACACCAGCTCAGCAACATTCCCTACTATACAGAAAGCAGGTTTGGGGGAGGGTGCTGTGTGATGTGCACGGGGGGCCCTGGCCCACCCGGCTCAGGCACATTCTCTACATCAATTGTTACAGTTGCAAAGTCAAGCATGTTTACCATCAGAAACATGTGACAGAACCATCCTAATACATCCACAGTATGAATCTGGCATGCACATTTCACAGCTAACCTCAGAGACCAGAAATCTTTAAGAATTGTGTGTGGTCAGTGGGGGCCATCTTTAATGGTGCGAGTCATTAATTACTACAGGACCTGCAAAGGTCTGAGAAATCCACAAATATACAAAGCATTGTCATAGGATGTTAGAAATACATTGTTACTAAAAGACCATAAGATTTCTTTGCCAGCAAACACACACTGCCACAGTGAGAGTATTGGTAACAGGCCTTTTGTCCCCAAATACATAATTCTGTTCCTCAACAAACCAAATATCCTCTTTCACAACAGTTCTATTACATACATTTTCAGTTTACAACTTGTAAATTAATTTAGGTTATATAATGTGATACAAACTGTCTACTTTGAATCAGCAAGTCCTAAGGCTCATATGAATTGTTCCAGGACCAGCAGTGTAACAATTTCAACAGGCAGACAAAATAAATATTGGCATCAGTGACTTTCTTGAATAGTAAAATGAAACATGACCTCTCCCCAAGGTAATTACCCAGGCTTTCTTTGCCACCCCAACCACACACATCAATTAGACAAGTCCTAGCTGGCCTGGTGGCACTGAGGGTTGAGGCGCTTGACTCCACACAGTACCATGCCCGGCAACCTGGGTTCGGAACGAGCCAGGGCCACTGGGAGGAGGGCAGGGGAGGAAGAGATCGAGCATCCAGAGGACTGCCATCTCTTCCCAGGGGTGGGTACGGGATGCGCCGCTGTTGGTGCAACCTCTGTGGTGGTTGGAGGATCGCGATGGGGGGCGGTGCGGCGATGCCATGAGGGCAGAGCCACGGCAATTTGTTGCCTTGCTGGCTGGGCTCTGCAGGGAGAGGGGAATCTAAAAGAAAATCCATGGCTCACCGAAGAGATGACGAGGCCCCAGGGATCTCCCTCTCATCCCTAATAACGGGCCAGGCCACATGGGGGTCCACGGCCGACCTTCCAGAGGGATGGACCTCTAATTTCAGAAAGTGCCACTGAAGGCGGGCGGGCCCAGTTCTGGGGGGTGATCCAGAGTGCTGGGAAGTTCCTCTGGGGGAGAGGTGAACCAGTGATGGCTGGCCACAGTAGGGAGTAGAAGGGCAGGATCGAGTTGGGCACCTCCGAAGGATGCCACGGAGGTACCGGTGCATAAAAATAGTTAAAAAAAAAAAATTAGGCAAGTCCCAATTAAGAGCTTTTAGAACATGTGCATGTGTGAGGACAAGAAAGAAGTTACAGTCTAGCAAATCCCTCCAGAATCAAATACTGTAATTTAGTTAGTCTGTTCCCTGTAATAATTACTCAACCCGCATCGATATCCCTCGGGATCATCAACAATGTGGCACAGCACAACAGTGTCCTGACCCCAAAACTTACAAGGTGCCATTTAACCAGGCATGCTGCCATAATAAGATGAGGAGGCCTCCTGAAACACCTACACAACCTACAGCACATCAAGGTAATAATGCTGCAGGTCAGGGATGTCCCCTTTGGCAAAATGGACCACAATCATTTCTATTTCTCCACACTAAGTTCCAGCCCAGTGTCCCAGACTCCTATATCACTGATAGTTTGGTGGCAATGCATTGGCTACGGACTTGACACCCCATACCGATTATCCGTAATAATGAAAAGTCCAAAACACACCAGGAAACACCAGGTTATGTAATTTGTAGGCTAGTAGAGACAGCAGAGTGAAGAAAGAAGCCCCATTCCCCTCCAGGTCCCCTACATCAAGTTACTCACATATGTAATTTCTGAACATCGTGCACCCCAGACCCTGGCTGGCTGCCCCTATGGGTTTAGCAGAGGTTGGGAAATGAGAGAGCATGACATAAGTTGAATGAGGCACTGTATTTCACTAAAATACACCATTGTCAGGTTAGAGAGACACAGGGACTCAGGAACATACACTAGATATAAGTATAGATATAATATTTTGGGGGCATGGCCTGACTAAATAGAAGTCAAAAAAGTAAAACCCATGCAACTCATTACAGTTCTTCACCATCACCACATTATACCTTCCAACACAAGGTTACATGATCATCATCTTCATCATTGCTCATGTGGTGTATAGTCTGTGGAAGAGACTGGATGAAGCCTGATGCCTGCAAAGGATGACTCAAAGGCCTCCAGACAGTGCTTGTACTCCGACCCAGCTACGCACATACTGTCAAAATGGGCCCATCCCTTGTGACAATGAAACTAGACAGAGAAGGATACACGACAAGATAATAGGTAAGTAGCACAATCAATTCCACTTCCAGTTGCATCTTGTCTGCTGCACAGACTTTTCCTTTTATCATATTCCCAACCTTTCCCATCCAGACCATCCATCTTTCTCCTCTGAGCTGCCTTGGACTCCTTTCCTTCCAGAATCCAGACACAGACTACTTTCCACTTTGCATCCCCTCCCTCTCCCTCTGAATCCTAGAGTCTGGATCATTTTGACCCCAACTATTTTCTTCTCCTGCCGAGTCAGTCAAGCAGAACACACCATATTGACTGGCCCTTATGTTTTTAAGGAAAAATAGGACAAGCACAAACTGCAATGAGACCTTTGGCAAACTGGAGTTGTATCAATATGAAACTAACTGGCCTTTGGCAAGTATCTGGCTAGCATCTGGCATGGCAGTATTATAACCACAACCACAACTGCTGTAGTTCTTTCTTTCCCTGTTCCCAATCCCACCAAGCCCCATTTTTTTTTTAATCAGGTTCTCCTCTCTCACACCAAGTAATACTGTTAGTATAGCCTCAAATAATTTTTATTTATAGCACCTGCTACCAAATGAGATTTTAGGCTAGTCTGGCTTCCACTGTCAGCCCTACCATTCATCCAAACACCACCACCAGTGCAAACTCCACTCCCCTAACCCCTCCTGTCATCTTTTACTTTTCTTGTTCAATGCACCATTTCTGCCAGGTGCTGCTACAGCCCTGACCTCTGTTTGTGTGATTTCTTTAAATAATATTTTGTTTCAGGTGTTGTTTTTCACTAAAGTTTAACTCTAGCCCCAGCCCTAAAGCTCAGTGCTGCCCCATGACAATGCCTAGATGAACTACTGCCACATTGCCAGCCCTGCTCTGCTCTAGTCATTAATATTTCTGCAACATACTGCAGCATGAATCCATCTCTCCTGACCACCCCTCAAGTCAACCAGTGAGTGACAGTCAATATGATCTCACCCTTCCCTTAGCTACCCTGACAAGCACCAAGTCTCACTCCTAACTTGAGTAAAGTGGAACAGACTAGGTAGGGGAAGAGGCTTTGGGCAGGTTAGTTGCCTTCCCTGCATCAACATCCCATCCCCATCGTACTTTTAGTGCTGGCATAGCACTTGAATTTGCTGAGTGAAAGGAGATCATGCATGGAAGGGGCCCGACATGGGATAGGTGAACTTTACGTGGGTCTAAACAAAATCAAATACAGTGTTCCTGCACATAGTTGGCATTGACTCACTACACTGACTGATGACTTGAAGATCTGACCACACACACACTCACCTCTATGTGCACTGTCTGTGCAGTGTGAAGATTGCTGGCTCAGGCTCTCGCTGACTGGCTGCTGAGCCTCCCTCAGCCTGCTGCTGTGCTGCCTGCTGCTCTCTCTTCTCTTCACAGCCTGGAGTCCTGACTCCTGGACTGCAACTCCTGGCGCCGACTGCTGACACAGACGCACCCCACAACTCAAGCCGCCCGCGGTGTGATGTGAGACTGAGTCGTGACCACTGACTTCACCAAATCTGGCCAGGCAGGCAGGCAGCAGCCACTCACATTGGACCAGACTGCGGGGCCAGCAGCAGCCACACTACTGTAAGCCAAACCCCTGCCTCTTAGCAAAGGTTGCTGCCTGTTTGCTACCCAGAGTGGATTGTACACAGTGGTGCCTGCGACTCCAGCTCCTTCTGGCTCAGGCTGGCTGTACTGTCACTTGATCTCATCGACTCACGTTGTCAGTCTCTCCTCTCACTCGCTTGCTCACCAAGTTGCCGGCATGCATATGGCGCTCTATAAATAACTTAGTGGCCAATCACAGGCGCCAACGGTGAAAATTGAAAATGCCACCAACCAGATGCAGAGCCGAGCCTGACAAGCAGTCACCTCACCGACCACTGGCACCAGTCATATACTATGATGGGATGGGGTGTTTAACTTGCGGGCGCAGCAAATTTCAAATAATGCCAGCCGCGCACCGCAGCGCCAGCAAATTCAATGGGGGTGGCGGTGAATCCATTCCGAATCATGCTGGTGCAGCACCACGCTGTTTCAGGTGTGCACATAGCAATTTAAAGGGGCCAAGGGGGAAAACAACATAGGATATTGCTGGGGCACAGCCCAGCTCAATAAATATTAATGGGTCCATGCCCCACGTGCCCATAAAACCCGGCGCCTATGGTTCTGTCAGAAAGCTTTCTAACATACTTGATTAAGAAGGGGATAAGATAGACCTTCACAACTGGAGGCATATTAGTTTACTTACTTCAAACTGGAAACTCCTTAATAAATTATTATCTCTTAGGCTAGCTACTGCTGCTCAAACTTTGATTGCCTCTCCTATACTAGTGCTGTTCCTAACTGTAAAGCACAGGATAAGTTGTTCTTATTAGGCGTATGCACTATTTAGGTGGAGTGGCTATGCGCATGTATCTGGGGGCATAGCCATTCCAACCACTGCACCCTCCCACATGACATGCTTGAAGGGTGCATGCAGATCTACCACACCTGAACCCCATGTCTGCGGACAGCTCTTCATTGTTGGCATTCTGGGGGCATGTCAGCTCACGCGTGTATTCACTAACCCACATAGTGCTGGCCTCATGGTGCGGAGGGTGGCACAGGGTATGCTAGTGCAGACCCTGCCATATAACTGACTGCATGCCCCCCGACACAAGCCTTCAGTCACTGGGGACCAGGACATGGTGCACCATGCTACTGACAGCTGAGCAGCAGGAGGTGGCAGGGCAGCTGGAAGGGTGAGCGTCCGGCAATTTTTGGAGTGGTGGCACAGGGATGGGATTGTGCTGTACGGGTCCATGTGTCTGCAATCGGCATGTACAGCCCTGGACCCATGCTGCCTTATGTGTGGGATCCACTAAGTGTCCCAGGGGAACATTCCATTGGATGCCACCCAGGATGATAACTATCCCCAACTGCCCTGTGGAGTCCTGCATGCTGGGGGAGGAGTTGCAGACAGTGGCTGCATTGGTGAATGCCAGTATGGGTGCACCTGTCTGCAGGGTGCAGGGGTCACGAGTGGTAATGCAACTTTTCTTGATACCCCTGCCCATTAGTGCATAGGGCCCAATAATAGAACTTTGTGAGGAGTTGATAACAGGGGTTACATTGTTAGTTTGGATCAAGCAAAAGCATATGATACAGTTACACATGCTTTTTATGTTGGCTTGCCCGTGCTTACGTGCAAGTCAACATCTTGCGGTAGTGCAGCTTTGGAGGCACAGCTGCTGTTGGGTGAATGCAGGGCACGCATCAGTAGGTGCATCCCTCATTCCCAATCAGCAGCACCACACCATGCATACTAATGTGGCGAGACATCTAAGGAAATGTCCACTGCAATCCGAGCAAAGCTCGCCAGATGAAAGCGGATCCTTCCTCGTGCTCACCACATTAGCAGCATAACAGGCAACCACCCAGCGACCGACCTCAGGGGTGCCCAATCCCCAGCCAGCTTACTGTGACGGCATAAATTTGCTGATAGGGAGCCTACCCCCATCAGCATACAGCAGCCCCCCATTTCCTATATGCCTAGGGGTGCCCAACCCCTCCCTGTTCTTGCCCCCACTTTCATTCTAGGCCGACGGGAGTCCACTCTCATCAGCATAAATCAGCCCCCTCGCATTTCTTATATGCCGAGGGGGTGCCTAACTCTAAGCTCTTGCCTCCCCTGGTGTCATTGTGTGCCGACGGGGTGCCCAATCCCTGGCATAAATTCACCCCTCAAGCCCCCATTGTCTGCCGCGATGAGGGTGCCCAATCCCCAGTCAGCTGCAGCCAACCCCTAAAACAGCTAGGTGGTATGCTGGGAGCCCACCCCAGTGTGCCAAGTCCCCTGAGAAAAAAATCTGTCCCGCGATGTATTTTTTTTTTCCTTCCTGTAACAAAAAGGTCCTCGTAGTCTTCTGCCCCCACCCACAACCACCCATTGCACACCCTGCCTCCCCCAACCCCACCCCTCACTCCCATACTTACTCCGGAGTCCGGCGATGATCTTCCTGGACTGGGAACACGCCTGCAATCTTCAAAGCCGACCGTGAACTGAGGAAATGCCGGTAAGCTGTATAATGGGATGAATAGGTTTTTCAACTTTGCTGCATATCTCGGCATTTGTTGGAATTTTGGCACCAAGTTTTCAACATGGGGTTTTGGGCCCTCCTCATGAATTCTATCACTGTCATGGCGTTAATCGGCCTCGAAAGGTGATTTTGCAGTCACTGTGCAAAATCACCTTTTTGGAACACGATAATGAAATGACAGTGCCAGATGTTATGAGGTGGCCTCTCAAAAACCCTATGTTCCAAATTTGTGGAAAATCCAACATATGCCTGTTTTACGAGTGTGCATTGCATAGTTGCTACACAGACCATACCTTCATGAATTGCAATATTTTAATGCCAGATTTTCAGTATTGTCATTTTTGTAACCTCCTTGTGAACAGTACAGCTGTCATTTTCCACATCCTGCCGAAATGTGTTAATGCACTTCCGGTTCTCATAGCACAGTCGCTGTAGGAAATCAGTGTTTGGGCCAGATTATGAAACTGACAGTGACACAGTTCATGAGCAGAGGTCCTAAAATGCCTATGTTGAAAATTTGGTGATGATATCATAAAGTGATTGTGTTATGAGCATGCATTGGCAGATTGCATGCACGCTCATACTTTCATGCATTTCTGATATTTTCACTCTGGATTTTCACCATTACACCTCTTGATGAACAGTACAGCAGTCATTTCACATATCCTGCCCAAAATGTGTTTTCACACTTCCAGCACAGAATAGCATGGTCGCCAGTGAAATCACTTCTTGGGACACTTTGAGGAAATAACAGTGACACTGTACATGAGCAGAGGTGCTAAAATGCCTATGTTGAAAATTTGGTGCCGAACCCCATAAATGAGTAGCAGTGTTGGCATTGCATATTTCCAAGCACCCTTGTAACTTCACAAATTTGCTATATTTACATGCCACATTTTCAACACTGGCATTTTTATGCCTCCTTATGAGCTGTACAGCTGTCATTTTCACATCCTGCCCAATATGTTTTCCTGCACTGCACTACCAAACACCCAAAGGGACACCCCAATGCCTGTCAGTCTCTGCAGGATGGGGTGGGTTGACATCAGTTCAGTACTTCACTGCCATGCCTATTATGCATCTCTCTAACTCCTGCACTACCAATGCCAATGCCAGCAAGACAACATTCGGCACTGACAAATGCTTGTTTATTTATGGTATTGCACAAGTATGGTATTGCTTCTCATTTCATAACAAGGATGTGGAGATTATACCACATTGCCATAACCAGACCAGTGGTGAATGGCTTGACTGGGGCTCCTGTCAACATTCAGCGTGGGTGAGGCAGGAGCCCCTAGTCCATTGCTCTATGTATTCAATATAGACCCATTAATTCACAAAATAGAACAACATCGTCAAGCGGGACATATAAGGGGTCAACAGGTGATTGTATTTCCTAAAATCATGGCTTATTCGGATGATGTCTGCCTCATGGTGGCTGATGTGCAATCTGGGATGATCGCATTTGCCATGATACAGGACTTCTCAGATGCCTCTGGGCCATCTCTTAATAAAGAAAAAGTATTGGGATGGTCTTAAATGGAGGTCAAGGGATGAGGTGGAACACATAGTTGAATATGGATGGGGTAGGCCCTGTAAATATTTTGGGAATTACATTTGGGGAATGATCCCTGAACTTGATAACTGGAATGCAGCTTTGCATGTAGCAGAACTTAAAGTGGAAACATGGAAAAACTGGCCTATGACTAAACAGAAAGGGTATATCTCTTAAAAACATATATAGTACCGCCCTCTTATATGTTAATTATGTGTACTGTATACTGTACCCACTGAATGGGAACCTAGAGTGAATAGTATCTTTTTAGATTACTACAGGGAGTAGACTGAACCCAGTGAAAAGGGATATTACTTTTCGTCAATTAAAAGGGAAGTTTGAATATGATTAACCTGAACATTTTTTCTTTTCTATTTTTCTTTATACTAATTTTATGCCTGTTTTGCAAAACCTGGGGAATGTGTGGGTCCTCCTGTTACAAATGTGTGGTCAGTACTTGTATCCTAAATGGATGTCTGGTAAGTGGGGTGTTTTTCACCAACAGCAGATTCATCTGGCAGGAATTTACTGGTATGTTTTAAGAAGTTGAAGAAATGGGATATACATTCACAGATGTGCTCCATAAAATAAGAAAAGAATGTTATCGTTTTATATTAACTGACAAAATTTGTACAACACTGGCATTCCAGTGTCCAAGTATTGTTTTAGAGGCCTCTATCACTAATCAGTTGACAGAAGGAGAATCCTCCTAAAAATGTGGGTCTGATCTGGTATTGTTGCCATGATAGGCTGAATGTCCATGGGAATCATCACGTAAGAGTCTCGATGAGAGACACTGTTTAAGTATAGGTTGTCAGATGCATATTGAAAATATGGAACACCTATGCTTTACTTGTTCCGTTATAACCTGCTTTGGATTTTATTAGGATATAATGGGAACCCCACAACTTGGTGCAATGTCATGTAGTATTCAGATATATGGTGTTTTCCGCAAGGTGGAATTTTCACCCTGGGACTTTATGGGTAATTTTGGCAAGCATTAAATGGGCTGTTTGGCAAGTCCAGTGTCAATTTATCTTACAAAAGAAACGGATCCCACTTGAAGGGTTAATAGAATTAATAGATAAGGAAATTTTCCAGATTTACTGTAAAGAAAATGGAAGTCTACCTTGTAAAGTTATGGAAAGCTGATGAAAACTCTTTCTGTTGCATCCACCCTGAGTGGGGTTTTCATATAGGTTCTTTTGAGTACTGGTGGTGGGTATGACTCTCACTAGCAGTGTTATGAGTGTTCCACAAGTGTGTTATAATTGGTGGTAGATTCATTAGTAGGCTCATTATTGAATATCTGATGATAAACTAGAGTGCTGGTTTGCATGTTGTTGAGGAGCAGGTTTAGCCAGAGAGGCTGTTTTTTTCTGTTCTAATTATTCTGAATTTTGTTTTTCTTGTTTGCACCTGTGAATTACACACTATGTTACATAGATTCCTTTTCGTGTTCTAATAAAAATTCCCTAGTCTCCAGAGGGGAGCAACTGAAGGTCGGACTGTAATGTCAGACAATCAGAGAGAAGGAGAAGGAGCTGCTAGTGTACCTAGAGGGGAGCTGATCTCTGCCCCACAGGTCCAGTATTGAGATTGACCAGATAGCCACAAAAATTACTATAGGAAATGAACATAATGAAAGCAAACAGTACCAGGTGCAGGATGCACTATTGCAAATGGAGGAAAAATGGCTGAAAGTTTTGGTGGCTAAGCAAAGAACAACAGTGTTACAACTCATACAGGATATGTTGAAAGACTTGCCTGAGGACGATATGGAACTTTCCTAACAGCACAGACTGCAGCTTCAGTGAGACACAGAACAGCTGCAAAATGGAATGAAACTGACAGAACCCGATGACACAGTAGCATCAAAGGCATCAACGGCTTCTGCAAAGACAATGCCCATGTCGGCAGGAAGTACTGTACTGAGAAACACAGCAACCCTTTAATGCACCAGACAGTGAATGTAAGCAATTACATTGTTACTACAAGGAAGAACAATAATTTGGAAGCTACACAAAATGAAATGGGGCTAAGAAAAGGATGCTTAGTAGATTCCAGCTACCAAAATATAAGAAAGGAAAGGAAAACTTCTTGGTCAGTGGAAAAGGCACTAACCGAAGCAGGGTGGAAACAAGATGATTTAGAACAATGGATTGCAGATCCATCAATCATAGCCTCATTCCAGGTGGCCCTGTATCCTCTTCAAGGAGAGAACCAAAAGATTCTACTGTGCCAGTGGTTACAATAATAAACAAGTGACTGTATGTGCCTATACAGGGGTGAAGTGAGTCCCTTTACAACAGATTCAGATATGGAACTAAATCCAGAAGCAGGAAGGGGGACTCCTCAAAGAAGACCTAGTTCTCCCCTACAAAATGAGCATATTAATGAAAATGTGGCATCTCCAGGGAAGGGCCAAGCCATTGGGAACAAAATTGGGGAGATAGGATGGAATAGAATGAGGCAATTCCAAAAAGAAATTCAGACCAAGAAACTTCCCAACAGCTATAGTCCCGCTTCAGACAGCATGACACTTTTTCCACAATATAGCCCCAGCACAGAGAAAACGCTGTCAGGCTACAAATATAGGAGGCCTGGATATTGCACCTGACAGGATGTACATGGACCGAACCTTACTAAAGGAATCAATGAGATTCTTCTCAAATTAGATTTATGCTCTAATACACGTATCTGGAGGCTCATTATTTGATATCAGTTTTAAAACTCATACAGGTATGCGTTAGATTGGTTCTGGGCTACCTACGGGAAAAAAGGTACAGAGCATTGTGGCTCCTTTAAGGGCCATATGACTGACTAAACGTGATAATTTAGGAGGCAGTATAGTGCAGTGGTTTAAGGCTCTGAGTTGTAAATCTGGAGACCTGGGTTTGAATCCCACAGCCCCCACTTGCATATTGCATGACCCTAAGCAAGTCACTTAACTCCTGTGCACCCAGATTGCACCTGTAAACAAGCTTTCAGCTTTGTGTGCCACTCCTGTTTAAACAATTGGAAAAAATGATTACCATCCTGTTTCAGAATGAAGGAGTCAGCAAGCATGACATTACCTATTGGTTGGCACAAAGATGTGATATCATGGGACAACCACAACCCATCCTTGACGAGGAACAATCTGGATTGGGGATGGAAATATATAAAGTAAAATTGAGACAAACCACAGAAGACTCTAAACATCTACCAGCTTTTTTTTTTCTTGGTAAAGATAGGGGGCATTGTTTTATCCTGGACAACCAAAACATGTTTTAGATGTGGCTCAGATTTCATCTCAGCAATACATGTGACAGGTAAATGCAACTTATGTTTAGAGTATGGTCATAATAGTGCAGCATGTACTACTGATGTAAAATATAACCTCTGCAAAGAACAGGGTCATGCTATAGGTCCTGCCCATGGGCAGCACAACCACAAAGATCACCCAGACCAAGAAGGCATATCAAATATATCACAAAAAAACAGCATGGACAAAAAGGAGGAACAAGAGCATCAAGAGCAACAACAGCAACAGCCAGCACAGCCTGAACCCCCCACGAGACTAGCCCTATTACAGAAGCCACAAATTTGGCCACTGCTGAGGTACCTATAATAGATGCAGAGTCACTGCAGGAGCAACCTGATACAGGAGCAGTACCTGAACCTATAGAAATATAGGGGCTACATAATGTGCAAGTGTTGATTATGGGAAATATCAAGATTAGTGCTTAGTGACTTTGGGTGTTATATCACAGTGGCTGAGTAGCGTAGCCATGCATGATATATCCTGAGTACACTAAGCACAACAAGAAAACAGGAAAAGGGAAAAGGTGGAGCCCTTCACAAGATAGCTTTAAGATGTATTATTAAAGAATGGTTAATGTTAATATAATGTGAATTTATGTATCAGTTAAGAAAGTGATGTATTACATTGAAGTGATTAATTGATCTAAATGTATGCGATGCAGATGTAAAGAAATAGAATATGAATGTGTTCATAAGAAGATTAATGTTAATAAAACTGTCATAAAGGACAAACCCACTGGAGTGTCACTGAAGTAAATTGAAGGGGAACAAGGAGTCAATCAGTCTACCACCTCTGTGCTGCAACAAGTGCCTGCACCAGGTGTTGGGTAATCCTGGATTTGGTGTTTGTTGATTCCTGACCCAAGGTGTCACAGTTCTCACCAGAGAAGGGACCACATATAGGGCACCTAAGTTGAGGAGGTTTGGGGTGTTACTGACCACCATATGGTGTGGTTCAGGTTGACATGAGCAGGAGAAGGTACCAACAGAGCCCCCACTTTATGGGGTGTTGGTTTATTAATGTAGTGCTGTAATAACTCATTTTTCTTTGGCATTGATCTGTCAGGTTATTGTGGTCTGTGTAAGCATGGTTTGTTTCCTGATTAGTGTGAGCTGGTGTTAGTGGAGTGGTTGATGTTGTGGTGATGTAGACACAGTGGTTTTATTTTTGTTATCACACTCTGCTGACGTTTTCCTTGCCTGAGACACACTGGCTTTTTATGGATAAATAAAGTATAGCATATCAGTAAACCCCTATTGTGTAAACAGGACTCACAACCAGTTTCTGGGTCAGCAAATCAGCCTGAAGAAACCCTGATGATAAAGCATTGACACCCAACTGCTCCAGTGATTACAGTAAAGAAAAGATCTCTTTAGAAACAGCAACTCAAAGCAAAAATATCTAGATTAACAGAAGGGCAGATGTCTATAGATCTAAAAATAGATATAAAGTTCTACAAACACAGGATTCAGATAAAGGAGAAGAATCTGAAACCTCCTTCACTAGGTCCTCTCAACACCCCCACAACTGACTCAGATGATGAAAACCTGTCAACAGAAGTACAAAAAGCTAGAATGAAACATAAAAGAACTTGAGAGTACATACAGTACAAGAAGAAGTAGCAGACTGGAAAAACATTTCTGAACTAACTCCCATGACAACCCCACACACCTATAGCACTATATCCTTAAATGTAAATAATATAATGAATGCACATAGAAGATTAGTGACTTTTTCGATTCTTAATTATCTAGCGATAGATATTTGCTTTCTACAGGACACCAGTGTAAGTATGACAGATGATGTAACAGCTGCACAAAAATGATGGTTTTGGGGCTCTCTTTCTTCTCTTATGGGGTGGAATGATGTGATGGGGTAGGAGTGTTATTTTCAGGATACAAGTATATTGACACTAAAATTGTGGATATTTGCCCAAGCAGAGCTCTGCTTGTAGACTGGGGGGCCTGTTTCTAGAAGCACCCATGCATGTCACAAGTTGCGACATCATAGGGGTGCAGTTGTGCCAGGGACCCTGCACCCATCCTCATCAGGCAGGGTCCAGGCAGTTGCCGCAGCAGCATACACCAGCAGGAGACTTACTCTAAATGGAGAGCACAACTGCAGACATTACCACAAGCCTGCTGTATAACCCTGTTAAAGGTCGAAAGCAATACCCCAGCCCTGATTCCCATAAACTTCCTCTTCATCCCCAATTCCTCCATAATAGTCATATATAACCTCCTCAGCCCCAATTCCACATAATATTAATAGAATCCACCCTCCATCCCGAGCTCCGATCCTGATCCACGCACCTGCAACCCAAGTGGTATAGCAGCCAGAAATGTAAATAAAGAACAAAAACATACTCAGTATTCCTGATAACCCTGGTAGTCTAGTGGCCCCACCTCCCCCCTCACAGTGCCAAACCTCCCACTCCCCTTCCACCCATACCTAGCCTTCGACTGACACAGCCCACTTCTCACCACCATGGCCTAACCACCAACTGAGCTCCGCTTATGAGTATGTACTGTAAATAGTACACGCCAGTGAATATCAGTATTGTTATTCAATGAGCATGTACTATTTACAGTACATGCTCATAGTGGTGAGAGGTGGACTGTGCCAGTTGCTGGCTGGGTACTGGGGGCAGGGAGGTCTGGCACTGCCTAGTGGGGAGTGTGGGGCCACTTGACTGCCAGTGTTATCAGGGATTACTGGATATGTTTTTCGCTCTTTATTTACATTTCTGGCCCCATACTACTTGGGCTGTGGGTGCGTGATCAGGATCAGGGCTCGGCTTGCGGAGGGATTCTATTAATATTATGGGGAAATGGTGCTGAGGGGAGTAAAATGATTATTACAGGTATTGGGGCTGGAGGGGGATGTTAGAAACAATATGGGGATCTGTGCTGAGGTGGGTGCTGTTTATGGGACTACATGTCCTGAGGGATCTTCTGGCGGCATTGGTGCAACCCAGGTGGACTAGTACACCTTACCAGCTAATTGCTGGTGTATATGTACTTGGCGGATGTCCTCCAGGGGTTGTTCCAGAATAACAATATCAGAGACATTGCAGCTGCCCTTCCAGAATAGGGCACAATTGCCGTGAAACCCCATAGCACCATGTCGTGGGGTTTATGGTGTAACTATCATAGGGTCAACTTTGACGCAAGCAGCCTGTGACATGTCACAGGCTGCTTTACAGAATAGTGAATGTCATAACTCCTGGTGTAAATTGCTACTTGCACCATTTTGTTGGTGCAAGTCAATTTACACCAGGTGTAACCCTTGAGAATCGAGCCTTTAACCATAACAACATGGTTTGGAAGGCAATTGACATTTATGCACCATAAACCAAAAGAGCAGAGTGGATCTCTTTCAACAAATCAAACCATACCTTTTCACTACTCAGAATCTAATATGAGCAGGGATTTCAACTGTGTACTTGAAATAGCACATAGAGGGCAAGAACTAATAAACAGTTTTGTGATACCAGTGCTCTTAGAACTATAACAACAAGTCTAGAACTTAATTACACATACCTGTAAAGGAAATTCACCCTAAGGGAGGACATACTTTTTCAAAGACACATTAGCAGCTAAAATTGATTTTATGTTTACTTTACAATTAGTGCACACCCACACAGTGAGAGTAATTCCAATAGAAAATACTGATCATCTCCTGCTCCAGACCAGAATAAGTCTCTCACAGAAAAGAACTATTGTGAAGGGATATTGGAAGTTAGTGCAAAGATACTAGAGAACCCTAAGACCAAGCAAGCACTTCTAGATCTCATTAATGCAAGACAAACAGTGACATTTTAGAAGCTAATATTAGTAGATGGTGGTAGACACCAGAGTTGAAATAAAAAAAATACTCCAACAAGCAAGTCAAAATAGCTATGGAACTGTGTAAAATATTACGCCTATGCACAGTTAGTTCAAACTAATGTCCTAGTGAATTAAGGACATGGATGGTATGCATCTCAGATTAAGACTGTTAAAATGGAGATGGAGAAAATACAATATTCTAAGGCCAACTCTGTTAGTGGAACACAGAATTTGTACTCCTGGTAAAAAGAACTCTGGCAATATTTTGAGAGTTGTAAAGAAAGAATCCAAAATTGGATGATGGATACATTATATTATAGTGAAGGCAACAAAGTAACTAGCAACAAGAAATACTATTGTACTGTATATGAGTCCCTTCTCATATGAACACACCGTGCTCTGAGAACATTTTCCAGAGCAACAGCTAACACAGTACTTAGAATCCATACAGGTCCCCCATAATAGCTGAAGTATTGCAAGCTTTAATGAATCCTATCACAGAGTTAGAGATTCTAACAGCCATTAAAAATTAAAAATAATACAGCCCCAGGCCCCGATGGACTAATGGCTCAGTTTTATAAAACATTAGCTAGCGAACTAAGAGGCCCTTTCTCTTGTGTTTAACTCCATGCTGAAAGTTGGGGACATTGCTCCTCAATTGGGATGTCCCTCCAGATATTTATTTACAAAAAGGGGCTAGAAAAGACCTAAACAATTGGAAACTGCTGAGTCTCATGAACACCGACTCAAAATTTGAATGAAAATTCTGGTGGTACAATTGGCTACTACAGCCCCAACCTTAATAATGGATGGGCAAACATGTTGAGTACTTGGCAGAAGTATACAAGACAACCTCCTTTAATAAGAGGAGTTATAGAAATGGGAGAGCAGGACATTACACAAGCGATGCTTTTAACATTTGACCAGGAACAAGCCTTCAATTCGGTCTCTCACAAATCAGTAAGTGCAATACTAAAAAGTATTAGATACCAGAAACATTTTGTAACTGGATATCAAAAATACATAAAATTGCAGAAGCCAGACCACTTGTGAATGGGATCCAAGGGCAGTGGGTACAGATACAAAGAGGAGTAAGACAAGGATGTCCTATGAACCCTCTATTGTATGTATTTTGTAGTGATCCTTTGCTAAGGTCTATACAACAAGCTCCCCAGACTCTGGGGATACCATTACCCTACTGACAGTTCTATAGCAGTAATGGCATATGTGGATGATGTGTGCCTGTTTTAGTCAACATGGATGAAGCGAAAACAGCTATGGAGCATGCGATGACATTTTCTGTAGTTTCAGAGGCAAGTATAAATCACTTAAAAAGCAAAGGATATCAGATTAATGATTGACAGGAAGAACTCGGTGCTATCAATAACATACCCATAACAGCAGAACCCATACAGATATTGGGAATTAAATTTGGACATCGTAACATGGCATATGAAAACTGGAAAAAAAAATAGAAGGATGTGAGAAAGAGAATAAATGGATGACATGGCAGTAGACAAAGAAAAAAAAGGTTGGATTAGTAAAATATTTCTGCTGCCACTGTTCACATATTTAGGTGTGGTCTTTCACAGTCCTAAAAGTCTAGACGTATCATTACTTAATTTGATATTCCAAGTAATCTGGGGAAGTAGGCTGAACCCAATTAAAAGAGAAATATTATATTTACCACATAAACAAGGAGGAATAAATTTAATAAACCAGATTAATTTTTACAGTATTTTCATTAATTGTAATATACAAAATACACATCTCCTACTCTATATGAATGGAAAAAGGTAGCTGACTGATGTCTTAATCCCTTCCAGCAAAATGGAACCAGTCCCTAGACTATTAATAAAGCAAAACTAGATTCCACATTATGTGTTACCTTTGTTGGAAAAATTAGGAAATGGCAATTGACAGTAGCACAGGCTGCAACTCAAACAGGCACATACTTTATACAGGCATACAAGATGTGACGATTGTATCACTTGTGACTACAAGGAGATGGACAGAGGTATGTATCCTTATATTGAGGAATATTTAATAGATGGTAGAATACTACCAAAATGTGGGATACTGTGTGGCTTTGCTGTCACAGGAAATTGGGAGTAAATGGTAATGTAAATCATAAGAGCCATGAGGAATGTACGTGTCCCAGAGCATCTTGTACACAACAAATTAAGACATTGCAACATTTTCTAGTTGACTGCCCATTAGCACAAGCTGTATGGACCCAAATATCTACTAGGTGGAATAATAGACACTGGGCAACTGTAACCTTATAAGCATTAATCCCACGACAAAGGAGGTCTGTACTAGAATTCATGCCTGAGGGCTCTACTAGAAATTCATGCCTGGTTGAGGGAGTGGGCATGAGGCCACAGGCAAGTGCTTCCAACCACCAACCAAGCATGAAATTCTCTAGTAGAGCCCGACTTTGAAGTGGACTAATGCGCTTGTAACATGGCAAGTGCAAAGTGAGTAATGTTAAAAGTTAATGGCATGTGGAAATAAATTAACAACAACTGACAATATTGTCTGAAACAATATTATCTGCTGTTCAGCTGTGTACTTTTCAATATGTTTCTATGTCCAACGGCGATGCACGCTCACAACTCAATATCGATTTACATTGTGGCTGCTGTTACTATAAAGCTTTTAAAGTGATTTTACATACATATAATGCAGAAATATGATGAGACAATGTGATTTTGTTTCTCAGCACACTTCTATCTTCACTCATTTTCTTCGTTTGCACTTGCAATTTAGTAATACATTCTGGGGATAGCAGTATTTGCATATCTGGCATCTTGCTTCTGCATGCCAAGGTATGCAAATATTCCTGATATCCCCAGAATGCATTCTTCCATAAAATAACTAATCAGGAGCAGTGAGCAGAGGTAAAAGTTGACACAAAACACTCACAGAAGTTTTTGGGGACTCCATTTCCACCGCAGACTCCATTGGGTAGGTGCAAAGTAAGAATTCCTCAAACAGCAGTGACCTGACAGTATCGTGCATGTAGTTCGCTGTCAACTGCAGTTTTGCTGGATTTACTGGGGTGGGCCACGAGCAAGAGCAACATTTGCATGGCACAGGCACAATGCCAGCCATGTTCTGAGTGTTTCTGCTGAGCACTCCTGTTCTGGCTGCAAACAATAGCACTTTCTGAAGCGGGCATCATTAGGAAATAATCCCACTTCAGACTGTACCATGTGTTGTGTTTGAGCCAATCTACTTGTTCTGTTTCTGTATGCGATTTCTTGCCATCTTACAAGAGAATATAGTCACTGGATACTGCAACCAATTGAGAACAATTGAAATCAGGACTTCAAGATTGATTTTCACTTCTATAAAAATTGTGTTATGGCAAGTAAGATGTAAATCTGTATTACAGCAGATAGAAACTATTCCAGTGGTGACTGTTATTCAGGTAGAAAAAGAATTAAGCAAACAATTTCAGCATGATCAGTCACATGTATTAACCACAATGTATATGTACAGATGTGAAACTTTGCTGAAACAGATATTACAACATATTTCTTAATAACTGTCTAGCTTTAGGAGCCAGAAAACAACAAGAAAACAACAAGCAGTATGAAAGAATCGGAACCTTTTCAAATATACAGTCGGTGGAGATAGGGTGAGTGCACTGGGTGATGGGATTTATTGTTGGTTTAATGTTTGAAAATTGAAATATGTATAATGTGTCAAATTCTGGAAATGATGAATTCACTATTGTTTGCTTTCTATATATAATGTTTACAATAAAAATACCCTACTCTTGTGGTAGGAGGTGCTGTTCTCTGGTTTTTGAAGATGGTGTACTCTGAGATAAATGGAGATGATGTAGCTCTTGATGAGGGAAAGCAGGCCCTTTCCCAACTGTTTTGCTTGACTGAGCTAAAAATTCTGGCACTGGATTACCTGATACTGGTTTGGATTTTCTATGACGATGCATGTGTCTGCGACTTTATGGGATGAGAATCTCTGGCTTCAGGATCTGCTCCACAACAGGAAACGACATCTGATCTCTCTCCTCATGGAGGAGGAAGCTCAGTACTACCGTGAAAAGGAACGGTTATTTTAAGTGCTAGAACTGCCTCTCTGACCTTTCTGATGTTCTCCTTGCTGTTGAAATCAGTTCTGGTGGCTCCTAATGCATCTGTCAAGGAGCCACAGCCTGCTGAGAATGCTTTGCCTCTTCCTTTGTCTGCTGACACTTCCTTTCCTGCTACATCAGTAAGTTGCTTTACAGAATGGCTGAAGGCCATCTTTCAGTATGAACCTGTTGATTTTCTCTGCAGTTCCTTCTATGCTATTTTCACTGCCATCTGAAAATTAGGAAGTGCCTTATATCACTTTATCTCGATCTGAAGTGATGAACACTGGCCTAAGAGTGGCAGAGAGTACTGTTGCTGCTGATGCACCCCAGTTCTGCTTACATCCTTGTGAGGAGTATCATGCTACCTTGTTTGGCTCCAGCCCTTTGTCTACCCCTCTGGGGCTATAAATGTTTCCTACCCCAAAAAATTGGTCCCCAGTCCATGCTTTACATGAGGCCGGCTGGTTGCAGGACACATTTTGCCAGTGGCACACTTCTACTCCCCAAGAACTGACCCCCCAACTGAATCTGCAATGCTAAAGTCTTCTGCAGCAGACTCACTGCTATTGAGCTCACTCCTGCATACCCAAGTCCCTGCATCTGATTCGCTCTCTCATGATAAGTGGAATCTGCCTGTACAGCCCGTCCCCTGATCATCTTATGCACTCTGACTCTTGCCTCCTGCCTTTCTCCCACTTTTTTACTGTCCTCCTGGCTACACAACTGCCACCTCCTGCTGTTATCTCTGTGCTCCTTGACAAGGTGTTGGTCTTTACTCCTGCAACTACCCTTCCTGTTGTGGAATCTGTGTCCCTTTCTTCTGAGCCGATTCCAACTCAGCCCCATCACCTACTGTTCTTACTACTGACCACATAACCTCTTTGCCTGTGATGGAGGTTTCCTCATTGTTCTGGGCTGAATAAATGGAATGCACTTATGAAAGGACCATGGAAGTCCCTCCTTCAGACAATTCTGATCCTTCACGCCAATCATTTGTGGCTCAGTGGTCACAATTTTGGAAATCGACATGTTTCCAAACATGAAGGCCCTTGATCAGCGATGCAGTGGAGCATGTCACTTCATGTGTGGGGGTCTGGATTTGCCCCAGAACAGAGCATATGTCGGATGTTGTCTGTTAAAGGACTCATTGCATTTCACTCGTACTTAACTTTATGCCTTATTGCCTCGTACCCTCCGTGGGTCTCCACTAAAAAGGGACATTCTGTCTCAGTGGCTCACCCGGTTACCATAATTCAAATAAATCAATATATTATTACTCTTTGCTTTGGACAGTTACTTTGACCTAAGTTTAAAAACTCCTTCATTGTTGGATAATTTTTGGCATTGCTGCAACCAGCTGAAAGAATAACCTCCACTCTGGCTCCCATTTAGAGCTATCCCTTTCATTAAGCCTACAGTGCATACTGTAACTATTATATGTAAAAATGAGGGGGACAATGTACAGTACAGGATGACAGATACTGGCTATCTCAGCAGAGTGATATTATGGGCGAGCGGAACCTATCCTGGATACAGAACATTTTTGGACAGGCAACTGGTGCTTTAAAGTAAAGCTCAGACATATGGACTCTGGTCTACAACACCTGCCTAGCATGTTCTGTTTGGGAAGGGACAGTGGACAGTGTTTCTATCAAGTGCAACCAAAGGTCTGCTTTAGATGTGGCTCTGAGGCACATTTGAACAGTGCCTGGGACAAGATACGTTGTGCTTATTGTCCTTACTTTGGTCATACTAGTGCTCATTGCTCCAACACATTTTGTTGTACTCTTTGTGAGGAGTTTGGACATTCTTTTGATAGTGCAATGGGTGACACATAATCGTGAGGACCTGGATCCCCAGGATGGCATTTACACAAAGCTTTGCTTACTCAATAGCAGAAGTAACATAAGGCTGCAGCTGCTGCCCTTGCCCACCAACAGCTGACTGACCCTGTACAGAATGATTCCACCTTCTCCCATGGCCCTGTCCACCTGCCTGTCCCATGCCAACACAGGTGGAGCCTGGCCTTCCTGATTTTGCTCCTCAGCCCATTATACCACCTCTAATGTCCACCCTTCAGATGGGTCATCCATGGATACTTCCAGCATGCCACCTTTGGTAGACAACACCTTGCCACCCCTTGACCTGAATGTTGTTACCAAAATGCTCCTTCAGTCCATTATAGTTGGTCAACTGCCTCTGAAGGTGTCACTGCAGGGTCCCCATAGTGCTTGACAAGAAATATAGAGGATGAGCACCTTGATTCTAATGCCAGCCAACACTCTGACACTTCTGCATGCACTATGGGGGATGGAAAGAATAAGAAGAGACTCAGCAAAGCTGGAGGAATGGTCAAAAGTATGGCAGTTTATATTCAATGCAAAAAGTTCAAAGTAATGCACATAGGAAACAAAATCCAGGGAAGAGTACACAACGGGGAGTGTTCTAACAATAACAAAATGGAAAAGGACCTGGGGGTAGTCATATTGAACAACCTAAAGGTAGGCAATTAATGTGTAAAGGCAGTAAGGAGGGCTGGGGGATACTGGGATGCATAGGAGAGGCATCGCCAGTAGAAAACAGGAAGTTGGTATCCCTCTGTACAGACAGTTGGCGAGACCCCATCTGGAGTACTGTGTGCAGTTCTGAAGACCAACATTTCAAGGACATTGACAGGATGGACTCAGTCTAGAGGAGGGCAACTAAAATGGTGCACAGTCTGCACCAGAAGCCATATGAAGAGAGACTAAAGAGCTTAATATGTATACCCTCAAGGAACGCAGGGAGAGGGGGGCATAAAAGAAACTTTCAAGTACCTCAAGAGAATCAATAAAGTCCAAGAGGCAGCATCTTTCAGAAAAGTGATGCGCAAGAACAAGGTGGCACAATTTGAAGAGGGTTGATGGCTCAGGGGCAATGTGAGGATGTATTTTTCATGGAGAGGTGGTGGACTCATGGAACGGTCTTCCTAAGGAGGATGTGTGGTCACTTCATGGGGCAGACATAAAGCAATTCTAGTTGTGGGTAGGAGGAAGTAGGCTGTTGCTTAACTAGGATCTGCAGCTTATCTAGTAGGTAGGGAACTGGGCAGACTGGGTGGGCCAAGCTGTCTTTATCTGCCATCAAAGTCTATGTTTCTGTTTCCTTAATCTTCTCTCGATGGCTGATCCAGCAACAACTCCCATTCCACTTCCTACCTCAAAGAAGAAACTCTGGTAGAGGTTACAAATTGTTACAAGGAGTGACAAGGACCAGGGACCCTGGTTTTCCATTTTACCGGTAACACCGGTAACAATCATGGAATCCTGCTTGGTTTGCCGATTTTGAATTCTTGTACCGGTGCCTCATGGAAATTGCATGCCACTGCACAGAATCTCTAAGATTTCAGCATCTTTTAATTTGTTTTAATTTTCTTTCTATGTCCCCTTCTCACAACATCAGTCTCCACTTTTCAGAGATCCCTAGACAGGGTATCCCTTAGCTTCACCCCCAGGTAACGCTCATGAGCTCCTGTGGTCCTGCCCCTATCCTGCCTGGATTGTGCCCCAGGTGGGAAGGGGAGGACCCTAGGTCACCCTCCACACTCCCTTAATGTGTGTCGGGCAGCTCAGTGGGTCCCTCATGGAGCCTAGTTATGAAGTCTGGGGCACCTGGGTCCCTTCTGCCTGTGGCCAATGTGGGTGATTGTTCCTGGTTTTCTGGTCTCTGTCCCTGAGGGCACTGGCACTAGAGGAGATTCAAGGAGGTACATCACATAGAGACATGCCACTGCTCCAGAACCTGGCTAGCACCCTCCTCCTGATCACTCTGCAGCACCATTACATCACCACCAGTGGTCACACAGGTGATGGTAAGCAGCAGGACCTGCAGCCCACCCTCCCTGGAGGAGGAGGAGGAAAGCAGTCCCCCAGGTGCTCAATCCTACTCCCCTGGCCAGACCTCCAGCACAACCAGAGTTCACTTCTGACCCTGGGTCACTGGCATTGCAAGCAATAATATGCTACCCGTGAGCGCCAAGCGGGCTGACCAGATTTCAGCATCTTAAAATGAATGCTGCTGTGCTTTGCATTCTTTCTGCTTTGCTGCATATAGAATCATAAAGAAATCACAAGCACTGTTTTGTTGTAATCAGCCATTCAGTTTAACCACCCATGCCTGTTAGAGTAACAAACAGTGAATGAACTGGGTACATTCAGCAGACTTGGGTTTGATTCCCACAACCTCCACTTGCATACTGTGTGACTCCAAGCAAGTCAATTAACCTACCAGTGCTTCTAGGTCACTCCTGAAAACAGACAGTTCTGCCTAGTGGGCCTTACCAAAGAATATAAAAAAATACCAATGTATGTTTACTACATCTTATGATAGTAGTCAGGGTACCATGTAATTTACCTGGATTTTACTTTGCTGAAATGATTTTGTATAGGTAAAGATAAATGTTCAGATACATTTTGTGTGTTTTATAAGCTTGTTTTAGATTTTAGTCAGGTTTTTATTGTATTCTTTGCATATAAGCATCTAGGTTGTAGATTGCTAAATGCAGGATCACTGTTACCAACTAGCCTATTCAAGTTCATAATCAGTAGGGCCATCCAAAATCCTCAGTTGTTTGAATGAAAACTAGACTGAATGAAAGTATGTTCACAAAGAAGAAACTGCCTTACTACTTATGAAAAACTTCACAGTTAGCACCCCATTTAGGTGAATTGGATAATTTGCACCTTTTCTCCACCTGCTGTTTTGTCTCTGTGACAACAGAAAATTTTCTGATAAACTGTTTCAACAAAAGCAAATGTTAAGTATTTAAGTGTACTTATGTTTGGCCAGTAGATTTTGAAAGCACAGTCAATGACATACAGAAGGTAAGGCTCCAGGGGCTGTATGATGCTGATGGGCAGAGTAGTGCTCAATTCACATCTGAACAAAGACATGAAAACTGGGAGACACCTTTTCATGGACAGCAAGTAAAAAAACATCCACATGTCTTGGAGATGCATAAGTCCATTTGAACATCCTCCACTAATCACTTGTGAGTTTTTTAGGTGAAGACACTTTATTTCAAAGAAGCAAATTCAAGCAGTTTTTTTTTTTTTGCTCCTCCTACACCCTGGCAATTCACTCCTTCAGGCCTGCCAAGGCCCCCTACCACTGCTGCTGTGTCCCGACCACCATCCACTGCCCCTTACTGCTGTGCTACCAGGTAACCCTAAGTAACCCTTCATTGAGTGGGCCCTACCCCTGTGGGAGGCTACCAGGGGAGGATAATTGTCCTAAAGAGCTTCCTGTGTATCCTGGGCATGGCAGGGGTCAGAATGGACACATGTCTGGGGCTTTCTGCTTAAGGAGGGACCAACAGCGGTCAGCGGGTGTTTTCCTATTTTCTTGGGAGCGTGACAGGCCACTTAATGTCAAGGCACAAGCCGACGTCCGTCATGCTCCCTTCTGCAGTGGGGCTGACATGTTGTCATGCCCTGGCCTCCACTAGGGCCAGCAAATGCTGAGCAGTGAACCCACCCTCCTCATAGGAGAAGGTGAGTGGTCGTTGGAAACATACCTCTAAACCTTTTGTCACTAAAATGAGGGACATGGACATTTTGGACACTCAAAATGAGGGACAATGAGGGACACAGACCCTCAGAATGAGGACACATCCTCAAACATGGAGATACCAGCTCAGAACACTGTGAAAACCATAGTGTTTACTTGTACAAAGTTTATTTTGGATTTAGTATTTCAGAAAATGAAGAGTTTCTGCTTTAAAGTCTGAATTGACAGCACATTCTTTGTGTGGGCAGCACCTTTTCCATGAGGGACAGATGAGGAACAGAGCAATTTTAAGGGGCAAAATGAGGGATGCTCTCGTAATGAGGGACACTTGAGAGTTATGGTTGGACAGTCAAGCCTTCACCCACCAGCTGGCCCTCCAACACCCAAGTCTGTTCCCTAACCCTGGTCAGCGTGTCACAGGCAGAAATCCAATTCAGGCAGTTAAATTATAGACAGGAAAAACAAAGGTAGTCCACCTTAGCGGTGATGGTTCAGATTAATTCACATCTGAATTCTAGAAGCAAAGAGACAAAGTCATTTGTAACTTGTGCATGTGGGATGTGGGTGTTTAAGAAAGGGGATCATAGTGCTGTCATTACTGCCATCACCCCAGAGGGATGTGGACTGCATTGTTCCACTGCCATCACACGAGTGGTGGGGCTGTAGTGCTTCTGCCATCACCACTGGTGGATGGGAATGTAGTACTGCTGCCGTCCCACCTGAGGGATGGGGGCCATAGTGCAGATACTGCCATCACACCTGAGGAATGGTGAACGTAGTACTGCTGCCTTCACACCCTAAGGGATGGGGCCACAGTGCTGCTGCTTCTGTCACAACTGAGGGAGGGAGGGAGGGAGGTCATAGTGCTTTTGCTGCTGCCATCACACCAGAGGAAGGGGGCCATAGTGCTGTGTTGGTATTGCCATCACACCTTAGGGATGGGGGCTGTAGTGTTGCTGCTGCCATCACATCTTGTACCTAAAATTACTTTAAATTGGTACAAGGATGGAAGGATGTGTAATAGTGGAGGTCATAATTGCTAAAATGCATGTTAGCAGAGTTAAAATTGTTAAATAAAGTACACAAAACCAAACACGGTAAAACCGGATTTGGCTTAGCAGACACCGGTGACAATATTGTTTTTTACAATGTGCAAACGGAATATGCCCTTTCTCAATCCTGGTAAACCAGTGTCCCTGACAAGGACACATCTGTGATGGATGCCATCTGACTCAGTTCTGCTTCCTTCTTCCTCCTACCTACATACATGGATACCTCCTTCCGCCTAGCTTCCTTAATGCTAACAGCATAAAGGCTGTCACTAGATGAGACACTCTTTTCACCACCCTGCAAGACTTGCCATTTGATGTCTTTTTAAAGGAAATCAGGATGACATCCCCCTGGAGGTACTCTAAGCCCAAAGAACCTGGTATTGGGGACCATCTCTGTGGACTTTTGGGTCCAACTTCTATGATGGGTGGGCATCTTTTTAAGGTCTCCTGTTTTACTGTTCTGTGTCTGGTTGATATTTTGCCTGGGAGAGCAACGGTGGCGGATATTCTGTTTCAGGGGTGACTTATAGGCTTAATAATATTTATGCCCCAGACTAAGAAATGGAGAATTGATTTGTTTACATGTGTCCCACCATATTTATTCATTTCCAGTCATCTCATTTTGGATGGAGATTTTAACTGTGGCATCTCATATTCAGATAGAGGTGCACAACCTAAAAGTTGTTTTGTGACACCAATTTTCTGAACACTATGCTTGATGCCGCTTCATTACGTGATGCATACCATACCTTACATCCTACAGAAAGTTACACTTATCAAAATCAACTCACCACTAGAACTGATTTTCTCTTTATATCCAAACACCTTGATTTCATTGATTTCATTGACATTACAGAGCATTTTAAGACCATAGTCCATAAGCTCGCATTATTAAAAGCCTGCAGATATCCTTTAATCCCTTTTCCAATTAAATAATGATCCAACCTTGATTTAAATTCGGATATGGTTTTGCTTTCAACCACCTCACTGGGCAGTGAATTCTAGATTTGAGTCACTCTGTTGTTAATCCAATATCTCCTCTTATTTGTATTTGTTCTTTCTTTAATCAATTGAAGGTTATGTGCCCTTGTATTGTGAATATGGTCCCTTTGCTTCAGACCCATACTATCCCAAAGAAAAGAGTCTATATGGGCCTTATATATCAGACACATATCTCCCTCATCCTTCGATACTCCATTGAATAGAGACCATATGAATTTAACCTTTGATCATAACTCTGTCCCTCAATCCTCTAATCATCTTTGTGGTCCTCCTCTGAACTCTCTCAATGTTCCACATCTTGTCTTTTGTAAGGTGTCCAAAACTGCACACAATACTCTAAGTGGGGCCTCACAAGTGCAGTATACAAGGGGACTATACTTCCTTTCTTTACTAATAATATGTTTTTATACAATGTACAATACTGCTAGATCTTTTAACAATCTTATTACAGTGTGCACTGAAATCCAGGTTGTTACTGATATTAATGCCCAGATCTCTCTCGTCATATGTTACCTTTAATACTGTCCCTCCCAAGTTATATTTAAGGAGTTTATTGGTTTTACAAAATGCGTAACAGAACATTTATCTGTATTAAATACAGATTGTTTTGGATGACCCATAGTTACAGGTTATTAAGGGCTAATTGCAAGTTATTATGTTCTGCCATATTATTCACTGGACCCCTAGCCTAGTATCGTCAGCAAATTTGGCTAACAAACTTCCTTGTTGTCCTGCATTGTTGAAATATAAATGTTCAAAAGGCAGGGTCCCAACACTGATCCCTGGGGACACCACTGGTCACACAGGATTTGGCTGAGAATTCCCATCACGCATACCTTCTGGCTTCTATTTGCCAGCCATGCCTTAATCCACAGTGCAGTCCAGTTTGGAAGTTCCATCTTTAAGATAACTTTAACCAGTTCCACGTGAGGGACTTTATCAAAGGCTTTAACAAAGTCAAGGTAAATAACATCAACTGGGATACCCCTATCGATAGACTCGCTGACCTTATTATAGAATTCCAGTAAGTTTGTCTGGCATGATCTCCCTTTCCTAAACCCGTGCTGGAATTTATCTTCCTTATTGGATTTTTCAAGGAGTCAGTAATAAAATCCTTGATTATTCTTTCCAGGATTTTTCCCAACACCGAGGTCAGGCTTATAGGCCTATAGTTGGAAACCACTTGTTTTGATCCTTTCTTGAGCATAGGGATTACTACTGCTTGACGCCACACATCTGGTACTTCTCCTGTATTTATAGATCTTTGAAACAAGTGCATCACGGATCCACTAGGACTTCCACTAATTCCTTTAACATCCTAGGATGGATTCCATCTGGTTCCTGTGCCTTATTCTGTTTGACTTGCTTGAGTCTCGTGAGTACACTGGCTCTATCTTATAGCTGGATTTTCACTGTAATGTGGTAGTGACATCTTGGCCAGATAGTGAATGAACATTAAAAACTGTAGAGAAGCAATTGTTAAATTCCTCCGCTAGTGTCACGTTTTGGTTAAGTTTTCCCCACTACTAGTTTTGGGGAACTATAGATGTATTTTCCCTTTTTACAATTTATGTAAGTATAAAAGGATTTGTAATTATCCTGTACTCTTGCAGCCAAGGTATACTCATAATTTCTTTTTCTATAAAGATACCCTTTTTGCCAATTTTAACTTTTTATATGACGCCAGCTTTCCTCAGTGTTAACCTTTTAGCATAGTGATAACATCTATGTTTCTTCTTAATTTGAGATTTGACTAAAGGGGTTAACCATGGTGGAGGGACATTCTTATTTACCCATTGTATTTATTAGTAATGGGCACATACCTTTCAACTAGATTTGTTAATTTATTAGTTAATTTTCCCCATATTTCGGCAACTGAATGTGAACCAAAATCGGTTTTCCAATCCAATGCTCAAGTACATGCCTCATGGATTCGAAATCTGCCTTATTGTACCTCTGAAGTACCGTTGTACCTGTACCTTCCCATTTACATACTGGAAATTTATAATAGAGTGGTCACTAGATCCAAGTGGGGATTTATATTACAGTCCGTGATGTTTTCACCCAAGTCTCTTAGCACCAGATCCAAGATCGATGCCCCTAGTATTGAAGACAACAAGTTGGTCCATATTGACCGGGCTCAAAGTTTCCAGATATCTTGATTCTATACTTGAATTTGCCTTTAATATTTCCAATTAATTCCTGGGAGATTAAAATCCCCACCAAAATAACATTCGAGAGGCAAAACTGTTTAATAAATTCTAGGATGTCCTCATCTACTATAAACTTGGTGGATGGTGGCCTATATATTACTCCAAAATTTATTGTAGCTGATTTAGGGGGCTAATCTTAACCCAGAGGGCTTTGAACTCTGGCCAGCTAGTTATAGCTACTTGTTCTGTAACTATTCTATCTTTAATATATACTGCCACCCCTCCTTTTGGTTTGGGTTCGATCTTTATTAAAAATGTATATCCTTGGATCTGTTTGTCCCATGTATCCTCTGCTTGCCACCATGTTTCTACTATAGCACAGATCTGGATATCTTGACTAGTTAATAATAGTTGTAACTTCGTCAAACTTATTATTTAAACTTGAGCATTCAGGGACATAAAGTTCCACCTTGTGCTTAACTTATCTGGGTTTTGTACCCCTTGTCCCCTTCTTGTGGAGTTTAAATGATGGTGAATGGTCTCTTTTAAATGTTGTGATACCCTAGATGTACGGTTGATTCCAATTGAGCTGTCTTATTACCTGCTCATAAGGGACTGTTTGGGAGCTCACACTTTACAGTAGAAAGACCACACTCAGGCAGTGGTTATATACCTCTGCGAGTGTGATAATCTGTTGCTTGTATGATGGATTCTTTAATCACATGTTGGATGATATCAGACTTGCACTGTGGAGACTCTTCCTCCACAGAGCTTCTGAAAATCTGTCGGGACTGCAAAAGTGACTTGTGGTTGTGAGAAAGTCATGCTCGGGCTGTCACCTCATGCTTGCTGGTACTGCTGATTTGGACCCATATGTTGCGTGGCTAAAAGACTAAATGAAGGCTCTATAATACTCCAGAAGCTGATCACTCCTCATGGAACATAGGACTGGTACGCATGGATGGTGGGGGCGGAAACCCTTTGAAAGTTGTAAGGAAAGGACAGTACATAGAAACATATTTAGGGTTAACACCACCTATGGCAACACCATTAAAATGCACTCTGGTTTTCTACATACCATGCAGATCCATTTATTTACTTTGTTTGACTCTAAGAATGTGTAGGATCCTGCTGACTCCTTCTACGATCTTTGACTATACCACATATTCTGCTGCAGGATTTGGAGGCCTGACAAAGCCTATCTACTACAAGAAATCTCCTTGCTATTGCTCAGCTGCGAAATTCTGTTGCCCTGGGCCATTATGATCTTACATCAGAATTTTATATACGTTTTGTTTCTCTCATGATTCAAATTCTACCACCTGTTTTAATTGAATGCTTCAGACTGGTGAGTTCACTGAGTCTTTACTGAGGCTCTTGAAATAGTCCTCTTTAAGAGAAGGACTCTGCAGATTTAATGAGCTAGAGGTCGTTGTGCCTTCAGAACACTGACTATAAGACATTGATGAAGATCCTGACTGCCTGGCTGGCAGCTGCATCACCATTCTTATTTCCCAGTTTCAGACCTGTGCAATCCTGAGTAGGTGTATTGTAGATAATCTGCTTATAAGGGATGTTGTTGTGATGGGCTCAATGGGGATTGTGATTTGTGAGTGGTACCATCTCACTTTGGACCAGGAAAAGGTATTTGATTAGGTGTCCCATAATTATTTGTTTGTGTCCATTACTCATTATGGAATATCAACTTAGTTGTGTAATTGGATTCAATGTCTGTATGCTTCAGCAAGTATAATACCTCTTATTAATAGACATGAGAGTACTCAGATCCTTTTCAGATGAGAGTTTGACATGGCTTACCTATGAGTCCCTTATTGTACACATATTGCATCAATCAGATCCTAAGAACTGTCTTACAACATTTCTTTATACGGAGACTATCTACTCCAGACTCCCTGGCTGAGGTGAAAATCGCAGCTTATGCTGATGGCCTCACCCTCTTTGTCCAGGATGTTCCTCTGGGGAGTTGGCCCTTGAGGTATTTCATATCTTTCAGCTGATCTCAGGGGCATGTCTGAATCTGACAAAATACCACAGTACGTTTGTATGTCAATCTCACTCTCCTGTAACTAGAATTGCATAGATTGCTATTACCCTGGCCCATTGAGGATTCTGGAACTGGATTATGGCCCTGGGAATGTGGCTCAGCAGAACTGGGAAGACAAACTGACTGCTTGTGACTCAAAATCCAGATTTGGAAGAAATGGCAACAGACAAAGCTGAAAAAGGTTGCCATACTGAAAACATTTATTTTGCCACTGTTTACCCATCTGAGTATGGCCTTCCCAATCCCAAAGGCTTGGAATCTCGATTTTATAGCTTGTTAATCACTCAGCTTTCATATCTTTAGACCAGAGAGAGTATTGCTAAGATCAAAGGGATAAGGGGCGTGTGAGGAGGAGGACCATATAAAAGCATCTATCCTAAATAAATACTTCTGCTCAGTATTTACTGAAGAGAAGGTAGGGCAGGCCCACAGCTCAGCACCATGGACACACAGGGGAGGGAGGTGTGCACTAGTCCCTTCACAAAAGAAAGGGTTCTACAAGAGCTCACTAAGCTCAGGGTGGACAAGACAATGGGACCTGAGGACATACATCCCAGGGTACTAAAGGAGCTAAGGGTGTAACTAGCAGAGCCATAATCTGAACTATTTAGTGAGTCTCTGAGCACGGGAGAGGTCTCAGAAGACTGGAGAAGGCTCATGTGATCCCGCTTCACAAGAGTGGTAGCAGGAGGAGGCAGAGAACTACAGACCAGTTAGTCTTACCTCAGTAGTGGACAAGATTATGGAGGCACTCCTTAAGAAAAGGATAGTGCAACACCTGGAATCCATAGGAGCACAGGATCCAAGACAGCATGGGTTTACAAAGGAAGGTCCTGTGAAACTAATCTGATAGAGCTCTTTGGGTAATCAGAGTGATGGACTGGGGGAGCATTTAATGTCGCCTACTTTGACTTCAGCAAAGCTTTGATTCTGTTCAACATAGAAGCTTGATTAATAAGCTGAGTAGGCTCAGGGTGGGTCAGAAGTTGGTCAACTGGGTGGCAAAACTGGTTGATGGGCAGAAAACAGAGAGTAGTAGTAAACGGTACACAGTCAGAAGAGATGCAAGTCACAAGTGGGGTACTGTACCTCACGGATCAGTCCTGGGGCCAGTTCTCTTCAATATCTTCATCAGTGAAATTGCAGATGGACTGGAGGGTAAGGTTTGTCTGTTTGCAGATGACACCAAGATGTGCAACAGAGTAGATGATCCAGATGGGGTGGGCAGAATAAGAAGAGATCTGGATAAACTAGCAAAATAGTCATAAAAGTGCAACTGGGGTTTAATGCAATGGACTGCAAGATCATGCACATAGGGAAGAGAAACTCTGAAGCAACCTATAGGATGGAGGAGTTACTGGAAATCACTGATGACTTGAAATCATCCAAGCAGACCACTAAAGTAGTAGGTAGGGCTAGGGGATGTTGGGGTGTATTAGTAGGGGTATCACAAGTTGGAAGAGGTGGTAATAATCCCTCTTTACAAGACACTGGTTAGACCCCATCTGAGTACTGCGTGCAGTACTGAGCCACCCTTTACAAGGATAATAACCAAATTGAGACAGTTCAGATAAGGGCAACCAAAATGGTGCAGGACTGCATCAGAAAACATACGAGGACAGATTAACAAAGCTCAATATGTATACCCTAGAGCAAAGGAGGAGAGAGGTGATATGATCAAAACATTCAAACACCTTAAGGGCATTAACAAGGTGAAACAGTCTGACATGTTTCAGTATAAGAAAAATAGCAGGACAAGAGAACACAGCATGAGATTAGAGGGAGGCCAATTAAGAGATAATGTGAGGAAGTTCTTTTTCACAGAAAGGGTGGGAGACATTCTGGAGGCTGCGATGCTGCCCTATTTGCAGGCACCTCTGGTCTGAGAGAGGAGGTTGCCTGTCTCCAGGCTGACCTGACTAGGATTCAGTAACCTCCTCCCCACCCAGGAACCACCAGGGCCAATGCCACTACCTCAGAGGTTGCCAAGAAAGAGGAGATGCTGGACCAGAGTGGGCTCAGGGAGGGAAAGGGTGGTGGAACAGAGTTGCATCCTCCAGCTGTACCTGTCCACAATTCATTCGCTCTTCTGGTGGATAGTGGTTCCTCTATGGAGGCACCTGCAGTGGAGACCAAGGAGGATGCTGGGAACCTTCACAAAGGAGACCCACAGGAGGGTGGCATGGGACCCCACAGGGAAGGAAACAACTCTGGTGGGGACTCAATCATTAGGGGGGGTAGAAATGGTGGAGGAAGGGGAGGGATGGAGGTGCCTTCCTGGTGCCACAGCTTGAGGGACAGGAAGCGAATCCTCAGGATTGTGGGAGGAGCTGTACGAGGGAGGGAGCTGGATGTCATTGTCCACCTAGGGACAAATGACCTGACTAGAATGGGATCAGAGCAGTGCAAGAGGAGTTTGTAGAGCTGGGGGCCTCTAGACAAGTAGCGATCACGTGTAACCTTCTCGGAGGTGCTGCCTGTCTATGGCAAGGGTGATGCTAGGGCACCCTCACCAGAGAATTCAATAAGTGGTTAAAAAACAGGTGTGGAGCTCAGGTTTTGGCTTCATTGGGGACTGGGGACCCACCTGGAGGGATGTAGACCCATACTGGTGCAATGGTCTGCATCTGTCCTGGGAGGAACCAGGATCCTAGGTGAAAGGTTTAAATGCTTCATTGGCAAAGCATTTAAACTAGCCAAGGGAGGCACTGAAAAGGAGCAGAGAAACCCCAGCTTCCCCACAAAACATGGTAATTAGTGAGCTAAACACCAAGGTAGAGAAGTTATTAGGGAGCAGAACAGAGGTAAATGTGAACAAAGACAAAGGTAGTAAGGACAGGAATGGAGCTAAAAGGGGTAAGGCTATCAAAAGTGAAGGGTGATGAGTAACAATGCCCGTAGTCTGTGTAACAAGCTCCTGAACTAGTGGCCTTGATGGAAGAGGGTTGCCTGGATATTGTGGCAGTCACAGAAACATGGTACACAGAGAACCACGACTGGGATGTCAACATACCAGGATACACAATCTACAGGAGGGACAGGGAGGGTAAAAGAGGAGGAGGAGTAGTCTCTATGTAAAGGAAGAGATCAAAGCAACAAAACTAAAGAGTAAACAGGAGCAGATGAGGCACTCTGGGTCACCCTGGAGACAGGAAATGGCACCACAATCTGCATGGGGTTGTATACAGACCCCATCTCAGGTAGGGAATGGACAAGGAAATGATAGAACTTCCTTAGAATGGCAGAAAAAGGGGAGATATTGTTGATGGGGACCTGAATATGCCAGATGTTAACTGGAGCACCTTGCTGCAGGAACATCTAAAAGCAGGGTCATTCTTGATGCCCTACAGGAGGCATGCCTCAGACAGCTAGTATTGGAACCCACTCAGGAGGAGCAATCTTAGACCTGGTACTCTCAAATGGGGAAGGAGGAAAGAATCTCAGATTTAGAAGTAGGTAGCCATCTGGGAACAAGCGACCACCAAACAGTGTGGTTCATGATAAACACAGCCATACAATCAAGCCATACAAAAGCAATAGTATTGGACTTTAGGAGGGCTGACTTTGGGAAAATGAGAGAGTGCCTCAGAAAAGCACTAGCAAACAGGCAAGAAGGAGAGGTGGAGGAACAATGGGAAGTAATCAAAACAGCCATCACAGAGGCAACAAGCCTTTGTGTAAAGCAAATCAATAAAACACAACGAAGGAAAAAGACGCTATGGTTCTCAAAAGAGGTGGCAGGGAAGGTTAAGGAGAAAAGGATAGCATTCAGGAAATATAAGAAACATGGAAGGAGCAGGACAGAGAACTTTATCAGTTAAAGCAGAAAGAGGCTGGGAAGGCAGTCAGAATAGCAAAGGCCCAAACCAAGGAAAGGATAGCTAATTCTGTTGAGAAGGAGGTAAGACCTTTACAGGTACATTAGGGTGTGAAGAAAGACCAAAGGAGGGATACTGAGGCTTAATAAAGGGAGGGAATGTGGGTAGACGGTGACAGTGAAAAGCAGGGATACTGAACAAATATTTCTGCTCAGTATTCACAAAGGATGAGGAGGGAAGGTACCTAAACCAAACAAGAGAAACACTCTGAAGATGGGGTCAATACCAGTCCATTTACAGAAGAAAGGGTTCTGAAAGAACTAATAAAATTGAAGGTGGACAAAGCAATGGGGCCTGATGGGATTCACCAAGAATTCTAAAGAACTAAGGGTAGAACTAGTGACACAGCAGCTACTCTCTTTAACAAATCTGGGAGGATGGGGTGGTACCGAGGACTGGAGGAGGGCAGATGTGATTCCTCTTCACAAAAGTGGGAGCAGGACAGAGGCAGGAAACTACAGACCAGTTAGTTTGACCTCAGTGGTAGTGAAAATGATGGAATCACTTCTGAAGGAAAGAATTGTTGAGTACCTAGAGGCCAGTGGGGCACAGGACCCAAGGCAGCATGGATTCACGATGGGAAGGTCATGTCAGACAAATCTAATAGATTTCTTTGACTGGGTGACCAAAGTAGTAGACCAGGGAGGACTGTGGACATAGCCTACCTAGATTTTAGCAAGGCATTTGATACAGTCCCTCACAAAGATTAATACACAAGTTAGCCAGCCTTGGAGTGGGTCCCAAGGTGGTAGCCTGGATAAAAAATGGCTAGACAACAGGACACAAAGGGTAGTAGTAAATGGAGTATGCAGTGAAGAAAGGAGGGTTACTAGCGGTGCACGCAGGGTTCAGTACTGGGACCGATCCTTTTAATGTATTTATAAGTGACATTGCAGAGGAACTGGAAGGAAAAGTATGCCTCTTTGCAGGCGACACAAAGATCTGCAACAGGGTTGACACACAAGATGGAGTGGAAAGGATGAGAAGGGACTTGGCAAGGTTGGAGGAATGGTCAAATGTATGGCAGCTCAGATTCAATGCAAAGAAGTGCAAGGTAATGCACATGGGAAACAAAACCAGAGGAAGCGTGCACAATGGGGGTGAGATACTGACAACAGTAATAATGGAAAGGGACCTGGGGGCAATTATATCAGATGACCTAAAGGTGGGCAAGCAATGTGAGAAGGCAGTAAGGAAGGCTGGGGGATACTGGGGTGCATAGGAAGAGGCATCAATAGTAGAAAACAGGAAGTTGTTATCCCTCTGTACAGACAGTTAGTGAGACCCCATCTGGAGTACTGTGTGCAGTTCTGGAGACCTCATCTCAGAAAGACATAGACAGAATGGAGGCTGTCCAGAGGAGGGCAAACAAAATGGTGCAGAGTCTGCACCAGAAGGCATACTAAGAAAGACTAAAGGAGCTTAATATGTATACCCTTGAGGAAAGAAGGGAGAGGGAACATGATAGAAACTTTCAAGTACCTCAAGGAATCAACAAAGTCCAAGAGGGTAGCATCTTTCAGAAAGAGATGTGCAAGAACAAGGGGCACAATTTGAAGATAGAGTGGGGACGGCTCAGAGGTAGTGTGAGGAAGTATTTTCACAGAGAGGGTTGTGAATGCATGGAACAGCCTCCTGAGAGGTCGTGGAGTCCAAGAACAGTGGGGAATTCAAGAATGCATGGGACAGACATAAGGCAGTCCTAGTGGGGGGTAGGAGGAAGTAAGCTGTTGGTTAACTAGGATCTGCAGCTTATCTGTTAGAGTAGGAAAATGGGCAGACTAGGTGGGCCAAGCGGTCCTTATCTGCTGTCAAATTCTATGTTTCTATGGTGGATGCATGGAATGGCCTACCTCAGGAAGTGGTGGATATGAATACAGTGCAGGGCTTCAAACAGGCATGGGATAGGCATAAGGAAGCAATACAGATGAGTATGAATAGATAGGCCATTGACAGAGCAAAGTTCGATGGCACATTCATAAGGTAGAAAAGAAATGGGCAGACTGGATGAGCCTTGCAGTCCTTATTTACTGTCAACTTCTACGTTTCTGTGTTTCTATGTTTCTCTTAGGAGTCCAGAGATGAAGTCTCCGCTGCCCCCTCAGATGCTGGGTAATATTGAAAGTCAGTCTCTCCACCTCCATGTGATGTCACAGCACATGAGGCCACTATTAGTCCAATTAATTTTGTAACCTGACCAAGTATATTCAAGAGGGTGTCATTTTACTGTTGGCTGGAAATCTGCAAAGTTAGCAATATCAAAATGTAACAGTCCTTTTGATCAGAGCATTTCCTTTGATGTTTTCAGAACACACATCCTGCCAATAGTTCCCTTCTAGGTGTGAAAGCCAACAGGAATCAGCAAAATGTACCCTTTCCTTCAAGAGTTATAAAATGCATACCTTGTCCCCAGCAGATCAAAGTAGGAATATTTTATGATGTGTTCAAACCTGGCATTTTGGAAGGAAGCACTATGTCTCAACAAAGAAGGAAACTAGCCATCTGGTTTCTGCAATTACTGTGTTAGGATCAGAAGGTCAGGCCCCTACAACCGCTTAAGGTTGCTGTCCCCTAGCAAACATTCACATAACATCATATTTATATCACAGATATTATACAACATAATGATAAGTAGATGGCAGAGTCACACTCCTCCCTTCCTAGACTCAATCTGGGGCTCTATTCCTGCAATTGGATGAGTTCCCCAAAGTCAGTTAATAGCTCAAATTGACATGAAAGCCCATCTGCATTTTTGTTTGCTTCCCTGTCATGTGTGAGACAGCCTACCATTTTTTCACCCTTTGTGCCAGCAAAACCAGGGGGTTGTGATCTGTTTGTATCTCAAAATCATGCCTGTATAGGTATGGCTCTAACTTCTTTAGTGCCCACACCATGGCAGACACTATTGTTCTACTGTAGAGTAAGCCTGCTCCATGAGAAGTAACTTCTTAGTGAGGTACATTATGGGGTGATATTTCCCTTGGTTGGATGTTTTGCTAAGCACTGCCCAATACCTGCATCTGAGGCATCTGTCTGAACCACAAAGGGTTTATTGTAGTCTGTACTGGCTAATACAGGAGCACTGTGCAGTGCCTCCTTTACCATGTAAAGGCTTGTTCACAGGCTGGTTCCCAAATATATTTCTTAGGCATCATTTTATTTAACAGGCCAGATAGTGGGGTGGCCAGAGCACTATAGTTTGGTACAAATTTCCTATAGTACCCTGCTGTCCATAGAAAACTCTCAACCTGCTTCTGTGTTTCAGGTCTGGGCCATACCTTGATTGCCTCTCTTTTGCTTAATTAGGATGAAGATGTCCCTGGCCTACTACATGCCTGAGGTATGCCACCTCAGCCATGGCCACTTGGCACTTCTCAGCTTTACAGTGAGTCCGGTCCCTCTGTATCCTGCCCAGCACTTCCTTCACTCATGTTCCTAAACCACCTCGATGTTTGGCTCCTGCTTCTGTTGTTCTTGCTCATAATTCCAAACTGTTATTTGTTGTTTCCTGTGTATCACCTTATGGCGGAGCATGTTGCTTCTGTATGTAACCTCTATTGTATTACCAACTGTTGGAGCATGTGGCTCCTGTATGTAACTCCAACTGTTGGAGCATGTGGCTCCTGTATGTAATTGTGTTTCTATGGATACCTTGTAACTCTCCTGGGTCGCTCCTGAAAATAGGCACGGTGCTGTCTAGTGTGCTTACCTGGTTAACAAAAGCAAAAATAAAACAGGTGTTCCTCCCAGCTGGCACTAAAGATGGCAATGTTGTCCAGGTGCACCACATGCACTCCTCAGCACCATTCAACACTTGGTTCACCAGCCTTTGGATGGCGGCAGGGGCATTCTTCATTCGAAAGGCATTACCTTAAACTCAAATAACCCTATTGGAGTGATGAAGGCCAACCTCTCCTAGCTCTGGCAGTTAACTCTACCTGCCAATACCCTTTATTCAGGTCAGTAAAGGTGAGGTATGTCTCCCTCCCAACTTCTCCAGAAGTTTGTCCTTCCATGGCATTGGGTGGTGTCTAACTTCATGACTGCATTGAGTCCACTATAGTCCACACAAAAACAAGCAGAGCTATCTGGCTTGGGAACAAGGACAATGGGTGAGGCCCAGAGGCTGTGGGATTCCTGGATTACACCTAAATCCAGCATTTCCTCCACCTCTCATCTAATGTCCTTTTGGACAGCCTCTGATACCCGATATGCCATTAGCCATATGGAGCTTGCGTTCCTGTCTCCACATCTTGCATCGCTACAGTGGGTCATTCCAGGCTTGGCACTAAACAATGTGGCAAAGTCTGCTAAAACCTCCTTACTTTCTGGATCTGTTCCAGGGTCAACTGGGGTGACATTTTAATTGCCTCCACAGAAGATTCCCACTTGCTTTATTCCAGCAAGTCCAAAGGGGTCTTCTTCATTCCATCCTCCCAGGACTACATTGCAAACATCATGTTAGCCCTATTAGCATATGGTTTCATCATGTTGACATGATACATTCTTTGTGTAGGTCACCTGTCAGGTAGTTCTATAATGTAGTTTTATGTCATTCACCTGTCTGACTACCTAGTATGGTCCTGCCCACTCAGCCTGCAGCTTGTCTTTCCTGACTGGGATTAGGACCATGACCTCTTGACCCACAGTGTACAAGTGAAATCTGGCTCTGCCGTCATACCATATCTTTTGTTTATGTTGGGCAGCTGCCAGGTTTGCTCTGGGCTGTTACCAGAATCTCCTTCAGCTTTCCCTAAACGTAAGGACATAATCCACTATGGGAGTTCCCTGGGTGGCATGCTTGCCTTCCCAGTCCTCCCTGGATCAAGTCTAGGGGCCCATGTACCCTTTGTCCATATAAGAGCTTGAAGGATGAAAAACCTGTAGAGTCTTGGGGCAACTCCTGTGTCCGAACAACAGGTGGGGAAGGTATTTCTCCCAGTCCCTCCCATGTCGTTCAGCAAATGCTTGGAGTATCAATTTAATGGTACCATTGAATCTTTCCACAAGCTCATTGGCTTGTGGGTGATAAGTGTCATGCATCTGTGCACCACCCACTTCTCCCACAAACATTTCATCAGGTCTGACATGAAGGAACCCCTTGATTAGTGATAACCTCCTGCAAAACCCAACATGGGAGAAAATCCCTATCAAGGCATCTGCCACTTTGTCTGTCCTCAGGGAGGATAGGGTGACTACCTCTAGGTAAAGGGTGGCATAATCCACCAGGATTAAAATAAACCTATTCCCAGAGGGAGCTGGGGGTATTCAAAGGCCTCACAATATCCATTCCTACCCTCTGGAATGGCTCCTCCACTATGGGCAAGGGAATTAGTGCAGCTTGGGTTTTCTTACCTGCCTTCCCATTTCTTGGCATTGGTGACAAGACCTGCAATATTCCTCACCTGCTGGGTGAAGTTGGGCTAATAGAAATTCTGGGTCAATTGCTGCATACTGCGTGCAATTCCCTGATGAACAGACATGGGAATATCATGTGAAATTTTGAGCAACCACTCATAGTACCCTGGGGAATGACAAGCTGCCTGCCTATCATCACTTGCTCAGTATTTACATCCTGTGTATACATCAGTCCATTGTCCCAATAAACATGTTTCCGTTACCTCCTGTGCTCTTTCAGAGTCTGCCCAGGGCTTTAGCTTCTAAACTAGGGTCACTTTTTGAGCAGCTGCAAATCCTTACACATTCCCAAGGCATGGGACAGATCCCTCCAGTTTCTGAACTAGGGTCACTAGCTCTAGGGTCAGGGCATTCAGGGTCACTCCCATCTCTAACCTTCTGACAATGGGCTATCCCTCCCTCCTGAGAGTAACCCTCTGTAGCTGTTCTGTTAAATGCTACCTGGGGAATTTCTAGTCCCTTTTCATCATTCTCCATATCAGGAGACACAGGCTGGGGAACCAGTCTCCCTGTGATTTCCACAGGGGCTTCTATGGGGTCCAGGGAACTACAATTGACCTTTGCTGCTTGGCTGTGGGTAACTGACACACCAGTCCCTGTTTGGGATTGTTGCCAATAATTACATTGACAGCAAGGTTCTCTGCACAACAACCTTTTGCACAATCCCCTGACTCACCCCAGTCTAGGGGACACTAGCAGAGTGGCAACATTTCTCCTTCCCAGTGAATCCCCATAGACAGTCACAAATTGATTGGGATAAGCTGTCAGGCTCTACCAAATCCCTTTACCAAAGTCAGAATGCCCCATGCCCCTTAATCCCTGTGTCTGTACCCCATTCACAGTGACTGGGTGTATGTGTTCCCTCATGTTTCCTGGCATGCTTTCAGGGACACACAAGCAACCCACTTCTTTAGTAACACCACTTTGTGCACTCTTTGCCTTTTTGGAAACTGCCTGGCAAGATGTCCAGGTTCTCAGCAGACCCAACATTCATTTCTTGTAACAGGAAAATCTTTTCTTTGTAACCTGGGGCTACCTGGTTTTGGTGGAGCAAGGAGAGTTTTAGCTGCCCTGAAGGTGAGCTTTTCCCTTTCTGCGCTGCCATGCCTGACCCATTCTCTCTCAGAGCAGGTCTGCTCCTGGCATGGCAATCCAAGAGTTCAGCAGCCTCTTGCACTGTTTTGGAGCTCGGCCATCCAGCCAGGTTTTCAGCTCTGCTGGGCATGTTCAGAAAAACAGCTCTAAGAGTACAACATTTTCAACTTTCTACAGAGTCTGCTTTAGTCCCTTCCCACCAATGTTTTAAAACTGAAGTTGTTTAGTGACTAGCGCCTCGTAGCTCAAGTCTGGGCTTCTCCTGAACTTTCATAATTTAACGCTGTATGCCTCTGCTGTTAAATCATATTTTTTTTAGCAGGGCAGCTTTTAGTTTACTATTATCATTACTGTTCTTATTGTCCATTTGACCCAATGCTTCCTGAGCTTTCCGATAAGTAGCAGGGATAGCTGGAAGCTCCAGAACTCTCTTGGAATATTTGCCTGAATACATATTTTTTCAAAGGAATTTAGAAAGGCATACATATCTTCCCACTCTTTAAATTCAGCTATCAATTTAGAATTTAATTTGTAACCTCAGTCCTGTAGTTCCAGTTAAACCCAGGCCCACTTAACTGCTTTGGCACTGGTCTTGGGAGTTGTAGCTTCTCCAGTTCAGATTTCCATTGGCGCTCTCTCTCTCTCGCTTAGCCTCTCACTGTTCTCACTCAGCCTCTCGCTGCTCTTGCTTCCTTCTCTCTCTCTCTCCATCTCCAGCTTCCTCTGTTCAAACTTCCTTCGGTGCTGGACTTCAACCTTTCTGTTCACACTCCAGCCTGTCTCCTTCGCAACTCCATCTGTAGCCTGATCCTTCTGGCTCCAGAATGTTGGTGACCTCCCTGCTGCTGTGGCTCTTGGCTTGCACTCGCCCCTGCTGTTCTCCTCCTGGGTCTGGACACTGCATTGGACCCTGGCCCTCCACACTCAAGGGTTGGTCCTTTCCAGTCACAGACTGTGACTTGAGGTCTTGGGCATCGGCTGCCACAAGAGCCTCCATGAGATGCTGCTTTTTGGCTTGACCTCGTGCTGGACTCCTCTCTTGGCACAACTGCCTCAGGTAGTCTGCAGTGTACTCACTGTATTTGGAAGCCATCTTCTTCCCTATCTACCGCTATGCTAACTTGCACCAGAAAAAAATAAAACAGGTAGGGAACTTAGACTGTAAGCACAATGATATGGTTCTTTCTTTTAACCACTGCCTAATTTTGCATGTGAGCTGTTACAGTATCAATCTGACACATTGGACTGTTAATGCTTTAAATTGCACCTCTGCCAATCAGATCTATCACAAATGCACCTGCAGATCAGGCCCTCTGCTCCCACAGTGCCAAACCTTGAAGTGCAATTTAGAACAAGAGACAAAAAGGGTAACCCTCTTGTCTGTTTTGGGTCCAAATCACCTACTATCCTCAAGTCCTGGGGTCAAATATGAACCTCTTTGCTAGCACACCCAGTTATCAGGCTCAGATATGTACCCTTTTGGGGAATGCAGTACAACACTTCACCCAGTGGGTACCCAGGCAGGTTCACAAGTCTTCCCTTATGACTCAGTTTGAGACCTAGGTATATTCTTACCTTAGCAAGATAAGTAACACTTTTGTTTTAAACCCTTAACAGTTGTCAGAATTATTAACATTTTTCCAGCATTCACATGCAAAAGAAACTGAGACGGTACAGACAGCATTTCAAGGAAATGAGGCCAGATATTCAAAACTTTCAACCGGCAAAACCATTTGTGCAGGTTTAGCGCGGATTAAAGGGGTCTGCTATATTCAAAAGGCCAAATAGCAGGGGCAAACTGCATTATCACCTGGCAAAACTATAATGTATGCAAGGCAAACTGACATGAATACAGGTGCAATGATTTCAGCAACTAGCGCCACGCCAAGTGGTTTTACGTGAATCTCTAGCATGACACTTAGTGCAGTGTAAATTACTGTCCAGGAAAAGCTTGTCTTAACCCTGTGCAATCAGCTTGACGTGACACTTTGGCTTTGTGCGGTGTTTGCGCAGGTTTAGCGCGAGGTTTTGTGTGACCTAACAAATAAATATGACACATAGATAAAGCCAAACATAGAGGAAGCATGCATGCTAACCGATGGCATCACAATGATGCCATCATCTGCCACCAGTCCCAGCCATGCCAGGCAGTAAGTGGTGACCCTGCAGCCAGTGGACAGCATGGCAGTGTGGTCATACAGCACACACAGCGGACCACACATCTGTGGACATGAACATATGCCAGCACACACACATGCAGCACTGTGGGCATGGAGGATGTTGAGGGAATGTGTGTATGGGTGGAGAGGCTGTGCCACAGATCAGATGTGGCCACAAGGCTGGGACACATCAAGCAGTGCACATGGGCCAGTATTGGGAATACCCCAACACTAGTGTTTCTTTCGGATAATATATGCCCCCGCCACATACCGCACAGCTGTACAACTGCCACAGCACACAAAGCCAGAAATGTACATGTCATTGTGAGTATCCCATGCCACAGGTGCAGCATCTGTGGGTCACACAACAGTGTAACAGTAATGTCCACTGTCAGTAAACACCTGCAGGTTGGGCCTGTCACTATGTACAGTGCAGTCATCATCGCACCCTCACACACCATAGGCAGTGCTGTGTCCCTCACACTACTGCCACCCTTGCTTCTGTAGTGTCTGTTGTGCACTGTAACATGCCCTACAGTGTGGCAGTTGCATGCAGCACCACCACCACCTGTATCTATGCTGTCTTGTCCCTAGGGTACAATATGCTATGCTATGCTGTACTGTTTACATGTAGCCTGTAGCTATCATCGTGCACTGCCAGACTGACCTACAGGTGGAGCTGCAGTTGGACCTGGTGAGCCCTGTACTTCCAGACTGACCTACAGGTGGCTCTGTGGGACCCTGCAGTAATGCTGGGCAAACTGCATGCAAATCAGAGTATAATGAGATACTAATCTGGTTGTTTGCCCAGAGACTACTAAGTAGGCTCATTTGCATGGCACTTTTGAATATGGCACATTTTAGCTCCGCAAGCGTGTTTGCACCAGGCTAACTGCTTAGCTCTGCGCTAATGTGTTAACACGGCGCTAACGGCAGGGGAATAATATAGAGTTTTGATCACTGTTCTTTCACATCTGCTGCTTCCTTCAGCTGTACTGAGTCCATGCATTTGCTGGCACACACATTGGCCATGTAGTTCATCTGAACCTGCCTCACATTGCTGTGCACTGTGTTGTTGTTGTGGGTTGCACTTCCTGGTTGCTTTATTCAGTGCTGTCTTATTCCCGGCTATTTTGCCCTGCACTCCCAGACCAGTTTGCCCGGCTTCCATGGACTGCAATATTCAGCAGGATAAGCACCGGCTATCTCCATTTCAATATAGCTTGCTCTGTGCTCCGGCTAAGTTTGCCCGCCGGCAGTCTAAATTAGCCCATGGGCAAAGTTTTGAATATCTAGCCCATGGTGTTTACTAAAAATTGAAAATAGATAAAATAAGAACACAGAACATATAACATAAATACTTACAGTCAAAATAAAGGGAATTTCAGAAACAAATACGCCTGTAACTGAATTTCTAGTCTTAATCTAGTTTTTTAGTTGGTATTACCTAATTGTACAGAAGTGCCTTTTCTTTCAGGTCACAGTGTGTGTGTGTGTGTGTGTGTGTGTGTGTGTTCTCTTGGAGTCCAAAGATAAAGTCTTCATTGCCCCTTCAGATGCTGGGTAATATTGAGATTCAGTCTCTCCACCTCCTTGCGATGTCATAGCACGTGAGGTCACTGTTAGTCCAATTAATTTTGTAACCTGACCAAGTATATTCAAGAGGGTGTCATTTTACTATTGACTTGAAATCTACAACATTAGCAATATCCAGTATATGACAGTCCTATTGATCAAAGCATTCCTTTGATGTTTTCAGAACACACATCCTGCCAACAGTTCTCTTCTAGGTGTGAAAGCCAGCAGGAATCAGCCAAATGTCCCCTTTCCTTCAAGGGTTATAAAATGCATACCTTGTCCCCAGCAGAACAAAGCAGGAATGTTTTACGATGTGTTAAAACCTGGCATTTTGGAAGGAAGCACTATGTCTCAACAAAGAAGGAAACTAGCCATCTGGTTTCTGTAATTACTGTGTTAGGGATCAGAAGGTCAGGCCCCTACAACTGCTAGCTGCTATCCCTAAGCAAACACTCACATAACATCATATTTATATCACAAATTTTATACAACATAAAGATATGTAGATGGCAGAGTGTCACACCAATTACCTGTCTTTCATGATGTTTATTGTTCTTACTTGCCTGAACCTGTGTTTTTCCTTCCCGTTAGTTGTTTTTTTAATGAAAACTTCCCTATTCTTTTGTTTGAAACAAAATAGAGACAACAAGGATAGTTAGGTACTCTAGAACAACAAGATAATACATACCAAAAATTCTGAGCACACTAAAACCCTCTAAAGAGGCATGAAGCCATTGGAAAAATTAATCCATTATTTGTTGAAGAACAAATGTGCAAGCAACCAGTCCTGCTGATGCATTTCAGACAAAGCGTGTCCTTTTGATAAAGGACACGTTTGTCTAACATCAGGCAGAACTCTTCTTACACATTCTTCAATAAATTATATTAATTTTGGCAATGACTTGGTATCCCTTTTGAGGTTATTAGTGTTCTGAATTTTTGCATGCCCTATTCTTTGTGGAGGAGTGCCTTGTGTTTTTTATTTTCACCTGGACACCCACCAGGATGGGTAGAAGAGACATCAGTTTAATATCTCATCCAAAGGACAGCACACCATAACAGTACAGCACCCCCAAAAAACTGCACGGGTGCCAGCATTTAGGGTTCGAGTTAAATCCTGGTGTGGGACCATGACCTTCTGGGCCAGAAGCGGATGTGTTACCAACTGAGTCATGCTTACACCTCGGATAGACATTGGTGCTTCAGTTGTCATGAAGAAAATATGCTTTTGAGTGCCAATAAGAAGAAGGAAGTTGCCATGGAGGGTAAACTTACTGAAAGACACATTAAAGAAGAGAGTAAATATTCCTTGATCTGCATGGTGCTGGATTTACTATTAGCAAATAAAGCAGTCATATAAAGTCATATAAACAACTTTATATTAATAAACAAAGGGATATGTCGTATAGTTATTTTTGTCTTCAATTACAAGAAGTATACATATGGTCTCAGTGAGTAATATGTCTCTGTTAAAACTTATGAAGAGTATCATAGATAGTACTTCAATATTACTACAATAGCACACTATGATCCATTTTCTGAAAACTGGAGTTGCCTATGAATCAAGGGATGGAGCAATCCAATCACCTATTGTTCCCTCTACTGTGGTTCCCTTATCATTTTCATTATTTTTGTGTTCTGCTTTTACTTCATTTTCTTAAATGTCCAGCAGGGTGGGTGAGCAATAATTGAGGTAAGGTTTTATCAAGCAGAGGACTTTCAATAAACAGACCCTGCTGTGAAAATATTTGATCCTGGGTATTCCTCCTTGTATAGTGGGATATCCTCTTTGCAATTCAATGTTGCTTGAAGTTTTTTTCCTTAATCTAAGTATAAGGTGCACTCTCTAACCACATATGGGATCTTTGTTTGCCTTTACAATTCTTTTCATAAAACAGACTTTGGTTTACAAACCTAGCCATCACAAAGCTACTTGTATACTGCCCCATGTTTTTAAACATATGGCAGAATAATTATTAATGTGCAGAACATTAATGAATAAAGTTGGGACAGAGTAAGAAACATAATAAACCAATTAAATAAAAAGTAGAAACAATAATTATCTAACCTTACAGTATTTTAGTTGGTGAGTGTTCCTCAGTGAATTCATCAGTTTTCTGATCCACAGTAGCTCACCATGAGTCACTCAGGAACACTCACCCTTGCTACAGTAAACATTTGCAGTCTCCTGCCAAAACTGGCAACTTATAGATTGGGAGGACAAATCCTGCTTCTGATACTGCTATTATGCTTACATGGGGTATCTACTTCTGTTCCAATCAACAACCACTATGGAGAGAATACCTCACAACACAATGACTTTACTTTCTCCAACCAAATTGCGAAACACAACATGTGCATGCCTACACCACCCTTATCCTTCTACAGGGTTGTTCTTACAACTCATTTCGTATGCTCAGAAAATACAAAATGACACAACTGGTTCATCTCCCATTCCACATTATTAAACTGTGGTTTCTCCTACTCCTCATCATCCTATTGTCAGGGGACATAGAACTTAACCCTGGCCCCTCTGTCACCACTCTCCCACTGACCTATTGGCTGTCTCAGGAAAAGGGCTTCTCATTGCCCATATGAATATTAGGAGCATTACCAGGCACTTTGCTGATCGCGAGGCATGGACAAAGTGTACAGTCCTGACCTACTGTGCCTATCTGAAACATTGCTCAAGCCTCACATTCTGAACTCCTTATGTTTCTTGCCCAATTATTCCTTGATACGGAGAGATAGGCCTCCCCAAAACATGGAGGGGGGTCGCTATCCGCTATAAAAACATCTTGATGTTACGGTCTGACCACCCACTGGCTCACCCTCAGTCTGTGAGTCCCTACACACAATCATTGCATTTGGTGCAAAAATCTCCACATTATCTGCGCCTACAACTCACCCACTGGAGGTATCACAGGTCTTCAGGATTCACTTAATCAAACCATCAAAACGCCAAGCAAAATGAGGTCACAATCTTAGGTGACTTTAACCTAAACTGGCTGGGACCAACTCACAGCATACTGCTGACACTAACGAGAGCTATAACCTGCACCAGATCTTAACTGAACCCACTAGAACCACCCCTTCTCTAACTACCTCCACCCTCATAGACTGGGTACTGGTGAGATTGCCTTGACCATGTGCAAATTGCAGGCATCTTGGCAGGTGCTATCACAGACCACTCCCCCACTTTCTGTGTATGGAGCCCAGAGACTGCTCCCCACCCCTCTACGCTACATCACAATTACTAACTTCACCAAACTGGACGTGGATGCTTTCCTCTATGATGTATCCTGTATCAACTGGTCTGACATCTGTCACTCCCATGATGTTCAAATAGCCCTTGATATCTTCTTTGATAATTTCACAGTACTTCAGGATAAACATATCCCATAGGCCACCAGAAGGGTCAGGGTAAACAAACACAAGGACCTGCTGGCTAACCTCACACACAGGACAAACTCTGGAAGAAGTATAAAGTGTCCAGACTTCCAGAGGATTACAATACCTAAGGGCCTCTCAGAGTGTCTGTAAAAACAAATCAGAAGAACAAAGAGCATCTACTGCAAGGAACTGCTCACAAATTCTGCTGGCGACCCTAGAAAATTCTAGACACACATCAAGACCTTTCTTGGGGCTACCCAGTCATTGACTCAGGGATATGATCTTAAATGGTGTACATTGCAATGACTCGATCACTATAGCAAAAGCCTTTAACAGATTATTCACGGACTTGTCTCAGTACACCTCGTCCTTCGCTTCACCTTCCACAGCATCTCAGCCTTACTGTATACCCCAGAAATCTGCATCTGGTGCTGACCACTGCCAACTAACTACTACTCCCCTTTCCACTTTAAAGCTATATCTAGATCTGAGGTCCAAAGGCTATTGCAAAACATATCTGACAACACTAGCCCCAGCTCAGATTCACTGGAGCCATGACTCCTGAAGCTAGCGGCACCATTGATTGCCTCGCCACTGGCCAAGATTTTCACTCTGTCTGTCTCTCTTGGCATTGCCCCAGCTCTCTGGAAGATTGCCCGAGTTATGCCTATCCAAAGGATATCAACAACTACAGGCCCATAGCCATCCTCTCTGTGATAAGCAAGCTACTGGAGAAGCTTGTTGCAACCCAAACCATTGACTATCTCACAAAGAACAACCTTCTCTCAGACACTCAGCATGGTTTCAGAAAAGGGCACAGTACCTCAACTGCTCTTCTCAATTCTCCACCGATGTACTGTACAACATGGACAAAGGCCTACTCACTGGAGCAGTATCTATCGATCTTACCAAAGCTCTCAATCTTGTTGATCAACCCTGCTTCTCTCAACCCTGCATAGACTTAACTTCTCATCCTCTGTAGTTGACTGGTTTAACAACTACCTATCAAACAGATTACAACTTGTTAAATTCAACTCTGCTGTCTCAGATGTGACCAGCGCTGACATCGAGTACCCATGGCTCCATCCTGGGACCCTTCTTTTCTCACTATACATCAACACCATAGATTATGCCATACTTTCCTGCTCAGCTGTCTTATATGCTGATGATCTTGTCCTCTATTCCAGCCCTGACAAAGTTAACATCATTAACAAAACCTCTCCTCGGATTTCAGGAATGTGTAAACATGGCCAAATGCTAATAAGCTCATCGTCAACACAAAAAGACCCAAGCCATGCTATTTGGCACTGCCCCAAACTCAGGGCCTGTAAGGAACCCCTCCTAGTCCATGACTCAGGGGGTCTCTCATTGACTGTGTCACATCCTTCAAATATCTGGGAGTCCTCCTTGATAAATCCCTTGATTTCAGTCTGCACATCCCATCAACCTATAAAGCAACAAATGCCAAACTTGGAATCGCCTATAAGACTTGTCACCTGCTAACACCATCTGCCAAACTGACAATTGCCAAGGGTATTCTGCTTCCAGTGCTGACATATGGTGTCTCCACTTTGCTAATGCCCATAAGACTGCTCTCCATAAATGGGATACCGTGTATAACAACATATGTTGGTATGCCTCCTCTTCCCATCGCCTCAAGCACCACTGCACACTGTATGTGAGCTAGGGCTGGCCTCCCCAACTGCCTATGACTATACTCCCTAGGGACCCTCACAGACTCTGTAATCCATAACCAAACCCCTCCTCCCTTGCAGCTCTACTTGTACCACAGACACCTGCCCACAGACTATGTTCGGCAAACAAATTTCTACCACCATACCCAGGTGTCTTACTTCAAAAAGGTCTGGAGCATTTCACTGCACCACTCCCAGCCACCTGGAACTCCCTCCCTCCTGCCCTGAGGCAGGCTAACTCCCACCAATCTTCAAAAAGAACTATATCTCCACCTATCCGGGACCACTGCACATGCTTTGATCCACGTAATGCCTCACAGCTAACCACCCCATTTCGCCCAAGACACTGCTGCACTTCTAAACAAGTTTTGCTATAAAATGTCTTTATAGCTGCCACTTAGCCAGTTTCAGTTATTTGCATGTACTAATGTCACTTTTGTCATCTCTGCATAACTATATATATTATCTCGCGTACTGTCTGGCTTGATCTGTATTCTAACCTACCTGTACTATATACTATGTACCTGTACTATATACTATGTATTGTATAATCTCATCTCATTTTATGTATATGTATTCTCCTGGGTCATGCCTGAAAATAGTCAACTTTGGCTAGTGCACATAACCCGTTAACAAAAACTAAATACATAAATAAATAAATTGTAAACTAGTATGCAGCATCACCATTAAATCTGAAGACCCAGCATGCTCAAATAAACTCTCACATACTCAGTAAAAGGTATCTAGAAAATAGATTCTTGATGTACTACAATTCTACACAGAAAAAACATCACGATCACAGTTGTGGAGGTATTGTAAGAAAGTTATGCAAAAAAAATAACGCTTAGATAATATACAGTACAAATCAGCACAGATGAATATTGTCCACCTGTTTAAGCATTTGGGAGAGAGAGACACTGGCCCAGATATTCAAAACTTTGTCCTGGGGCTGAATTAGCATTGCCCAGTGGGCAAACTTTGCCAGGAGCAAAAACATGACTATATTCAAAAGGAAATAGCCCAGTGCAAAACCAGCTGAATACAGCATGCTAAGGAAGCCGGGCAAACAGGCCCAGGAGTGCAGGGCAAAATTGCTCAGGATTAAGAAAGCACTGAATAAAGCAATCAGACAGAGGCAGTGCAAACACCCACATAAACAAAGTGTTAGAGGTGTAAATAGCTGTCCAGGAACACAGGAAGCAAATTAGCCCTGCCAGACACAACTGCAGTACTAGTGAATGACATGGAATAACCTGGACCCACAAGTGAAACCAGAATACCACAGAACACTGTCAAACTCGAGTCCCCCAAAAAGACACAGGACACAGGAATGTCAAGCATAACAAAGTATAATTCAAAAAGGAACAGGTAAGGCACAAAGGAAACAGGAACAAATGTACAGAAAAACAAAGCAAAACACAGCAGAACACAGTATGCAAAATGGGGTACAAGACAAACATAATGAAAGGGAAAGGCGAAGGCTTAACAAAGGGACTGAAAACAATGGGAAAACAACAGTAACAGTGCAAAAAGGCAATTGTGTATAATAGTTACAGTGAAATGGGAAAGAATGTGGAAGGAGAGAGATGTGGACATAGAAAGCAATGGAGGAAAACAGGATGTCAGACATAGGGCTAGGGACAGTGGGCCTGGGACAGGAATCAAGATAACAAGAATAGGAAGTAAGAGTTAGGTGCAGGAAGGTGCTGGCAGATGTTAGTCCAGGATGGCTGCAACCTGTCTTGTTTCAGCAATTAACACAGCCTGCTGTTCTATAAGCATGCACTGTTGCCTCACCACCTTCCTCAACAGTTCATCCCTGCCTTCAGCCTCTTCTGGATGGGTCACCCACAGTGACTCCGGCGTGGACCTACAGGAGAATGGGGACCATATCAGGACATGACGATGACACAAAGGCACCATGTACCACCCACATGGTGGACAGCTTGCCCCAACAACCATGCCCACGTGCCAGTACAGAACAAACCACAATGCACACTAAAATGTGCCTGCAGGGCAAGACAGTATGTAGCAGGCAGCATGCAACACCCAATGTACATGGACATGCATAGATGTATGATGAGAAACCTAACACAGTGTAATCCAGCCAGCACAGTGGCATGCAGACTGTAGCAGTGCAAACAGACAGCCACCCCTGAGATGTGAACTACAAGTGGACACTGAATGACATGCACATGGGATGACACATGTTGGGACATGCTGCCCACAGTCACACAGCTATGATGCACAACACAGATGACACCCACTGGAGAATGTGCCACAGCCACAACCAAGTGTGTAACCAGCATGCCTGTCCTGCCCCCCAACAGTGACCCATCCTCACTGCTGCCCCCCACTAGAACTGTAGAGACTCAGCTGAACTGCCACCCACAATGCCATAACATAGCAGCTGTACAAATGATGTCAGGAAGACCTGAACAGGTGGGTGACTGACATAACTGCAGAACAGTGGCAAGTGACACAGATAGAGACTCAACATGGACCCCAGAGACCTAATGACCACAGAGGGACAATGACACTGGCAACAGTACAGTAGGGACTGCAGTACAGGTAACCAAGCAGTACACAACCAGGGAAAGTGCCAATGCCCACCCACACCCATTTCCACAACAGAAGGATGAGGAGTCCACACTGGTGAAGAGCATGGCATGGGCTGTGCCCAAACCAAAGCAGCAGCACCTTGAAGGCACACATGCAAGAAGACACACACATGTGAAACAGGTACACAGGCCATGGTCCACCAGTGGCAGGGCAGTGGTAGGCCATGATATGCACAGGACAGTGTCACCTGGTGGCCAAGGCATGGTGAGGCACATCCTCCACTTGTGAGCAGCATTGCCACAGGGTCTGACACCCAGCACACCATGCTACCACAGAACAACCCCGCAGCACACCTACATAACCTATGCACAAACACCATGCACTGCAGGGACTGTGGGACAGCACCCTGTAGGGGACAATGGCCCCACAGCACAGCTGGAGCCAACAGGCAGGGGTGTAGCCAGGGAGATCACATCTGCACACCATGTGGACACACTGCTACCTCTCTCCCATCATTAGGATGAGCTACCCCACCCGGAGTGTAGCCAGACAATATATAAATGTACATCAGGACTGTGTTTGTTGCCACGGTGGCATAATAAATACAACTTATGAAACTCATGACAATGGGCACTGCCCTGCATTGTTAATACAAAGCCATGCATTGCTCCCCAAGACACCCACATACCAGCCCACAACCTGTACAGTTGTATTGTCCATGGGTTACAAAGACAGTCATAGTGACCAGTCCTCCTAGCGAGACCCCAATGAATGAAATCACAGAAAGGTACAACGTTGTCTTTGTTAGGCTTTATGGAAAAGGAAGCAGTTCAGAGCCTATTTGCTACCTCCCAAGAATAAAATAGCACACCATGGAGTGCCTGCAGAATGCCTACCTACTCCCATGCCGCAACAGGCACACTTGACATGCACAGCCACACAGGCCGTGTGGCACCATAAGCCCAGAGGCCCCCAACAGTCCCAGTGCATGTATGCCACAGAGGTCAGACAAGGGCACACAATAACATACCAGTGTCCACATTACAATGGCAATACACTGGTAGGGAGATACAGGCACCACATGACATTGTGGCCCCTGTTCACCGTAGCATGAATAGCCCTGGCAGGCATTAACAACATGTCCTGCATAGACACTGACATGCTATACATGGTAATGTGAATGAGATGTGTCATGAGAAGTGCAGAACAGTGTTACCATGGCAGAAAGGACAACAGCAGTAGCAGAAACAGCCAGCACAGCAGGCTGACCCCAGTAATCCCCAGCTCCAGGCATAATGACTGGCCGATGGCTATGCACAGATCTGCTGCATCCTGCCACAATGGTGGACATAACAGCAGCATGTTGCACATGACAGTACAAGACAGATAGCAGTGCACATGGCAGTAATGGCAACAGTAGACCAGACATAGAGCCAGCCATGTCACAGGCCATGCAGCAGAAGGCAAGGCACTGAGGCATGGAAGAAAACACAAATGCATGCAGCCAGCTAGCAGGCCCCACTGATGTAACGGTCTTGGGTGCGCTGAATGGTGCCACTGGTGTCAAGCATCCAGTAGCCCCCCATCCAGCACATATAGTCAGGTATGAACACTGTAGCCCCATGTGGTTGTACATATTGTAGCCATCAATGGCTAAGGGTTCCTCTAAGTGAGCACCCTAGGATCCAAATGCAACACAGCTAAATCACATCAGGCCTGGATGACCTAGGCGACTGTGCCACGACATCAGACACATCACTCCAATGCCTGCAGTGACAACACAGGCACATAGTAGAAATGCACAATGGCACACAGTACTCATGCAACACACCCCATCCCTGTCACTGCTCTCCTCGTGTGTTTGCATCATTGATGGCACCCTCCGCCTATCAATGGTGGGCCTCTGGTAGGCCTGCTGCGCCCCTCCTGTCTCCAGTGTGGTCTCTGTGCTCTGCAGTGGGAAGATGGTACAGCAGCATTACTACAATGTCAGCCACCACGGTATGCTAAAGACCACCCTGGACCCTGGTGGCATAGCACAAGACACGCATAACCTGCACACAGGCACAGTGCATCAGCCAAGCCATGCCAAGCATGACATGGGTCACTGCAGACCACACAGTGCATGGCCAGTGTGCAGGGGTGGAGCCTGATAATGCCATCCCATACACACAAGCTTCAACAGCCCTCCATCATATGTACACAGCCCCTTTGGATGGTACCTCCTCACACACAAGGCAGACTGTAAGCAGAGGAGTCCCCTAACCCGCAATGAGGGAACACAGGTATCGAACCTCTCAACAATAGATGTGGACACGACCCAGTGGCATATAACAACCCAAAGGCTACAGATAGAATGACAATGATGACAGAAAGGCATATGGGATGTGACATGCACACAGCATGACCATACACAACTGAGTACAGTGCGTATGCTGCCCACACCTGTGAGAGTGTGCAGCACAGCAGGGCACCAATGCCATGGAACTGTCACCCGAGCCACTAGCCAGTGTCATGGCATGGACAAGCAGGTGGTGGAGTGCACCACACCCAGACACATACCTCTCAACAGTACCACATTCTGAGGGAACGCCTCAGTGTACATCACAGAAGCTCCCTGTACCACATTGTGAGGACTCGACCCACATACAGAGGACACATACAAAAGCACAGAACCATAGTAAGTGATGTGAACTATATACCGTACAATGAATTAACAGACCTCTGGAACATAACTGTAAACATTGTGACAGTGTTCTGAGCAGCATAGGTGCAGCTATGTGTAAGTGATCCACAGTCGTCCCACTTATGCCGCATTGTAACAGGCAATGTACCACAAGTGGGTGTGAAATGAGTTGGGAGGTTAGCACAGACAACACACCCGACCACAAACTGTGGATGTACAAAGTAGGCATAGCTGCACGCAGCCCCCTGGCAGCATGGCAGAACACAGTGGACATGGCAGGGGACCAGGTGTCGTGGGTCCATGTCACCACAGTAGGTGATAGGGGCAGTGCCACCACAGTGCAGGACATTACAGACAACACCCTAATATGCTCCATCCCCTGGCCCACACAGTCCACACACACCTGATTGAGGTCCCTATGGCAGAAGGCCAACATATCGTAGTAGTAGTAAAAGTGTACATTTGTACAGGTAGCAAATGGTAAACGTCTTTGGGACATAAACCTTATGTCCAAGAGTGACCCATGTCACATATCATTACACAAAGTGCATAACAGTAATAGCATGGTAGATTTGTGCTGAACCCGCCAGCACAGCAACACAGCCCCTTGATGGTACGCTAATGGACCATGGCACACACACACACACACACACACACACACACACAAGCACACCACCCAAACACATCCCTCACTCACCCATTACATCACTGTGGTGAGAAGCATTACATACTTGGCACAGGCATGGTCCTCTCCCGAATCATCACCGGCATCATTCCAGTAGTGGGCTGCCTGCACCTGATTTCCGTGATATCGGTGGAGGTACTTCTCCCATCAGCTGGTATTCCCATGAGTGCTGTGAGGCGACGGGCAATTGAAGCCCAGACCTGGCTACGAGGGTGGTCACCCTCCTGGACCTTTCCAAATAGGTACCTATGGCACTGTTGAGTGAGCTGTACAAGGTTAGCCATCTCCACTTCATCCCAACGCCTGTCACAGCCCACCACTGCCATTTGCCTACATCTCCCAGACATGACTGACACAAGAGGATGGAAAGGTATTGATGTACTGGTAACAGATAGCCCACACTCCTGACACTCCCAAACAGTTCAGCCTAGCACCTTGCAGAACTATGCAATAGCGCCATGCGGAAGTGTGTGCAATGCGCGCATGACCCTGCCATGATCCCATGCAGACGTATTCAGGCATGCATATGGGCAGGACGCTAACATGGTTAGCGTAGCGCTAAGGCACAATAAGCGTGGACAGGTTAGCATGGACTGCCCCAACCTACGCATGCACCGTACCTGTGCTAATCAACCCTAGCACGGCACTATTGCAAACAGCGCTGCGCTAAGCATAGCTGAGATAGTCCGGGCGCTGTATGGTTTGCCTGGCACTAAAAACTTTGCCCGGTGCTGTCATCTGCCATATTCAAACAGCATATGCAAAATGATGGTCATCGTGTATGCATGGTGCTAACAAGGATTAGCATATCATTAATTGGCCATTAGCATGCTTAACAGGCTTGTTTGCTCGGCTGTGCTATAGAAGGGTTAATGAGTGCCCACCTGTGTTGCTTATCGGATACATATGTTGTTGTGGGATTACTGCTGCAGCACAGATGTCACAGGAACACTCACAGAGCCAGCCAGGTATGTACTGCATGTGGGCTGACACAGAGGTACAATTCCAGCAACATAACAGTAGGTTTGTGATGTGGTTTATGTTGACTGGTGCCTAGTGCCAGGCACAACCTGGCCATACCCCAACCTTATGTCCCTCAAATGTGGAACATTACCTCTCAATATGTGGAACACATGAGCAAAATGTGGAACACATATTCAAACTTCACCTCAGAGGCCCAGAACACTGTTAAACTATTTGCATTTATATTCAGGAGGTCAGTTAATAATTGAGCTATATATGTTCTGCATCATTTACTGTAGAATAGTGCCTTACAGTGTTACCACTGAAAGTGGGACATCTCCTCACAATGTTGAACAGCGTGCTGTTGTGCCATACCATAAGGAACATTCCTTGTATTGTGGTACAGTTGAGAGGTATGGACCAGGGGAGGGGGATACAGATGACTGCTAACTGACTGTGAACTGAATGAGGCTGCTGTTCATGAATGTTCTGTGTAGTCACCATGCTGACAACAGCTGGGCATCCCCATGTCATGTGCAAGGCTTGTTAGCACTGGGTGATGGCAGACATCCAGGTCAGGGCTGTAACACGCCTACTCTGTCCGTTGTATGGTCCGTCTGCACAATCCATATGTACTGCCACAGAGGGGTTCTCAGTCCCTGTGGACCTCGGGAACAGTAGATGTTCGAGGAGACAGAACACAGGTTGGTATAACTGTGTGGCATCATGTATGTGATTTATTGTATAGATGTAGTATGTCCATGTGTGCAGTGTGTTACTCTGCACTCTGTTCCATACTGACACTGACATGTGATATCTCAAGCGGTTTGAGACTACTGACACCACTGCGGGTACTGTGAGGAAGGTAACACTGTGTCAGCAAGCCATTCACTCCTGCAGCAGTGGAGACATCAGTACGCAGCAGATCATCATAATGGCAGCACTACTGCAGCAGCACATAGGGGATACTGGATGGGCAACTCTGAAACACCAGTGTGTTCTGCCACAGAAGGATCTCTGAGGCCCGATGACACCAATAGCACAGCTCAGAGGTCCATGGAATTAGGAACCCTGAGCAGGGCGCTGGTTGTGCTTAGTGCTGCTCTGCCTGTCATGTGTATTGCTTATTGTAGTGTTTGCTGACTGGGTACATGCTGTAGACAAATCCTGCCTCTTTCAGCCACAACCCGGGGGAAGAGGATACAGGTGAATGCCAAATGTCTTTGAACAGATTACTCTGCTTGTGGTATTCTTGTGAATGGGGAGTACATGGCCATGGCACAGATATTTCCCTACACATTTCAGGATGTGCCATGGGTCTTTAACATCCACCTGACCTACCACCAGAACAGGCAGATGGGACCCTCGGTCTAACATCTCATCCGACAGACGGCACCTCAGGAGTGCAGCACCTCCCACATGCTGCACTGCAGTGTCACTTATAGGATATTAACCCAGGAGCCTTGGAGGGACTAGAACCCACAGCCATCTGATCTCCCGTTACAGGGCATCTGTGCTACCTGCTGAGCCACTGTCTTAGAAACATAGAAAAATAGAATTTGTGACGGCAGATAAGGCGTCAGGCCAACCCAGTCTGCCTATTTCGCTACCTGATGGATAAGCTGGAGATTCTAGTTAACCAACAGCTTTCTCCTCCTGCCCCCACTAGAATTGTCTTATGCCTGTCCCATGTATTCTTGAATTGTTCCACTGTTCCTGACTCACAACCTCCTCAGGAAGGCTGTTCCATGCATCCACAACTCTCTCTCTGTGAAAAATACTTTCTAACATTATCTCTGAGCCGTCCCCCTCCATCTTCAAATTGTGCCCCTTTTCTTGCACATCTCTTCTTCTGAAAGATACTACCCTCTTGTACCTTGTTATTAATTCCCTTGAGATACTTGAAAGTTTCTATCATGTTCTCCCTCCTTTCCTCAAGTGTATACATATTAAGCTGCTTTAGTCTCTCCTGCATGCGTCTTCTGGTGCAGACCTTGTACCATTTTAGTTGCCCTCCTCTGAACAGCCTCCACTCTGTCTCATATGTCTTTATGGAAATGGGGTCTCCTGTGAATTGCACACAGTACCTTTAGATGGGGTCTCACTAACTGTCTGTACAGAGGGATAACAACTTCCCGTTTTCTGCTGTTGATGCCTCTCCCTATGCATCCAGTATCCCCAGCCCTCCCTTACTGCCTTTTCACATTGCTTTGCCCACCTTTAGTCTGTACATAATTATTCCTAGGTCTTTGATTTTTTGTTGTTGTTATTAATCTCATTCCCCATTGTGTACCCCTTCCCCTGGGCTTTTGTTTCCCAGATGCATTACTTGCACTTCTTTGCATTGAATCTGAGCTGCCACATATTTGACCATTCCTCCAACTTTGCCAAGTCCTTTTCATTCTTTTCCACTTCACTTTGTGTATCAACCCTGTTGAAGATCTTGTGCCATCTGCAAAGAGGCACACCTTTCCTTCCAGGTGCTCTAATGTCACTTATAAAGATATTAAAGAGGACCGGTCCCAGTACGAACCCTGCGGTACCTCAAGAAGTTACCTCCTTTTCACTGTGGACTCCATTTACTATTATCTTTTGAGTCCTGTTGTCCAGCCAGTTTTTATCCAGACTACCCTTGGGACCCACTCCAAGGCTGGCTAACTTGTATATTAATATTTTGTGTGAGACTTTGCTCGAATGCCTTACTAAAATCTAGGTAGGCCATGTCACAGCCCCTCCCGGTCTTCTACTTGGTCACCCAGTCAAAGAAATCTATTAGGTTCATCTGACATGACCTTTCCTGCTTGTGAAACCATGCTGCTTTGGGTCCTGTGCCCCACTGGCATCTAGGTACTCAACAGTTCTTTACTGAAGTGATTCCATCCTTTTTCCCACCGAAGTCAAACTAACTTTGGTCTGTAGTTTCCTGCCTGTGCCTGCTCCCGCTTTTGTGAAGTGGAATCACATTTGCCCTCCTCCAGTCCTCAGGTACCACTCCATCTCCTCCATGATTTTTCAAAGAGAGTAGTCAATAAGCTGTTACTAGTTCTACCCTTGAGTTCTTTTAGTATTCTTGGTGAATCCCATCAGGCCCCATTCATTTGTCCACCTCAGTTTCAAGAGTTTGTTCAAAAATCATTTACTTATTTATTTATTGAATTTTGATGACGGGTAGGGCCCACTGGCCCGGAGGTCCTTTTTCAGGGAAACCTGGGGTAAAAATTACATACAGGTAAACAGATCAGTACTTGGGTAAATACTATATTGTTTGACAATAAAGACTTCATAGGGTTACAAGCGGATAGGTGGTGGAGGAACATACAGGCAACAGAACATTAGGAGTTAGACATAAAGAAAACATTTTTCATTCAAATATCATGTAGATATAGGGAGCGCTCAAGATAAAGGGCAAGAAGTTAGTTAGAGAACGTGGTACCTTCCTTAGGGCTTAGCGGAAGGGGGATGGGTTGTTACATTAGTGCTCATCTTCCTTTGAGGAGGTACGTTGATGTATGGTCAGGTCCTGTGACATAGGCATATGCTCCTGTCGAGCAGGTGTGCCTTGAGCTTAGTCCAGAAGCAGGGCGGACCCTGCCTCCCGTACTCAGGGGGGTTGTTCCAGTTAGAAGGGCTGTGAACACGAAGGACCCGGATCCTGCTTTAGTCCTCATTTGGGAACCACAAGGATAGTTTGGCCTGAGGTACGAGAGTCCATGGATTGGTTTTAACCCATGACTAGACCTTTGAGGCTGGGAGGTGTGGGACCCAGTAACTTAAATGTAAGGCAGACAGTAGGGTAGATGAGGCGAGCTTCCAAAGACGGCCACCTGAGCCTTGATTGGGCCTCGTAGTAGGTGGGTCCTTGGGTGTGATAGTAGTAAGAGGACAATCTGTTATACAAGGTCTGCAGCATGCCTAGTTCTGTCGAGGCCATGCCCTGAGAACAGGGGCCGTGAGGTGAGCTTTGGGAGAAGTACGCTTATTGCAATGGCTACCCTAGCTTCAGGGATAATCTGGTCCTTCATTCTGTAGAGGATACCCAGTTTCCCATGGATGGCTTTGGTGGTTTGGTTCTACATGATTTTTATAGAGTGAAGCCTTGGTCCAGGGTTAGTCCAAGGTATTTAGTGAGTAACCACCTCAAGTTTTGTCGTCCCTGACTGCAGATGTGTAGGAGCAGTGACCGCTCAGTTCCCAGGATCTGGGCCCAAACAGCATCACCATAGTTTTGCTGGTATTTTCAATACCATTTTTGTTCAGAGTAAGTCAGTCTCATTCTGTTGGATGTCCTCTCTTTGGAGGGCTTTCTCCAATTCTTTTAAGTTAGAGGCTCTGTAAATGAGCAGCATCATCCATGATATTGGAAGACTGCTACTCCACAGTGTGAGTGCAGATCATTTATGAACAGAGTGAAGAGAAGGGGCCAAGTATAGACCCTTGAGGTACCCCTTCTTTGAGTGGTGCTATCTTAGAGACATTATCCTTCCACTTGACCCTCTGAGTACGTCCGTGAGGTAACTCTCAACTAACTCCAGTGCATGGTGTCAAGCCAAGTGAGCACATTTTTGTAAAAGGAGGTTGTGGTTTACCAAATCCAATGCTTTTGAGAGATCAATGCAGATCACGCCGACTGACCCCTGAGTCATTATTGCTCAGGATTTCTGCCAAGAATTTGGTAGCGAGTATCAGTCCCATGCTTGGCTCTGAAGCGTATGTGGCAGAGAGATTACCTGGTGGTTCAGGTATTCTCAGAGTTGGGAGTAGACTAGTCTCTGGTACTTTCGCAATAGCACACTGCAAGGAGATCGGCCTGTAGTTCCCTATAGGCTCAGTAGATTCCTCCTTGTGAATGGAATCAGTAGGCCTGCTTCCAAAGGCTCAGGGACTGACCCCTCCATAATGGACCAGTTTATCAACCAAGTTAGTGGCTTCACTAGTGCTGGGGCACCCTTCTTGAAACATAGAAACATAAGAATTTGATCAGCAGATAAGGACCACTTATTCTGTTCTAGTCTGCCCATTTCCAAGCCTATACTGGATAAGCTGCAGATCCCAGTTAACCAGCAGCCTACTTCTTTCTACCACCACCCCTAGAATTGCCTTATGACTGTCCCATGCATGCTTGAATTCCACCACTGTTTTTTGACTCCACAACCTTCCTCCGGAAGGCCGCCCATGCATCCACAACCCTCTCTGTGAAAAAATTCATCCTTAAATTACCTCTGGGTCGCCCCCATCTTCAAATTGTGCCCCTTGCTCTTGCACACTCTTTTTGAAGATGCTACCCTCTTTGACTTTGTTGATTCCCTTGAGGTACTTTGAAAGTTTCTATCATGTCCCCTCTCCCTCCTTTCCCTGAGGCTATACATATTAAGCTCCCCTAAGTCTCTCTTCTTCATGTCTTCTGGTGCAGACCCTGCACCATTTAATTCTTTCTCCTCTAGGCAGCCCATCCTGTCTATGTCTTTGTGAAGACTGGGTCTCCAGAACTGCACACAGTACTCAGATGGGATCTGACCAGCTGTCTGTACAGAGGATAATAACTTGTTTTCTACTGGTGATGCCTTTCCTATGCATCCCATTATCCCCCCAGCCCTCACTTGCTGCTCTCTCACATTGCTTGCCCACCTTTAGGTCATCTGATATGACTACCCCCAGGTCTCCTTTCCATTTTTGTTGCTGTATCTCACCCCCATTGTGTACTCTTCCCTGGGTTTTGTTTCCTAGTGCATTACCTTGCACTTCTTGGCATTGATCTCGCTGCAATACAATTGACCATTCCACTAACCTTGCCAAGTCCTTTTCATCCTTTTCACCCCACCTTGTGCATCACAACTCTGTTGCAGATCTTTGTGTCATCTACAAAGAGACATACTTTTCCTTCCAGTCCCTCTGCAATGTGTCATAAAGACATTGGAGGAGGACCGTCCTAATCTCGAACCCTGTGGTGCCCTCACTAGTAACCCCCTCTTTAGAACAGACTCCATTACTATTACTCTGTGGTCCTATTCTCCAGCCAATTTTTACCCAGGCTGTCATCTGGGACCCACTCCCGGCTAGCTAACTTGAATATTAATCTTTGTGTGGGATCAGGTCAAATCGCCTTGTAAAGTCTAGGTAGACCATGTCCACAGCCCCTCCTGATCTACTACTTTGGTCAGCCAGTCAAAGAAATCTACAGATTTGTCTGGCATGACCTTCCCACTGTGAATCCATGTTGCCTTGGGTCCTGTGCCCTCTGGCCTCTAGATACTGGACAATTCTTTCCTTCAGAAGTGATTCCATCAATTTCCTACCACTGAGGTTAAACTAACAGGTCTGTAGTTTCCTGCTTCTGCCTTTTCCCGACTTCTTTGTGAAGGGAATCATGTCTGCCCTCCTCAGTCCTTGGGTACCATTTCCCCATCCTCCCATGATTTGTTAAACAGGGTAGTCTGGTGTCACTAATTCCACCATTAGTTCTTTTAGAATTCTGAGATGAATCATTAGGTCCCATTGCTTTGTCCACCTTCAGTTTTAAGAGTTCTTTCAGAACCTTTTCTTCTGTAAATGGCTGGATCAACTTCTGTATCCAGAGTGTTTCTACTGTTTGTTTTAGGTAACTCCTCTTCCTTTGTAAATACAGAGCAAAAATATTTGTTTAGTATCTGCCTTTTCTGCTAGTCACCTCTGCCCACCTCCCCCCTTTATTAATCCTCACTATCCCTCCTTGGTCTTCTTCTTCTCCCTGATGTACGTATCAAAAGGTTTTATCCCCTCTTAACTGAGTTCTGGCTATCTTTACGCTTGAGCTTTGCCTGTTCTGACTGCCTTCCCAACTTCCTTTTGCTTTGCACTGATACAGTTCTCTGTTCTGCTTCTTCTGTGATTCCTTGTACTTCCTGAAAGCTTTTTCTCTTGAACCTTCACTTGCCACTTCCTTTGAGAACCATAGTGGTTTCTTACATCGTTTAGTTTTGTTTATTTGCTCACACAAAGGCTAGTTACCTCTGTGACGCAGTTTTATTATTCCTATTGTTCTTCCACCCTCCTTCCTGCCCATTTGCTAGTGCATCTGTTAGCACTCACCCATTTTGGCAAAGTCAGTCCTCCTAAAGTCCAGTACCTTTGCTTTTGCATGGTTTGACTCTATTCTATGTTTATTGTGAACCATACTGTTCTGATGGTCGCTAGTTCCCAGATGGCTCCGCACTTCTACATCTGTGATCCTCTCTTCATCTCCATTTGAGAGAGAGCCAGGTCTAAGATTGCTCCTCTCGGAGTGGGCTCCAATACTAGTTGTCTAGATGCCTGTGAGGCATCTAGAATAACCTCCTCTTGAAGTGGCTGCTGCAACTGCCCTCCAGTTAACATCTGGCATATTCAGATCACCCATCAGCAACATCTCCCTTTTCGCCTTATTAAGCATACTTGTATCATTCTTGTCCATTTCCTGGAGAAGGGGTCTGTATACAACCCTCAGCGGATTGTGGTGCCATTGCTGGTCTCCAACTTACCCACAGTGCTTCTCTCCTCCCTGTTTTCCCTTGTCTGTTGTTGCTTGATTCCTTCCCTCATGTAAAGAGCCATCTCCTCCTCTATTGCCCTCTGTCCCTCCCAGTAGGTAGTACTCCTGGTATGTTTACGTCCCAGTCATGGTTTTTGTGGAATCAGGTTTCTGTGACTGCCACGACATCCTGATGTTCCTCCTCATCAAGGCCACTAATTCAGGAAGCTTGTTATCAGACTACGGGCATTGTACTCATTGCTTTCAATTTTGTTACGCTTACCAGTTGCAGCATCACCTACTGACCTTTCTACCTTGGTCTTTCTCATTTAGTACTTCTTGGTTTTGTAGGGGGTGGGATTTTCCTGCTGGTTATCAGTGCCTCCCTGTCTAGTTTAAAAGCTTGCTAATAAAGCATTTAAAAGATTGTTCAAGACTTGTTCCTTCTTGATAGATGCAGACCATCCTGCCAGTATAGGCTGGTATCCTTCAGGTGGAACCCCAGTCACCAATGAAGCCAAACCCTGTGTCTACGTCGCACTTTTTCACCTTCATTAAACTGCATGGTGCAAAAGTACCCTGCTTCTCCTCATGCCATTGACAGGCAGCACCTCTGAGAAGGATACTGTGTGCTACTTGTCTTAGGCCCCTCCCAGTTCTACAAAGTCCTTCTGCACTGCTCTAATCTCATGTTGAGCCAAGTCATTTGTCCCTAGGTGGACAATGATGTTCAACTCAGACTCAATGCAGCTGTTCTCGGTGATCCTGAGGATGTGCTTCCTGTCCCTCCATGGCACCAGGCAGGCTGCTTCTTGTGTTTTCCATGCCCCAGTTCTATCCCTCATGAGTGTCTAACAGGGCTGCTTCATTTGTTGTGTCCTCTGCCTTCCTGTGGGCCTCCTCAGTGGTGTATCAGCCTCCTTAATCTCCTGTGGGTCCCACAAACATTCAGTAAGACCTCTGACCCACCACTGCGGTAGTGCCTTCCGTCAGCAAGATGCCATACACAACATTTGATAAAGCAAATCCTCTGCTAATCAAATAGAAAAATCAGACATCTGTCGAACGGGTAAACCTCCCCAGCCCCAAAACAGCCTGGTGGTTTGTGTTCTGAGCATTAAGCCCTAAAATAAGTAAGCTGCATTGACTCTTTCCTGCACTGAAAATCATAAAAATTGTAACAAGACTGTCTTTTCCTGATTAAGTTCCTTATTTCACCTTTCAGTTAGAAGTAGCCTCCACCTGTAGAATATCTGCTACAAACCAAAGACAATTGCAAGGTTCACTCCTCTGTTGTGAGTCACAACTCGCTTTCTTGCAAATCCTATGTTCAGTATTGTAGCTCCCAGCAAGAGGTAGCTTGCCTTAAAAAATATTAGCTGTTCTGATGAGTTTGCTATAAAACACTTGCTTATAATACTATTGTTTTCAGGTCTGTTACCAAAGCTATTGGCTGATTAAGTAGCTTATGGTGTAATCACTTCCTGAGAAAGTCTGAATTTCCTTTAAGGCACACAAAAGATGAACCCAAAAACAGTTTACTGTCTGGGTCAAATACACAACCTGTAACTGCACTTTTTTCAGGATTTGTGACAAATGTTTAGCTCAGGGTTTAAACTCTTCCTGCACTGAAAATCTTAAGAATTGTAACAAGACTGTCTTTTCCTGATTAAGTTCCTTATTTCACCTTTCAGTTAGAAGTAGCCTCCACCTGTAGAATATCTGCTACAAACCAAAGACAATTGCAAGGTTCACCTCCTCTGTTGTGAGCACAACTCGCTTTCTTGCAAATCCTATGTTCAGTATTGTAGCTCCCAGCAAGAGGTAGCTTGCCTTAAAAAATATTAGCTGTTCTGATGAGTTTGCTATAAAACACTTGCTTATAATACTATTGTTTCAGGTCTGTTACCAAAGCTATTGGCTGATTAAGTAGCTTATGGTGTAATCACTTCCTGAGAAAGTCTGGAATTTCCTTTTAAGGCACACAAAAGATGAACCCAAAAACAGTTTACTGTCTAGGTCAACACACAACCTGTACCTGCACTTTTTCTGGATTTGTGACAAATGTTTAGCCCAGGGTTTAAACTCTTCCTACACTGAAAATCTTAAGAATTGTGACAAGACTGTCTTTTCCTGATTAAGTTCCTTATTTCACCTTTCAGTTTGAAGTAGCCTCCACCTGTAGAATATCTGCTACAAACCAAAGACAATTGCAAGGTTCACCTCCCTCTGTTGTGAGCACAACTCGCTTTCTTGCAAATCCTATGTTCAGTATTGTAGCTCCAGCAAGAGGTAGCTTGCCTTAAAAAATATTAGCTGTTCTGATGAGTTTGCTATAAAACACTTGCTTATAATACTATTGTTCTCAGGTCTGTTACCAAAGCTATTGGCTGATTAAGTAGCTTATGGTGTAATCACTTCCTGAGAAAGTCTGGAATTTCCTTTTAAGGCACACAAAGATGAACCCAAAAACAGTTTACTGTCTGGGTCAAATACAAACCTGTACCTGCACTTTTTTAGGATTTGTGACAAATGTTTAGCCCAGGGTTTAAACTCTTCCTACACTGAAAATCTTAAGAATTGTAACAAGACTGTCTTTTCCTGATTAAGTTCCTTATTTCACCTTTCAGTTAGAAGTAGCCTCCACCTGTAGAATATCTGCTACAAACCAAAGACAATTGCAAGGTTCACCTCCCTCTGTTGTGAGCACAACTCGCTTTCTTGCAAATCCTATGTTCAGTATTGTAGCTCCCAGCAAGAGGTAGCTTGCCTTAAAAATATTAGCTGTTCTGATGAGTTTGCTATAAAACACTTGCTTATAATACTATTGTTCTCAGGTCTGTTACTAAAGCTATTGGCTGATTAAAGGAAAACTACACCCAAAACTTGAAAAATATATGTTGTGCAGAGTGTTTTAATTTGTATGTGAAGTTCTAGTGTTTCCTTCCTCTGACTGGTATTAGGAGTTTTTCCTAAATTAGCCTGCAAGCTTTAGGGTAGTTTTATGACCCCTGGAGATCACCATATCAAATAGTTTTATTGCATTTCTTTGTCCTACAGTGCACCTTGTTTCATGTAATGGTGATGTAGCAGAGCCATAAATCCAGCAGAAAGCATTGCATTACAATCAGTTCACAGCAACAGAAATGGCTATATTTTAAAATCTGTAGAATTCAGCTAGGTGACCACCCTCATCCTAAAGGTTTTACTGTCCTGAAAAGCTTTACATTGGTAATTTTTGTGCAGCTTGTAAAGCTTCCAAGATATTTAGTTTGTTTGGCTTGCATGTGCTGAATGTTGGGTCTCTCTACATCACAGTCACATGAGACAAAATGCACTGTGGGAACCAGAAATACAATTACACTATCAGGTATGGAGATCCCAGGGTCGTAGCATACATCTAATTTGGGAAAACTCCTAATACCAGTCAGAGGAAGGAAACACTAGAACTTCACATACAAATTAAAACACTCTGCACAATATATATTTTTCAGGTTTTGGTGTAGTTTTCTTTAAGTAGATTATGGTGTAATCACTTCCTGAGAAAGTCTGGAATTTCCTTTTAAGGCACACAAAGATGAACCCAAAAACAGTTTACTGTCTAGTTCAAATACACAGCCTGTACCTGCACTTTTTAGGATTTGTGACAAATGTTTAGCCCAGGGTTTAAACTCTTTCTGCACTGAAAATTTTAAGAATTGTAACAAGTCTGTCTTTCCTGATTAAGTTCCTTATTTCACCTTTCAGTTAGAAGTAGCCTCCACCTGTAGAATATCTTCTACAAACCAAAGACAATTGCAAGGATCACCTCCCTCTGTTGTGAGCACAACTCGCTTTCTTGCAAATCCTATGTTCAGTATTGTAGCTCCCAGCAAGAGGTATCTTGCCGTAAAAAATATTAGCTGTTCTGATGAATTTGCTATAAAACATTTTCTTGTAATACTATTGTTCTCAGGTCTGTTACCAAAGGTATTGGATGATTAAGGCTTATCGTGTAATCTCTTTCTGAGAAAATCTGGAATTTCCTTTTAAGAACACCAAAGATGAACCCAAAAACAGTTTACTGTCTAGTTAAAATACATAAATGTACCTGCACTTTTTCTGGATTTGAGACAAATGATTAGCCCAGGTTTAAACTCTTCCTGAACTGAAAATCTTAAGATTGTAACAAGACTGTCTTTTTCTGATTCAGTTACTTATTTCATCTTTCAGTAGAAGTAGCCTCCACCTGTAGAATATCTGCTACAAACCACAGACAATTGCCAGGTTCACCTCCCTCTGTTGTGAGCACAAATCGCTTTCTTGCAAATCCTATGTTCACTATTGTAGCTCCCAGCAAGCGTAGCTTGCCTTAAAAATATTAGCTGTTCTGATGAGTTTGCTATAAAACACTTGCTTATACAATTGTTCTCAGGTCTGTTACCAAAGCTATTGGCTGATTAAGTAGCTTATGGTGTAATCACTTACTGAGAAAGTCTGGAATTTCCTTTTAAGGCACACAAAGATGAACCCTAAACACAGTTTACTGTCTGGGTCAAATACACAATCTGAACCTGCACTTTTTTGGGATTTGTGAGAAATGATTAGCCAGGGTTTAAACTCTTCCTACACTGAAAATCTTAAGAATTGTAAAAAGTCTGTCTTTTCCTGATTAAGTTCCTTATTTCACCTTTCAGTTAGAAGTAACCTCCACCTGTAGAATATCTGCTACAAACCAAAGACAATTGCAGGGTTCACCTCCTCTGTTGTGAGTACAACTAGCTTTCTTGCAAATCCTATGTTCAGTATTGTAGCTAGAAGCAAGAGGTTGCTTGCCTTAAAAATATTAGCTGTTCTGAAGAGTCCGCTATAAAACACTTGCTTATAATACTATTGTTTTCAGGTTTGTTACCAAAGCTATTGGCTGATTAAGTAGCTTATGGTGTAATCACTTACTGAGAAAGTCTGGAATTTCCTTTTTAGAGCACACAAAATATGAACCCAAAAACAGTTTACTGTCTGGGTCAAATACAGAACCTGTACCTGCACTTTTTCAAGATTTGTGAAAAATGTTTTGCCCAGCGGTTAAACTCTTCCTGCACTGAAAATCTTAAAAATTGTAACAAGACTGTCTTTTCCTGATTAAGTTCCTTATTTCACCTTTCAGTTAGAAGTAGCCTCCACCTGCAGAATATCTGCTACAAACCAATCACAATTGCAAGGTTCACCTCCCTCTGTTGTGAGCACAATCGCTTTCTTGCAAATCCTATGTTCAGTATTGTAGCTCCCAGCAAGAGGTAGCTTACCTTAAAAATATTAGCTGTTCTGATGAGTTTGCTATAAAACACTTGCTTATAACACTATTGTTCTCAGATCTGTTTACAAAGCTATTGGCCGATTAAGAAGCTTATGGTGTAATCACTTCCTCAGAAAATCTGGAATTTCCTTTAAGGCACACAGAAGATGAACCCAAAAACAGTTTACTGTCTAGGTCAACTACACAACCTGAACCTGCACTTTTTTAGGATTTGTGACAAATGTTTAGCCCAGGTTTTAAACTCTTCCTGCACTGAAAATCTTAGAATTGTAACAAGACTGTCTTTTCCTGATTAAGTTCCTTATTTCACCTTTCAGTAGAAGTAGCCTCCACCTGTAGAATATCTGCTACAAACCAAAGACAATTGCAAGGTTCACCTCCCTCTGTTGTGAGCACAACTCACTTTCTTGCAAATCCTATGTTCAGTATTGTAGCTCCCAGCAAGAGGTAGCTTACCTTAAATAATATTAGCTGTTCTGATGAGTTTGCTATAAAACACTTGCTTATAATACTATTGTTTCAGGTCTGTTACCAAAGCTATTGCTGATTAAGTAGCTTATGGTGTAATCACTTCCTGAAAAAGTCTGGAATTTCCTTTTAAGGCACACAAAAGATGAACCCAAAAAACAGTTTACTGTCTGGGTCAAATACACAACCGTTACATGAACTTTTTCAGGATTTGTGACAAATGTTTAGCCTAAGGTTTAAACTCTTCCTACATTGAAAATCTTAAGAATTGTTACAAGACTGTCTTTTCCTGATTAAGTTCCTTATTTCACCTATCAGTTTGAAGTAGCCTCCACCTGTAGAATATCTGCTACAAACCAAAGACAATTGCAAGGTTCACCTCCCTCTGTTGTGAGCCAACTCGCTTTCTTGCAAATCCTATGTTCAGTATTGTAGCTCCCAGCAAGAGGTAGCTTGCCTTAAAAATATTAGCTGTTCTGATGAGTTTGCTATAAAACACTTGCTTATAATACTATTGTTTTCAGGTCTGTTACCAAAGCTATTGGCTGATTAAGTAGCTTATGGTGTAATCACTTCTTGAAAAGTCTGGAATTTCCTTTTAAGGCACAGAAAAGATGAACCCAAAAACAGTTTACTATCTGGGTCAAATACACAACCTGTACCTGAACTTTTTCAGGATTGTGACAAATGTTGTGCCCAGGTTTAAACTCTTCCTACACTGAAAATCTTAAGAATTGTGACAAGACTGTCTTTTCCTGATTAAGTTCCTTATTTCACCTTTCAGTTTGAAGTAGCCTCCACCTGTAGAATATCTGCTACAAACCAAAGACAATTGCAAGGTTCACTCCTCTGTTGTGAGCACAACTCACTTTCTTGCAAATCCTATGTTCAGTATTGTAGCTCCCAGCAAGTGGTATCTTGCCTTAAAAATATTAGCTGTTCTGATGAGTTTGCTTTAAAACACTTGCTTATAATACTATTGTTCTCAGGTGTGTTACCAATGCTATTGGCTGATTAAGTAGCTTATGGTGTAATCACTTCCTGAGAAAGTCTGGAATTTCCTTTTAAGTCACAAAAAATGAACCCAAAAACAGTTTACTGTCTGGGTCAAATACACAACCTGTACCTGCACTTTTTTAGGATTTGTGACAAATGTTTAGCCCTGGGTTTAAACTCTTCCTACACTGAAAATCTTAAGAATTGTAACAAGACTGTCTTTTCCTGATTAAGTTCCTTATTTCACCTTTCAGTTAGAAGTAGCCTCCACCTGTAGAATATCTGCTACAAACCAAAGACAATTGCAGTTCACCTCCTCCGTTGTGAGCACAACTCACTTTCTTGCAAATCCTATGTTCAGTATTGTAGCTCCCAGTAAGAGGTAGCTTGTCTTAAAAATATTAGCTGTTCTGATGAGTTTGCTATAAAACACTTGCTTATAATACTATTGTTCTCAGGTATGTTACTAAAGCTATTGGCTGATTAAAGGAAAACTACACCCAAAACTTGAAAAAATATGTGTTGTGCAGAGTGTTTTAATTTGTATGTGAAGTTCTAGTGTTTCCTTCCTCTGACTGGTATTAGAGTTTTTCCTAAATTAGTCTGCAAGCTTTAGGGTAGTTTTACCACCCCTTGAGATCACCATATCAAATAGTTTTATTGCATTTCTTTGCCCTACAGTTGCACCTTGTTTCATGTAATGGTGATGTAGCAGAGCCCATAAATCCAGCAGAAAGCATTGCATTACAATCAGTTCACAGCAACAGAAATGGCTATATTTTAAAATCTGTAGAATTCAGCTAGGTGACCACCCTCATCCTAAAGGTTTTACTGTCCTGAAAACTTTGCTACTGGTAATTTTTGTTCAGCTTGTAAAGCTTCCAAGATATTTAGTTTGTTTGGCTTGCATGTGCTGAATGTTGGGTCTCTTACATCACAGTCACATGAGACAAAATGCACTGTGGGAACCAGAAATACAATTACACTATCAGGTATGGAGATCCCCAGGGTCGTATAACTAGCATAAAGCTACCAGTCTAATTTGGAAAAACTCCTAATACCAGTCAGAGGAAGGAAACACTAGAACTTCACATACAAATTAAAACACTCTGCACAACATATATTTTTTCAGGTTTTGGGTGTAGTTTTCCTTTAAGTAGCTTATGGTGTAATCACTTCCTGAGAAAGTCTGAAATTTCCTTTAAGGCACAAAAAAATGAACCCAAAAACAGTTTACTGTCTGGTTCAAATACAGAACCTGTAACTGCACTTTTTCGGGATTTGTGACAAATGTTTAGCTCAGGGTTTAAACTCTTCCTGCACTGAAAATCTTAAGAATTGTAACAAGTCTGTCTTTTCCTGATTAAGTTCCTTATTTCACCTTTCAGTTAGAAGTAGCCTCCACCTGTAGAATATCTGCTACAAACCAAAGACAATTGCAAGGTTCACCTCCTCTGTTGAGAGCACAACTAGCTTTCTTGCAAATCCTATGTTCAGTATTGTAGCTCCCAGCAAGAGGTAGCTTGCCTTAAAAAATATTAGCTGTTCTGATGAGTTTGCTATAAAACACTTGCTTATAATAATATTGTTCTCAGATCTGTCACCAAATCTATTGGCTGATTAAGAAGCTTATGGTGTAATAACTTCCTGAGAAAGTCTGAATTTCCTTTTAAGTCAAAGAAAAGATGAACCCAAAAACAGTTTACTGTCTAGTTCAAATACACAACCTGTACCTGCACTTTTTCTGGATTTGTGACAAATGTATAGCCCAGGTTTAAACTCTTCCTGAACTGAAAATCTTAAGAATTGTAACAAGACTGTCTTTTCCTGATTAAGTTACTTATTTCATCTTTCAGTTAGAAGTAGCCTCCCCTGTAGAATATCTGCTACAAACCAAAGACAATTGCAAGGTTCACCTCCTCTGTTGTGAGCACAAACGATTTCTTGCAAATCCTATGTTCAGTATTGTAGCTCCAAGCAAGAGGTAGCTTGCCTTAAAAATATTAGCTGTTCTGATGAGTTTGCTATAAAACACTTGCTTATAATACTATTGTTCTCAGGTCTGTTACCAAAGCTATTGGCTGATTAAGTAGCGTATGGTGTAATCACTTTCTGAGAAAGTCTGGAATTTCCTTTTAAGGCACACAAAATATGAACCCAAAAACAGTTTACTGTCTGGGTCAAATACACAACCTGTACCTGTACTTTTTCAGGATTTGTGAAAATGTTTAGCCCAGGGTTTAAACTCTTCCTACACTGAAAATCTTAAGAATTGTAACAAGACTGTCTTTTCCTGATTAAGTTCCTTATTTCATCTTTCAGTTAGAAGTAGACTCACCTGTAGAATATCTGCTAGAAACCACAGACAATTGCCAGGTTCACCTCCTTCTGTTGTGAGCACAAATCGCTTTCTTGCATATCCTATGTTCACTGTTATATCTCCCAGCAAGCGGTAGCTTGCCTTAAAAAATATTATCTGTTCTGATGAGTTTGCTATAAACACTTGCTTATAACACTATTGTTCTCAGGTCTGTTAATAAAGCTATTGGCTGATTAAAGGAAAACTACACCCAAAACTTGAAAAATATATGTTGTGCAGAGTGTTTTAATTTGTATGTGAAGTTCTTGTGTTTCCTTCTCTCTGACTGGTATTAGGGTTTTTCCTAAATTAGCCTGCTAACTTTAGGGTAGTTTTATGACCCTGGAGATCACCATATCAAATAGTTTTATTGCATTTCTTTGTCCAACAGTGCACCTTGTTTCATGTAATGGTGATGTAGCAGAGCCGATAAATCCTGCAGAAAGCATTGCATTACAATCAGTTCACAGCAACAGAAATGGCTATATTTTTAAAATCTGTAGAATTCAGCTTGGTGACCACCCTCATCCTAAAGGTTTTACTGTCCTGAAAGCTTTGCTACTGGTAATTTTGTGCAGCTTGTAAAGCTTCCAAGATATTTAGTTTGTTTGGCTTGCATATGCTGAATGTTGGGTCTCTCTTACATCACAGTCACATGAGACAAAATGCACTGTGGGAACCAGAAATACAATTACACTATCAGGTATGGAGATCCCAGGGTCGTATAACTAGCATAAAGCTACCAGTCTAATTTGGGAAAACTCCTAATACCAGTCAGAGGGAAGGAAACACTAGAACTTCACATACAAATTAAAACACTCTGCACAAATATATATTTTTTCAGGTTTTGGGTGTAGTTTTCCTTTAAGTAGCTTATGGTGTAATCACTTCCTGAGAAAGTCTGGAATTTCCTTTGAGGCACACAAAAGATGAACCCAAAAACAGTTTACTGTCTAGTTCAAATACACAACCTGTACCTGCACTTTTTTAGGATTTGTGACAAATGTTTAGCCCAGGGTTTAAACTTTTCCTGCACTGAATATTTTAAGAATTGTAACAAGACTGTATTTTCCTGAATAAGTTCCTTATTTCACCTTTCAGTTAGAAGTAGCCTCCACCTGTAGAATATCTTCTACAAACCAAAGACAATTGCAAGGTTCACCTCCTCTGTTGTGAGCACAACTCGCTTTCTTGCAAATCCAATGTTCAGTATTGTAGCTCCCAGCAAGAGGTAGCTTGCCTTAAAAAATATTAGCTGTTCTGATGAGTTTGCTATAAAACACTTCTTGTAATACTATTGTTCTAAGGTCTGTTGCCAATGGTATTGGCTGATTAAGTAGCTTATCGTTTAATCACTTCCTGAGAAAATCTGGAATTTCCTTTTAAGGCACACCAAAGATGAACCCAAAAACAGTTTACTGTCTAGTTCAAATACACAAAATGTACCTGCACTTTTTCTGGATTTGTGACAAATGTTTAGCCCAGGTTTAAACTCTTCCTGAACTGAAAATCTTAAGAATTGTAACAAGACTGTCTTTTCCTGATTAAGTTACTTATTTCATCTTTCAGTTAGAAGTAGCCTCCTCCTGTAGAATATCTGCTACAAACCACAGACAATTGCAGGTTCACCTCCCTCTGTTGTGAGCACAAATCGCTTTCTTGCATATCCTATGTTCACTATTGCAGCTCCCAGCAAGCGAGTACTTGCCTTAAAAAATATTAGCTGTTCTGATGAGTTTGCTATAAAACACTTGCTTATAATACAATTGTTCTCAGGTCTGTTACCAAAGCTATTGGCTGATTAAGTAGCTTATGGTGTAATCACTTCCTGAGAAAGTCTGGAATTTCCTTTTAAGGCACACAAAATATGAACCCAAAAACAGTTTACTGTCTGGGTCAAATACAGAACCTGTATCTGCACTTTTTCAGGATTTGTGAAAATGTTTTGCCCAGGGTTTAAACTCTTCCTGCACTGAAAATCTTAAAAATTGTAACAAGACTGTCTTTTCCTAATTAAGTTACTTATTTCACCTTTCAGTTAGAAGTAGCCTCCACCTGTACAATATCTGCTACAAACCAATCACAATTGCAAGGTTCACCTCCTCTGTTGTGAGCACAACACGCTTTCATGCAAATCCTATGTTCAGTATTGTAGCTCCCAGCAAGAGGTAGCTTGCCTTAAAAAATATTAGCAGTTCTGATAAGTTTTGCTATAAAACTCTTGCTTATAATACTATTGTTGTCAGATCTGTTTACAAAGCTATTGGCTGATTAGGAAGCTTATGGTGTAATCACTTCCTGAGAAAGTCTGGAATTTCCTTTGAGGCACACAAAAGATGAACCCAAAAACAGTTTACTGTCTGGGTCAAATACACAACCTGTGCCTGCCCTTTTTCTGGATTTTTGACAAATGCTTAGCCCAGGTTTAAACTCTTCCTACACTGAAAATCTTAAGAATTGTGACAAGACTTTCTTTTGCTGATTATGTTCCTTATTTCACCTTTCAGTTTGAAGTATCCTCCATCTGTAGAATATCTGCTACAAACCAAAGACAATTGCAAGGTTCACCTCCTCTGTTGTGAGCACAACCTGCTTTCTTGCAAACCAATGTTCAGTATTGTAGCTCCCAGCAAGAGGTAGCTTACCTTAAAAATATTAGCTGTTCTGATGAGTTTGCTATAAAACACTTGCTTATAATACTATTGTTTTCAGGTCTGTTACCAAAGCTATTGGTTGATTAAGTAGCTTATGGTGTAATCACTTCCTGAGAAAGTCTGGAACTTCCTTTTAAGGAACACAAAGATGAACACTAAACACAGTTTACTGTCTGGGTCAAATACACAACCTGAACCTGCACTTTTTTAGGATTTGTGACAAATGATTAGCCCAGGGTTTAAACTCTTCCTACACTGAAAATCTTAAGAATTGTAACAAGTCTGTCTTTTCCTGATTAAGTTCCTTATTTCACCTTTCAGTGAGAAGTAGCCTCCACCTATAGAATATCTGCTACAAACCAAAGACAATTTCAGGTTCACCTCCCTCTGTTGAGTACAACTAGCTTTCTTGCAAATCCTATGTTCAGTATTGTAGCTCGTAGCAAGAGGTAGCTTGCCTTAAAAATTATTAGCTGTTCTGATGAGTCTGCTATAAAACACTTGCTTATAATACTATTATTTTCAGGTCTGTTACCAAAGCTATTGGCTGATTAAGTAGCTATGGTGTAATCACTTCCTGAGAAAGTCTGGAATTTCCTTTTAAGGCACACAAAAGATGAACCCAAATAAACAGGTTACTGTCTGGGTCAAATAAACAACCTGTAATTGCACTTTTTCAGAATTGTGACAAATGTTTAGCCGAGGGTTTAAACTCTTGCTACACTGAAAATTTTAAGAATTGTGACAAGACTGTCTATTCCTGATTAAGTTTCTTATTTCACCTTTCAGTTAGAAGTAGCCTCCACCTGTAGAATATCTACTACAAACCAAAGACAATTGCAAGGTTCACCTCCATCTGTTGTGAGCAGAACTAGCTTTCTTGCAAATCCTATGTTCAGTATTGTAGCTCCCAGCAAGAGGTAGCTTGCCTTAAAAAATATTAGCTGTTCTGATGAGTTTGCTATAAAACACTTGCTTATAATACTATTGTTCTCAGATCTGTTTCCAAAGCTATTGGCTGATTAAGAAGCTTATGGTGTAATCACTTCCTGAGAAAGTCTGAATTTCCTTTTAAGGCACACAAAAGATGAACCCAAGAAACAGTTTACTGTCTAGGTCAAATACACAACCTGTACCTGCACTTTTTCAGGTTTTGACAAATGCTAGCCCAGGTTTAAACTCTTCCTACACTGAAAATCTTAAGAATTGTGACAAGACTGTCTTTTGCTGATTAAGTTCCTTATTTCACCTTTCAGTTTGAAGTATCCTCCATCTGTAGAATATCTGCTAGAAACCAAAGGCAATTGCAAGGTTTGCCTCCCTCTGTTGTGAGCACAACCTGCTTTCTTGCAAATCCAATGTTCAGTATTGTTGCTCCCAGCAAGTGGTATCTTGCCTTAAAAATATTAGCTGTTCTGATGAGTTTGCTTTAAAACACTTGCTTGTAATACTATTGTTCTCAAGTGTGTTACCAATGCTATTGACTGATTAATTAGCTTATGGTGTAATCACTTCCTGAGAAAGTCTGGAATTTCCTTTTAAGGCACACAAAGATGAACCCAAAAACAGTTTACTGTCTTGGTCAAATACACAACCTGTACCTGCACTTTTTCAGGATTTGTGACAAATGTTTAGCCCAGGGTTTAAACTCTTCCTACACTGAAAATCTTAAGAATTGTAACAAGACTGTCTTTTCCTGATTAAGTTCCTTATTTCACCTTTCAGTTAGATGTAGCCTCCACCTGTAGAATATCTGCTACAAACCAAAGACAATTGCAATGTTCACCTCCTCTGTTGTGAGCACAACTCGCTTTCTTGCAAATCCTTTGTTCAGTATTGTAGCTCCCAGCAATAGGTACCTTGCCTTAAAAATATATTAGCTGTTCTCATGAGTTTGATATAAAACACTTGCTTATAATACTATTGTTTTCAGGTCTGTTACCAAAGCTATTGGCTGATTAAGTAGCTTATGGTGTAATCACTTCCTGAGAAGTCTGGAATTGCCTTTTAAGATGCATAAAAGATGTACCCAAAAACAGTTTACTGTGTGGGTCAAATACACATCTTGTACCTGCACTTTTTCAGGATTTGTGACAAATGTTTAGTCCAGGGTTTAAACTCTTCCTGCACTGAAAATCTTAAGAATTGTAACAAGACTGTCTTCCTAATTAAGTTCCTTATTTCACCTTTCAGTTAGAAGTAGCCTCCACCTGTAGAATATCTGCTACAAACCAAAGACAATTGCAAGGTTCACCTCCCTCTGTTGTGAGCACAACTCGCTTTCTTGCAAATCCTATGTTCAGTATTGTAGCTCCCAGCAAGAGGTAGCTTGCCTTAAAAAATATTAGCTGTTGAGGATTCTTGTTTGTATCCCATCAAGGCCCCCAGATCCTCTCGAGTGCAGGGATTTAGGATGAGCAAACCTCCTTTACCTAACCAGCCTCAAATGAAACAAAGGGCGGTCTAGGTCTCAGGGCTGGTGCACGTTAGGCTCATTCCTGTTGTCAGTGGGTCCCATCTTGTATGCTTCAAGGTTCATGAAGTAACCGTTTAGGGCCTCTGTGATGATTGACCCCTCTTCAAGTACTTGCCCATTTGCCATGTCTGTGCCAGTTGCAGTTTTATTGTTCCTTTGAGGAGTTTGTTAATGTGACCAGGAGAACTTGGGGTTGCCTAGATTAGTTTTTGAAGGTTGGTTATATATTCTTTTTTAGCTTTCTATGGCCTGTTTGCATTGGTTTCTGAGGGCCATGTAGCTGGCTAAGTCCACAGGAAGCATTGTGTTCCTGAACTTTTCCAGGCTTTGTCATGGGTGGACATCAGGGCTTTTGGAGGCAAGATCCACTTATAGCAGCTTCCCTTTACTCTGTGGTTTTCATTGGGGCTAAGAGGTCAGTGATTCTGGTGAGGTTGCTTGGAAAATTTAACAGCCTCCTCCAGATTAGGTAGGTGTCTTATGGGGTTCCAGTCAATGCCATTTAAGTAGCCTATGAACTGGTTATGGTGGAAGTTTGAGTAGTCCTAGTAGTGATCATTCTAGGTGGGACTTTGATTGCATTATTCTTCCATATGGCAAATATCGGAGAGTGGTTACTCAAGGCATCGGCCAAAATGCCAGCCATCTTTACATTATTTGGGGATGAGGTCAGGACCCAGTCAATGATAGAGCGCCTTCCTGATTTATGGTTCATTCTGGTCAGTAGGGAGTGAATTGAGCGAGGTGGGAGTCATGTAAACTCCATTAATGGCAGACTTCGCCTCTTGTGCCCAGTTTAAATTGAAGTCACCCAATAAGATAAGCTCAGATGCAGTGTCTGCAGGGTTCTTCAGGAGCATGTCCAGAGGCTGAGCACATTGGTAGGGGCTGTATACAGCCAATTGTGAGGTGTTTGGCCCTCCTATTGTGAGCAGTATGAAGATAGCTTCTGAGTCCTGGGTCATGTCCTGGGGCTGCCTAACAAGGGAGGATGTAATAGTGTACTTTACATATATAGAACCCCACCCTCTTTTTGAGGGTCTGTCCTTTCTGTAAAGGCGTATCTGGAGGTAGCTACCTCGTGATGCTGAATGTGGGGTTTTAGTCAAGTCTCAGAGACTGCTAATATGTCTGGTTTGTATACTGCCAGCCATGCTTGGACTTCAGGGATCTTTGGTCTCAGGCTGCAAATGTTCATATGCACCAACCTCAGACCCTTTGATCCATCCCATGCCTTATCAAGGGGAGGAAATTGAAACATTAGGCGTCCCTGGGCCTGAGTTAGGTTGGATGTCCCCGACAGTAGTAGAAGGGCAGCTAGTAAACTCAGGAGAGTGAGGGTTGGAGGTGGTAAAGCCAGTAAAGTCTGACAGGGGTTGGGCTCCTAGTGAAGAAGAGGGCTCTATAGAGGATCCCTTTCCTAGAGAATTCATGTGCCGCTAGGAGAAGGATGTTGCACCCTTGAGAAGGACATCTACAGTGTCTGGCCATGTCCTCTCCTGACTCCCCACGGGTATCAGGGGGCAATAGGCATTACTGATGAGCCTGTCACTCCCTAGTTGAGCCAGAATGTAAATTATTGCCAGGACAATACCCTTGTTCCAGTTCCCAGGGTGCATAATGGAACTTTCTGGGCTCCTCGCCTTGATCACAGGTGCCTGGCCTAGTAGCCAGGGATCGGTACAGGAAGTCAATCTTATGTATACTCTCACATGCATGTCTACAGCTAGTACCAGAAGCAAGTTGGTCCCAGCCTGGTGCAGCTTAGGCGAGCGCAGATTACTACCCTAAGAACACGCTCCCAGAATGAGCTACTGTTAGTGGGCACAATTTCTTTAGTAGAGAAACTTCAGGCTCAGTCCAGCAAGGAGCGGTAGAAAGGCAATTCCACAGCGGCAATAAATGAACAAGTTTCCTATCTAACTCTGAATAACAGTTCCCACAGAGACAAAATGATGTTGCACGGTTCCCTGTCTATCACTGGCTAAGGAGGCTAGTTATCTGCAGAGATGCTGGAAATCCTAAAACCAGGGCTTAGCTAGCAGCAGGAGAATGTAGGATTAGAACTATCAAACACAATTCCACCTGTTTTATAAAAGCTGCAATAACATGGACTCTCTGTTAGACTACACAATCACAGAACCTTATTGTTTTGTGCATTCATTTCTTAAGGCTAATGTCCTTTGGCTATATATCAGTAGGAGACAGAAAGCACAAGATTATTTATGATGCAGCAGGACTTTTAGTGTCAAAGTCAGGGCAATATTGCCCAGAGTGAGAATGCTGCATCGTGGTTAGGCTATTCATTTAGACAGAAAGGATTTCCCCATGGGAAAAAGGGGCGCCCAGCGGTGTGCTTGGCAGCTGTAGGAAGACAGAGAGATAGTTAACTCCTCGGCAGTTTGCCGTTACTGTAGATCACAGCTTGGGAGTACTGGGCTGCTGACGTCATTGGGAGCTCCTCCTTAGGAAGTAAACTTGGGATTTGATTGGAGAAACCGTAGCCTGGGCAGGGCTTCATCTGACTTAGCATATTTAGGATGCCACTTCCACAGGGTGGGTGGGCGGGAAAATCAAAGAAGCGGTGAGGACCTTTAATTCTCTCTGCTTGCTGGCTTGGATAAATGGAGAGCAGAAACAGCAGGTAGAAGGTCCAGGGAGGTCTGCCTGGCTTGTGGAGCTGCTGCCCGACCCCGGGAATCGTGGGCTTGGGTTAGTCTCGGGAGGGGGGGACTGTTAAGCAAGTCACCTTCCACCCCAGTCTGTTGCGGTGAATCTCCTTGTTCCAAAATAGGACAGCCTTTATGTGCCCTGCTGAGTCACCATTGACCCTTGCAGCCAATACCTCTTGTCCTCCTCTGTAGGCGCCAAATTAGACAAGAAGTGAGTGAGGACCTTAATTCTCTCCACTTGCTGGCTTGGATAAGCGGAGGCAGAAACAGCAGGCAGAAGGTAAAGGGTGGTCCGCCAGCTTGTGGAGCTGCCTGCACCTCAACCCTGGAATGGTGGCTTGGGTTAGTCTCGGGGGTGGGGGACCCGGTTAAGCAAGTCGCCCTCCCACCACAGTCCATTGCGGTGAATCTCCTTGTTCAGAAATAGGACAGCCTTTTATGTGCCCTGCTGAGTCACCGTCTTTTCTTCTGTGAATGGACTGGTATCGACCCCTTATTCAGAGTTTCTCCCTTCTTTGGTTTGAAGCACCTACCCCATCTCATCTGTTGTGAATACTGAGCAGAAATATTCGTTCAGTATCCCTGCCTTTCACTGTCACCCTCTGCTCACATTCCATCCCCTTTACTAAGTCTCTGTATCCCTCCCTTGGTCTTTTTCACTCCCTAATGTACCTATAAAGGTTTTATCCCCTTCTTAACAGAGTTGGCTATCTTTTCCTCAGTTTGTGCCTTTGCTATTCTGACTGCCTTCCTGCCTCCTTCTGCTTTAATTGATAAAGTTCTCTGTCCTGCTCCTTCTGTGTTTCCTTATATTTTCTGAATATCATTTTCTCCTTAACCATCCCTGCCACCTCTTTTGAGAACCATAGTGGTTTTTCCTTTGTATTGTTTTATTGATTTGCTTCACACAAAGGCTTGTTGCCTCTCGATAGCTGTTTTGATTATTCCCCATTGTTCCTTAACCCCTCCTTCTTGCCCGTTTGCTAGTACTTTTCTAAGGCACGCTCTCATTTTCCCAAAGTCAGCCTTCCTAAAGTCCAATACTCTTGTTTTGTGTATGGACTCTATGGCTGTATTTATTGTGAACCACACTGTTTGGTGGTCACGTGTTCCCAGATGGCTACCCACTTCTAAATCTGAGATCCTTTCTCCTTCCCCATTTAAAGTACCAGGTCTAAGATTCCTCCCTCGTGACTGGGTTCCAACACTAGCTGTCTGAGGCATGCCCCTGTAGGGCATCAAGAATGACCCTGCTCTTGGATGCGCCTGCAGCAAAGGTACTCCAGTTAACATCTGGCATATTCAGGTCCCCATCAATAATATCTCCCTTTTCTGCCATTTTAAGGATGCCTTCTATCATTTCCTTGTCCATTCCCTCCCCTGAGATGGGGGTCTGTACACAGTCCCCATGTGGATTGTGGTGCCATTTCCTGTCTCCAGGGTGACCCATAGTGACTCATCAACTTCCTGTTCACTCTTTAGTTCTGTTGCTTTAATCCCTTCCCTATATAGAGAGCTGGTCCTCCTCCTCTTTACCCACCCTGTCCCTCCTGTAGACTGTGTATCCTGGTATGTTGACTTCCTGCTCATGGTTCTCTGTGTACCATGTTTCAGTGACTGCCACAATATCCAGGCATCCCTCTTCCATTAAGGCTACTAGTTCAGGGAGCTTCTTGCACAAACTACGGGCATTGGTACTCATCCCCATACATTTATTTTTATGGCCTTACCTTTTAGCCCCATCCTGTCCTAACACCTTTTTCTGCATTTTTGCTGTCCTGCTCCCTACTGACTTCACTGCCTTGGTGTTTACCTCTCTAACTACTGCGCTTTGTGGGGGAGGCTGGGATTTCCTGCTCCATTTCAGTGCCTCCCCTTGGCTAGTTTAAATGCTTGCCAATGAAGCATTTAAACCTGTCACCTAGGATCCTGGATCCCCGGACAGATGCAGACCATCGCGCCAGTATAAGCCTGCATCCTTCCAGGTGTCTGCCCAGTCCCCAATGAAGCCAAACCCTGAGCTCCATGCCAGTTTTCAACCATTCATTGAATCCATGGTGCAGAATACCTAGCATCATTCTTGCCATAGACAGGCAGCACCTCTGACAAGGTTACTGTACATGCTACTTGTCTAGCCCCTCCCCAACTCAAAAGCTCCTCTTGCACTGCTCTGATCCCATTTACAGCCAGGTCAGTTGTCCCAAGGTGGACAGTGACATCCAGCTCCCTCCCTCATTCAGCTGCTCCTGCAATCCTGAGGATTCGCTTCCTGTCCCTCAAGCCGTGGTGCCAGGCAGACATCTTACCTCCCTATCCCATTCCTCCCCATGTCTACCCCCTAATGATTGAGTCCCCCACCAGGAGTGGTTTCCTTCCCCATGGGGTCTCATGCCACCCTCCTGTGGGTCTCCTTTGTGGAGGTTCCCAGCATCCTCCTTGGTCTCCACTGCAGGTGCCTCCATAGAGGAACCACTCTTTGCCAGAACAGCTTATGAACTTGGAGAGCTACAACTGGAGAGATGCACCTCTGTTCCTCCACCATCTCCCTCTCTGAGCCCACTTGGTCCACCACTCCTCTTTCTTGGCAACCTCTGAGATATCAGTGGTGGCCCTGGTGTCCCTGGGGGAAGAGGTTTCATAATTCTAGCCAGGTCAGCCTGGAGACTGGCAACCTCCTCCCTCAGACCAGAGAGGTACCTGCAAACAGGGCAGCATCACAACCTCCAGAATGTCTCCCAGAACACTGCTGCTCTACAGCCATTGCACTGCACCACTCCCATCTTGACTTATTTTGGCCCTCTCCTGTTGCTTTGTATGCTTTGTCTCCTCCCTCTATGTATTTTTATACTTACTTTCCTACTGCCTATGTGCCCTTACAACTCTCACCCTTTCTGTTCTGGGACAGGAACTTCCTGTAGTCCTCAGTAGTCTCCTTCCTCCGTGCTTGGATTCAGACCTCCAGCAGCTTGAGGGGATAACAAGTTTTTTTAGGTTCCTTCAAGGTTGCTGAAACTAATGTGTCTCAGTGATCCTTCCTTCCTACTGCCAAACAGGAAGTTCCTGTTGTCAGTCAAATTCAGTGGCTATAAAACTAGAACTGGCTTTGGGTGACATGGTGGAGGGGTGGGAAGAAGGAAATTAGTAAAAATCTGTAGTTCTGGACTTGTTTCTTGCTCTGCAACCAGTTATCTTCTGCCAGAAACAGTTGGAAGCTGTAATTGGAGACAGCTGCTTCTGTACACCTAAGCTGCTAAGCCACACCCCAATTAGATTCACTCTCTGCTATCAGTAAATTAAGGTGATACGCCCTTCCTCAGAAAAACACTTTTTTTACTTAAATGAGACCTCCTTCTTCTAATAAAGTATCTGTTTGTTTAATCCAAACAGGTACTACTCCTGCTGAGACAGAAGTCTTTACCTGTGTATTGTACTGTGTGCAATCTGTGTGATGTAATAGAGGACTGCCTGACATACAGGTGATAACTATGGTGTAAATGTCTCGAGTGGTTGCTAGGACATGAGTAAACCTCGAGTGCACAGCTCAAGAGGCTTACAATTGCCCAAGCAACCATGAGAGATGATTACACCATGGTTATCACCTGTACATCAGGCATTGTCGAAGTATAGTGGATGGGACTCGTCATGAGACCCCCCATCACGTGTAAGTGGGCCTTACCCCAGTACTGACTCTGTGGTACAGCCACATGTATGTGTAGCTACTGTACACACAGTATTAGGATACATGGACCAAATGACTGTGGGACAGCATAGTACTAGTGTTAACCCCTATCAGACATGGAATTGCTAGACTCAGTGACAGTACACTGTGACAAGTGGACTGTTATAGAACTACTGTACTGAGGCTTCCAAGCACATTCCAGGTGTGTAGAATACGGACAAATAGTGGCAGTCTGTTAGTTAACCCACTGCTAAGACATAGCTGAGATGAGTTCATATGGTCCTGACATCACACCACTGGGATGCCAGGGCTGTAATCTGCTGGATATCAGCAGGTAATCAGGGCTACTCATACTTTATAGTCCTGTTCTGCATGGACGAGAGCTGACCCAGACAATGCCAGCCACCTGCCTGTCTGACAGAACAGGATCTGATGCTAGGTGTAGCAATACCACACGTGTGGCTGTATCATCCTGCCATGCACAGGTTGCTCCTGTATTGCCTGTATGTGGCAGGCTATGGTATCTGTGAACCATCCAACAGTGGAGTACTCGTAATGGCCTCGGGACTGCAGCTGATGCCTGACTGGTGCAGTGTGGCTGGGCATGTATGTGGTGGTGCTGGGGGGAACTGGGTGGCCCATGACCCTCTTGGCTGCCCTGTTCGGGTAGTGGTGCCCCACCAGCATCATGCACTGTCCAATGCCCATTGCACAGGCCATACTTGACTGTCTGCATGGTGTGGTGCTGCAGATGACAGTGGGATGTGATCAGCGGTATGGAGGATGCACTCGGAGTGGGTCAGTAGTCCACTGTGACTGTAGGGTGCATGTACTCCAGTGTGACAACTGTCACAGGTACCCGTGTTGTCACCCAGGTCACCAACTGACATCTGCATCACAGGCGCTCAACCCCACCCCTGTATTGTGCTGTGTGTTGTGTGCATGTGGGTCACGGCAGGCAGTACTCATGCAGTTAATAGTGTTGGTACATTGCGGTCCCAGCTGCTGACTGTCTGTGCACAGTGCTATGCAGACAGGGGCAGGGCAGTACCAATGTTGTTGTGGTCCAGGGTGTCTACCCCATGACAGGCCAGTCCATTTACAGAGTGCACATCAGGCCATTGCATGACATGCATTGACACACATGTTGGGGTGCAGTACCCCAGTTTTATGGTGTACAGTACCCACAACTGCAAACTCATCTCAGCTATGTGGATCACACACAGGCCTTGTGCACAGCTGTGCCAGGATCACATATACAGTACACACACCATGCCTGTATGTGTATGCAATGTAGCTGCACAGATACATGCTCTGGCACATGCAATGGTGCCTAGTCCACACTCCTACTGGAACATGTGTCCTGGTCAGCCATCTAACCCTGTTGTTGGGAGACAACCCATGCTTCCACAGCATGTGTTCCATAGGTGCTGGGTGTGCAGAGGCCCAACATGGCACTGGATGTACTGAGGGGCACCATGAGTCAGGTATTTACAGCCATGGCTGCACAGTCCCACATGTGCACATTAGACACCGTCTGTGGCTGTAGACCTTGTGATTGCCTTGCAGTGCACCCATGTCCATGCCAACATGTGCAGCCAGGCCACCTCTCACATGCCACAGGCAGCAACATGGGCAGCACAACTGTGTGCTGCACACACACAGCTGGCTTCCACATGTTGCTGGCCTGCAGAACTCCACAACACTGAGGTGCATCGTGCATGTCCTGTTGCCCTTCCTCAGGGGGTGGGGCATGTACAGCAGCCTTGTGTTGCATCATGGCCATATGATACTGTTACAGCTGTGCAATGTTTGTTCACAACTCTGTTTAACCCTTTCCCTGCTTCTGTCCCACACAGGTGAGGCTGCAGGACAGGAGCAGCTCAGGGCCCACAAATTTTCTGGAGGTGAGCTGCGTGCCCTGGTACATGCAGTGAAGGACAGTCCTACACAGGAAAAAGGTCGATGGACACCACTGTTCAGCTGATGTGGGAAAGAGATTGTCACAGCAGTAAATGCAGTAGGTGGTCATGGCCATAACACAATGCCATCTGGAAAGGTGGAATGACCTGCTGTGCAGGGCAAAGAAGGAGGAGGCACAGCAGATCCAGAACAGGCTGCAGACCAGTGGGGACCACAACCACTTGAACAGTTGGACTGGGACCAATTGATGGCCATAGTATCCTCTACCCTGCAGCCACTGGAGGTCAGTGGGGTTGAAGGTGGTGGGTGTGAGACACCGCTTACACCACGAGCAGGTAAATTTGTGGCATGTATCCACCACTCAGTGGACAGCAACACCATGGGGACAGAGGCACACATCACTACTGTCATGGTGCATGCATAGGGCCCACATGGGTATGTTCCATTGTAAGGGTTGTGTTGGGGCTGCACAGTTGTGGACATCTGCTGGCAGGCACATGTCTTGAGTGCATGTGTGCCATGGTACAAGGGCTCCTAGGGCTGAGGCTGCAGTGCATGGGATGCACACTGGGGTCTGCATGGGCATGCTGGAGGCACACATTGCTGGGGGCATGTGGCATTGTTGGGAGTGGAGTGGGGTGGGTGGGCTGGTCACTGTAGCAGCGACTGACATCAGTCTCTTCCATTACAGCATTACATACCCATCAGGCTATGTCCCAGGTGGGGCCAGGCACAGTTGTACTGGAGGTGGAGGATTCATACACAGCAGAGGTGCACCCTTCCACATCAGGTATGGCAGCCACAGCTGACCAGCAGTGGCCATGCCAGTCAGCACTATGTCTGCTTTCAGATGTTATGAGGCATTGACATATGCTGGAACATTGGATGAGGAGGATGCAGCCTTCCTGGAATCCCTGAATCCACCTGAGTATTCCCAGGTGGAGGATCTGAGTGGGGAGCAGGTGGTGATCCTGACTGTCACAAGTGACCACGGCTCCAGAGGATGCAGGGAGGAGCCTGACATGCGGTTCTGTTTGCGGCTAGTGACCAGAGGTTTTGGTGCAGTGGAGGATGGTACCATGCCTGAATTGGGGACAAGGGTACTCAGGCACATGACACCTATCTGCCACAGCTGCTATTCCCCTACCTGAACAGTCTTGCCAACTGGACATGTCCCACAGGCTACTGACCGCGAGGCCAGTCCAAGTGTGCTCAGTCACCTGTGAGGCCACAGTTGCAGCGGCCAATGCACCACCAGCCACCCACATAGGTCCCTTCCATCCATAACACACTGCCCAGTGCCAGCCATGACCCCTACCACAGGTTTGGGATGCTGATGCTGCACCTGCACAAGATGGCCAGGGTGCATGACCCATGCTCAGGAGGCCTTGGCCATGCAGCATGCAGCCCAGCAGGACCTGCATGATCTCCGTGGGAGCTGCAGCATGAGCTGTCACAGCTGTGGGAGACAGTGAGCACTGGTCTTGCCCGTGCTGAGCAGCAGTAGGAGGAGAGGATGACCTGTGTTCCCACCACCATTGAGCCTGGCTTTGGTGGCCTAACTGCTGCTGTGCAGGCCCATGCTGTGGTGCTGTGGGACACTATAACCACAGTACTGCAGGGTGCCCAGACACCAGCACAGCTATGCCTCACATGGGCAGCAGCATGGCAGGGGTTCATGCAGAGTGGGCTAACCTCCTCATCCCTACCTCCTGTTACGTCCACAGGACATGCGAGTGTTGTGGCCACCTCCCTCCACTCCTGTGCAGGCCTCAAGGCATGGCTACGGATGGCCTGCCCTCCCAGTCTCACCTCAATCCACCCCAACAATGTCCTCGGCATGTAACACGTCCAGCAGTTTGCCCGTACACAGGGTGTGCGTCATGTGCGTGGTGGCAGGAGCAGCTAATGTGCTCCACCACATGCGTGATGTGGCCCTGACTCCCTCGCATGCATGCCTATGCACACAGCCACTTCCATGTCCTCTGCACAAACACAGTCCTCCATGGCCCTTGTTCACTTCCATGCCACAGCCCCTACCATCACATATATACAGTGCTGTTTCTTATGCGCACCTGGGTGGTGGCCATACCTCTCACCCTTTGTCCCCGACCATACAACAGTGCCTTTCAGGCTGTGATATTACTGAGCAGAATGTGGACCTCATTCTCACTGCATTCCCTCAGCAGTTAACTGACCTGTTACATTGTTTGCTTATCTGTTGAGGCCATCTTTTCTTAATTGCCTGTTTTTTTGGAATCATCTATGATGGGGAATTTCTTTACAGTGTTGCCACTGAGTGTGGGACAGATCTCTCACACTCTGGAATAGGCAGCTGCAGTGATGTAACTGTAGTACTATTCCTCGTACCATGTTACAGTTGAGGGTATGGTGGTATCCACACACATCACATGCATCGCACACATCACACACACTGCACTACATCACATCACCACACTGGCAATGTGTACAGCACCTATGTATCACACCAATTTCACTGTACTGTATATGCACTAACATTAAATGTACTGTTGACACCATTTTATTTGTCTGTGTTTTCTGTACTCACCATCCAACCTGGTTCAGTGTCTCAGTGATGCTGCTCCTGTTCTCTATGGCCCGGTGGGCCATGCATGAATCCACTGCTCGAATTGCTCTACAATCCCCCTTACCCCTGGCTCTGGCTCACTGTCAGAATGTACCTCAGGTTCAGGTGCACGTATTCCATGGTTTAGTGCCATGTTGTGTAGCATACAACAGGCCAAGATGATATGGCATACCTTCTGAGAGGTGTACTGTAAGGCACCGCCTGACTGGTCTATGCAATGGTACTGTATCTTGAGCAACCCAAAGACCCTCTCTATGATGTTCCTTGTAGCAGCATGTGCCTCATTGTACCGTTCCTCAGCCACTGTTGCTGGCCAAGGTATTAGTGTCAGCAGCCAGGGTTGTGGGGATAGGCACTGTCCCTGTGGATATAAATTAGGTGTTAGTGTTGCTGTCCTGCACAGTGCCCACTGCTGCTCTGAACCATTGCTCCCTGCCCCTCCATGGCTACCCTTGCCTATCCGCCCATGGTATCACCCTGTTGTAGCTGCCCATACTCACTGACTAGATGACCCTGTGGAATCCTGCCCTCCTCAAATGCCTGGCACAGCCAGGACTAATGCCAGATGAAGGCATCATAGGCACAGCCAGAGTACTGTTCAAAGACATTTCTAATGCACCCTGTCCCATCACACACCACCTGGCAATTAATGGGTGGAAGCCCTTCCTGTTCACATACAGGTCACTGGCATCACCAGGTGGTGCACTTATGGGGACATGGGTGCAGTCAATAACCAAGTACAATGAGTAGGTGCGCAACTCGGTGGAATTGCTGCATGGTTGCTGTGTGTTCTGCTGCCGTGCTTGGAATACTATCAAACTCACCAGCATGTGGCAGGAGGCATCAGGAACTGGGTCAGGAGGCACAATGTGGTGGACTCGATATCCCAATGGTGTCCCCATTGGGTGCTGAAATGTCCCAGTGGCTAGGATGTACATGCTGCATCACCTTTTGCTCAGCTGACATGGGTGGCTGCACCTGGTGTTTGGCTGCAGCTCCCCATGCAGGAGTTTGCATAGCTGCTCAACATTCCCTGTCCAACTTGTCGGTCAACGATGTGATCATCAGGTAGGGTCTCAAAGGAGACTCTGGGACAGTACCATCTGTACAGCATATCTCTTCCTTCGTCTAAGTGATGGGCCTTGTTGGGCCTGCTCTCTTTCATCCTTCTCCACAGCCTGCTCCATCAGGTGCAGCACTACAACATGCTAAAGAAAGCCATTGTGTTACACTTCCTGGTCTGGCCACTCTCTCCTCTGTGGATTGCTCTGGGTTTAGGCCTCCCTTTTATAGGGGTAGGTAGCACTGCACTAAGTGCCACACAATGGTGCATTGCACATCGCTATATCTCTGAATATCCCATTAGCCCATATGCAGGTTCCACCCCTCCACTTTGCCTTGCATATATTATGTTTTAGCCCAGTGCTATTGCGTTTAGTGCACGCTATCTCTCTCTTTGAATATGGCTGTCCCGCGCTAACTCTGCACTAATACTGCGCCAAATGGTTAGCGTGCCATGCTAAGTTTTGAATATCTGGGCCTCTGTCTTTTATACAAATAGCTTGTGTTTATATAACATTCATATACTCTCAGACATATAGTCTACATCTCAATAGTTGCATGTTAATCAAAATCAAATTGCAATACTGTTTTCTGCCTTTAAAGCACCAACATACAAGCTATTATTCCTGATAGTATAATTCCTACTCAAAGTGAGGTGACACACTTTACCGAACCTTATGAAGAAAGGATGTTCCTGGCTTTCTAAGTGAAAGAATGTGTTTTGTACTTCTGCCATCCTTGCATTTAGATCTCAGATCTTCTGTGGTACAGTATATATAGTACCTGAAATACACCATTCAGTTTTTCTACATGATGTAAATTTTGCACCTTTTCTGTCATGGATTTGTTTACTTCATTGTTCCTTCAAAACCAGAAGGCATATTTAATAAATGAATTCTTAATATTTAATTTATAACAGAGAAATACAATGTTTTGTTATTGTTAAATCCTCTCATTTAACTCTCTAAACATGGTATCTTATGAAGAAAGCCCCTGCATATACCTACTGTAAAAGCTTTCCGTAATGAAATTTTTAGTACATGATGGTCAAAAGTGATACAAAGGTGTTCAGTCTCAGTTACTCTGTTCACGTTAAATAAATATTAAAGTAAAGAATCTTATTATTCTGAGTTTTTACTTTTGCTAACATATTGAAAATGCATTAAATAGATAAATTCAGCTTATATTTAAAATGTTTTCTTCAATTTAATTGTGTGTTTTCTTAATTGATAGGTTCCCTTTTGGTATTCAAAAAGGAGGGGGTTCAGAACCAGATTTTGTATTCAAATATAAACACATATGGAAGATCTCACCAGTAATTAATAATACCACTTTTAAATCAGTTTTCTTAACCAAATTTTATTTTTATTTGAAGTGCCCAATAAAATAATGTCTCTGTTAACATACATGTCAGGACCAACCTGTTTCTTCTTCAGAATGTGCTGGGCTATGATAAATAAAAATAATATAAGTAAAATATTAATGTCATGAAAACACTGCTTAAATTATTGTTCAGCATAATTTCTACAGGAACTAACTGAGCAGGGGAACATACCTGCTGTACACATTATTAGCACCCTGACATAAAAGTTCTGTGTTGCTTTACATCTGAAAGATAGATGGAAAGGAAAAGGGGGTGGCGAGTTTGATCAATGTGGAATTTTCCTGTAAATATGTACCTTTTTTTATCAATTCTGAATTTGTATAAGTATGAATTAAAAGCTTGGACATACCTAACATTATGCTTGATTCTCTAAGGCACATGCAATTATTTTCTTGTCTGCCTGCAATAATAATGATAAAACACATTCTTTTTTCATTGCCCAGTATGTTCTGAAGAAGGAAAGGTTGGTCCTAAGTGTATGCTAATAGAGACATTATTTCATTGGTGCTTCAAGATAAAAAAAAAATGATATACTTAAGAAAATGTATTGAAAGTGATATAATTAATTTTTGAGTTGAGATCTTCCTATGTGTTACACTTCATTGCTAGGTATGATATATATACAGTATAAATATATATATATATATATATATATATATATATATATATATATACACACACACACACATACAGGATACTTGCCACCACAATGATATAGCCTTGCTGTTCAGTCCTTTGCTTAAGTCACAATTATCTGTTTGTGTCATTAATTATTTTACAGCAATAAGCTGCAATGTGGCAAACAGAAATTATGACATCAGAAAAGGTTTAAGAGCAGTAATGACCTTTAAAGGATAAGGATCCTGTTTCCATGAAATTATCCTAGTTATGAAGAACAAGGACAGGAGAAATGTAGGCAATAAATATTTTAAAATATAAACTGATGTGCTAAAGTCTAAGGTTTCTCAATGTTTTCTTTTCAAAGCTAACCTGACATGCCTGTTGTTGAGGTTATTCGTAGCTAAAGTTACTAATGCAGTCCCCCCTCCAAAAATAGTTTTCCTACAGAATGCATCCCACTGCATCTTTCAAAAATTGAATTATGACTCTTGAGGAAAATGAAAGAGCAAGAATAAAATAAACCCACATAATATACAAATACGGGACATAGGACTAGATACCAATGCCGCTATGGTTGAACTAGTCATATGCGAGCCACTACACTCTGTTCCGGTTGACATTAACATTAAATGGAACTACAGTGTCTAAAATGTAATTAATTCTAGTTGTGCCAAAAGCTAATTATATGTACATATACATAGTATATACTGCAAAGTGTAAATTAAATGTAATACCAGTTAATGGCAAAATGCCACTTGACATCTTCAAGAATTAACACAGATTCTGATGTGTTTCAAAAGATGAAATCAAACAGAAGGGAGAAAGTATTTTGGGATTCAAATTATGTTCATGTGGTTTAACTGCCATGATTTCTGTCTGAGTCACTCATTGGAGACTAAAACCCACTGCAGCAACTAAGCTTGCATGGTGCATAACATCTCTGAATGTTGTACTGGGTGAGTTCAAGTTACTGAAACCTGATTTAATGAAATTGCTTTGACATTTAACAGAACGCCTGGATATTTAGACAAGTCTTCAGTGCTCAGTAATTGAATAACTTATTTACCACAGAATGTTTCTCTTGGAAAAAAGGATTTTGAATTATTTTACTAAAGCTGGGAATGGACAGGAACTGTGTAAGGTGCTTAATAGCCTCAGGGATGAAATTGCTCCAATAAATATTATTTAACATGAAGTAACATTGCCCGACATTACTATAAAACTTTACAAAGACTCAGCAATGCAGTATGGCTCTATATTAACAAACAGGTTCTCAGTCACTGTCACACTAATTGACAGATGAATAATGGCACTGTGACAGATCATTTAAGTTCTAATTAAATTATGGATTGCATATATTGTATAAGGTAAAATCTACAACTTGGCTAACCTCTCTAAGCACCTGACAAATCACTTCAACATTCAGTGAATAACTTATTTGTTTTAAGTGATAAATGCAGATTCATTTCATTATGGTAATACCATTCAGAACATATTTATCTTAGAACTTGTACATGGCTAGTAAATAATTCATCAGAAGAGGAAATAACAGAGTTTTTCTTCTCTCTTTGAACTTTGCCATCTGCATCAAACATCAGTGTAACAGAGTTCAAGTTCAGTTCACATTTCTATTTCTAAAAGATTCCTCAGAGTTTTGAATAAGGGTCAGTTTAGTTCCAGTAGACAACAGTGGATCTTGTACAATTGAACAATGGTTCTTATTTCTGTCTGTAAGCATGCAGAACTAATATGACACTCATTGCAGTTGCAGACAGAAAAAGTAGAACAACAGACTGTCAAACATACTGAAACTTTATTAGTGACCAAAATTCTACTGAATCCACAGAATAAGAATATTCTTTTTAACACTCACCCCATTCTCATATACTGTAGACATCTCAGCTTATTTACTGATGGAAAGGAGTGAGTGTTAGTGTTGATTTAACCCAAAGGCACACTCCTTTCCTGATTTGTAATGAGGCAAGGGAGGTGAAACCATAATGGTTTTCCTGTTGCCTACAGGGTGTGTGGGTGGTGGGGTAGTGTTGAAACCCTAATTCCACATTTCCCTACTTTTGTCACTTTAACTCTAACTAGTGCATTAACTAAGTTTTTGTAATGCTATGATATGTTCTTGGGATTTATACTTAGTGTCCCTGTAACAGAAAATGAGTGAATCACATATAAGACACCACAGGAATTGGTGGCTCTGGGTTTAGTGTGGTTCCTCCATTCTAGGTCAGAAGACTTAAAGGGATATACCCTCTGACTTGGAAGGAGAAGTGAGGCAAGGGACCTATGTATCTGATTTGGAACCATGCTATACACAACACAACACAACAAAGAGTAAAATACTGAAGGGAATGAGTGGGGAGCCAGTTGAGCCTAGAGTAAAAATGGCAGTGATGCATGAGGTGGTTTGCAGCTAAAGCAAAATGACATGTATTTTTATGTGATGTTTCATTTCCTTATTATCCATCACAGGTGGGTCCCTGACTAATCATTGCTCTTCCATCAGTTGTGCAGATGTATTCATTACTGTAAGAGTGTCTTAAATGTTGAGACACTGCAGCAGGTTTCTTGTTGACTGTTCATGCCATCATCATTTTGAATAAAAGAAAATAATATTTGATTTTAAAAGTTAGCAATCTATAATATTTTATGGGTCCATTTGGAGGGCCACATGGATCTAGAAGTGTTGCCTTGTGTTTTAAGACCATAGAACTGCTCACCTTTGGTTTCAGTCTTATGATCCTATGAATGTGTGAAGTGACACTTTTATATCCATAACAAGCCCTCCACCTGGACCCATAAACATATAGTATGAACATTACAGCAATGACTGTACCAATATCCCATACTGGAGTTTGGGAGGAGATTACCACAGAAATAACTAATCATGCTTTGTCAGTGAGACTATGTATGACCTTATATGATAGACCAGTTCTTCATGTAGCATTAACAGATTACCATATGCTAGTCACATACAGGGAGAAAACAAGGGGTGGGCCCAATGTTATCCTTACATAACTTAATGAAGGTACAGTGGCAAGACAAATTCTACTTCCATAGGAGATGTGAGGGTGGAGGGCCACTTCTTAGTTTGGATGTTGTATAGTACCAAAGAACATGGCCTGGGTTTTAGTTGCATAGAAAGTTAATTTGTTTGCTACAAGTCAATTCTGTACAGCTTGTAGATCAGTACAGGGCTGACTGTTGATTGTACCAATATTATTTAATCAGTGAAAGAGCACAATGTCACCCATGAAAACAGAGATCTGTGTGTCAGACAGCAGTGATATCATTAAAATGTAACAAAAAGAGGCCAAAATTGACCTTTGCAGTACATCACAGGTTGCAGCAGAATCTGAGGAGATCTGGCCCATTTGCACAGTGGTAGTGCTACTGTTCATAACATTGGCAAACCTAGTTCAGGAAAAAACTTGGGTCATTAGTGGGCTGGATAGAGGAAGATGATCTAAGTATTCCAGTGGGCACTCGCTTCCTAAGGGTGGGAGGGCACCTGGTATCTGCTACGATACTGCCCACGGTGATCATAGGTGGAAGTACAAACTGGAGCCAAAACTCTGGAAAGAAGATGTGGGTGCTCAGATTCATGTTGCATGCTAGTGTGCTTGTGTCACAGTTTGAGCATCCCAATGACTAGGAAATTGGGACAGAAAAAGTGAAAATCCTCCTACCATGCAAAATGCCACCACTACCCTTTGCAAACCCTGCACTGGTGCTCGAACTCTGGGAATAGACACTCAACACTAATCCTCTTTTGGGGAGGACAGGTCCTGACCCTGGCAGCCTTTCCAGGAGGGTCATCCTGTGGACACAATGAAATAAGGTAAGTCCTGGAGATGGTGGATGGTGAGGCAAGGTGGAGTGGCTTACCAATGAGGATGCCAATCAGGTTTGCAAAGGGACAAAAGTAAACTCAATTAAAAAGAAGAATCCAAGAAGAAGAACCCAAATGTTACTCTCTGCTGCCTATTACTCAGATAAGTTTTACTCCAAGGGAGAAGATTGCAATGTTACAGTGATTGTCACAGAGCGAGGGGGGATTAACAATATCAAAGGTATTAGTGAAATTGATGAAAACCACACCAACTTAATCACCCTTATTCATAGCAATGACAACATTATTTGTAAAGGTAAGCAGCAGGGCAGTGGAGTGCTGTTGCTGCTCCAAAAGCATAGAATCATATAAACATAGAATCTATCAGCAGATGAGGACCATAGTACTCACCTAGTCTGCCCATTTCCCTACTCACTGCTGCAGCCCCAGATCCTATTTGATCTGTGGCTCTCCTGCTTGCACTTCTCAGGGTACTCTTGTGTTTATCAATTCACTCTTGAACCCCATATTGATTTCCACCACCACTTCTGCTGGAAGGCTGTTCCATGGCTCCACCACCCACTCAGTGAAAAAGTACTTCCTAACATTATCCCAGAGTCTTTCACCCATCAGTCTCATATCATGCACCCTTGTTCTTGTGCAGAGTGTTCTTTGAAATATGCTTTCCACCTGTAAATTCAATGAGGGAAATACAGGGTTATTCAGCTGGTGGCTAGAAACCCAGGCCAAGTGTATACCCTGGGAGGTATGCTACAAGTCTCCAGTGGGGAGAGGGACCTGGGGGTGATGGTGGATGTCAAAATGAACAACTCTGAGACCTGTGGGAGGGCAGCGGCAAAGGCCAATAGGATGCTAGGGTGCATCGCTAGAGGATAACCTCAAAAGGAGGCGAGTGATTCTCCTCTGTATAACTGCCTGTTAGGTCACACCTCAAGTACCGTGTGCAGTTCTGGTGGCCGTATATTAACAGGGACATTACAGTCCTGGAGAGGGTTCAGAGGATGGAAACCAAGGTGATCTGTGGTATGGGGGAAGACCTATGAGGGAGGCTTAGGAGCTCAACGTGTACTCTCTAGAGGAGAGGAGGGATGGGGATATAATAGGGTCTTCAGGAACATAAAGGGTATAAATAAGGTAGGCTCAGATGGTGGTGTTCCAAAGAAGGAAAAACAGAAGACATAGGTGGAAGCTAAAGGGGTGAGACTCGGGGTGAGACTCGGAGGAGGAGGTGTTACTTCACTGAGAGGGTGGTGGAACCATGGAATGCACTCCCCAAGGGTCTGGTGGAAGTGGATACAGTGGGGGTTCAAGAGGGTCTGGGACAGGTAAAAGGGAGGATGAAGCTGAGTAAGCTCAATGAGAGGGATATATCTTGGAGCGAGGGGACAGGGAAACCAAGAGGGTGGGGGCAGCAGAATCTGTGCCCATTATGAGTGCTGACTATCAAGCAGACATGAAAGACCATAAGGCCAACTCTGCTGGCATTTTAGTATGTTAGTATATTAGTATGTACCCTGTTTACTCCCCTAAGGTACTTGAAAGTCTCTATCATATCTCCCACTCCTTTCTTTCCTTCCGTGAATAGATATTAAGGTCCTTAAGTCTTTCCTCGTAGGGTGTCTGGTGCAGTCCATGTAGCATCTTCATTGTCCTCCTCTGTACTGCTTCTATTTTGTCAATGTCCTTCTGGAGATGTGGTCTCCAGAACTGGACCTATACTCCAGCTGAGGCCTCACCAGCGATCTGTACAGTGCCATCACCACCTCTTTACTCCTGCTTGTTATGCCCCTCCCTATGCACTACAACATTTTGTTTGCTCTTCCCACCACTTTTTCACGCTGTTTGGTCACCTTCAGGTCATCAGATATGATAACCCCTCAGGTCTCTCTCCTGACTTGTGGTGGCCAGTGTTTCTCCACCAATCCTGTACTCCTTTCTTGGATTCCTGTGACCCAAGTGCATGAGCTTGCACTTTTTAAGATTGAAGCTCAATTGCCAGACATCTGACTACTCCTCAAATGGGCTCAGGTCATTTCTCATTTTTACAACCCTCCAGTGTCCACTCTGTTGCAGATTTTGGTGTCATCTGAGAAGAGAAAACCTTTCCCTCTAGATGCTCTGCAATGTCACTAATGAAGACATTGAATAGGACTGGCCCAGCACTGACTCCTGTGGCACCCCACTGGTCACCTCCCTCTCCTCAGATTTCATGCCATTTACCACAGCCCTCTGAGTCCTGTCCCTTAGCCAGTTCCCAACCCACTTTACTATCATAGGACCCACTCCTAGGCTCCCAATTTGTTTAGCAATCTACTGTGTGGGATAGTGTTGAAGGTCTTGATGAAATCCAGGTAGATTACATCCACCACCCCTCCCTGGTCTACCACCCTGGTTACTCAGTCAAAGAAATCTATAAGATTCATCTGACAGGAACTTCCCACTGAGAATCCATGCTGCCTTGGATCCTGTGCCCGCTATCCTCCAGAAACTTCACTATCCTCTCCTTAAGTAAGGATTCCATTAGTTTCCCCACTACTGAGGTCAGGCCTACAGGTCTATAATTTCCTGCCACTATTGTGCAGAGGGACCACATCTGCCCTCCTCTAGTCCTCGGTACCTCCTGTCTCTAGTGATGCATAGAAAGGGCAGCCAATGGTTCTGCCAGCACTTCCCTGAGTTCCTTTACTACTCTGGGTGGATCCCATCTGGCCCCATTGCCTTACCTCCTTTTATTTTCTGGAGTTCTTCTAGGACTCTTTCCTCCATGAATGGGCTGGTGTCTACCTCCTCCCTCCCTGAATACCTCTCTTACTGAGTCTCGGCCCTTCACCCTCTCCTCCCTTCCCTGGTGAATACTGAGCAAAGTACTTGTTCAGTATCTCAGCCTTTCTAGGTCATCCTCCACCCTTTGTTGGGGACAGGAGATCATGTTGATTGAGAAACCTGTCAGTTGTGCTGAGACCAATTGTTCAAGTATCTTATAAGGTAAAAGTGCTATATGCCTGAAGTTGCCTATGATCTTGTGGCCACCACTCATGAAAACAGGGATGATATGTAACAATTTCAAGATGTTTGGGACAATCTCTGATATTAAGGACAGATTTATGATTCTAGTGACTCCTGGTGCCAATTTCTTAGCAGTTAAATGGAGACGTTTAGGACAAGCTCATCAGATCCAGCAAATTTGAACTTGGGGAACTATTTAATCAGCTTACATACATTTCAACACCTTAGCAACTTTGAGGTAGAAGAGGGAATGCAAGGTAAACCACTAAGAGTGTACATGACAGTTGTTGCCATGCCTCAGAGGTGGTAGAGGTGTTAGGAAACAAGCTCATATATGAAGAGAGATTATCAAAATGGAGGTTGAAAGCTTTGACGGTGGTGTTATAGTTACAGTTGACACTATTGATGACCATGTTGTGCAGTTCATGAATTGCCATTAGCCCAAGGATTTTTAATACAATTCCAGAAATGGCATGGGTTACAGGCTGAAGAGTCAAAGAGATTCTTCCAGTAAACACTTTTGTTAATCTAGATATCTTTTTACAATCGGCTTAGTGTTCTATTTTCAATCCAGTCAGAGGTAACGGGAAGCTTCAAACTGCACCCAACATTTATCACTATCTTTAAGCTATTTCAGGAGGGTTCTATGTAGCCACTTTGATAAAAGGTCTCAAACTTTTGTAGTAGTAATAGGAATACATTTGTTTTGGGAGTCACAAAACACAGAATTAAAATATGGGACAGCATTGTTAACATCATTGGTACCCCACAGAAAAGCCCAATCTATATGTAAAAGTACTTTCTTAAACACAGTGGAGTCAAGTTTGGAGAATCATGACACTGAATCTGCCAAGGTGGGGCTGTGGGAGGTTTATCCTGCCACACTATATATACTGTGTATATATATATATATATATATATATATATATATATACAATACATATATATATATACTGTATATGAATGGTCACTAAGACATCTGGAAGTATGCCAGAGTAGATAACTTATCAACTCTAGTGGTAAGTATCCAATCACTTACTGTAGTATGGCACTGTTCCTATTCTAAAAAGGCTTGTAGATTTTGTTATAACTTGGAAGAGGTTATGTTTGTTGAGGCATTGTTGGACATTGCCTCATTTACTTAATCCACTTCATGATACAATCACTGAGAAGGATAAATTCATTATTTTTAACTAACAGGGCCTCTGAGTCAGTTAAGGAGGACAAAGTCCGTGGACCACCAGTGGGAGAGTTATATACTGTATGTCAAATAAATAAAGCTCTCGGTATTGTCTAACAAAAGAACCACATGGCAATCTTCAACATGTGGTTCCAATAAAATGTAACTATTTAAGGCACTGATATTAACATGTGACAAAGTAAAAAAAAATAGTACTACCTTCTTTCTTGGGTACAGCTCTGTAACATCTTATACAGTTATACTCTAGTAGCACATACAGATTATCAGTTATTCCTGTCCTAAGCCACGTCTCAGAGACAGCTAGAATATCTGGTGTTAATCACTCACTCCTTCCAAAAGTTCAACAAGGATAGGGACTAGCCTCCTAATATTTAAGGGGCAGGTTTGAGACCTTTAACATCTTGCCAATGCGGGGCACTAAAGTGTAAGATGACAGAGCTTGGTGCAGAGTTTAGTTTTATATCCCCAGCAAATAGAAATGTAACTGGTGTCCAAGAAAAGTGTCACCCACTTTGGTGCAAAAACAATCATAGCATGGAAAATGTGAGTGCAACCAAAAAGCCACCATGAAAAACACCATCAGTCAATTCTTGCAGCTGACACACTCTGCACATATAGCAGGCAATCAACCCCTCTGAGCAAGCACACTAAATAGGAGACCCAGGATATAATACGCATTGAGTCCCACATTCCACCTTACACCTTTCATGTGGTTTTGTGTGGGGGCTCTGCCCAACCGCCCCTGCAGCCCCTGTAATATATATATCAATTAATCAAGCGCCATATTGAGGAGGAGAAAGCAAATTAGAAAAAGGCATAAATACTGAAAGGGAGTCAAAAGGAGGAACAGCAGCCATGGAAAGACATGAGTGATGACTTTATTAGAAAGGAGAAAGCATAGTGTACTGTATAAGAAACAAAATACTATACCATGCTGTTTCATTTCCCACTCAGACAGTTCCACACCCAACACAACCCAAGAGTACCTCACACACACATATGGCACACTAAGTCAACAACATATACATAACATCATGCCCTAAAACTTTCAAACGCCACATCACTCACACACTCTTGCAAGCACACACACATTATGAAGCACTCTTTCCTGCACCCTATTGATGGAATACCTTAAGAAAATAATGGGACTGGACCTCAGAAACTTTCTAGTGATTGTGAAGCCCCAACACATCCTATTCATATACTGCAAGACCTCTATAACAATATGGTGGGGTAGTAAGTTATGAGCCTCTAGTCTTTATCTACAAGCATGTTTCTGCTTATATTTTATCTGTAAAATGACCATTATTGGATTGTTGTTTCTTTTTAAATACTATATTTTCTACATGGTTTGGGTCAGATAATTCTGAGGAAGTCCTTTCTGGTGTAGTCTTGTACTATGGTGTGGTCTCTAGCTATGGTGTGCACTCACATGTGTCTTTGTGTGCATGAGAGGTGTGCATGTGTGTGCATGCATATGTGTGTGTCTTTGTGTGTGTCTGTGCATGTGTTAATGAGCTATTCCTTCAATAGTAAACCTATTGTCTTACAACAGAGTTTACAGTGAGTTATAAATGTCCTGAGTCCTCTAACTAGAGTACCAGCATCAAAGCCTTTCTGTGAGTGGCCACATTGAATCTGTGAGCTACAAAGACTTCATTACAATCCTTACTTAATTTTCAGTGCAGCAGACAAAACGATTTGACTGTTTTGACTGTTTTCTTAATTCCACTATGCAGCACTGAAACTTAACTTCACTGTTAGTTATTTTATCAGCTTGCATCACTTCCTTTTGACAGCTCAACTCTGCAGATGGAGGGCTGTACAAAAATCATCTTTAAGTAAGAAACAAGAAAGAAAAAACAGTGTTCAAACTCAGTTTGATCAGCAGTAACAACATCCTAGTAGCACTCAACCTGAAAGGGATGTCTTAAGTATGTTCTTGTGTACTCTTTACTCTTTACTCTGCACACCCTTTTCTTGTGGGCTCTTGAAGTGTTTCACTTAGTGCAACTATATTTTGTAGATGGAAGATGAGATAATGGTATTTACTCACCAGATAAAGGTGATTATACCTGCAACCTTTAAAGTGCTGAGACATTCCTCACAAATGGGTAATCCTTCATCTAGCCTATAGAATGATATATGATCGTAAAATTTTGAACTGCCAGAATAAAGCTCCCAGCCTGGAAAACAGAGTCCAGTAAGATTCTTCCCTAGCAGAAAAGGAAAAAGGAGTAAAGGAGAAAAACACAAGCAGGAACACAAGAACGTGACCCACGAATAGATACTGCATTGGAGCAATGTAGTGAAAAATGGCCAAAATAAGTTTCTTACATAGATATTAACCAAAGTAAGATCTTCTTCCCGGAATATTCCATAGAACAGCAAGTAGCCATGCAACAATCTGCAAGCATGCCAACTACTGATAGCAGCAAGTAGCCATGTAACAATAAGCAAGCACACCAACTGCTGGTAACAGTGAGTGGCTGTGTAACAATCATCAAGCACACCAACTACTGATAACAGTGAGTAGCCATGTAACCATCAGCAAGCATACCAACTGCTGATAAAGCACAATCCACTCCAAGGAGAAGGTCCATTATCTCCATGTATGGAACATGACTCTGAAGAATACCCAAAAGGTTCTAGCCGTACAGGTTCCCAGTTCATCCATAAGTGGGAGGGACTCTGAGCACTTTAAGGTTGCAGGTATGATCACCTTTACAAGGCGAGTAAATCACATTATCTCCTGCAACCTTTCTAGTGCTTAGATGTTCCTGACAAACGGGACTTTTGTAGCAGTACCAGGAAAACCCTGGTTGGAAGAGGAATGGAATGATATAAGGAACCTAAAGCTGCCGAAACACTGCCCTAAGAAATATAAGGATATCAGTTGAGGCTATCCGTACTGAAATGTCAGTCCCAACTATGGACAGAGGACCACAGAACCCTGTGCAGTTAGCCTTGACTAAAGCACCCCTTCTGTCTCTGCCTGATATTCCAACTGCATGCTGTGTACCTGTGGCAAAATACCACAAGGATAATCAAATTCTGCTGTCCGGTGGCGGCCACAATAGCTGCCGATATCCAGCCATCAGCTGGCTCTTCAAAACAACCAGTCCTTGCTGCCTGGAAAGAAATTAAGCAGCCAACCTGACTTATAGAGGCTTTCAGATAGAAGCCAATGTTCCTTTACAGGCAGTCTAACCTGCCTTTCTAACTTAAAGGAATGAGCATTCAATCTGACATACTGAAACTTTCAGACATGAGCAGATATTTCTTTATGAAAGACACCATGGAAAGCAGATAAGGGGCCAGATCAGGCCCCTCAGTCCGTGAACATGATGTGTAGGAAAAGTTCCTGTGCAATAGGAACAGTGATACCGCCCTCATAAAGAAGAATGGGACTGCACTATGGGTACTCCGTCAATACCAAGAAAGAACAGTTCTCGGCGTAACATCACCTGCAGCTCTCTTGCCTGTCCAGCAAAGTATATATTTGTCAGAAAAATGGGTCATCCTATATGGGAACTAGTAGGAAGAGGGCTTGTGAAGGCCGTCCAAGACCAGATGAAGTTGCCAAAGACAGCAGGTTGATCCAGAGCAGGAAGAGGCACTCTGAACCATCTACAGCAGCTGGACACCCTCTTTGTGCAAACCTATGCACCCAACCTTTGTTAAAATGTGCATGAGGCATCTTATTCTCTGACTGATTACCAGGTTGCAGGTCAACCACTCTGACGGGGTGCCCCTCATGCCACCATTTTTGCCTTTCAGTGTCCATGCCCTCATGTTGTGGATTTTGGGGTTTGTGGTGAACAAATGGTCCCTAGCTGAGGAGACATAGGAGTGTGGGAGACACCCTGAGGAGTTGAATAACATTGTCCTGATTGGGGAACACCATGATCCCCTTGTCCATTTGGGAGCAAACATCAGACCAGTTATTTAGTGGATCTGAACTTGAGGAGGACTGCGGAATCATAGGGTGTCGATTTCTTTGGCCTGACTGTTCAGAACAACACGATTGGAATTGAGATTGCTGTTGTACTGACATAGCACTAGAGCAGCTTGAAGAAAGGTCTGATCTTACATTGAAAGACTGATGTACCAAAAGTGCCATGCCACTCACGGGTTCAGACAGCCTGCTCGTTAGGTGGCCAAGATCAACAATAAGGATTGTTCTGTCCAACTTAGTGTTTGTAAGGCCTCCTGAACATTACAACATGAGAACAGGGGCTGCAACCTATTCCCATCCTTAGCACCCTTATGGGTAGATGAGCCTCCCATGAAATCACCTGCCGTGAGTGAAAGGACAGCCCACATGGCTTCTTGACCCTCTGGTACTTGCCTGTCTAGTTAAATAGCGCTGGAGGTGTTATTGACTGTGACATGACTCAGGCAAGGTTGTGACTGTGTCCATCACCATTCATAGTCCACATCCTCAGCAATAGCTCCCATGCTTCATGAGGCATGTATGTGTTACCACCCCACTGCACCTGACTTTTGTTGATATCATGAGTCAGTTAGGTGCAGATATGCCTGCATTGGGATATTGTCGGCGGGGGCACTAAGCCTAGGTGTGGATTGACTCTTGCCCTCAGTGTGGTAAGTCTAAGTGGAGTCCTATGTTTGCTGAAATCTGTTTGGCCCCTACCCTGCTCTGCAGAAAGGGAGCAAGGTGTCTCTGAATAAGTGGCCCTCTTGGAACGTGGCTTGAGAATCTTCCCAACTGTACCGTCATTCCACATAGTTGGCTCACAGTGGCTGTGTCCTTCTGTGCCTGAGTCTGGCCCTTGTTCATATGAACCAATTATATCGACATGGGATGACATTACCACATTTCTTGTGGAGGATCATGGAAAGCCCTACCAATGTCAATGTGAATACCATTTGGGCTGAGGCCACCCCAAAAGACCAGGTGTAATGAAAATGTGGGCCCTGGCAGAGACTTGGGGACTAAGTGGCTCAGTAGCAGTGTCAGTGGCTCAGTAGGTAGCACACTCGCCTCCTGAGGCTGGGAGATCAGAGGGCTGTGGGTTCAGTTCCCACATCTGGCACTTGGGGTAATATCCTGGTACTGACACTGTAGTGCAGCATGAGAGGGTGCTGCACTTCTGAGGTACCGTCTTTTGGATGAGATGTTAAACCAAGGTCCCAACTGCCTGGATTGGTGGTAGTTCAGGTGGATGTTAAAGATCCCATGGCACTTATCGAAAAAAGTAGGGAATTTCCTGGTGTCCTGGCCAAATTTCCCTCATTCACTCAAAAATACCACCAACAGTTTAATCTGGTTCCAGGTCAGTTGGCATTCATCTGTATCCCTCCCCGGTCGTGTCTGAAAATAGGCAGGATTCATCTAGTGTACTTACCGGTCAACAAAAACTAAATAAATAAAATAAATAGATAAAGATGACCCTGAGATGTGGAGAATCACTCCCTGCTGAAAAGCACTTCAGGTGGACCTGAAGATTTCCCTGATGGAGTACCTATAAATTACACTCATATTGGGGAACATTAGGTTCTGCATCAGGTGGAGTATTCCTTGCCAAATGTCCTCGGCCTTTTAATGGTCCTGGGCATTGGGAGAACCCCAGTGGCCTGTATGGAATTACCTTTATGTAAGTTCTATGGTATATCTGTGGTCGCCTGTATGTAATTACCTTTATGTAAGTTCTATGGTATACCTGTGGGTCACCAGTTCTCAGATCTACCTGAGCATTGCACCCCAGGCAAATAAAAAATGGTGTGGGGTGCCGGAAACCTTACAATGAGAGGCTGCTGGAGCTTGCAATGTATTCCCTGGGGATGTGACCTGACTGAGATTGATACGTACCTCCCTGGGTGAGCTAGTCAGGGGTGATCGGGCTCCTCCTCATCCCAAGGAGCTCCTTTGTAGGAACACCACAGAAGAGTCCTTACCAGCCCAGGGGATGCACGTTGGGGTGCTACTGGATGGTTCAAGTAGACACAATGTGAATGAGTGTTTGCTGTTGCCAGAGCCTCAATGCATGCTGAGGGGAAAACAGCTGTTGCAATGAGTAAAGTGCCTAGTTCATTGCACCTGCTGCCTGAATGTGGGCTGGACTCAGCTGGAAGGTCCAGTTCCTGGGGAGATTCTAGCTGGGGTGCTGCTGAAGGGTCCCAACCAGCCCAGGGTACAAGCTTGGATGCTACTGGAGTGACCAGTTCCAGGACCAGCTTGTCTTATGTCCACAGAAAAATATGTTGGAGGCAACTATTGTGCCCCTGAACTTCTGCTTTTGTTGTGACTAGTTCATCGTGCCAATGATTGAGGAGAGGTAGACAACATTTGCCTACTGCCCAGTCTGCCCCCATACTCTGTGCTCCAATAAATGCTAGAGCTTATGTGGAGTTCTCTATCCAGAGGCATCTTTTGGTTATCAATGCCAGGCTTCCCTTCCTAGATTCATACAGTCAGTGGAACCATACACATTTTTGTGGGGTGCAAGTATGATGGTGTACCTAAGGTCTGGGGGATGCTCGTTAGTCTGGGCTCCCCTTAGGATGGGCCCTAAGGTCAAACTAAACTGGTGCTTGCTTTAGTTGCCTGAGGCACATAGATGGGACCATGTCCCTGTAGGATAAGAAGGGATATCCAGTGCACTAACCTATCTGGAGTATCGTGGCAGCTGAAAGGTAGGTTTATACTGTGCAATTTATCATGTCAGAAAAAGTCTGCAGTCATTTAGAGTGTGATACTGAGCACAATTATAAGATTCCCTGCTTGTCTTGTGAGCCTCAGACTACAAGGTGTTGGTGGTATGGTAAAGCCCATATGGAACATTTCTGAAACTGGGTGTGACACATATTTTACATGCCCTGATGAGATCTTATTATGTGGTATGCTCCACCGACCCAAGCCATGCTGCTCATATGCCTATATGAGAGTAGTAAGTGCACCTTTTGCCGTTTATGAAAAAGTGCCCTTAGTGTGCCATTGAGCTGTATTGTGGTAGTGCAGCTTGAATAGTGATCTGTCCCCTACTGAGGTCAGCGACCCAGAATCTGAGACCATGGAGGTCTGTTTTAAGTCTGGTGGGGGAGCCTTTCTAAGATGGCTGATGTTTACCTCCATGAGGTTCCCCTACAAGGTTGTTTATCCATTTGAATCAACATTAGTGTGCCACCGCATGATGGCTGCTGGTCTACAAAGTGGCTGTAAGTAGAGGCTAGTGGTACTTGACTGTTGCAAAGTGGCGCTGTTCCTTGAGCTGCCAGCTGCTGGGATCACCGGGCCACATGGCTGCTATTATCACTAGACGCTGCACGATATTCTAATACTCCACCTGCTCTGGTCACCCAGAAAGAGTTGGGTGGGCATGAGTGTTGCAGATGTAACTTGGGCTGTGCGCTACAGTGAATCATGTGAGTAGTACACTCCTCGAATCCTGTGCTGCACTCAGGAGGTGTCAAATCAGAACCAGCACTGTAGAGTATGGCCCCAACATGGCAGCCACTAGATTTCAAGTACTTCAGAGGAGCACAGCCTGTACTTATCCAGCCTAGATGGGAGGAGGGGCCATCTGTACCAGGTGGGACTGGCTCCAAAATGGTCACCAGTGCCGAAGAAAAGGTATGGAATTCCTGAGCACTCACTGCTTGGGAGGCCAGTGACAGCCGGGGATATCCCAGCATGGCATGGGTGCCTGTGGAGCCATGGAATGGGATTTATGGTACCATTCTTTCTGCCCCTCCCTTGAGGTCTGAATACAGCATGGGCTTGATGCTATGGAAAGTAAGCTACCTCTGCTTTATCACAGGCTACAGGGGAATGTGTAAGCCTAATGACTATATTGGACAGGGTCAGACTGTAGTGCAGTATTCACAAAGAAAGACTTATGTGGATAGTGCACAGCCCAAATCACTTCTTCCATGCCTTTTGTTGTGATGCATAAGTCTTAGTCTGCCCAGTGTACTTTTCACTAATTCTGTCTGTCTGTTTATCTCTCTGTCTGTCTCCTATGTTACCTGTATTACAGAAGTCAGCTATATGTTGCATGGGCAAACTGGATGGGCCTTGTGGTCCTTATCTGCCATGAACTTCTGTTTCTATGTTTCTATGTGGCTCATTGTGGTAGCTGTCTGCCATGGAATGGACACTGCCTGAGGGTCCAGTTCCTCAGGGAGCTACGAGGAGAGGACACTATGTGAGGGTCCCGACCCAAACAGGAGTGCAAGCTAGAACACTACAGAGGGATCCCACTTTTGTGGCTCATTGTAGGAGCTGTCTGCTATGGAATGGATGCTACATGAGGTCCAGTTCATCAGGGAGCTATGAGGTGGGAATGCTGCGTGAGGTCAAGATCAAAACAGTAGTGCAAGCTTGGATGCTACAAAAGGTCTAGCTGAATTATGGCCATAAGCCATGCTCTTCTAGAGTTTTTTGCTTGCTAATAATAATAGGGGCATGCAGGAAGAGAAGTTATTATCAGACCTATGGTTATTATGCACTGTTGTTGACATGTATTATTTGTGACAGAGGGAAGATGAGATTAGATTTAAAAATATTTAGTAAATTACCTTAAAGTTTTGGAACGATCAGTGATCGTGACCAACCTCTAGAGATACACAAAGTAAAACTGGACACTGTTATCCTGGCTGGGCTGGGCCTTTGGCAGTCCAATAATTTATGATTGTGCATCAACCAATAGGATGGATGGAGGATTACCCATTTGTGAGGAATGTCTGAGCACTAGAAAGGCTGCAGGAGATAATTCAGTATTAATAACACTGGTGATTGTCACATTTACCCAGTTGGCAGATATTCATCATGCCTAATTTGATTAACATAGAAACATAGACTTTGATGGCAGATAAGGACCGCTTGGCCCACCTAGTCTGCCCATTTCCCTAACTACAGGATAAGCTGCAGATCCTATTTAACCAACAGCCTATTTCTTACTACCCCCACAAGAACTGCCTTATATCTGTCCCATGCATTCTTGAATTCTCCCACAGTTTTAGACCCCACAACCTCCTCAGGAAGGTTGTACCAAATCCACCACCCTCTCTGTAAAAAAATACTTCCTCACATGTGCCCTGAGCCACACTATCTTCAAATTGTGGCCCCTTGTTCTTGCACATCCTTTTTTCTGAAAGATGCTACTCCTTTGACTTTATTGATTCCACTGAGGTACTTAAAAGTTTCTATCATGTCCCCCTCCCTCATTTCTTCAAGGATATACATATTAAGTTCCTTTAGTCTCTCCCATGTGGATTCCTTTACAGACTCTGCACCATTTTAGCTGCCCTCCTCTGGACTGCCTCCATTCTGTCTATGTCTTTGTGAAGATGGGTCTCCAGAACTGGATGCAGTACTCAGATGGGGTCTCACCAACTGTCTGTACAGAGGGATAACAACTTCTTGTTTTCTGCTGGTGTTGCCTCTCCTATACATACCAGTATCTCCCAAGCCCTTCCTACTGCCTTCTCAGATTACTTTAACCTTAAGGTCATCTGATATGATTACCCCCAGGTCCCTTTCCATTTTGTTGTTGTTACTACCCCCAACCATTGTGTAATTTTCCCTGGTTTTCGTTTCCCAGGTGCACTTCTTTGCATTGAATCCAAGCTGCCATACTTCTAACCATTCCTCCAACCTTGCCAAGTCCCTTCTCATCCTTTCCACTCCTCCTTGTGTATCAACCCTGTTGCAGATCTTTATGTCATCTGCAAAGAGACATACCTTTCCTTCCCGTCCCTCTGCAATGTCACTTATAAAGATATTAAAAGACTGGACCCAGTACTGAGCCTTGCTGTACCCACTACTAACCCCTCTTTGTTCAGAGTGGACTCCATTAACATTTACCTTCTATGTCCTCTTGTACAGCCAATGTTTTACCCAGGCTACCACGTGGGACCCACTCCCAGGCTGGTTAATTTGATTATTAATCTTTTGTGTGGAACTGTGTCAAATACCTTGCTAAAAGCCTAGGTAAGCCATGTCCACTGCCCCTCACAGATCTACTACTTTGGTCACCCAGTCAAAGAAATCAATTAGATTCATCTGACATGACATTCCCACTGTGAACCCATGCTGCCTTGGGTCCTGTGCCTACTAGCCTCTAGGTACTCAACAATTCTTTCTTTAAGAAATGATTCCATCACTTTACCTACCACAGAGGTCAAACTGACAGGTCTGTAGTTTCCTGCCTCTGTCTTGCTCCCACTTTTGAAGAATCACATCTGCCTTCCTCCAGTCCTCAGGTACCACACCATCCTCCATGATTTGTTAAAGGGTAGTCAGTGGTGTCACTAGTTCTCCCTTAATTTTATTAGAATTCTGGGGTGAATTCCTTCAGGCCCCATTGCTTTGTCCACCTTCAGTTTTGGGAGTTCTTTCAGAACCCTTTCTTCTGTGAAAGGACTGGGATTGACCCCCTATCCAGCGTGCTTCTGTTAATTGGATTAGGCACCTCCTCTTCTCCTCTTTTGTGAATACTGAGCAGAAGTATTCATTCAATATCCTGCTTTTTCACTGTCTGTCTCTGCTCACACACCGTCAATTCTATTCAGCCTCACTATCCCTCCCTTTGTCTTTCTATGCTCCTTGATATACCTATAAAATGTTTATCCCCTTCTTAACCGAGTTGATTATCTTTCCTCAGTTGGGGCCTTTGCTATTCCAACTCCCTCCCTGCTTCCTTCTGCCTTTACTGGTACAGTTCTCTGTCCTGCTCCTTCTGTGTTTCCTTATATTTCCTAAATTCTATCTTTTCTCCCTAACCTTCCCGCCACCTCTTTTAAGAACCATAGTGGCTTTTCTTTCATTTTGATTTGTTTATTTGCTTCACACAAAGGCTTTTGCTTTTGTGATGGCAGTTGATCTTTCCCCATTGTTGTTCCACCTCCTTCTAGCCTATTGCTAGTGCTTTTTAGGCACTCTCCCATCTTGCCAAAGTCAACCCTCTTGAAGTCCTGTACCCTCACTTTTATGTGGCTTGACTCTGTTGCTGAGTTTATCATGAACCACACAGTTTGGTTGTCACTTGTTTCCCAGATGGCTACCACTTCTGGATCTGAGATCCTGTCACTATCCCCATTTGAAGTATGAGGTCTAAGATTGCTCCATCATGAATGGGTTCCAAAACTAGCTGTCTGAGGCATGCCACCTGCAGGCCATTGAGAATGTCCTGCTCTTGGATGTGGCTGCAGAAAGGTGCTCCAGTTAACATCTGGCATATTCAGGTCCCCATCAACAGTATCTCCCTTTCTCTGCCATCCTAAGGATGCCTTCTATCATATCCTTGTCCATTTCCTCCCCTGACATGGAGGTCTGTATACAATGCCTGTGCAGAATATTGTGCCGTTTCCAGCCTCTACAGTGACCCACAGTGCCTCCACTCCTCCTGTTTACTCTTTAGTTCCATTGCTTTTATCCCTTCCCTTACATGAGAGCTACTCCTCCCCTCTTCTACTCTCCCTGTCTCTCCTGTAGGTTGTGTACCTGGTATGTTAACATCCCAGTAATGGTTCTTTGTATACCATGTTTCGGTGACTGTTACAATATCCAGGCATCCCTCTTCCATCAAGGTCACCAGTTTAGGGAGCTTGTTCCCCAGACTGAGCCCCATCACTGTCCTTATTGCCTTTGTCATTTCTCCCATTTCCTCCTGCCCTTCACTCTATCGGCATCTCTATCTTGGTGTTTACCTCACTTACTACCCTGATTTTCTTGGGGGGCTAAGATTTCCCTGCTCCTTTCCAGTGCCTCCACCCTTGGCTAGTTTAAATGCTTGCCAATGAAGCATTTAAACCTATCACCTAGGATCCTGGTTCCCCTCCTGGACAGATGCAGACCATCATGCCAGTATAAGCCTGCATCTCTCAGGTGGACCCCAGTCACCAATGAAGCCAAATCCCTGAGCTTTGCACCAGTTTTCAACCACTGATTGAATCTCATGATGTGGAGCACCCTAGCCTCACCCATGCCACAGACAGGTAGCACCTCCGAGAAGGTTACTGTGCGTGATACTTATCTAGGCCCTCCCCAACTCCACAAACTCTTCCTGCACTGCTCTGATCCTTTCTCAGCCAGGTCATTTGTCCCTAGGTGGACAATGACCTCTAGCTCCTCTCCTGTACAGCTGCTCCAGTGTTCCTGAGGATCGCTCCCTGTCCCTACAAGCCATGGTGCTAGGCAGGCATCTTACCTCCCTCCCTCTCTCCTTCCTCCCCAGTTCTACCCCCTAACAATGGGTCCCCACCAGGTGTTGTTTTCTTCCCCTGTAGGGTCCCATACTATCCTCCTGTGGGTCTCCTTTGTGGGTTCCCAGCATTCTCCTTGGTCTCCACTGCAGGTGCCTTCACAGAGAAACCGAACTTTACCAGAATGACATATGAATTGTGAGAGGTACAACTGGAGGGATGCACCTCTGTTCCATCACCCTCACCCTCCTGAGCCCACTGAGTCCAACCACTCTTCTTTCTTGGCAACCTCTGAGGTAATGGTAGGGGCCTGGTGGTCCCTGGGTGGTGAGGAGGTCCTCAAATCCTGAGCCAACTCATTCTGGAGATGAGTAACCTCCTCCCACAGCCCAGAGAGGTGCTTGCAAATAGGACAACACCACATCCTCCAGAACATCTCTCGTAAAACTGCTGATCCACAGCCACGTGCTGTACCACACCCATCATGTCTTATTTCTGGCCCCTTAACTGTATTTTGGAATACTTACTCTTTCCTCTGTTTATTTATTTATTTTTCTCCTACTTACTTACTGCCTCTGTGCCCTTTAAGCTCCTGATCTTCCTGTTCTGAGACATGAAGTTCTATATTTCTCAGTAGTCTCCTTACTTGATCAGAGTCAGACTTCCAGCAGCTGGGGGGGACGGACAGCTACTCTTTTCCTTTTAGGATGGTGATTCTTTTGTGGCTCTGTGATCACTCACTTCCTGCTCCCAAACATGAAGTTCCTGTTGCCAGTCAAATCCTGTGCCTGTAAAAGTAGAACTGGCTTAGGATGGAGGGAGATAGGAAGGAGGCAATATAGTCCCAGTAGAGAAGTACAGTACAAGTCACATTAGACTGTTCCTCCAATAAGTTGTTTTAGCATTTCTGACTGAGTTGCATAAGTGTTGCTGGATCCAGTACAAAGCCCTGCACAAACTGTTTCTTAACAAATACAACTCAGTTTTGCATTGCATTATGACTGGACTGCTGATGCATCCTAATGAGTTGCAAAAACATTTTACAAACACTGCTCTTGAGCTGGTTAAGCACTGAAAAACAATGCAATATGCATTATCAATGCATTGCCAGCTGTAAAAACAATTCTAAACCAGCTCATTGGTGAAACAGTTTAATGTGACTTATACTGTATAGTTATAACAGCAGCTCCTTCTTCTTGGTGTTCTCTGTCTGTTCTCTGGCAGAAGCTATCTAGGGCAGTTTTAAATCTGGCTTTTACCTGGCTTCCTTCTAGCTAAGCCACTCCCTAGTTTACAGCTCTTTCTACACTTAAGTGCGATAGTAATTCCTTCAGCCACCTGAGACAAACACTGGATAACTGCACAGATAACAGTTCACTTCAGCCAACTCAGACAAACTTTGAGGAAAGTACCCCTCCCTGCAAACACTCTCTTATGCTGCCTGACTCCCAAGTGAGCATGCACACTGAACAATTGGACTGAAATCTGAGACCAAATGCTGAAAACTCAGATTTGTGCTGATAAGCTAAAACTTAAGGTATCCGAACAGTGTTATAGTGCTGTAGGGGTGTTGCTCACAGAAATGCTGCAAAGCTAAACAAAAGGGTGACTAAACAGTGCTAATGGTTACAGAATGACAGAGCCTGCAAGGGATGGGCAGTAGGCAGAGTTTTGTCTGGGGAGGCGCACTGCTGGATGACAGCAGGAGAGCCAGGCAGAGGGAAGAGTCAGGCTGGGAGAGGTAGAGTGGGCAGGGGGACAGCTCCCAAGAAGTGGAACTAGTATTTGATATGGAAGTGGACAAGTTTATTTAATGGGCTGCATCAGGGACTCTGCCTTCTTTTCACCCCTACCTGCAGCAGAAACAGCTGCCAGAAGCAAGGACTTGAGTGACAAGCTACAGGCCCCAGAGCACAAGAGGACAAAGGGAGGGGTGGGGGCTGAGTAGATGCAATTTTCTAGGGAGTCAGGAATATGCCCATGGGAAGTGGTTAAGCTTTTTAGTGCTGTATCGATTGGCAGGCAGTCATTGCTTTTTTGGTAAAAGAGAAGAGTAAGCAGCCTCTGGGCTAGCCAGGGGCAGGCAGAAAAGGACTGTTTTTCCTTGTGGCAGCGTCAAAAGCTATAGTCAGCGGGGTTTGCAAAATAAAGAGGAAAAAGCTTCCTTTCTCTTAAGTAAATAGGCCCCTGGAGAGTGAGTACAATGCGGCCATAGTAAGTAGAGGAGCGTTCATGAAGGGGCCCTGCAGAAGAACGCAGTGGAGCATGGCAACAGTTGGGCAGATGATACCCCTAGTGCCTGCTATTCCAGTCATAATCTAAACAGAGCCCAAGGGTCTTTAAAGAGATTTTTTTTTAAAATATATTATAGTTTGTACAGCTACACTGTTGGAATGTGATTATGCATCAGCTCAATTGGTAGGGGTCAGGCTGCAGGATGACCATGTGGTGGTTTGCACCCCACTCCAACTTCTTAATATTGGCTGCTTTTGTGTAGACAGATAGAAAAAAAAATAACGGTAGGAGAAGTCATGCATTTGGTCCAGTTGGGAAAGTATATCAGAAAGCAAGAGGAAGCCTGCCTGCTTGAGCCCTGGAGGAGATAGGCAGTCCTAGCTGGGAGGTGGTTTGGCCTGAAGGATGATCAGAGGGTCACGGCTACCATCCAGGATTGGGTCATGGGGGGCTATCAGCTTCCACAAGTCATGGAGCCATGGAAGCTCCATTGCAGGGATGACCCACTTTCTGCGGATGACACTTTGTGGCCATTTTCTCTGATGTGGTTACTGTATCCTTGTCACCGCTGCCGATCTCACTGCTTGAGTTTTACATTGAGAGCACAATGCCTTAAGACAACAAACTTTCAGGAGTTTGTGACCCATCTTACATAAGGATAGTGAGTGCAGTTTAGGGCTGCAACAATGGCTGAACCTGTGCAAGACTTTAGGTCTCTGTGGCCATCTTGCCTGAGAATCAGGCTGTCCCCATACAGGCTTTGCAGGGTGGCTGAAATCTTGCAAGTGCTGCAGATCTCAGCGGCCATCTTGCTAGAGACACAGTTTGATGTACTCAGGGATTCGGCTGGCAGGACACAATTGTTCTGAAAATGTTATATCAGAGTGGAAATTTCCATGCTTTTAAACAAATAAGTGGGTAAGAAGGGGCATAGGATTCAAATTGAGTTGGATTAGAAGTACAAAACTACAACAACAAAAAGTAGGCACTGGTAGTTAGGATGTGGGGCTATGGCAAATAAATATGTGAGACATGGCCTTAAAAGGTAAGATACACCATAATACTACATAACTACAAGTTCAGAACACTGGGAAGCTAAGTTTTATTCACTCTCATTGTGAAGGCAAAGTCATTGCTGACTCCAGGATGGGTAGCTGGAATGGCTAGACATCAGGAGGGCATATTTTCAGTCCCATAAGGGGGTGGGGTGTCCTGTCACCCTCCTTGCTCCGCTATCTCATGGGCAGTAGTTTGGATGACAGCTATACAAATAAAGCCATGGCCCCGGTAGCCATGGTCCACCGGCCGACCTACACATACTTCAGTGAGGCAGTAGGAAGCATGACTAGCCCATGCTCTGGCAAGAGGTTTTGGTTTGTGTTGTAGGGAGCAGGGAGGGGTGGAGGGAAGGGAAGGATCCCTGGAGAGGGAGATGTCTACTTTGTGTGATCAGTCACCATGACGGAAGTACCTGATGTCAGGAACCATATTATACCCCAGTCCACCTAGTACTGTGGTTGAGGAGTATTTCTGAATGCCAAACAGCATATAGGTGTGCTTTTCTGTTTCTTATCTTTTCAACTCAGGATTTACCATGGTGGAGAGAGTAGAAAACATGAAGCTCATAGCATAGGTGAGAGAAAGAGATTGGTGTGAGGTGGTGTTCAATAACCCTGATGAGGGTGCAGTGGGCCAGACACCACCAGAACCGGCTGTATCTGTCCAGGGCACTACATCTACAATCCAGACAAGTGCCACATGAGGTTGGTCAAGCAGAATGACAGAGGCACCCCATCCTCTTCTCAGACCCAACTAGGTTGGTGGGAATTTGATTTAATGAATAATGAGGAGTTCATGGAATTATTTTCTCAGAACTCGTGTGACCCAACCAAGGGGGTCTGCTTTCTAAAGGCACACAAACCATGGAAAGGGATGCCACAGTTTGATGGGCCAGCAGAGGATCATAATGGCTATCATTTCTGGGGTCCCCTGCAGGAACATTTGCTGGCACCAGATTCTGCCCCACCCCTACAGCAAGTTCCTATTCCAATGTCCCTTACAGTCATGCCACTTCTCCAAGCATCTGGCCTGGCTATTTATTCTCACGTGGGCTTCAGTCCCACTGACATTGAACTTGGTGCCACTTTCAAGGTCCCCAGTCACTGAAGGGCCATATTTGGTACCTCCACAAGGCCCAGCACTCACGGGCCAGTGCGCATTCAGCCCATTGTTCCCATCTGGTCAGTGCCAGTACAGCCATCCCAGCGGTGCCCACAAACCCGCATTGACCACTATTGCAGCCTAACCTGTTCCCAGTGGCTCCCATGCCAGCTCCACTACCAGCATTTTGTCACCCTCACTGTCTAACCCAGCTCCAGTGGCACCTGTGCTGGCCCCAGAACCAACTTTGGCTCTAAGCCTCATGCCACTTAACCTGGCTCCAGGGCCCACATGCCAGCTCTGCAGCCAGTCTTTCCCTTCTCCCAGTTACTGCCTCAATCCACCCCCAGAGGTGCTGTGTCCACAGTCTTGCCTGAACAACCACCTCAGTGGACAACAGTCACTAGAGGAGAAAGTGGACAGGTTGTTAGCTCTTTTGGGTGATAAAGGGAGGTCCCTGATGGAGGCAGGGACATGTGGTCACAGCAACCCTTCGAGGGTTTGTATGTCTCCATAGCAAAACCCATGGGGTCCCACCTGCCAGGAAGGTACAACAGCAGATTGTGGGGTATGAGTTTGTGGATGTGTTTGGGCTCTTGAATAGGCTCAAAGGGCTTGAGTCAGACAAGGACTCCTAGAAGGACAAGGATAAAGTGGATGGGGTAGAGCAAAATGGATGCACCTGGGAGGAATTGGCTGACTGGTTTGCAATCTACTCAAAGTTGCTGACAGAGCTGTATTCACAGAGGGCTCAAGGGTTGTGAATTTATTATAATCATATCATGGTGATGCATGCTTCAAAGGGGCTTAGGATGATTGGAGTATGACAATGAATTCAGGAGAAAGAAACAGCATGATGTGCCAGAGTCTGATGGTCACTGGATTTACATTTGTTGTGGGTTATTAGAGGCTGGGGAGGTGCAGCACTTAAGCAGTGGGTTTCCAGTCCAGCAGTTTCAGCAGAAGAAGCAAGAGGGTTCAACTGGGGTATTGGCATGATACCTGCAGTTGGAAGAAAAGGGGAAGGGGGCAATGTTACCACTTCAGTCATGATGGTGTGCGTAAGGGTGGAGGCCTGTAAATACAGGCATTATTGTTTTGCTTAAGAGTAGAACCATCCCTTTATGCAGTGCCCAAAGTGGACAACCTCCAGCCCTTTCAGAGTGTGCAGCCCAAGCCTGTCAACCCAATAAAGTAGTAGTAGTTAAAATCTTTATTTTCATACAGGACAAGCTGGTATAAAACATCTTTAGGACAAGTTCTATACTATAGATGCTCCTGCTCATTTTCAGTATAACATAAAGTACAAAAATAATAACAGGTATAACAAATATCATATAACATCATTTACATCAACATTATATCTACGTTCTAATCATTGCACATACAGTGTACACTCAATTCATGTTTTAACTCCTTCATAAATAATTTAACATCAGTCTGATTAACTATGGATTCTTTATTTATTGAATTCCATATTTGAAGCATAACAGCTAGGAAATGCATAGAGCTATATTTATTTATTAATTTGGTGGGAATAAATCCTCATAAGGGTGTCTGGTGTAAATTATGGTGGTGATGTATTTTTCTAATTTTTCAAATAAATAAATTGACCTTTTCAGTATATAAAACTTTATGAGTTAAATTTGCCCATTGCAACTTCCTATTTAAAGATCGGGTTAACCATCCAAGATCACTAAACAAAGTACATTGATGTGAACCTATTCCTTTTCCCATTATAAACCTTGCAAGTCTATTGTACATTGTGTCAACTTTCACCAGGCTTTTCTTATGAGTGAAATCATATACGTGACTTCCATAGTCCATGACTGAAAGTAGAAATTGATTTACAACCGCCAGTCTCATTTGCTTCTTCAAACATGAATGTGAGTGCCTAAACACTCCCAATTGCTTATTTACCTTATTTATGGTATCTTCTATATGATAGTCAAAATCAGACTCTCATCCAGCCAGACACCCAAATATCTATACATTGAATCGTGAGCTATTTGATCACCATTATCAGTCATGATTTTAATATGAGGGCAGCAGTAATCTTTCCTATTTGTTTTTCCTAAAAACATTGATTTCATTTTTATAATTTATAACCAAACCCAATTTCTTAATCCAAGTACAAAGTGCTAAAAATCCCTTGGAATTTCTTTCCATTTGGTCCATATTCCAGCCATTTGTAACCAAAATGGTGTCATCGGCATAAAGCCTAAGATTAGAATTTTTGCAACTTCCATTACTCCATTTATATATATCAATAATAATAAAAGTAGAACACTTTGAATGCTGACTTTGCAATTATTTAACAGAAGGGTTCACACAGGGTTTCAGAATCCTATACCACAGTATTGGCAAGGCTTGGAGTCAGGACCAACTAGAAATGGCTTCTATAAAATTAAGAAAAGTGATGGTGTTGGACAGGGCAATGGCCCTTGATCAACCTCCTTGCTTTCAACTGTGGGTTTAACAAATAGAGTTAATACTGTTAATAGTTCCAGAGGAGTTCTAATTGAGTCATCACTTGTTGTATCCAGAAGGGATTTGGATAATTACTTTATCAACCCTGAAGACAAGTCAGTGACTTATGCATTGTTGACAATGTAATGCAACTGGTGCAATTAGTAGGAAGGGGCAGTTTAGGTAAGTCAGACACTGAGGCAGCTTTTTGTTTGTTGTCAGTATACCCACTGGAGAGGAACTTACTGAGAATGAAGTCTGAGGGCAGTATACGTCAATAACTGCATGCCAATGGGCTGTACAGTGGCATGTCCAGTGTTCAAACAGTTTAGTACATTTTGCAGTGAGCAACAGTACAGAAAGCTATGACAACAGAGGTGATTTACTATGTGGATGATTTTCTGTTTTAGTAAGGCAGGAATGAATCACTGTGGGCAGCTGATGCATGCTGTCCACTCGGTATGAGGACTTGGGTTGCCAATAGCACATAACAAGACAGAGGAATAGAGCACCTGCCTGATATATTTGGATATTGAAATAGACACGGTAGCTAAAGAGTTTCAGCTTCTGGGTGAAAAAATCACCACATTGAGGAGATTGCTGTGTAAGGCCATTCATGAATACAAGATTATGCTGAAGGAACTGTAGCAGTTGATCAGGCACCTGAACTTCGCGTATAAAATCATGCCAATGGGGAGAAGCTTTCTTCTCTAGCTGGCCAGTTGCAGCGCAGGGTGCCAATCCCTGCCACAGGCTTCAGGTTACAGAAGCTATACATGAAGACCTTCAGGCATAGCTCACTTTTTGTTGGTCATGGGTGGCACTCTGACCATTGGAGGTTCGAGCTAGGAACATTAGCTTGTCACTGACTCATCTGGTTGCTTAGGTTTTCTGCTTACTTTCAGAGTGCCTGGTGCAAGCCTCATTGGCCCCAGGAGTGGAAAGAGGTCAGCCTGCAATGGTAAGGCATGCTCAAGTTCTTCCCATTTTGGTGGCAATAACCATTTGTGAGGAAGAGTTGCAAGACAAGCATATGATATTCAGAACAGACAATATTGAGGTAGTGTATAGCATTAATGTGCATCTGGGAGTTAAGGGCCTGATGGGAAACCCCATGAAGCTGTTTGCACTAAAATGTTTAATGTTGAACTTACATTTTAGGGCAATGCATCTCCTGGTGTGCATAATGAAGTGGCTGATGCTCTTTCCATTTGCAGTGGGACTGATTTGGGGAGCTGGCACCAGAAGAGAGACATATCCCAGGGAAGTTCTGTCCTACTTCTGGGAATTGGTGACCCAGAGGAATGGGAGTTGCTTCAGTATTCCCTAGCACTTATTACACATGCAGCATACAAGCAGGAGGTGGAAACTTTTTTCAGGAGAAGCTGACAGCTTAATTGGGAAGAGGTGTGGCCAGTGCCAGAGGTGCAGTTGTGTTCTTACCTCCTGCACATGAAGTGTCAGGGTGTTACACCAAGAATGATGGGAGGTAATTTGGTCACAATAGCTTGATTTGAGAAAACCACAGGGGTGTGTACACAACCCTGGCATTCTGAGTTCATAGAATGCTTGAGGGGTGGACTTGATGAAATCCCAAAGGGGATACGGGAGCTGTATAGGCCCAGTGTTGCTGGCCAAGGTTATGGTAACATGACCTGGCTGTCTGGTGTTTGCACTTTGGTTTCTGAGACCCTGCTGTTTGAAATAGCCTACCTAGTGGCATTTTGTGGGGCTGTCAGGTGTTAGGGATCACTCAGCCAAGGAAAGCTGAGGCATTGCAGGTGGTTTTGGGTGAGCATGAAATGGGGTGACCACAGAGGGGTCTGCATCCACCTAATGAGAAGTAAGACTGGCAGGGGAGCCAGGGTGCTGGTGTAACCTCAAGTCACCCCTGGGGTGCAGTGGGATGTAAAGGCATGAGTGTCAAGGTACATCCAGCAGTTGAGGCCCAGAGGTCAGGTCTTTTCTGTTACGAGGATGGATTCCACTCACAGCATTTTAGTTCCTGCATGAACTGTGCAAGGTGCTGAGGGAGCTTGGGATGGATGACTAAGGCCATACTACTCAAACTTTTGGATGGGTCAGTGTCCCATGCCAGGGCAGAATGGTGGATGGACACTCAGATTCAGTCTTTGGGGAGGTGGAGGTCGCAGATCTTTGAAAGATACATTCATCAACATTTGCTTTAAATAGTTCTAGTTTTATTCACTGGTCAAGGCTCCAGGTTGGGTGTATGCTGAGGACTGGCAGAATGATGCAGAATGTCTTGAAATGAGCACAGATGGGGGCTTCTCACAGGAATGGTGAGTGTTCAGGTCATCCAGTGAAAAGGTGACATCAGGCTCTGCATCCTAGTGCTGAAGAAGTGTGTGCATTGACCAGTATCTCAATATAATAAGTCTGGGAATCTCTTGGGGAAGGTGCTGCAGTGAGAGGCTGGGGGATGAACATCATACTATTAGGTAGAATGGAAGGTTATATGTACCAGTGGTAGTGAAAGTGGAAGACCGGAAGGAACTTGAGGTAAGCATGGTGTGTAGTGCTTGATGGGGATGAGTGCCCAGGTTCTAGTGCACTCATTGTGTGGCAGCATGGTAGATGAATGTTAGCATTCCTGGGGATGAACAGGGTCACGCTCCTTTCAGACTGACCCTGAGGCTGGGGAGAGGTGAGACATTTGTGGGTGGGGTCAAAGGGGTATCAGCCATATGTGAGGGATAACTCTGACACAGGTCACCAGTCACTGATGCTCTCAGTGAGGAGGAAGGCTGCAGTTAGGGAGTGGCCCATTTCAAGTCACACCACATGCCTCAGTGGGCTGTGGACCACCTGAGGGTTAAGTGAAACAGTGGCCTCCACAGATGGAGTGGAAGGGACACTATATGTAGGCACAAAGAATTGGTCAAGTAGTAGTGTCAACGAACTTGCTGTGCACCTCATGCCTATTTATGAATTACAATCTGATCGGATGCTAATTGGCAAAATATTAATAAACACCTGGCTATGGCTATTTCCTCCAAGGTAATTGTTGGTCTCAACTCTACAGGAGGAAGTAGGGGTTGTGACCTATAAGACAATGGCAGAGACTGTAAGGGACTAGCAGTTGGTGATTTTTGTCTGGGAGGCACATTCCTTGATGAAATGAGGAGGACCTGGTGGGGAAGGGTCAGGCTGGGGATGCAAGGTGGAGGGTGTCCCAGGAGGTAGGTCTGGTATTTGCTATATGAGGGAAGGTTTATTTAAGTGGCTGCATGGGGGCTGTGCATTCTTTTCAAGCCTACCTGAAGCAGATACCTTCAATCTCTCCTCATAAAGCAGGATGTTGAGCTAGGGGTAGAGAACCTACTGTCCCACTAAAGGGATCACTTTAGAGGTCAGGAAATGTCTTTTGCATTTTTTCCTTAAAAGTGGTTTCCCATTTTGTCACCTTCCCATTGAGGTATTAGAGAAATTATTAGTTAGGCAGGCTGTCCTAGTCATGGCATGATATTGTTTGAGAGCTAGGGCACTCAATATGAGCAGCATGGTAGTCACATGCTAGCATACATGGGGTGAACAAGGTCACACACCTTTCAGTTGGGTCCTGAGGCAGGGAGAGATGAGATCTTTAAGACTGGAGCCAGAGGGAATCAGCCATTGGCAAGGGATAACTCTCTAAGACAGGTCACCAGTTACAGCCACCCTTTGCAAGGAGGATGCAGTTAGGGACTGGCCCATTCAGAGCCACCAGACAGACCTCAGTGGGCTGTGGTCCATGCGAGGTTTTAAGTGATGGAGTGGGCTCCTCAGCTGGAGTGAGAGGACTGGTATTTGTGGGCACAAAGGTGGTCAAGTAGTAGCGACGAGGTACCAGGTCAATGTGCCACAGCTACAATAACATGTGCAAGAATCACACTGCGTAAAGCACAAAACCTTTCAGAGCAACAGGGGTATAATAGCAGTAGTGAATTACTGCTACTCCTGTCATTGTCCATGAAGTGAATGAAGGACTGAAGAAGCCTCAGGTGCTGTGCCTGGTCAAGTAGCTCCTGTGGTGGAGTGGCTAAGGCACAAGCACCTGGAGCGATGGGGACCTGGGGACTAGGAACTGGTTCCTCCATCTCCTGAAATTTCAAATTTTGTCTTTATTACGGATCACAAACAAGTTTCCCCCTGAGTTTCTCCTTATCTGTGAGATTCAAACTCCTCTGAGTTGATTATAAATATTCCTGGGGAGGGCATGGCAGGCTGAGTCCCTGCAAAACAAAAGCTTTCCATCTTTCTCCATTAACTTCTATGGTGTGCATGCATTTTGTATCAGTCAGTGTTTTTTCTGAACTTATTGGCACACATGCCATTTTGTATGGCAGTTTACCACACTATTTTGTTTGTGGTGGTTTGATCCCATGCCTAGTGGTGACTACCTTGCTGCGCATGTCATGTCTTTTCTGAACTGCACTTTGATTGGATGCTAATTGGCAGTATGCTAATAAGCTCATAGCTGCTGCCATTTTCTCCAAGTACATTATTGATCTCCTCTGTCTAGGTGGAAATAGGGGTTGTGATCTCTAAGTCAAATCTGTATTTATACCATGGACATAAATATAAACACAACATCCTGTTCTCTGATTGGCTGGCTTGCACCTTTCTGCTGTGGTAAATCCTATGATATACCCACAGCAAAGGTGCCAGTCAACCCATCTCTAAATCATCCGAACCCGGAGTTGGCAGCGGAAAACTGCCATCTTGAAATCCTGCTAAACAAGGACTGAGAAGCAGAATTTTTAAAAAAGTGCAGCCAGAATGAAATGTTGTGCCCTCCCCAAATTCGTAACTTACCCTACTTCATTCCTCGTCCTCTTTTTCCCAGAATCTTCACCCTCCTGTCACAGGACTGCCGAAGATGGGGCACCAGAGGGCAGAAACATCAGTGCCCGTACTTTAAATCTCCCACCATTGCTGCTCATCATCCTCTGTCCTCGAATCCTCTCCAGTGTTCCAGAACTGAAGAAAAGAGCAGAAAACCCCAGATACATCAACTTAGTCCCAAAAGCGTAATTAAAAAATACAAAGCACAACCAATTAAAACTACTGTACTGTCCTCCACGACCTGCACCTGGAAGTAAACTTGCAGATGGACCACAGCCTGTGAACAATTGTACTGCACGCCACTCTGCCACCACTAAAACAGAATGGAGACTGTTATCTTTGTTTTCTTATAAAAAATAAAAATAATAACACTGTGGACTTCTCAAAATAAAACTATAGACTACGTAATCCTCCATTACCAAGACAGAGCAGCAAAGATTTTCCTGCATCTTTATTATCATGCTGCTTCCTGAATCAAACCAGGACCTCCGAGAGAGAGACAGCTACACAAAATAGCATGATAACGTGCATGGTAAAGACTTTCTCCTTTTTACTTTTGCCCAGAGCTGGGGAAAAGGGGTGAGACTGCCACCTACTTAAAATATTCTACCTAGCAACAGGAACTATTTAACACACAGTAGAAATATTACAGGAAAGATCAACAAAAAAACTATTTTCAAGTAAAATCACTTTAATCTTAAATTATCTAAAAACAGGTCCATGGTATAATCGCAATAAGCCACTTGGGGATGTGGTTTATCAGGGATTTACCACAGCTGTAGGATTTTGCCCACTCAGCTGAGCCTCTTGGGCAAACCACTCCAGCCATAGTAAATCCCTGATAACCCACACCCCCATGGCTTATTGCTTAAGTTAACTGTGCTAAACCGCAGTTCTTTATGTGAGACTACAGCTGTTTAAATGCTACTGACCAAGGTTAAATTTGGAATGTGCTGCCATTCCGCTTAATGTCTCTGTGGTAGCAGCAACAGAACCTTCCGTCTCCTCTGCCACCTCCTCCTGCTAAAAAGATTGAAGGAGAGAGTATGTCATATACCCATTGAAATTCCATTTCAGAATGGGAATCATTCTGCTTTGAACAGTCTAAAGATCAAAGTTCATTATTACCAGTCCCATAATGGGCATCTCATTAGTGAAAATGTTAAAAGCAAATATAAGTCAGACTATCTGACCAAATGAAGCTGACTGCAGACCCAGCGCAGCTTGTTGCAGATCTACCAGCAAAATCAAGAGGGAGACCAACGTTATTATGCCAGGTTGTGCAGGATGAATTAAATTCTTTAAACCCTAATCATGATACTGTAGTTATAGTGCAGCAATCCATATGAGGCAGGATTTGAGCAGTTTCAACAATTACATCATGTTAAAGTATTGATGAGAAAAGGAAAGACTGGTGTCTGACTCTGACAGATTGCACAGTTTATAGCTACGAACACTTAAAATAGATGGAAAATATTTCCAGAAATATCATAACTGAACAACAGCTTTTTCTCCTCCATTTCTGTAGAACTACTTCTACTGGTCAAGAAGGCAGTAATATTTATTTATTTGCTTTTGGGTAAGCACACTAGACAGCTGGTGCCTATTTCCAGGTGCGACCGGGAGAGTTACAAAGGTATACATGATAGAAATACATAGTTACAAGGTATACATGAGAAAATACACAGTTACAAGGTATACATGAGAGAAATACATAGTCACAGTACAAACCTGGATTGGCATGCTCCAACACAGGAGTGAAACAACAATGGTTATTAAAGCAGTAGTACATAGTATAGAGATAAGCATATATGCAACACTAGTGGGTCATATATCATAGGGTACATACAGGCCTAGGGGCAGCAAAGGTATAGGACCCCCTAGGTTGATAATAGACAATACATAGCATAACCTCAGGTAAGGTGCCTCACCAAGGTGGTCGGGGCAGAAGCCTACCTGGGGTACCATTGTGGGAGGAACAGAATCAAATTATTTTTATGATGGTTCCTGTTCATTACAGAAACTATACTCTGATGTACTGTATAGAATTTTAATTTGCACTGTGATAGCATAGGTACTAAACCTTGCAGTACCCAAATGTGTGACATCAGCTAAAGCAAAGACATTTTCTTATTTTATCCCTTTTGGAAGTTTGCTGCATTAGATGGCCTAATTTGGGGCATGTCATTCAAAGTAGCTTTGAAGTCATCTTTTTTTCTCTTTATTGTACTGGATGAGCTGCTTTTCCATTCTTCTTCATTAATGCAATGTATTTATTATTTTACTTACATGTGACCACATGCAGAAGGCATATGGTATGGTATAAGAGTAATAGTATGTGACTTTGTGTTCATTGCTGATGTTTACCATGTGAGGACCCTTAAACATTAACTTACCACCTAGTATGACTATATGAAAAGAGCTGGATGCTGCCTTGTAATAAAGTGTTTGTCTCAGACAACAATTTAGATATTGTGTGTTTAGCTACTTTATGTGCTGGCCTTCTTCAATAAAGTAATTATCTCATTTGATTCCTGGCTAGTGGCACATGGAGTACTTTACCATTGCAAAATACAGCAATAAATATTCAGTGCACATGGCTACTGTAAGATCTAGCATTGCCTCAGAAACCAATCAAGATAAACTAGCACCTGAATAAAGCTAACATTAACCACACTGCCCCTTGCACAAGCATGCACATACAGTACAGCCCATCAGGAAGAAGTGCTCTTTATCACAATTCTGCCAGTGAAATGTTGCAGGTTCCTGTCAGAATACAATACAATCAAACAGTATTTTTAATTTGTCACACCAGAAAATGTGGTATTTTTATCACAGAATGCTTAACCTTGGTGGTTGGAGTTATATATACTGTACATATGTAACCGAGTCACTGAAGCACAAAACAGTCCCTAGTACTGTAGGCAATGTTTGGCCTATAATAGTGTAGTCGTTGTCTTCCATGCCAAGGTCAGACCTCCAATTTAAGAAGGTAGGAAATGCCTGGGCAGGTAAATTTGATTTTCAGTAGATTTCACACAGTATCCATCTAAATATACATTTGAATTAATAAAAACAATATTAATCAAAAACTGAGGTTGCAAAACAAATCACATATGCAAGTCAATGCTGCTTTATACTACTGAAACTTTGAGACCATACACCAAGGTTTTCTAAATTTTTGGATTCAGTAGTGTGAGTGCGAACCCTAACTTAGCATCCTTTACTGAGGTATAAGCAAGACATTTGTTGTTCTGTGGGAAAATACATAGCTTTATTAGATAGCACTAAAATTAGGGTTATACTTTCTCATGATTCTATCCACACTGTTAATGAAACAAATCAGACACTAGACACACCACATCACACACCACCAAGATTGAGGAGTAGTTGTACTTTAATGTTGCATTTAACTACTTCTGTTCTTTTGTTGTAGCAACTGCAACTGTTGCTTAAAATAACCCTTTGCCATTTTACTTTCATCTTTTTAAAGTCTATTAATAGTAGATGCAAAGTATTAACTTTGGTTGGCCTTTGCCAGTACTTTTTGAAGTTGGTCAGATTTAATTCCATGACTGTGTGTTAGATTAGCACAACAGTTCTCAGATCTTTGTCACAGTGAGCCTCCCAAATCCATGGAAAAGATTTTGAGCCTCCCAAAACTGAAATAATCTTGGGCCTCCCAGAAAACTAACATACTGTATTTTAGCAGTACACCATGAATGAATTGAAACCCTTTGAGTACTTGGCTCACATTCAGTTCTTTGTCTTGTACTGAATTGGAACCTTTGAATAAAGCTCCTGTGCTCAAAGGAGTTACCTGAATAACAAATAAACAAATATTATTATTCAGCTTATTGTAACCTACCCCACAGGCCAGCCTACTTGCTCTGCTGATTTCATTCTTAAACCATTATTACCCTTGTTACAGCACCTTCATGGGTCAGACTACTTTCTCTATTTCCTCTCTATAAAACAACCTTCCTACATACTTTGCCTCTCACCTCCTTCGCTGCTCCTAAACAACTTCTGGGATTACTTTGCTCCTTTCTGCTGTTGCTCTTAGCACATCTATGCTCAACCCTTGTATTTGGTTTGTTCTGCCATCAGTCCACAAATTGATCAATTACCACCACTCATTATTAGTTTATTGTTCATATTTGTTTGCAATGTTGTTTATTGTGTATTTCTTGATTGTTTTGCAGTTACCTTTTGAAATGTATTCCTCTCTACCCTTCCTGGTAGACCTGAAATGAGCCACGCTCATTCACCTTCCCTAGTCACCTATTAGTAAATAAATACATTAAATTCACCTACTATTCTTTCAGTTTGCTTCACCTCTTCACACAACATATAGAAACTCAAAATTTAAATACTGTACTTTTCACACTTGTGAGCCTCCCTGGAACAGGCTGGGGCCTCCCAGGAGGCTGGCCTCACATTTGAGAACCCACTAGCACAACAGAACAGGCCATAAATATTTGACTGTTGAACCTAATTAGTCAATTTTAAAATAAAAATCAGATGAGCCATTTATAACAGTAATAAGGCACTCATTGTGTACATTATTGCAGGATAATGGCACACCTTGGTGTGTGTGAGGCTTGGCTTTGCCTCATGCATAACTTCCGAGGCATGCCATTATATATAGGATAAAGTATAGATCCTAGGTGTGTAGCAATTTACACACACCAAGGGTTTATGCATGGCATCAAACCTCGAGGGGTGTGTGTAAATTCAGTCACCTAAGACCCATATTACATTACATAATTGTTGGGCTTCCTTTTCACCTCAGCAATTATATAAAATTAAAAAACGACTGCTGTGCCAGTGCAGTCAGATTACCTCAGCGCTCGAGGTCCGCTTTCACTTTATTTAAAAATATTGTCAAGGGGTCCATCCAGTAGTTGTGTGGAATATTTGAAGTAGTTTTAAAAATTACTTACTGCGAGTCTCCATGGCAGTTTCTCTCCATGGTGGGTTTGGGCATGGGAAGAGTTTCCTGTTCAGGATGGACATAGTGACGAGGAGTTTGAGCATGCGCAGTGTGGGAAAACCATGCACATGTTTGCTGTTATAAACACTCATTTATAATGGCAAATTATGCCATGGTTTCCTAAAGGGAAAAAGGAAGTCCATTAATTATCTTACAATTATGCACACCTGTTATACCATATTTCTTATGTACAGCATGATATCTAGTGGCTTTCTGCCCTTTATTTTGTTAAATCAATCAACAGTACCTGATAGTGCTCCCTCCTCATCATGGGTGTGGTCAAATTGTGACACTGGGACTGGGACTTAGTCTGTCTATGCACCTAATTCTGCTTCCTGTCCCCTCCTTCAAGCGTTTTAGCTCTTTGTCCTATATATAGCTGTACTGTTATTTCACTTTTCTACTCATGCTGATTTGTGATTGTCCTTCAGGTTGCCTGCTTATGCCATCCCATATTTGTGCCTGCCGAATTCTTTTATGTTCTTCTTCATTGTGCACCTTCTATTGCTTATAATTTTGTGTACTGTGCACAATACAGTTTGTACTTGTGTTATGGCTAATTTTGCTGTTCAATCTTTATTACACTGTAGCTGTAGTGCACTCATGCTTGTATTTCACAACAATTTATTTATTTATTAGCTTTTGGTAACTGGATAAGTGCGCTAGGCAACAATCCTGCATATTTTCAGGCATGACCCAGGACAGTACAAGACAGAATACAGACAAGCACAATTGTACAATGAGAACAGGCAGAGAACAGCAAGAGGAAGGAGGTGCTATTAGAACTATACTTATCTACTGGGACTAAAGAACTAGAACTCTAATACTGGGACCTTCAATTTAGAAAAAAAAAACAAACAAACAAAAAAAGAGTTAGTGTTCTTGTCTGATTTGGCTGAAGTGAATTGTTATCTGTGCAGTTATCTAGGTGTTTGTCTGAGTTGGCTGAAGTGAATTATTATCTGTGTAGTTATCTAGGCATAGAAGGAGATGTAAATTAGGGGAGCTTAGCTAGAAGGAAGCTAGGTGTTTTGCATTTAAAACTGCCTAGATAGCTTCTGACAGAGAACGGGCAGAGAACAGCAGGAGGCACTGTTAGAACTATACTTTTTATTGGTACTAAAGTGCCCTCCTTCCTTCCTCCCTCCACCACCTCACCCAAAGCCAGTTCTACTTTTCTAGGTACAGGTTTGACTGACAACAGGAACTTCCTGTTTGGGAGCAAAATGGAGTGATCACAGAGCCACAAAGACTCACCATCCTAGAAGGAAAGAGTAGCTCTCGACACCCCTAGCTGCTGGAGGTCTGACTCTGAGCAAGTAAGGGGACCACTGAGAAATATAGAACTTCTTGTATCAGAACATGAAGATCAGGAGCTTTAAGAGCATGGAGGTGGTAGACAGGGAGAAAATAAATAAATAAGTAAACAAACAGAGGAAAAGTAAATATTCAAAACAACAGTTAAGGGGCCAGAAATAAGACATGATGGGAGTGATGCAGTGCAGTGGCTGTGGAGCAGCTGTCTTCTGGAGACATCCTGGAGGATGCGGTGTTGTCCCATCTGCAGACACCTCTCTTGGCTAAGGGAGTAGGTTACATATGTCCAGGTTGAGATGGCCAGGATTTGGGTGACCTCCTCTCCCGCAGAGACCACCAGGGACACTGCCCTTGCCTCAGAGGTTGCCAAGAAGAGGTGGTTGGACCACAGTGGACTCAAGCAGGGTGAGGTGATGGAACAGAGGTGCAACCCTCAGTTGTACCTCTCCACACTCATAAGCCATTCTGGCAGAATGTGGTTCCTCTAGAGGCACACACAGTGGAGACCAAGGACAATGCTGAGGAACCTCCACAAAGGAGACACACAGAAGGGTGGCATGGAACCCACGGGAGGAAACAACTCCTGGTGGGGACTCCATTGTTAGGAGGGTAGAACTGGGGAGGAAGAGAAGAGGAGATGAGGTGTCAGCCTGGCACCATAACGCTTGAAGAAACAGGGAGAATCCTCAGGATTGCTGAAGCAGCTGCATAAGGAGGGAACTGGATGTCATTGCCACCTAGGGACAAATGACCTGGCTGGGAGAGGATCAGAGCAGTGCAGGAAGTGTTTGAGGAGTTGGGGAGGGCCTTGAACAAGTAGCATAATTGGTAATCTTTTCAGAGGTGCTGCCTTTCTATTGCATAAGTGAGGCTACAGTGCCACCCATGGGATTCAATCAGTTGTTGAAAACCTGGTGCAAAGCTCAAGGGTTTGGCTTTATTGGAGACTGGGGTCCACCTGAGAGATACAGGTCTATACTGGTGCGATGGTCTGCATCTGTCCAGGAGGGAACCAGGATCCTAGGTGATAGGCTTAAATGCTTCACTGTCAAGCATTTAAACTAGCCAAGATGGGAGGCACTGGAAGAAGCAGGAAATCCTAGCCCCCAAAAATCACCAGGGTAGTAAGTGAAGTAAACACCAAGATAGAGACGATGATAGGAAGAAAGGCAGGGGTAAATGGAGAAAAAAATGGCAGTAAGGACAGGGATGGGGCAACATGGGGTAAGGCCATCAAGAAATGAAGGGTAATGAGTACCAATGCCCATAGTCTGGGCAACAAGCTCCCTGAACTGGTGGCCTTGATGGAAGAGGGATGCCTGGATATTGTGGCAGTCACAGAAACATGGTACACAGAGAACCATGACTGGAATGTTAACATACCAGGAACACAACTTACAGGAGAGACAGGGAGAGTTGAAGATGGGAGGATTAGCTCTCAATATAAGGGAAGGGATAAAAGCAATGGAACAAAAAGAGTAAACAGGGAGAAGAGGAGGCACTGTCGGTCACCTTAGAGACTAGAAATGGCACCACAATCCACACAGGGGTTGTCTCTAGACCCCATTTTGGGGGAGGGAATGGACAAGGATATGAGAGAAGGCATCCTTTGGATGGCAGAGAAAGGAGATACTTTTAATGGGGATCTGAATATGCCAGATGTTAACTGGAGCAGCTTGCTGCAGCTACATCAAGAGCAGGGCCCATGATGGGAGCCACTGGGAAGAGGGCACCAACAATAATGACCCTCTCCCAGTGCATTATGGAATAGCTCTGAGGGATATGACAGCTGGATTGGGGGCTGGGTGACTATAGGGCATCCTATCACTATATGTACATGCGCGGGGAGGGGTGGCATGCACAGTGAGTGATGTAGGGGAGTGCCATGGTAGGTTGCCCTGCTGACCCCATGGCCTGGTGGGTGGGTTGCCAGCATCGGTCAGCACATGGTACTGGGTATGGGCTGGGTCCGGCGCTGGTCAATTTTTGTTGCACCCGGCCCCAACCTTTATTTTTAATGTTTCAACCCCGACATGCACCCCTGGAGTTGAGAACCTTTAGTAGGGTGTGCAGAGGTGCAGCCCTATAGAAAACATTAAAAACCAAGTTCCAAGCAGCATTTTACTGTGTGCCAGGTGTCAGGTGGTGAAATACATTTTCAGCACTCTTGACTTCTGCATAAGGGTGATCACATTTAGGCTTCGCCATTATGACATAGATCTGAGAAAGGGTTCTAAAGAACTCCTAAAACTGAAGGTGGATAAAGCAATGGGGCCTGATGGTATTCACCACAGAATTCTAAAAATTAAGGGAGAACTAGTGACACCACTGACTATCCTTTTAAACAAATCATGGGAGGATGGTGTGGTACTTGAGGACTGGAGGAGGGCAGAAGTGATTCCCTTCTCAAAAGTGGGAGCAAGACAGAGGCAGGAAACTACAGACTTGTCAGTCTGACCTCACTGGTAGGAAAATGATGGAATCACTTCTGAAGGAAAGAAATGTTGAGTACCTAGAGACCAGTGGGGCTGGGACCCAAGGCAGCATGGATTCACAGTGGTCAGGTCATGTTAGGGAATCCAATCAATTTCTTTGACTGAGTGACCAAAGTAGTAGACCAGGGAGGGCTGTGGATATAGCCTATCTAGACTTTATCAAGGCATTTGACACAGTCCCACAAAAGATTAATAAATAAATTAGACAGCCTGGGAGTGAGTCCCAGGGTGGTAGCCTAGGTAAAACATTGGCGGACAACAGGACACAGAAGGTAATCGTAAATGGAGTCCACTCTGTAGAAAAGGGGATTATTGGTAGGGTACCACAAGGTTCAGTACTGGGTACAGTCCTTTTTAATGTTTTATAAGTGACATTGCAGAGGGACAGGAAGGAAAAGTATGCCTCTTTGCATATGATGCAAAGATCTGCAACAGGGATGATACACAAAGGGGTGGAAAGGATGAGAAGGGACTTTACAGGTTGGAAGAATGGTCAAGTATGGCAGCTTAGATTCAATGCAAAGAGTGCAAAATAATGCCCCATGGAAACAAAAGCCAGGGAAGAGTATCCAGTGGGGGTAGTAATAACAACAACACAAATGGAAAGGGACCTGGAGGTAATCATATCAGATGACCTTAAGGTTGGCAAGCAATGTGAGAAAGGCATTAGGGAGGGCTGGGGGTACTGGGATGTACAGGAGATGCATCACCAGCAGAAAACAGGAAGTTGTTATCCCTTTGTACAGACAGCTGGTGAGACCCCATCTGAGTACTGCATCCTCTTCTGGAGACCCCATATCCACAAGGACATAGACAAGATGGAGGCTGTCCAGAGGAGGGCAACTAAAATGGTGCAGGGTCTGCAAGAGAGACCATACGAGCAGAGACTAAAGGAGCTTAATATGTATACCCTTGAGGAAAGAAGGGAGAGAGGAGACATGATAGAAACTTTTAAGTACCTCAGTGGTATAAACAAAGTCCAAGAGGGTAGCATCTTTCAGAAAAAGAGATGTGCAAGAACAAGGAGACACAATTTGAAGACAGAGGGAGGCGGTTCAGGGGCAATGTGAAAGTATTTTTTCACAGAAAGGGTGGTGGACACATAGAACTGAGGAGGTTGTGGGGTCCAAAAACTGTGGGAGAATTCAAGAATGCATGGGACAGATATAAGGCAATTCTTGTGGTGGGTAGGAAGAAATAGGCTGTTGGTTAACTAGGATCTGCAGCTTATCCAGTAGGTAGGAAATGGGCCGACTAGGTGTAAGCGATCCTTATCTACCATTAATGTCTATGTTTCTATGTTATCCTATGGAAATATCTCAAATTTGGAATGGCATAATTATGGAACCAATGACAATTTTACACAGTTGAGCATAAACCACATCTGTGGGACAACCCGTTTAGTACCCTGCAAATTTCAAGCAAAAAGTAAGAACGTTTCTTTTGCAGTGAACCAGCAAAGAAACAGCAACTAAAATCCCTTTTCATGAGGTGTCAAAATCCCTTTTCGTTGAGCCAATCCCTTTTCGCGGTAGGGCCATCTGGTCGACATCTCATGACAAGGGATTTTGACAGCTCACAAAAAAGGATCTCCTCGCGAAAAGGATTTTGACAGCTCATGAAAAGGATTGAAGTGAATTAGAAAAGAGATTTAACAATTTTAAAACAAGCATTTTTTGACTAAAATAAAGTAAACATAGCTTTGTAGAGGATGTCAACCTGAACAAAACCTATGCTTTGTTTACCTCAGAAACGTATCCGTAGATAAAGTTATAACATTTTGTTTTGAGGAAAAATTAAAACAAGATGGCAACTCGTAAAGAAATTTTTCTCACAAAGAGGATTTTAAAATCCTTTTTGGAACTATCAAAATCCTTTCATGAGCCCTAAATTCCTTTAACTTCTGTGCATCTATCCCAAAGACTGAAATGAGCATGCCCAGAACCAGAAATTTCAAAACTGAATACTTTTGAATAGATTAATATTTTTCCATTAAAAAATGCTGAAGTGTTTCTTACACTAGCATCTTTCTACCCTGAACATGTTAGGCCAATATTCCAAACAGTGTGTGCACAGCACAATCTTGAAAAATCACCAACAAAAGGTGAAAAGTGCATTCTGTGGTGCTTTAGTAGATGAAAACTGAAAATCCGATTAAAACACAAATTGGTAAACCAAAGATCCTCCATTCAAGACTGTGTATGCCACATTTTGTGCAACTCCGTTATATCGCTTTAAAGTTATTAACATGCAAAATTTGGGGTTTAACATTAAACTGCCTACTCAACCTAACTACAGTGATGTTATAACGCCAACATATATTCTTAGCAAAAACTTTGTTAATGCATCAATTAGGTGAATACCACAGTAACAAAGCAGGAAATGAGGCATTAGGGTTTCCAGTCCTAATGCCCCACCTTCAGGTTCCACCTCTACCACCCACCCCATCCCCTACTCTCCACACCAACAGGCATCAGGGTGTGCCATGGGGTCATCAGGCCTAACTGTTAACCCATTGTCCTACATTATAGTGTGTAAGCATGTTTTCACGAGGAATGGTGTGGGAAGTTGGGCCTGACAACCCCATGGCACACCCCAACACCTGTTGGTGTGTGAAGGGTGAGGGATGGGGTGGGGTGGTGGCTATGAGAACGCTGAGGGTGGGGTGTTAGGCTGGAAACCCAACTCCTTATTTCCTGCTTTTGTCACTGTGGTATTCACCCTAACTGATGCATTAAAGTTTTGCATAGAATTTTCTTTTTCAGATAGTATAATTGCATCCCTCATTTTACTGTGGAGCGCAGGGTCCTTTGGACCCAGCACCCCATCCTCCATCCAGATAGTACAACAATGTCCATATGTCATGGTGGAGCTCCTTCCAGATAGTAGAACTGTGTCCATATGTCATGGTGGGAGTGCAGGATCCATTGGACCTATGCTTCCATCCCTCCATTGAGATAGTACAAAGTATCCATATGTCACAGTTGGAGCGCAGGGTCCTTTGGATCCTGTGCTCCCAGCCCTCTGTTGAGATAGTACAACAGTATTCATATGTCACAGTAAGAGTGCAGAGTCCTTTGGACCCTGCACTCCCATCTCTCCACAGATGCACATATGTGATGTAGCTGTGGAAACACAAGGGTCTCTGGCCCTGCACTTCCACACATTACATTTGAGCACCATAGTGAAAGTGCAACAGATAGTCATAACTGTGCCATGTTAAATAACTGTCACCCCAATTGTTCAACAAAACCTTGTTATCACCTCACCATGTACCAGTACAGAAAACTTTCAAATCCCTGTTGAAATGTAATTTCATGCAACTGTAACACTGTTTTCATGCCACAGTTGTGGAAAACATTTTAACAGGATTTGAAAAATGATAACTGTACTGTTCATGAGGTGGTGTGTAAAATAGCACTGTTAAAAATCTGGAGTAAAAATATGAAAAATCGGTAAAGTTACAAATGTGCATAGAAACTGCATAGCACACACTCATAACACGGTCATTTTTGAAATGTTTTCACCAGATTTTCTACATCAGCTTTTGGGACCTCTCCTCATCAACAGTGCAACTGTGATTATGTTAATCAGTCCCAAAAGTCAAAAGTTGATTTCACATAGAGACCGCACAATTCTGTGCCACAGGTGTGAAAATATGCTCCAGGCAGGATGTGCAAAATGACAGCTGTATTGTTCTCAAGGAGGTGTGAAAAATGGTAATGCTGAAAATCTGGAGTGAAAATATTAAAAATTGGTGAAGTTAAGGTGTGCGTAGAAACTGCACAACACATACTCATAACATCATCATTTTGGATTTTTCACAAATTTACTAACATGGGCTTTTTGGGACCCGACCTCAAAATGGTGGCACTGTTGTTTCATAAATCGATCTTGAAAGGTGATTCTGTGCAGCAACCATTAAATAACCTTTCAGGACGAGCTATGAAATGACAGTGCCAGTATTCATAATTAGAGGTTCAAAGTACCTCATGTTGAAAATTTGAGTGCAAAAGTCTAAAATTAGCTGAGATATCAACACAAGTTAACCCCTCAATGACTCCATTATATGGCTTACCTCTGATTCTTCAGTTTGCTGCTGGACTTTGAAGAGTGCTGGCTTATTCCTGGTCTGAAGAAGATGACAGCACCAACCTCTGGAGGTAAGTATAAGGTAAAGAGGGTGTGGGAGTTGGTTCTCGGGGAGGGTGGGGATATGGGAGGGGACTGGGGAGATAATAAGGGATCATTTTCTTTATTACAGATTTGTATAACAAAATAAAGAAATCATGGACAGTTTTCTTTATTCACAGGTTAAAATAAAAAATTAATATGAGCACACTGGGGGGAGAGGACTCCAGTGTGCCACATAAGGTGGGAGGATCATGATGCTGACGGGATTGGGCACTCCCGTCAGCAATAAAAAGTGTCTAGGGCATCCAACACCAGTAGTGGGCATCCCAGTGTTAGAAAGTTTAAAAAAAGAAACCTTGGCACACTGGGGTAGGCTCCCAGTGTGCCGCAATACCGGGGTGGTTGTGTAATGAGGCGTGGGATTCAGACTCAGACACCAGCTTTATTTAGTATTTCAAATAACATAAGCGAACTGTTTCGACAAAGAAAATAAATGATGTTAAAGTCCATCCAAAATGAATAAACATCAAATCATAACTAGAGCAAGAGAATAATTTCAACCACTAGGAATCACTAGGTATTTTTTTTAATTTATTTATTACACATCAGTTTACAACCTTTGGGCCAGAGGCTCATTTACAAAGGTACCTCATCACAGAGAGGACAAAACAGTGATAACAAACAGTTACAGAAAAACAATGTACAAATTTTGAGGGAACTGGAGTACAAAAAAGTTACACTTTGCAAGGTTACAGGATTGATGAAGTTAACATTGGTCAAGAAATAACTAGAACATCAAGCAAAACAGAGGAGGGACAATACAGTACAGTGTGGCGGAGTCAGCAGAGAGGTATCAGGAACCAAGGGTGAGGAGGTAAAGGATTTGAGCAGCCACTCGGGAGCTTTGTCAGACAAAGGAGCAAGAGAGCTTAGAAACAGCAGCAGCTGCGAGTAGTGATAAGGTGATTCCGGAGGGTGGTTTTAAAATGAGAGATCATGGGGTGTCAGCGATACAGGCGGGAGGGTACTGTACCAGGATGGGGCACGGTAGTGGTGAGCCCTTTGTCCATGAGAGGTCCTTGCCTAGGTACCTTCAACATGGTTTTGCAGGAGGACCGAGTTGGAACTAGTGAATTTACTTGGTGGATAAGGGCAGACAAACCAGGAGGAGATAGCCCAAGGAGAGTTTTTTGTAAGGAGGCAGGTTTGGTACCTAAGACATTCGTCAAGATCGAGCAGATTTGCCTGGGCATATAGATGGCAGGTATGCATAAGTCTGGGAGCTCTGGTGATTAGTCCACAGGCCTTATTTAAGGTAAGGTGGATTTTGTTTAGCGAAGTCTGGTCAGCAGCCCCATAGACTGGTAAACCATAATCTACTAGTGACAGAATAGAGGACATAACTGCGAGTCGGAGGGCATTGGGGGAGACAGTTTTGTGGCAGTAAAGGATACCCAACTGAATATTGGTGGCAGAGGCTAGGGCAGAGATGTGGGTATGGAATGAGAGAGCAGGGTCAAAGGTTATCCCATGGTACTTGTATGTAAATTGTCTCAGTGGGAACTTAGAGCGGGAAGACTTGAAGTGGGAAATTACTAGCTTTGTTTGGGTGGGTAAGAGCATAGATTTAGTCTGTTTAAGATTGATTACAAGTCTATGCTCTTTAAACCAGGCATCTGCGTCTTTATAAGATAATTGCATGGATTCCTGGAGGTGGTGGGATTACGGTCAGAGGCAAAGATAACAGCGTCATCTGCATAAAGTAGGAGTTTACCAGTACAGGCACCTGCCAGGTGTTGAGATAAAGGGAAAGAGCAAGGGCCCAAGAATGGAGCCCTGGGGAACCCAGATCGAATAGGGCAGAGGTCAGAGAATGTCCCATTGACTTTAACACATTGGGACCAGGCAGACAGATAGCTGGAGCACCAGGAGACAGGTCCTGCAGCAAAGCCAGTGTGGCTGAGAGCATCCAGTAGGATAGTATGGGAAACAGTGTCAAAGGCTTTTGACAGGTCAATGAACACTGTGCCAGCTAGAGAACCCGAGTCCAGGGAGGAATGAAGAAAGTTAGAAAACTCAATGAGGGCGGTGTTGGTACTGTGTCCAGCACAGAAGCCATGCTGTTCAGGCAGAGGATACTGTATTTGGTAAGATACTCTGAGATTTGGGAGGATACTACTTTTCTAAGGCTTTTGATAGTGGTGAGAGGATGGAGATGGGACGATGGTGCCAGAAGGGACCTATCCCACCCTTATGTATAGGAGTGACAGTGGCGATTTTCAGGCAGATGGAAATTGCCCTAGACAAAGTGATTTATTGAAGAGGCTGGTGATTGGAGCGATAACCAGGTCAGTACCTGGCAGAGGTCTGGGGTCCAAGGAGTCGCTGCCAGTGGTATTGCTCCTTAAGGCCTTGGTCAGATAAGGTCTGACTTCGTGACACTGACCGGTGAAAGTGGAAACATGGGTGTGGCGACCAGGGCCAGGAGTGTGGGGGGTCAAAGAGTTGCTAGGAGTACAGGGCTAAGGTCAGTAAAGGATTTATTGAGATGGTTGGCGATGAGGGTAGGATCGGTGGTGATAGAGCCCTCAATGTTGATTTGGGATGGCGGACGAGGCACGTACCTCCATTTAGTTGTTTGATGTTATCCCAGAAGGTTCTGGCATTCCCCAGGATGAGGTAAGTGAGGCCCGATAGTGGTCGGGCCTTAGCCTCTGCGTATGGCCCAGGTACATTTGTTACGGGCAGTTGCATACGCCTGCATGCCTGCAGGATGGCCAGTTTCCATGGTTAGGTACCACAGGTTATTCCTGTGCTTAAGAAGTTGAAGCAGGGAAGGAGTAACCCAGGGAGCATGCCGTGCTTTGGAACAAAGTTTGGCTGGGGTGTGAAGATATCACAGGCTTTGTTAAACATTAAGGTGAAGAAGGCCAGGGCTGTATCAGGTTGGAGGCGGTCTCAATGGGAGACCAGTCAACTTGGGCTAGGAATTGCTTCAGGCCTCTCAGCCCACCTGGTCGTAACATGCCGTTGTAGGGTGGGCTGTGCAGTGGGTTTGGGTGAGGTATGTTATCCAACTGAAAAGAATAGGGGTGGTCACTGAACCCATCCGGAAGGATCTGTAGATTGCAAATTTGGATAGGTCAGTTAGTGAGGACCACATCAAGAAGAGTGCTCGACCTCATTCTGGGATTCACTCTTGTAGTTTGGGCAACAAGTTGTGTTAGGTCAATAGAAGTGAAGGAGTCACAGGTAGAGGAGGATGAGGGGCTAAGCCAGTTGATATTTAGATCACCCATAAGGATATGCTCAGAGGGTGTGTAGAGAGGTGAGATACTCTATTAGTGGGACCAGGGCCAGAGCTTGTTTTTGGGAATATAGGTGGAGGTTAGAAAGAGGGGCCTCTAGAGGGATCAGGGGTGAGTTTAGGGTTAGGGCCTGAGCCCTGAGGTTCTGGACTGGGGCTGGGAGGGCTAGTCCTGGAAGAGTCTTTGATATAAATAGCACAGCCCCCACCCTGTCTACCTACCGGTCTTCTCGATAAAGGGAGTATGAGGAGTGAGACAAGGGAGTCGGGGTCGGAGTCAGATAGCCAGGTTTCAACTAAGGAGATGATGTCAAGTTTGTGTATAGTAACCCAACTTTGGAGCGAGTCAGATTTCTTCAGGAGACTGCAGATATTCATAGACGCAATAAGAAGCCCAGGAGATCTTGTTGAGGAATTATTGTGGTCGGGCCAGGGTTGGGATGAATATTCCGGACAGGAGTAGGAGGATAAGTACAGCCCTGGACAGGGGCCATGGAAGGCATGTTTGTGTCGAGCAGTATAGTATGAGTAGGGGAGCTTAGGGACACAAGGTGGGCAAGGAGGTACAGCATGGACAGGCTAGTACAATAAGTTGCCCATAGAAGCAGGGGAAGCTAGGTGGTGACTGGGGAGAGTACGATAAGTTAGGGTGTAAGGAGATAGAGAAGGAGGAGGCTACTCAGGGCACCAGAATGAAAGACCTGTGGGGCCATGGAGACACCTGGGTTGGATGGGGCCACGTGAGGAGGAGGAGGAGAGGCACGACAAGAGGAGGTAGAACAGGCATCTTAAGGTGGGTCTGCAGACAGCAGTAAAGCGGATAGAAGGGGTGAAAGCCTCCCATAAGCATAGGCACCACTTTGGTACAGTGGTAGAGCCCCCACCTCTAGTGCACAGGGTACCAGGATCAAGGCTCATCTGGGGTGATAGAAATGGCCCAGGATGGTGGCTGTGATCCACAGTCCAGTGCAGACCACGGCAATGGCGGGCATGAAACTGGGGTGCTAAGTGGCGACTCCTAGTGGCAGCGATATAAATAGGCTATTATGGGGAAAGGTAAAATGGGAGCCCAGGACCTACAGGGCAGGGAGGAGACAGTGGGAGGGATAGGGGGCCTAGAGATAGAGAGATAGGTAGTAGGAATAGGGGAGAGAGAGGGTAGGTGGGTAGAAGAGCCGAGGGATAGAGCAGGGAGCAAACATGACAAGGAATGTATTAGAGAGGGGAACACAGTGGCCCTAGTGGCTAGCAGGTATAACCTGCAAATGGGAAAGTGGGGACTTAGTATTCTGGCAAACACTTAGTATTCCAGCAAACAGGAAGTGATGTAATGGGGTGGGCCAATAAATTGAGGGCTGTCCCTGGGTGGGTGGCTGGGGCAGACGATGCACAGCATCATCGGGCTAGCACCACCCACACCAGTGTTCCAGGAGAGGAGAGGTAATCCTTTACCTCAGGGCTTTGAAAAGGTATCTGTTTGTAAAATTCAGCTCCAGGAGGAGCGAGGAGCTTCCACGATGCTACAGTTGGCAGTAAGCTGGGGGCAGCAGCCGCCTAAGAGCAGAGACAAAGGCAGAGCATTAGTATGCAGTGGGAGGTATTACAGTCAGCACTGAACTCGTATGTGCGGACAATGTCCGACTCTGCCAAGTCTTGTCTTGGCGATTATCCCAACATGGTGACTCTGGGAGGACAGGTAAGTCACACACTAAAATCAAGTAACAACTTCTGAGCAGATTCTAAGGCAGGCAGAATTAAGCAGAAATAGCAACAGTCCCCATGATTGCTCAAACCCCCAGAGCACTAGTCGGTCTCTTAAAGTACCTTCGCTACAGAGTGCAGACAGGCTAATTACTTGCAGGTATGAGCAGAGGAAAATAAAACTATCTGCACACATGTGGGGACAAAAAGACTTTAAGGTCAATCAGGTAGCACCCCACACCAGTGTTCCATGAGAAAAGAGGTAATCCTTTCCTCAGGGCTTTGAAAAGGCATCTGTTTGTAAAATTCAGCTCCAGGAGGGAGCGAGGCACTTCACGATGCTGCCACAGTCGGCAGTGAGCTGGGGGGGCAGCAGCCTCAGGGCTTTGAAAAGGTGTCCGTTTGTAAAATTCAGCTCAGGAGGGGCGAGGGTTTCCACAATGCTGCCATGGTTGGCAGTGAGCTGGGGGGCTGCAGCCTCAGGGCTTTGAAAAGGCATCCGTTTGTAAAATTCTAGCTCAGGAGGGGCGAGCTTCCATGATGCTGCAGCGGTCGGCAGTGAGCTGGGGGGAAGCAAGCGGCCTCAAGGTTTTGAAAAGGTGTCCATTTGTAAAATTCAGCTCCAGGAGGGAGCGAGGAGATTCCACGATGCTGCCAGTGGGGGTCAGCTCCCTGCTGAGCCCTGCAGTGAACTACTGAAAATCAGAACTCTTCATTCCTTTATAGTGCTGTAGTAACATGTGAGGAAGGCCCTCCCTTTTCATAATTTGAAATCAAACTCTTTATTCAATGGCTGGCCCACCTGTGCAGTAGTTGGATTTCTGCTTGTAGTCTGGCAATCTGGGTTGGGAATGGACCCGGGTCATTGGAGGGGCCAGCGGGAAGGATCGAGCATCCTACTGGCAGCTCTCCTTCTCTGGAGGGTGGGTGGGATAGTCTCTGGCATGCTGAGGGACTCCTGGTGGAGGCCATAATAAACTCACGCTGCTGGTGCTTGTCACTGGGAGGTGGGGCAGATGCTGGTGTCATCGCATGTCCCCACCTCCAAAGGGAAAATATAAGGAAAACGAGCAGGACGGAGCAGGGTAAACCATCTAAGTGAAGCCCTGCTTGGATCCTCAATCAGCTGCCACCGCTGCTGTCCCCGACCAGTTAATTGTCCCACGGCATGGATAAGAGGACCGTCGCCTTGGCCCCACCACTTCGTGGGTAAGCAGGGGTACCTGGGGGACACTGGCAGCAACAGGTGGTGGTGGAGGTCTCGGGGACAGTGACCAGGGCAGAGGTCCGACGGTGGTCCTGCGGAAAAATAGTATAAAAAAATCTTTATTGCATTTGTCTTATTTTGTACCTCATAACCATATACATCAAAATGTATATAAAACATTACTGTGAACCCTTAGACATGTTTACATTTGTTTATACAGTTTTCACTGAGTTATAGACTGCTTTCCATATCCTATAGACTCCTCTCACAGGTCCTCTGTATAAAGTTATCATTGATTTAACCAGCCGGCTCTATAGAGAACAAAGCAGAGGCTGAGGGGGTCCTGTAGATGTGAAACAGTGTGCCATAATGTCTCCGACTAAGCAGTCCAAACTGTATAGGTAAAACACTTCAAAATACATACTGTTTTAATTGCATGTCTCCTTGAAAGCTTTACTTGCCGTAAATGTTGTCAATTTATTCCCTAAAACTGAGCTTTTTTTTTTTTTTTATTTTATTTAGCTTTTGTTGACCGGGTAAGTGCACTAGACAAATCCTGCCTATTTTCAGGCACGACCTGGGGAGGGATACAGATGAATGCTAACTGACCTTAAACCAGATTAAGCTGTTGGTGGTATTCTTAGTGAATGAGGAAATTTGACCAGGACACCAGGAAATTCCCTACTTTTTCGATAAGTGTCATGGGATCTTTAACATCCACCTGAACTACCACCAATCCAGGCAGATGGGACCTCGGTTTAACGCTCTCATCGAAAGGCGGCACCTCAGAAATGCAGCACCCCTCTCATGCTGCATTACAGTGTCAGTACTGGGATATTAACCCAAGTGCCAGATGTGGGAACTGAACCCACAGCCTCTGATTTCCCAGCCTCAGAGGCCAGTGTGCTACCCTACTGAGCCACTGCACTATTTGTGTAGGGGCTGGAGTGTTACACAGCTTCTGACAAAACATAATCGCTACAGTAAAAACCATACTTCAAAACAATTAATTTCTACTCCTTTCATGTTCTAAGAAAAGAATCTCAGAGGAGCCATTTAACTTGCATGCTTTGCTGTTTCCTAAACTCCTAAAGCCAGCAGTTTATTTCGGTATCCCAAGGTTAGGCTGAGGTTTCCTTTTCTGACTAAACTATAACTCTTCGCTAATATAAAGGTGGCATTAAATTACATTCAGAGTGCACTGACAACAGTATGAAGCATAAGCTGAAATACAATCCCTAAATAACAATTTAATTCTAACTACACCGGTTTTATTTCTTATTTTAACTTGTTTCCATTTAGCCACGGACTCATTACTGCAACGTTTGCACAGCCACGCAGAAGTAGTCACGGCGTTCATGTAAGCGACTGTATGCATCTGCGAGAGAAAGGATGCTCTGGGAACTACAAGCTTAATTTGCAGAGACAAGAGTCAAAGGTATTATGTGCCAGAGACAGAAAGAACATTAGACAGGCAGCCTTCCAGTCAAATGGGGAAAGAAAGGAGAAGAGAAAGTGGGACCGAAAGAAAAGAGTAGGACTGCTGTTGCAACAGACTTAAAAGGAGGGTCTCTACAAAGCTTTGTAACCCTGTCACAAGGGGATACACACTGTCATAGATATTGAGCACACCGATGTCTGTGTTAAACATAGAAATTTGGGAGGTGGAGACTAGTTCAATGCAGGATCCTGCATTGAAATGATCTAAATTCGATGCAGGATTCTGCATCAAAGAAAAGATATCGAAGGATGGTTTCTTTTTTCACGAGGCTTTTAAATAATGTAGGGCACACTGGGGTGGGTTTTTCAGTGTGCCAAAATAAGTGTGTGTGTGTGTGCCGGGATACATACCAACAGGAGGATTGGGCACCCTTGTCAGTGCGAACAAGTGGATCTTCCTTGACTCTGCAGCTGGCAGCATGTGTTCCAGCTGTGGCTGCAGAAGTCAAGAAAATAACTTTCTCACACAAAGAATGACCTACAAGCTGTTCTCTGTATTAGCTGGCACCCAACAAAAATCCGTGTTTGGGTCCAGCTTAAAACAAAACAAAAAACATCAGAATATACCTGAATGGGTCCCCTTTAGCATTAGGATATATATTTTTAAATCATTCTGTACTTCAGCATCCCGCTAAGCAGCAAACAAAATAAGCGGACACAACGCAGTTCAATCAATTGAACCTCTGTGAACAGTATGCACAACACCAGCCTTCTTTGCCAAAGAAGCTGGTATTTAATACCCAGTAGTGTATTGTCCGAAAAATATATTTTTTGCCTGACATATACATTTTCCATTGGGAAATAATAGGAAACTTTAAAGTGTCATAACTTTTGAACATATTAAGATTTTTCACCAAACCTTCAAAAGGCACATCGGTGACCCAAAGGCATTCTCCTGGAAATTTCAGACCAAAACCTAAAGCCATTTCTGAGACCCAGGGCGACAAAAAAAAACTGGATTTTCTGTTTTCAACACTTTATATCTCAGAAACCACTCAATGGATACCCACTTAATTTGGCATGTCAAGAGACCTACCCCAAGAGATTATGCCTGCCAAAGTTATTAATGTTCAAATTTTGTCTTTAACATGGAAGTGCAGTTTCACCTAACAATACTAGCACGACCATGGCAGTGTACCATATTGCCAAAACTTTGTAAATGCATCAGTTAGGGTTGTTAATAAAGTGACAAAAGTAGGAAATATGGCATTAGGGTTCCAACCTAACACCCACCTCCACCTTGCAGGCACTGACAGCCATCGGGGTGTGCCTTAGAGTCATCAGCCCCAACGCTCACCCCATTCCATAAATAAATAAGCTGAGATGGGTATGGAATATGAGACTGGGGTGAGCTTTAGGCTCATAACTCCTAGGCACACCCTGACACCTGTCAGTGTCTGCAGGGTGGGAGTATTAGGGTTGGAAACAATAACACTGCATTTCCCTACTTTGCTGCTTTAGCAACCACCCTAACTGATGCATCAATGAAGGTTTTTGAAATAATTTCCTTACTTTTTCATATAGTATAATCATATCCTTATTTGTCTCCAGGCCCTGCACTCCCACTCCTCCATAGATGCACATATGTACTGTGTTGGGTGGAAGCACAGGCCCTCCAGCTCCTGCGTTTCCATTTATAGGACAACAGTGACCAAATTGGCAGCATAGCCATCTTATTCACACCCTCATGTCCCAGTTCAGAAAATGTTGAAATCCATGCCAGAACGTATTTCTGCACAACTGCACTGCTATTCCATACCATGGTGTGAAACACATCTTAGACAGGATTTGAAAAATGAAAGCTGTGACATACAGTACATAAGGCTGGGTAATAAGGCGGTTATGTTGAAAATCTGGGGTAAAAATATTTAAAACTTTCGAAGTTACAAGCAGGCATAGTGAAACTGCAATAAAGTGCCATAACTTCAACACGTTTTCATATTTTGACTCCAAATTTTGAACATAGTCTTCTTATAGCCCCACCTCACAAACCAGTAGGTGAAAAATTTAAAATCCACACCACAACACAATTCCACACCACAGATCTGTAAAAATGATTTGGGCAGGATGTGAAAAATATCAACTGTACTGTTCATGAGGTGGTGTACAAAAATGGCTAACAAAAGCAAGCAAAATGCTGAACGCATGCAGGGGTTTCATCCAGGTATAGAGATGTGATCTTGCACCTCTAAATGTTGCTAGTAGGGCCACACTTGGAGTACTGAGTGCAGTTTTGGAGGCCATACCTGAAGTGTGATATCAAGCTACTGGAGGGTGCAGAGGAAGGCATCTAAGATGATATGTGGAATGGAGAGAGACTATGAGACCAGGCTGGGAGACCTGAATATGTACACCCTGGAGGACAGAAGGGACAGTGGGGACATGATAGAAACATTTAAGTATCTGAGGAATCAATAAGGATGGGGAAGATGGGGTCTTTAAACTAAGGAGGGAGGGACACCAGAGGGCATGGGCTAAGAATAGGGGGAAGATTTAGGAGGAAATGAGGAGACACTATTTCATGGAGAGGTGGTAGCAAATGGAATGCACTACCAGAATGGGTGGTATCATGTAAATTTGTGAACAGCTTCAAATGAGCATGGGACAGGGAACAGGGAAGAGTGAGGGTAGGGGACGTGAGGGGTGGCATTAGGATGACAAAGGGAGGGTGGGCAGCTGAAAATTAGAGTGCTGGCTGCACTCTCAAAGCAGACTTAGATAGATTGGGTGGTCTGTTTCTGCTGGCACATTCCTGTGTCCATATGTTTGTATGTTCATATGTTGAAAATTTGGACTCAGAATATTAAAATTACCAGTTATTTGTGTGCATCTGAAACTTAACAAATGCTCATAACTCAGTCATTTTATGACTTATTTCACCAAATTTTTAACATGGACTTTTGGGACTCCACTTCATTAATACTTGTGGTGAAATTTAATTACTCAGTCCTGAAAGGTGATTTTGTGCAAGGATCACAAAATCATCATCTAAACCAGGTTAAACAATGACAGTGCCAGTGTTCATGAGGTAGGATCAGAAAAAGCCCACGTTGAAAAGTTGGTGGAAAAATACCTAAAAATGGCAAAGTTATGAACATGAGTTCAAAATGCCATTGAAATACATTATCTGGCACTTATTTCAATTCCTTAGTTTGCGATTCAGCTTTGAAGAGTGCAGACATGTCCCAGTCCACAGAAGATGACAACCTACAAACTCTGGAGAAAAGTATAGGGTAAGGGAGGGTGGGGTGGTCTGTGCTCAGTGGGAGGGTCGGGATGGGGCAGAGACAGCAGGGAAGATGAGGCACCATTTTTTTCATGTCTGAAATCCACCTAAGCCCTCTATAGGGTGTTGCAGAGGTTGGCAGAGGCTACGAGAGTCCAGTTTGCCTGGTCTGATTTTGGCTGGCCAACAATCACTGACATTGTGAGGACCATCCACAGTTTGCGACCAATCTGCTGTAGTTTGGATCTGGGCCCAATCGTCATCTTGTGGAATGTGTTGAGGTGATCGACCTGGTCCTACCAAGATAGTCTGGAGTTCGTTGGAGACAGGGGTGCTTCCTGATCCCTGAAAGAGGTAGTTGTCAGATCTCCTAGAAATCCTCCCTCAACCCTGACTGTCTGACAAACTATAGACCTGCCTCTAACCTACCCTTTGTAGGTAAGATAATGAGAAGGTGGTTGCATTGCAGCTGGATGATCACTAACCTTTCACAATGTCTATGATCCTCTTCAGTCAAGATTTATGAAGAGGCATAGTACCTAGATGGCATTGGTTTGAGTGCTAATGATGTCCTAATAGCGAGAGATCAGAGGACCCATTTGATCTTGATTTTCCTTTATCTCTCTGCAGCGTTTCACACTGTGGACCATGGTGTGTTGTTGGGCGACTACAGTGGATCAGTGGACTGTTGGGTACAATCCTCAGGTGGTTTCAGTCTTTTCTGGTGCATAGGACTCAGAGAGTGGTGTTGGGGATTTATTCCTCAGTCCATCTCCCCTACGTTGCAGAGTCCTGCAGGGCTCCATTCTATCATCCATGTTGTTCGCAGTGTATATGCTGCTGTTGGGAGACATTATAAGGCAGTATGGGCTGAGTTTTCACTGCTATGCAGATGATACTCAGCTACACACGTCCTTTGTGCCCGAACAAAATGATGCTGTTGATTTTTATGTTTGCTTGCATGTTCAATGCACAAGAAACATACTGAGGTTAATAGAGTATTGCAGAGGTGTGGCAGTGTTTGGCCAATCCAGTGAATGCTTTCAGGGTGAGTCCCTCAGCCACCAATCAACAGGAAGCTCCCAATGATGGAAGTTTCAGAGCAAGTGCCATACTTGAAGAAATCTGCCTCTCCAGTCACAGACAGTTTTGTCATTGCAGCGAAGATCTCTCTCTTCACCTTCTAACGGCAAAGCATTTCAGCCATGCACATTACAGTGCACAGTAATGCACATGGCTGAACTTATGAGCAACTTATTTGCTCAGTGTGCCTTTCCTGGTGAATAAATAAATGAGCTGTGCCACTGCTTTGCATAATTGGCAGTTCCTGCCATCCACCACACACTCCCCCAAAGCGGGCATGGGGTGCCCAATCCTGTGTCGGCATTTAAAGCCAGAACATATATTTTGCAACAGGGTACCCAATCCCTATGTTGGCATGCCTTCTAGTGTGGCACACTGGAGCTCACCCAGTGTGCCAAAGAAATTTATCTTTTCAGATACCAGGATGCCTACTCCCAGTGTCAGATGAGCCCTCGCACCCCTTTTTAAGCCGACCTTGGGGTGTCCAATCCTCGGGTCAGCATTGACCCCTCCACTAGTCTGGCACATTGGGATCCCACCCCATTGTGTTGAATTCCATTTAAAGTATTTCACCTGTAAAAAGAAAACAGTCCCACAACATATTTTTTCAACCTGAAAACAAAGAAAATGGTCACTTGTCATTCGGAAGGCCCGCCTCCCCAATCTGCACCCTAACTCTGTACCCCACCTCCCCACACCCTTCACCCACACTTTCCTCTGGAGGTCAGGAGCAGTGATTATCTGTGGACCGGAACACGTCTGCATTCTTCAAAGACCAGCCAGGAACTGAAGAAATGATGGTAAGCTTTATAATAGTAGCAAATGGGAGGGGTCAATTTGGGTTGATATCTCAGCCAATATTTCTGAATTTTGGTCCCAGATTTTCAACATGGGGTTTGTGGGAACCCACCTCGTGAACTCTGACACAGTCATTTTGCATCTCGGTCCCGAAAAGTGATTTTACGGTCGCTGCACAGAATCACCCTTCAGGACCGATGAACAAAATGACTGTGCCACTGTTCTTAGTGGTATCCCCAAAAAGCACATGTTGTAAGATTAATGAAAAAAAGCCAAAAAATGACTGCATTATGAGCCTGTGTTAACAGTTTATCGCATGCTAAGTAACCGTAATTTTTATATTTTCTCCAAATTTCTAAAATTACCATTTTTCCACACCTCCTTATGAACAGTATAGCTATCATTTTCTGCATCTTGCCCAAAACATGTTTTACACCTGTGGTGCAGAATGGCACAGTCATTGTTAGAAATCAACTTTTGGGACAGAGTAATAAAATCACAGTGCCACCGTTTATGAGGGGAGGTGCCAAAAGACCATGTTGAAAATTTGGTGAAAAAATTCAAAAAATGACTGTGTTATGGCGTGCATTATGCAATTTCTACACTTGCCCATAACTTCACCACTTTTTCATATTTTCACTCTATATTTTCAACATTGCCCTTTTACACTTCCTCATGAACAGTACAGATGCCATTTTTCACATCCTGCCCAAAATGTTTTTCACACCTGTTTGCACCAAATGGTGCATTAACTCTGTGAAATCATGTTTCGGGATTGAGTAACAAAATGATAGTGCCACTGTTCATGAGGTAGGGTCCCAAAATCCCATGTTGAAAATTTGGGTAAAATAAACTCCATGAGGCATTAGGGTTTCAACCATAAATCCCCACCTGTACAGAGACAGGCATCAGGGGTGTGACATGGGGTCATTGGCTGTAATGCTCACTTCATTCCACCCTCCCTACCCTGCAGCCACTGACAGGCATTGAGTTGTTCCTTGGGGTCTTCATCCATGTGTTCATTCCATTCTCCTATACTGCACCCATCTCAGCTTATTTCCTTATGGGGTTAGGTGGAATGGCATGAGCATTATAGCCGATGACCCAAGGCACACCTGATGCCTGTCAGTCTCTGCTGGTAGGGGTTGTGTTAGCGTTAGTTCAGTACTTCACTGCCATTCATATTATGCATCTCTATCTCCATACAGTACCAATGCCAAAGCCAGCAAGCAAACATTCAGCATTGACAAATGCTTGTCTGCCTCTCTGAGATGCAGGGCTTGATGAGTGACAACTGACTGAGGTTGAACCCAGGTAAAACTGAGGTGTTGTTGGTAGTGGACCCAGGCCATCCGGTATTAGGTTCTCAGCTGGACAACTGTCCAGACTTTGGCTCAGTAGTACTCAGTTGATGAACTCTGACCAGGTGTCAAATCTGGGCATTATTTTGATGATGACTTGAATCTTAAATCTCAGATGTCAGCCATTGTAAAGAACTCTTTTTACCATCTGATGAATACCGCTTGAATAAAACACCTGGTCCCTCTCAGTGATCTTCCGACATTGGTCCATGCCTTCATGACCTCCCACCTTGACTACTGCATTGCCCTTTACCTAGGGCTTCCAGGGTTTGATAGCCACCATTTGCAGCTGGTGCAGAATGTGGCAGACTGATTGTTGACTGTTTTTCAAGATCTGGCCACGTCATGCCTGTGCTCCATGGCCTGCACTGGCTGCCAGTTCAGTGGTGGATCACCTTCAAGGTCAGGTTATTGACCTATAATGCCCTACATGGTCAAGGACCTTGGTACTTGCAAGATCTTCTTTGTCCCTCCATCCACTTTGCTCTGCCAACAAGGGATTGCTTAAGGTTCCCAGGGTTCAACTTAAGACCTATGGGGCCACTCTTTCTTTTGTGGCCCCTATAATGTGAAACTCTCTACCTCATTTGGTAAGAGGATGCCTGACCATTGAGAGCTTTACATCTGCCCTTAAGATTTATTTATTTGGCTTAGCCTTTCCAGATCCTGCATAAGTTTGCTGATATGGGATTTTTAAGAACTGTAATTTTAAAATAATTAATGAGTATTATTATTTCTTTGATGGTTTTATTATGTACAAGAGCAATGATAGCAAAGAATTGTGCTTTTATATAAATAAAAGTGATTTGATTTGACTTAATTAGAAAAAAAAGATGTCGGGATGGTTTCTTCTTTACAGCTAAAAAGTAAAATAATATTTTGAGACACTGGGAGTTGGCTCCCCACTGTCCCACACTGCTGGGAGGAGTTCCAATGCTGACACGAGGATTGGGCCCCTGATGTTGGAAAATAAGACAATGGAATGTGAGGGAATGTTTGACTGGGGTGGGCATCCCAGTGTTGGATTATATAAATAAATAAAATAGCAGTGAGAATCAGAGGATGGGGCTGCCCTTAGACAAAATGGAAATATAAGGGAGGTGCTATTGAACACCAGAAATAGGGGATGGCGATTGGCAGGTGGGGTGCCAATAGACACCAGGGAAAAGTGTGTATCAAAGATAAACCTGCAGCCAGCAGCATGAGTTCCAGCTGTAACTGTAGAAGTCAAGAAAATCCTTCTGTTCCCATACAGAAAATAAGGAAAGTGCTCTTCTTGCTAAGCTTGGCACCTGGGGTTTCTGGTGCCCAGGAAGAGTGTTTCTTGCCCCCCTCCAAAAACAAAAAAAAACATCAGCATGTAGCTAAAGGTGTCTAGTTTAGCTAGGTTCTGATGTTTATTTTTAAATTATTTCACTTTTCTGTTTTCTGCGTTTATTTCTCGCTAACTGAAAAACAAGATGGTGGACACAGGAGCCTTCTGTGAAAATGGATTAGGCTCTCTAGACACTGTATGACCCTGTCTATGAAAATACACTAGCTCAAGTGAAAATAAAAGCATTTTCATGTGGAACATCTAACTTTTCCCATAGGAAATAACGGGCAACTTTGAAATTTAATAACTTTGTAACAGATCAATATTTCTTCACCAAACCTTCAAAGGCACATCTGTGAGGTAAGGCTTTCCCTCACCCTGAAATTTTCAGACCACAAGCTAAAACAGTTTCTGAGATACAGGTGGAAAAATAAATGGCAAAAAACATGTAAATTTCGAAATTTTGACACTCTGTGTCTCAGAAATCACACAACAATTGAATTTGCCACATCAAGCGACCTGCAGTACCTCGAGATTATGCATGCCAAATTACATGCTAATCAGTTCAATGGTTGCAAAACTGTTAAGGTTCAAAATATGGCTTTAACATTGAAATATGCACTCAATCCTAATAATACTGGCACTATATATATATACATATATATATATATATATATATATATATATATATATGTATATTTATATATAGAGAGAGTAAAAAACAAAACAAGGCACTGTGTCAGCATGTGGTCTAAAAGCAAAACAAAATGGTTATATTTAAATGCATGCTGAAAATAGAAAATAGAGTTAAAATCTATGTTTCGACCTTAGGTCTTCTTCAAGAAATATCTAAAAGAGAAAAAACAAAGTTAGTGTACAGGGGAGGTAAAATGAGAGATATTTATATGTGGGAAATAAAAAGGAAGGCACAGAGAGAAGAAGTGAGAAATGACAAGATTAAGAGAGAATCTGTAAAACAAAAAGGTGATGATGGGAAAGATAAAACATAATAAGAGTAAAGAGCTAGAGGAGTCTTTGGGTGGGGACTAATTAACAGGGCCTAGTAAGAAGGCTGAAAGGTGACAAATGTGTGGAAGGGACAGAGATGGAGACTTATGGTGAAAATGAGAAAGAAATTAAATGTGTACAGATACAAACAGGCGTTAGGAAAAATAAGGGGTGGCTGAAAGATGTTAGTGGAAAATAATTCTATCATTTTAAACCAGAGGGCTGCTGGGAGCCAGGCCGGATGATCAGCTTGGCTTCAGTGCTTTATGGTCAGAATCCCAGAAGCCCTGCTGAAGGGCACAAATAGAAAGGTCATTGACACTGTGGTCCCTGGAGATAAAGTGGGATACAATGGGTTTAACAATGTCACCATTCCTGACTACTCCGTAATGTTCCTGAAACGTCAGCAATATGCCTACCAGTTTCTCAGATGTAATAGCTGTACACTTCCTGAAAGGAATACAATACACCACATTAGTGGAGGTACATGAGAACTTCTTGGTGATGTGAAAGACACCGTAGGCCCGAATTTCAGTGACACTGGGAAATAAATTTGGAAGTGTGTGAGCGAGTCCTGTTGCAAGGTTTGGTACCTGGTAGGAGCAACTGTTAAGAGTAGGTAGGCTGCTTTTAACCAGGAGATTCCTCAGGTTGGGTGGCCAGTGGTAGGAGGCAATAGGTGGTTCTATAAAGGAAGCACCAATGTTAGGGGAGTTTGCAAATACAGTAGACTTCACCCATCAATTTTCTAAGGTGATGTTACAGTCTTGCTGCAAAATCACCTTTCAGGCAGGATTAACAAATGTTCACCTCCTGGCTTCGTGAGATGGGGTGATAAAAGGACTGTTCAGAATATAGGGTCAGAATTAAAAAAAGCTACAAGTTATGAATGAGCTTTGAAATGTTTCTATGCACCATCATAATTTTGGTAAATGATCAATAGTTTAACTCCAACCTTTCAACATTGCTATTTTTTTTCACTACCTCTTGAATGTGGCTGGTGTCATTTTTCAAATCTTGGCTGAAATGTGTTATCAGATTTGTGGCACAAAATTACATTTTGGCCAGTATTCTCTAAATCCAACATGTTATTTTTATAAGGGGAGTAATAAAATGACTATGTTGAAAATGTGGGTCATAGTCCAATATATATATATATATATATAGGATACACAATGCCCCTACTGGAAATATTGTCGATATTTTTTTCTAGCACCAATGGTCCTAATAACATCACGAGTGGCAATCTGGTCAATTGCTACAATAACATTAAATATTGGCAATATTTGTCTAGGGGGTTGTATACTCCATTTATGCCATACCTCCCCAAAAAGTGAAAATAAATTGAATTTCTTGACATTTTATTGCTGATTGTAAAACATCTAAAAGGTATCTATAAATTAAATACCACTCATTTTGTAGATATTGTTGTGCTGAAGAAATTTCATGCTCAGAGTACCATGCTATCATTTTCATTTTAAAGTTATTCTCATTTGAATATAGTTAGTACTACTACTGATGCCGAACAAGCAAATGAAGTTCTGAATAAGCCAATCAGGACCTACTATAGTAATATTTGGATGTAAAGTGGCAATATTTTTGATATTTTTCTTTAGGTCCCAAGAAGCCCTGAAATATACTCACGGTATGACATAAATATATATTAAGAAACCCCTGCCCCAAGAGAACCAGTTGATTTCAAAGCTGAGCTAACTGAAAATCCAGAAAGTCTTGGTCTCAGTTTTAACCACAGGCGCAAAGTGCACATAATGTGTTGCTCACACAACTCAGATGTGTGATCGTTTAAAGTTGCTGTATTTTCAACTGTTAAAAAATGGCAATAGTGATATCACCACTGACATTTCATTAAGAGTAAAATGACAGCTATGAGTTTTCTCAATAATATACTGTTTATATCTCTGCCTTCCGATTGGAAGAGAGGGTCAACATGTAGTATAATAGAATATGTATCTAAATATTAACATACAGTATATAGTATATATTAAGGAAGTGGAGGCCTTTTTCACCAAATGGGTAGTGCTTAGGTAACAAAAACATTTAAAACTGCATTGGAGACACTTCTTGTTCCACCTCCTTCCATGCGGCAGTAGGTTTCTCCATGTTCCCTCTCACTGGTGCTCAAACTTTGTAGACCCACACCCACAACTAACAAAGTTAACTGAACAGTGGGGAAACTGTTCAGAGATGTATGCTGATGAAACTAAAACCCAAAGATGTGGCTCCACTGATGGAGAAGGTGACTTGTTCAATGGACCTGCCTAACATTGGGGCCCACAGCCACAGCTGATCAATGTCCATTACCTCAGATGGGGCAAGGTGCTGCATTGTTGAGGATCAATTCAGTATCCAAGTGACTTTTCTTTCACCTAAGTAAAGAAAGCATGACCATGGAATGTCTTGAAAAAGCTGTTGGGGAGATGAGAATGGATCTCCACAAGGTTCAACAAACACCTCAAACCTAGAGGATAGACTGACTGAGACCTCAGGAGCATCAAGGCACTGTTCTGCAATTCTTGGCAAGGTGAGAGAAGAGGAAATCTAGAAAACTGGATGACATGGAGCCCCATGCCTGAAGGGACAATCCATATCCATGGGTTGCCTGAGGGCATGGAACAGGAGTCCAGTGGAGCATTACCTTGAATAATTACTAAGGAGATACTAGCTGACCAGCTGAGGATTCCTTGACATTGTGAGGGTATGCAGAGCCCTGGGACCAAAGCCAGGCCCACAAACATGACCAGGATGAATTGTTTTAAAATTCCAAGGCTACAGGGTGAAGACTAATGTCTTGCAGCTAGTGTAGGCAAATAAAGAGTTGTGTTTGAGGAAACCTGGCTGTACTTTGAGCATTATTGCACTCCCTAATTCTCCATAAATGCTGCACTGTGCTGACAGTTTGCAAGGATCTAGCTGCTAGAAATGTTAAGATACAGCTCTTTGCTCCAGCACAGCTCCACACATATACAGAGGAGGGCCCTCAGTTTTCCATACCCTTGCCAGTGTTTGCCCGGCTCAAGAAATTAAGAGTATCAATGGAACATTTCTCCGCACCTGATCCTTGATTAACTGTATTTCTGGACTCATAACCATGGAAAACTGTGATGAGATGAAGAAGTGCCAACTGTACCAGCAGTTGCCAGTGAAAGCAACTACTGATACAGCACAGGAGAGGTCTGGTGCACAGACAGCCCCTGTCAACTCACCTGATGTCAGGAAAACAGGCTGAACAACTGACACTAAGATTCATTCAGTGATAGCCTCCTGGGCACCAAATACTATTTTGTTTTGGCCTTGTGAGGCATATGGTACTGAGAGTTCGTCCCATCATGTGGACTCAATTGAGGTGGGAGATGACGCACCAAAGCTATGTACAGTGGATATGACCCTGAACCTGAAAAACTGTTCTCCTTTACATTGAACTATTACTGATCAACAGATTTTTTCATTCAGTTACTGCTCTGATTGTCCAGTAATGCTTGATGAGTATCCTTTTGGTTGTTGGTAGCAAAGTTTGTGGCTTAAAAATTCTGAAGGGGTGAGGGAGAGGGGCTGGTATGCCTTGGGGCCTCTGGCATGAAAAATATAACAAAGACTTTGTTTGTTTGTTCTGTGGTCAAACCCGCAGCACTGTTATTAGTGCTGCAGACCTGGTGACAGAATGCGTGTAGCTGGAGGAGTTGTCTTGCTGTGTCTTCTGTCTAAATCAAACACATTTTGGACGGCCAAGCACACCATTCCATTATGCATACATTTGCAAACTTAAACCTAATAATTGTTGCAGCTGGTGGGGAGTCCATGGGCCAGGGCCCCACATTACCACAGCAGAATGCTGGCTAGATCTGTAAGCGCCAGCCTTCCTACACCCATTACTGGGATTGAGGAATGGGGTCTGGGTGGAACCAAGGTGAGTGATGACCAACTGGCTGCAACTTCCCATGTGTGGCCTAGATTCAGATGCTCCCATAGCAAGCTGCCCAGTACATCCAGGAGGAACCAACATCACAGCTCACCCCAGACCTGCCTGGAGAACAGTCACTAATAGTAATGGTGGCGTGCAGCTGGTGGTGAAGGACCTCCTCAATTTCATGAAAGGGTATTAAAATGGGGATACCAAACTGTAATAATATGGTGGCTATTGCTGGGGCAGTGTGAGTAGGTTCCTTCCTCGAGTCAGGAAGACACTAGAAGTAGAAGCCCACTGGGCAAAACCATACAGTGGCATGGGAGCTGCCCTGAAGTTGCTTCCACCTCCAAACTGCCATATCTAACTACACAGGAGAGAGTTCAGTGGATAGGGATACCAACATTCCACACGGTGGGGAGGCAGAGTACATCAGGCTGCTGAGTGGAGCCAGGAAATTGAACCCAAAGGCACTGGGAGGCCTGAGGGTGGTGATCCTCTTGGGCTTCCTCACATGCTAGACTGCTTAGGGGTTTGCACTTTCACTTGACGTGGGTTGAAATTCAGTGAAAGCAAAAGCTGTACTTGCATAGGCAAGCTCGCTAGCGCAGCAGTACAGCTATCACTCACAAGCCCAGCACCCTGGATTTGGAAGTAAGCCCAGGATGTCAGAGGGCTGGCTCAGAAAAGGATGATAGAGCATCCCAAGGACTGCTCTCCTCTTCCAGGAGGAGGGTGAGGAAGCAGCCAGCACTCAACAAACCTCTAACGGAAGCAGGGGTCTGACAGCCATAGACTGAAAGTCTGGGAGCAGTGCTGAATATATGGTGCATGCACCACCATGTCATTGAACACCATGCCTACCCAGGGATTGTCACAACAGCAATATGTACTGGGTTGTAGTGAGAGGACATCCACCCCTATCCTGGCACCATACAACTGCCCAGTGGGAAGCCAGGGTACACTCTGGGGCAGAAGGTAAAGTCCCAGGGGATGAGGATGGGGATGGGATGGGGTTGAAGCAGACCAATGAAGGGCCAACCAGTACACCAAAAGAAAAAAAAAAGCTGTACTTGCAGGGAGGCATTTGTGTAGAGCCACCAGGAGTGACAGTTAGAGAGTGGCTCAAATGTGTCAAATATGCACCAAGCAGGCTACTTACTGGTGCCTTCCAATACCACCAAACAACTAAGTGGCTAATTGAAAGTTACCAGACACCTTGAAGGTTAAAATGTTCTGGTTCCATGGGTTTATAGTTAAAACTGTTAATGTTCTAACCCGTCTTTTTCAATCATACTTCCTAACTCAGAAAGGTGTGGTGTCTGGGGTGGTATGGGGATGTAGACAAATCTTAATTAATGGAGTGCAGAGTTGTGATCTACAATATTCGGGGCATAAAGAGCCTGTGTAAATGACCAGGGTTCTGCCTGAGTTGTAGCACCAGAAAGCAATGATTATAATGATACAGGAGACACACTCGCTGCCAGGAACATGCCAAAATGAGATGTTCATGGGTGGGTGCAGTGTACCCTTCCACATTCGAGGAACATATGCACCAGAGGGACTGGCAATCATACTCCATAAAAACTACCCCTGGAGATGGCGGAGGTAGTGACAGACCTGAGGGCCTCTTTATCTGTTTCAAAGGACACCCGAGTGCAGTGTCCTGCATACTGCTGAACATTTATGCCTCCACTGTGTAGAAGGATATAGTGCTTTTCTAAAGAAACATGCTGGTGCATGTGCCACCTCCTAGAGACCTCTATCTGATGGGGTGACTTCAATGGTGTAATGCAACCACAGTGTACAGGTCAGGCACAGATGGGGAGGGAGCAAGGTAAGGAATTGTGTCTGCTGACTAGTGTTGGAATTGGGGCTGGTTGAGATCTGGAGATTTCTCCATCTGGACATACAAGACTACATGTGCTGGTCAGCACTACACCAGGCCTACTCCAAACTGAAGTTATTCCTCCTCCTCTGTAGTGGGATGCATGTTGTGGGCTCCTGCAACATCAAGCTATTAATGCCATCAGACCCTGCACCAGTTATTCTGGACCTGGCAATAACTGCAGTTATGAAACATCCAGCTGGCACCTGAATGTGCCCTACTTACAAATAAGGAATACATGGACTTGGTTATGTCAGTTGTGGAGGACTATAAGGCACTGAATCTAGAGGACAGACCATTCAGAGGCATGGTGGGATGTCCTGTAGGTGTTGTTTATGGGCCACAACATTATTTGTGTATCCAGTCTTAGAAAAAAGGAAAGGATGAAGGCCCAAACTGTTTGATCTGGAAGTGGAGCACAAAATTGTGGTTAGTCAGGAAGTAAAAACAGTTAGAGGCATGCAGGGATAAACTAATAGGCTATGGAGACTAAAGATGAAGGAAAACTGCAGTGTTCCAGCCATTTCTTTGAGTCCGGAAATAGGACAGGATGCCTCCTGGCCTGGCAACTCTCACACATAGGCAGCCAGCAGGGTGGTGCAGCAACTCCATAAGCAGGTGGCACCCCAGCAGTTTGAGGTTGACCGTAACAAGATAACATAAGAGTTTGAGCAGTTTTTAGGGACCTCTGCTCCTATTCTGTGGTAGTTGAATTCTCAGCTAAGTTGGACACCTTCTTCAGCAGTTAAAGTCCAGAGACCTATAGTGGAGGCCAGGGATGCCCTAGCTATGCCAAAATCCTTGTAAGAGACAGAAAGCTACTAGGTGACTAAAACAGGCATGTCCCTAGTCTAGATGGCACTGCAGTAGAACTTTACAAGGAGTTTAGGAGACCCTTTCCACTCTGCTAGTGAGGTATGTAGGGAAAGCGCGGGGGAGGAGATGATACGACCCTCAAAGAACAAGCCCAAATAACAGTCTTCCTGAAAAGAGGAAAGATAAGGCATTGTATAGCTCCTACCACTGCATCTCCCTCTTGAATGTAGAGTCAAATATATTCTCCTTGGTACTGGCCTAAGGCTGCAGTGGTGGCTGGAGTTTCTAGTTCATTCTGATCAAATGGATTTATTAACAACCGGCTTTTATATGACAATGAAAAGAGCCCTTCATGTTGTCAGCCTGGACAACTTCCCAGATTACATAATGGCTTTGTTTATGGACACTGAAAAGGTATAAGTGGTAATTCTTCCATAGAATGCTGGAGGAGATAGTAATAGGGCCTGTTTTAGAACCAGTATAGAGTTCTATATGAAGCACCCCAGGCATGGTGGAATTATGGGGTGCTATCGGAAAGATCTTGACTGACATGGAATATGAGGCAGGGCTGCCCTTTTGCCCCTACTCTTTGCCTTGTGCATTGAGCCCATGATGGTGGATATCCTAAGAAATCAAATCATAAAAGGAGCCAAAGTGTTAAATCGGGACAGAAGATATCCCTATATGCAGATGACTCCCTGTTCTATCTCTCCTCTCCAGAAACATCAGTCCCAGCCTTACTGAAAACTTGAAGGAATATGGATCCCTCTCTGGTTGTAAAATAAACTTTGATAAGTCACAGGCCATTGATGGGGGGTGGACTGCCCTCCACACTTTTCAATAGGCACCACATGGGGTAGTTACATACCTTGGAGTGAGAGTTTGTCTAACCTAGATAAGTTGATCTCACTTAATTATGAGAAACTCCTTAAGGAGATGAAAGCACATATTAAGAGATGGAGCTGCTTCTGCTGAGTTTGAGGGGATGAGTTGCAACCCTAAAATGAATGTCCTCTTGACAGTTGCATTCCTTTACAGGCACTGCCTGTCCATGTGCCTGAGGAATATTGGTGGAGGCTGAAAAACATATCCTCTCATTCATTTGGGCTGGGGGCACCACCGCTTCAATAAAATGCTGCTATCACTTCCACAGGAGAAGGCAGGACTGGCCATGCAGACTTCTGGCTATATTACCTAGCTGTTCAACTGTCTCCTGTAGTTATCTGGACAAAACAGATCCAAGACTTGGTTGGCTGGAGATGGATGCCAGCCAGAGGCAACCAGCCCCATTGTTTGACTTCATAATTTCCCTCACACTCAGAATGGTGTCTGGTATAGCCAACCTGTGGACCAGACAAAGCCTAGAGGTACTCCTTAGGGCCAAAATCCTGACAAAAATACTCAATGCTGTTGGGCCCTTAACATGCATTGTAGTGGACCCAGTTTCCTTCTCAGGGATTAGATCCTGGGTTTTAGAGATGGAACCGTCTTGCACCAACTAGATATTGCCACCTAGTGTGTCATTCCTTGAGTTACAACAGAATTACAGGCTAATGAGGCAGGATTTCTACAGGTACTTGAATGTGTGACACTACCTGGCCTCCAGTAACCTGGAAACTTAAGGCCTTGGAGAACTTCCTCTACTAGATGATGGTGTTATGCGGAACTGGGGTCATGATGATCAGAGATATAAGGTCTTAATGGCAGAAACTCACCCTAAACTAGACAGGATAAGACAGCAATGGGAACGGAATTAGTAACACCAATAGCTGAGACACAGAGGGAAGCCACAGTGGGAGTGGACTGGAAGGTCTAGGCTTCACTGAGCTGGAGGTAATTGCAGTAGAAGTGTGCATCGGGTTCTTTCACACCCTATTATCACATGTCACCTTCATGAAGAAATCCTTAATCTTTCTGGAGGTGGTGTGGGAAGTTGACTCTCACTTACTTATTTTCTGGGCTTGCCCAATCCTGTAGCCATACTGGAAGCAAATACATGTGGTCTTGCAAGAGTTGTGGAACTCCTATTCAATTTTCCTTTCTATATTTGGTCCTTGGTGTCCCTGTCCCCAGACTGGGAAGTCATGCACAACATTGATTCCTTAGAGTGTTCTGCACAGTGGCTTTGAAGAGGGTGATGTCCCTATGGCTACAGACAGCACTGCCCATGGAAAAAGCTGGAAAAGCAGGGTGGAGGAATTATGCAATACAATTGACCCTGGATAAGCAAATAGCTCTGTGGCAAAGATGGAAGAGCTGGCTATCACTGACACACGAGAGTGGGAAGATCACTGTCTAGTAGGGAACAAGTGGATTCTCCAGCCCCCTGCATCCCAAGTCACATAACAGAAATCTATAACAATAAGGAATGGTAGTTACTCTGATTGCAAGTTACAGTAAGTTACCTTGCTGTTACAATACATGACTGACCAGCACAATACATACAGATTGGATACCTTCTGAACTGACTGCATGCCTCCATTATTGTAAGTGGCTTGTAGACAGACAGACAGACAGACAGACAGACAGATAGATAGATAGATAGATATTTTATTTATATAACACCCATTTCCATGGACTCTGGGTGCTGTACAATATACACATACAAATCATACAATACTTTTAAAAATACAATCAAACAAATTCAAAACGACATCAAAAGCTGGGAGCATAAATTAATCCATCTATAATAAAGTGCTATCGACATTAAAACACCTTCAATTAAAGGCTTGATAAAATAGATATGTTTGGAGGCCCTTCTTAAAAGCTTATGAACTTACAAACATATGAAATTTGCTCAGCAGATAAAGGCCTAGAGTCTATCAAGTCTGCTAGAATGTGCAGCTAGCACCTTATTCTGCAGCTGCCCCTCCTTCCACCTTCCCTTCATTGACCCTCCTCTTGTCCTGTCCCATCCCTTTTGAAGCAGTCCACTGTTCTACTGGATACCACTTTTGCAGGTAATGCATTCCACCCAGCCACAACCTTCTCTGTAAAAGTGTCTCCTCATCTCCCCTGAACCTTCCTCCTCTAGTCTCATATCATGACCCCGGTGTCCCTCCCTCCCTTACTTTGAACAGCTCCTCTGTACCTGTCTTGTTTATTCATTTCATGTACTTAAAGGTTTCAATCATGTCCCTGCTCTGTCCTCCTCTCCTCCAGTGAGTACATGTTCAACTCCCTCAGCCTCCTCTCGTATGATAAGTCCCCCAGCCCCTTGATCATCTTTGTCACCCGTGCTGCACCCCTCCAGTAACTTAATGTCCCTTTTCAGATACAGGCACCAGTACTGCGCAGTACTCCAGGTGCGGTCTAACTAATGACCTATACAGTGGCAGAATCATCTCCTTCCTCCTCAAGGATATACCCCTTGCAATACAACCCAGCATTTCATTGGCCTTTGCAGCTGCCTTCCTACATTGTGCCGAGTTGTTCATTGACCCAATAATGAGCACCCCCAGATCCTTCTCCTCGTCTGTCTGGGGTAGCTGCACTCCCCAAGCTGGTAACTCCTCCTTGGGTTCTTCATCCTAAAATGCAGCACCTTGCACTTTATGGCTTTAAACCCCAAATACCAGGTGTCTTACCAGGTTTCAAGCTTTGCCAGATCATCCTGCAACCCTTGCCATCCCCTAGGTCATCCACCACCGCTCCTACCTTGGTATCATCAGCAAACTGACTGATCTTGCTCTTGATGTCCAATGATATGTCTGCAATGAATATCCCAAACAACACTGGTCCCAACACTGAGCCCTGTGGAACACCGTTTGTCACTATCCTTGGGTGTGAGAGCTCCCACCCACCACCACCCTTTGTTGCCTTCCTGAAGCTGGTTCCTACCAGCTCACCACTCACCTGCCCTGTGCCTACTAACTTACTTCCCAGCCTTTCATGCGCGACCCAGCTAATGCCTTACTGAAGTCCAGATACAGGACATCCACTGCATGGCCCCTGTCCAGTTGCCTAGCTACCCAGTCATAGAACTCCACCAGGTTGGTTTGTCAGGATCTGCCCTGTATGAAGCCATGCTGTCTGCTGTCCTGTAGTCCTTTGGCCTCTAGAAGGGCACCAGCCTCTCCTTCAGGATAGTCTCCATTAGCTTACCCACGATGGATGTGAGGCTCACTGGTCTGTAGTTTCCTGGTTCATCCTTGGGGCCACTCTTGTGGAGGGGCACCACATGAGCCATCCTCCAGTCCTGAGGTACACACCCAGATATAATGGGGCATTAAATAGGTCTGCCAAGGTCCTGCAGGACCTCTGCCCTCCTTCAGTACCCTGGGTGGATGCCATCTGGGCCTGGCGCTTTATCCACCCTCAGTGCCTTCAAACCCTCCTGAACTCTGCCTCCATGATTTCCCATCTGTCACCCCTCCCCTCCTGTTTCTGCCATTTCTCCCCTTGGGTGTCACCCCTTCTCTTAGTAAATACTGAGCAGAGGTACTCATTTAGTGATTCTGCTTTATCACACCCTTCTTCCACCCAAACCACCTCCTTCCTAATCCTTACTATGTGGTCCTTACAGCTCCTTTTCTCCCTGATGTAACTAAAAGTCCTTCTCCCCCTTCTTATTGCCTTGTGCCAGCCTGAGTTCCTATATGCCTTGGCTCCCTTACTGCCCTTGTCACCTCCTTTGATTCCGTCAGGTACTCCTCCCTGTCCTCCTCTCTCCCTGTTTTCTTGTACTTCCAAAGGAGCTCTTTCCTCCTTACCTTTCCATGACCTCCTTGCTCAACCAGCTCAGTTTCTTAGCCCTAGCCTTCTTGTTCTGGGCCTTGCAGCAGGTTTTGGTTGCCTCCACTATCCCCAGCTTTATGAGCTCCCACCTCTGGTTAGTGTCCATACTAGAATGAATTCTGGCCAGGTACCCTTTCTACTTCAACCATCCTCCCAAAGTCAGCCCTCCTGAAGTCCAGCACTCTTCGCCCAGATTCCACTCCTTCCTTGCCCATATCCAATGTGAGCCATACTGAGTGGTGGTCACTCCCTGACAGTGGTTTCTCCACTGTAAGTTCTCTCACAAAGTCCCCATTTGCCAGCACAAGGTCAAGGGTATTCCCTAACCTAGTTGGTTCACTGACCATTGCAGCAGGAAGCTGTCCTGGAAGGCATCCAGCAGTACCTGCTCCCTTCTGTTCCTGGTTGTTGGGGTACCCCAGTCCACTCCTGGCATGTTGAAGTCCCCACAATCACCACACTTCCCCTTCCAGAGTCCTCCTGATCTGTTCTGCTAGTTCCTGTCTAACTCCTCCATCTGAGATGGTGGCCTGTACACCACTACCATTCTAAGAACCCTATTCTTAGAATCCTGGATTTGCATCCAAAGTGACTCCATTCTACCCTCCTCCTTCCTCCCTTACACACTTCAGTCCTTCCTTCACATATAGTGCCACACCCTCCTTTCCCAATCACCCTGTCCCTACGAAATAACCTGTACCCTGGTACAGATAGGTCCCAGTCATTGTATTGGGTGGCCCATGTTTCTGTGATGGCTGCAATGTCCACCTCTCCTCTGTCATGAGCATCTGTAACTCTGCAGTTTTCCTCCCAAGGCTACTAGCATTAAGGGTAACCACCTTCCACCTCCCACCCCATCCTGCCCTCCTTTACTAGCATCACCAATAGCACTTGCTATTTGTCCTTTATCACTGTTATGGGGGTAAGCTCATATGGTTCCCCAACCTGTGGTCTCTGCATGTCTCTTGCCCAATTGCCACCCCCACTCCTAGTTTAAATTCTACTTCCTCTTATGTACGCCTCTATCCTCTGTTTCAACACTTTCTTTCCTCCTCACTCAAGTGTAGTCTGTCCATGGCATAGAGACTACTGTCCTCCCTGGTCCCTCCCACCCCTAACAGCCCATACCTTTAGCACAACACCTGGTTCTTAGCCATCTGTTAAATTCCTCTATTCTCAGCTTTCTTGTTGTGCTTGCCTTGGCACTGGAAGTATCTCCAAAGAGTTACTGATCTTCCTGCCCCCTCACATAATTGTCCTAGTTCCTCAGACCTCCTCTGGACTATATCTACTGTCATGTCAGCCATGTCATTCGTCCCAAGATGTATAATTAAATGAGGCTTGTCCCTACCCTTCTATCATATTTCAGAACAGATTGTCCCACCCTTTCCGCTGTCATTCCTGGCATGACCTCCACCCCAAATGTGACTATGCCTCTTCCCTTGCTGCCCCCACCTGACTCCTCTTAGTGGTAGGTCCCCAGCACCAAGATTTTACCACTCTTACTCCCTGCTTGATTCCATTCATCTCCCTCTCTCATTTCTGGCTCTTCTTCCTCCTCCTGCATTATTTCCCCTTTTTGCCTTGTTGCAATTCTCCCAGCAGAACCCCCTCTGGTTTGGTCCAGGCATTTATCAATTACTCCTCTAATTTCATCATTTCCCTCCTCCACCTTCTTCCTCTCTAGCAGTGCAGAACTATTTTCTGAAGACCCTTTACAAATGCCCTCCTCTCCTCTTCATAGTAACCTGTTCTCTCCTTTCCACTCCATGACTTTGCCACTTCTTCGCCTCCCCTCACAAGTCCCTATCTCCTCCTTTCATTTATCTTTTGTCTCCTGACCTGGTTTCCCGGCAATTGTTCTTCCTGGCCTGGGCCCCTTGTCCCTGCTTCCCTTCTTCTGACCCTCCTCACTACTGTTGGCTTAAATCGCCTCCCTCATCTCCCATTCCTCCTACCTCCATTATTGGGCTAAACCAACCCCAGTCTGCCTTGCCTGTCTTAATTCCTCCTGCAGACCCTCAATCTCCTTTCTAAGTTTCTCTATGTGGTTGCACACTAAACATCCTCCCACACTCCAGGCAATTTTAGAAAGATTGGTGCACCACAGTTGTTGCAGCCTATCACCCTACCTATTGCTGTCGTTGCCCCCAGCAACCCCCATCCTTTCAGATGCAGGATCCAAACACTCCCCAAGTCTCCCTCACCCCTCTATCAGTGCAAAACATTCTTTTCTTAATTTTCCTCACCCTTTGTTGTACCGTTTAGATAGATTGAGCAACTGCTTTTATATTCCTAATCTTCATAGCCACACTCAAAAGAGACTTTAAGTAGCTATTGCCTTCTTCAAACTCCTACTCCTCCTTTCCACAATGCAAAAGCAATGCAAAATAGGTTTGCTACCAAAAGAAACAGGTTTCCAATTCAAACAGCTTCACCAACACACATCAAAATAGGCTTGAAATTAGAAGATATAGGTCTCTGATTCAAAGAAACAGCCCCAGTTAACTCACACCAAATAGGTTTTAAATCAGAAGAAATAGGCCTCTACAACTGTAGCCTGCTACACAGTGAAACATCAATCAAATGAGCCACTTATAGCCACCAAAACAGTTTTCAAAATTCCAACAGCCCCAAAACAATACCCTGCTAGCCCTTAGAGTAGTAAGAAAGAAAGAACTAATCTTCTACCAAGTAAAATCCACAAGAAACAATGTAAAACAAGAAGAAGCTACTGTACTGTAACAGATCTTATCCTTTCCCTTCTATTTCCTTCTGAGAAGACAAGCAACTACCGAGGGGGCCTCCCTTAGATAACCAGGCAGGAGTTCCACAGGGTGGCGCAGCTGCCTCAAACACTCTGTCTCCTGAGTGCCACAGCCTAAACATGGAACTCCAAGACTGCCTCCCCAGCAGAACAGAGGGCCGGAGCAGACAGTAAGGTACAAGGCACTCTTGCAGATAGACTGGACGCCTCTCATGCAGGGTCTTGTAGGTCAGTAGCCCTATCTTGAAGACAACTCTCCACCGGACTTTCAGCCAGTGCAGTACATGGGCGCCAGGGTAATGTGTTTGCATCTTTCACCCTGTCAATAAACCTTGCAGCTGCATTCTGCACCAGCTGCACTCTCGGAGGTTGCCTCCAGATAAGCCTAGGTACAGGGCATTGCAGTAGTCAACCTAGAAGTTAAAGCATGTGTATCCAGTGTGGGCAAGTCATCCAGGTGGGATCAGGGGCTCAATTTGGGCAATATTCTGAGATGATAAAACCCATGTTTCCATGGCTGACACCTGTGCATCAAGTGTCAGACCACCATCCAGGATTACCCCCAAATTTTCACCTGTAGAGGGGCTGGCACCCCCAGCACAAGGTCAGGAGGTAATGCTCACCCCCCACCCTGATGACTCGGCTCCCCACAAGTACCTCTGTCTTGTCTGGGTTAAGTGTAAGCCAATTATGAGTCATCCACTTCTGGATTCCTCATGCCAGCTATTAAATACAGAGTCTGACACCTGGCTATTGGTTGCACAGGACAGGTACAGCTGGGTATCATCCACATAGCAGTGAAACCCAGCCTGTACTGCCTGATAATGTCCCCAGTGGCAGCACATTCACCGTGAACAACAGAGGTGACTATACTGACCCCCTCGGAACACCACAGCACAGAGGCTTTAGATTTGATGAGAAAATTCCCACTGTCACCCTCTGCACTCTGTCTGTCAGGTATGACCTGAACCAGTTGATGAAATTTCCAGACAGGCCACACCAGAACCACAGGCAGTCAAGTAACACCTCATGGTCCATGCTGTATAATGCTGCAGAGAGGTCTAGAAGGACCAAGATGGTGATCCTTCTATCCCTCGCCATCAGGAGGTCATTAGAACCCTCTCCAGGGCTGTCTCTGTACTATGCCCTGCATGGAATACAGACTGGAAGGCTCATAGGCAGAGGAGGTAGAAAGATGTATCTCTAGCTGAACAGCCACCATCTTTTCTACAACCTTCCCTAAAATGGGAGGTTCAAAACAGGTCTGTAGTTGCCAAGGCAGTCTGGGTCCAAAGGTGTTTTTTCAGAAGAGGCCTAATCAAAGCCTCTTTCAAGGCTAAGGAAAGATCCTCCTTAATGAACTCAGACTACCTCAACAACCATAGGACCAATCAGGTCCAAACATTCAACAAAAAGGCGAGTGGGCCTGGATCTAAATCACAATGTGTTGGCGCAGCTTAGAGATTATCTCTACCACTTCCATGACCCCAATCAGCTCAAACTCATCCCAGACAGGAGAAGTACTCCAACTCGACTCAGGCCAGATCCTGCAGCCCTTTCGAGAGGCGTTCGACAAGACCTCAGCCCTTATGGAGGACACCTTGTCAGCAAAAACAGCCAGCTCCTTGCATCTCGCATTACAACCCGCCCCTCCAGCATGCAGACAGGCAGGATGTAAAAGCCTGTCTATTGTGCAGAAGAGCTGAGCTGGTCTGTTTCTTGCTGAAGCAATCTCCCTAGACAGACACTCTGCCTTTTTTAGGAGATTGCCTCCTGATAGTCCATATAATGTGACCTCAGGACCAGTTTGTCCCTCACCAGACCAGATCTCCTCCAAGCCTCTCTAACCTCTGGCACCTAGTATTTAAACCACAGAGATTCTCATCATATCAAGGAGATCTCTGACATGTAGACAGGGGTCAGACACACAAGAGTGCGACAGTCAAAGGCAGCACCGATCACCCCATTATAGGCCGCTACTACCTTCTCCGACCTAATTGCACAAGCTGCCCATACACCCAATAAGTCCAGCACTGCCAAAAGGTCCTCTGAGGATACTCCCTTAACAACAAGTACTTCACCATCTTTATAGGAGCAGGACCATCTGGAGGGCCTAAACGTGAACCCGTGGTGCTATGATCCAACCAAACCACCGGATCTACACTAAGGTCCATGATATTCAACTTGTAATGTATTATATAATTGGAGCAGGACATGACAAAAGCAATCAACAGTCTAACTGTATGGGGCAGTGTACAAACAAGCTGAAACTGTTCATCTACTTGTTCAAATGTTTTATGATGCACTATACTGTACCTTCTAATAAATCTGAGTTTTGAAAAACTGCATTGCTGTTCATCATGTAAAGGTAGATACATGGGAGTACTTAGGCATATATAAACAGGATTGAGCATGTATACATTTTGTTGGAAATTATTACTTTCTGGGTTCTGTCATTTTGCTAGAATGCCTTTATATCAAACATCTTCAAGGATTCTTCACAGAAACTTATATTTTTACCAAATCATTCTGTCCAAACTTTAAATATCAACAAGTTTTTTATTAAAATAATTGTGATTAGAAAATAAAATATTTCCTACTTACCCCAGGAACAGAATAAAATCATTCAAACACATTTTGCAGTCAAAATTAAATTAGCAACAAATGATTTGTAGAGGCAAAACAGGGAAGCTTAAATTATTAACAGACTCATTGAGTTGTCAATAATTGTTCAATGGATGAAACACTTTTCATAAGCAAATTTGCATGCAGCAAATACTATCATTAAGTCCACTAAAATGCTATTAAAGAATTCTTATTTTATGTATACATAGTGGGGCCTTCCTGCCCCCCTCCCCTAACATGTCTTGGTATTGATCAGCATGATAGTACTACAAAGTTACTGGGAAAAAACAGCCATAGAGTTCTGTATAAAAGTTATTTGTCCCTGACTCATCATATACCAGTTCTACATTGTATTGCAACTTACTGATACCTGTTTGTATCTCTTACACATATTTAGGCTACTGGCTTAATGCTTTTACTTAATGGGTTGCTACATATTGAAAATCTTTCAAAATTCTTCTCTAAAAATTAGCTTTTTTATGGAAGAAAGTCCCTTATTCTTTTGGCATGTTGCCATAGACTAGTGCAATCTCCAATTTTTTACATTTTAATCACATGGATATTTGCCACAATCTGGCCCCTAATGTCATTCTTTTTAAACTTCATGTTCTATAAAGATGCCTCGCTCACTTTGCTTCTGGTGTTCCTTGAATCACACTGACTGGTTTACTCTGAAAGACAGATTGTGGCTTTATAAGCACTTTCTGGCTTCACTTGCCATCCAGGGTAAACTACGGTTGTTTGTCATCTACAGTTTATTTCTTGTCTTCTCCTCAGACTGCCTGTTCAGGCTAACCTCCTCCACCCTCCATAGACTCTTGGAAGCTGCATAGCAAGCAGAAGGTAGTGGACCTCTCTCTCCTACTAAACTGTCTGCAGAGCTACACTACCTGGCTTGCAATAGCCCATCCACCCAGGATTGGTTCTAGTTTTACAGTTTCATTGGTCAATCAGGCCATTTCCTGATAGTTCCTTATAGTAATTACCCACCAGGTGTTGCTGTCTATACCATCTTTGAACTCATCCATCATATGACCGGACATTTCTAAAACCTATCTCACAATTTTTCCAGCTGCAGCTTATACTCTGTGGGCACTAGGAGTCACTGATGTGCTGGTAAATCACTTTAGAACCCCAGCTAAATTTCCTCCACCTGTACTATGCTAAGCCTTGTTTTAGCATTGTCCCTACTGTCAGCCTCTAGCATCAACCACCCTGACACATTTCTCCATTAGGCAGAGCAATGATTTGAACCTCTACCCCTCTGCGCCAGAGATGGCAACACTGCTGCTGAGCTATCAGGGCAGCACCTATTCACTAAGGTTTTTACTATACCTTTAAACAAAATGCCCCTCTCATATCCTCTACTGGTGACAATTTCACAAAATGCCTGGATCACGCAAGCCTGCGATATATGGCAGCTATCCGCTGGCTCCCTAACCATACTGCCTAACTTGGGTCAACACTTTTTTAACATCCAAGTGTATCACTCTCTCACTCATGACCACTCTAAATGGGGTGGATGATGGGAAACCCTGGCAACACCCTTGCCATACCAACTTTCTACACCAAACACCATACTATAGCTTACTGGTACAACAAGGGACCTGATGCTAACCTACTCAATGTACCCTATTTATAAACTACCACCGCTGCCATACAGGTCACCTGCTCTCTCACATCTATTAATCACCACCCTGCTCCATGCTCACACCCTAACTGATAATGCCAGAGGATCAGGCTAACCCACCACAAACATATCTGCAGCCAATGGGCTTACTGGAAATTCTCCTTCAAAAACTGACAATCATCCTGTTCTTCCTGTCGGGAACATACACCTAAACCCTGGCCCCTGAGACTGTTAATACAAAAGGGCGGGTCACCTCAAAATGCCTCTCTCAACATAGGTAGCCTGCTACCCAAATTTCCCAACTCCAGGCCTGGGTCATGTTGCAGAAGACATAATCTTACTCAAAGAACCTGGCACTCCCTAAAATCCCAGATGCCACCATGTTCCTTGATGGCTATACCACCTTCCGACAGGACAGGACAGACTGTCCAAACATGGGGGTGGATGCATGGTTTACCTGACTAATGAAATTAAAGGCAGATGCTGCCCAACAGTCTAATAACAAAAGAGGCACAGATATTGCCCATTAAGCTAACCATAGGGTGCCAGATCAAGACAATGGTGCTCTCCGTAGTCTTACCCCGGGAAACAAGCACAGGCATAGAGCAGTTCAGTAGACCACATAAAATAGGTCAAGTGGACCTAGGAACTGGTTGTTGTTGGAACTTCAACACAAACTGGCTGGCTCAAGATACCTCTACCCTAAAAGACCACATCACTAACCCCCATCTCACACAGATGGGAACTCTTGCCACTAGACAAAACTACTGTACTGGCACAAGCTCCCTTATTGGCTGGCTTCTCTCCAATTGCCCGAGCACATCACAGATGTATCTGTCTACTGAACTCATTAACAACACTCCCCATGATGTGCTCCTGGACAAATAAATCAATGAAGCACACCCTTAAATTCACAAAAAATGTCCAATAAGGAATGGACCGCTCGAGCCTTTTAAACAATATCTAAATAGGGCTGACTGGACCCCTTGACAGTGCTAGTGATGCAAATCTGGTCCTAGAGTACTTCACTGCTATCTTCACCAATGCTTGCAACATCTTTTACCCAATCAAATCAAAGAAAGTTAAAGGAAAACCAACCACTGGCTATTGGGCTCCTTCAATGAGCTCATGCATTACCATAACAATCTCTGGCACAAAGCAAGGGTAACTGGTAAGCAAGCTGTCTACAATGCATATAGGTGACCAGAAATAAGTGCACCAAAATAATAAGGAAGACCAAAGCCATGTGGTATAAAGAATTACTGGACAGGAGCTAGGGTAGTGGAAGAAATTTCTGGCACTCCAAAAATGTTTATCAGCAGAGGCCCAAAACACCACCAGAACTGATTGTCACTGTGTCAAACATACTACAAGACCCAAAAGAAATAGCAGATGCCTTTAATGTCACCTTTACTGACTTAAGCACTGTGCTTCCTCCTGACTACCTATCCACTCAACCTCCTGTGAAACTCCACAATGCAGACCCCTCCTTCAAATCTCTAACATACCCCATTTTATTTCAAGCAAATCTTCAGGGCTGATACTATAAATTACATTAAGCAGGTCTTAAGGAAAACCAGGATTGGAGGCAACTAGATCGACATGAAGCTTATAGCACTCACATTTGATGAATTAGCTTCACCTCTTACAAAATTTTCATCCTATCCCTAAGAACAGGTGTATTCACTGATAGGTGAAGTTAACACTTGTTGCCCCATATTCAAAATGGGCACAGAACCAGACTGGTAAACTACAGGCCCCTATCCATACTACCCCTCTCTCAAAAGCCCTTGAGCGGATTGTACCCGATCAATTAACTGACTATGTGAATAAGTACAACCTCCTGTGTGCACAACAACACAGGTTTCAGAAAAACATAGCAGCAATATTGTGCTGATAGACTTCACCAACCACCTGCACGATGCACTGGACAATGGCATGGCAGTGGGGTTCATATTCATAGACTTCACTAAAGCATTTGCTACAGTGAACCATCGGCTCCTCCTTGCTAACCTACTGAATGTTTTGCAGTCATTGTGCAGAATCACCTTTCAGGACAAAGTAATGAAATGACAGTGTCACTGTTCATGAGTGGGGTCCCCAAAACCCATGTTGAAAATTTGGTCCAACAGTTCCCAAAATGGCCACGTTATGAGTGAGCAATGCACAGTTTCTATGAAGGTGCATAACTTTGCAAATTTTAATATTTTCACTCCAGATTGTCACTAGTGCAAAATGTGGAATTACCGTATAATGTTAAAAATGTGTTTCCTCCCTCCCAAAGACCCTACATCACTGGTGTCTAGTGATCTCACCCCTTGCTGATTTCCGCATGCAATAGGAAGAATCCCCATGAGAGATTCAGCCCCATCCCCATCCACATAATTTGAATTAAAATAATTTCCCTGGTGTCTAGTTGCCCCACCCCTGGCCAATCACTGTGCAAATGAAGAATGTCCCCACCCAAGATTCACACCATCCCCCATTTGTCTGTAGGAAGGTCCACTAGACATCAGGGTAAGGTTTTTATTATTACATGAAGTCTAAGAAGATGACTGATGTTGGCACTTACAAACAATGGGAGAGGGAGGTATGAATCTCGGGGTGAAGTCATTCTTCATTTGGCTGGCAATCGGCCAGGGGGTGGGGTGACTAGATATCAGGAAATTATTTTTATTTCAAATTATGTGGATGGGGACAGGGCTGAATCTCAGCGGGCAGGGAAGAATTCTTCCTATTGTGGGCAGTAATTGGGTGGGTGGGACCACTAGACATGAGGAATGTGGATCTTTGGGAGAGGAAACACATTTTTAAATATTTTTTATCACAAGCTGTTCCCCACTGGCTCTCTAATGTGAAATTTCACCTGTAAGAGGTGAAATTAGCATTTACCTGAGAGTTTCGCATTTGAAAAGCGCAAAATATTTTGCATAATGAGATTATAAAATATTTACATGGGTGAAATTTTTTATTTCGCACTACATTAATCAGAAACTCCGCAGGGAGGTCAATATTCATATTATTCTCCAAATAAAATCTCATAGCTGTTAACCCTCTGCATGTGGAATATTAGCATTTAATGATGTCACATCCATACTAACAAGCTCCCCTCACTCACCTGGACACCTGAGGCTTTGTATAAAAATCTGAAGTATCCTTAATATAAGATGGAAGGGTACAGACTGAAGGTCTCAGGTGATAGTCACAAAACTAGATATGTTTTCTGTTAAACTTCCCACACTAGCTATAATCAGGCACCCAGGGGATCCTGGGGACTTGTAATTTTGGGAGGATATAAGCATGGCAGGATGGGATGCTCCACTTTCAAAAGTCCCTTTTTCGGGACTAATAATACCTGTATCACATGACTCGTGCAGAAATAGGTCTATTCTTTGTTTGTAATCACTGTAGGTCATTCTGCAGCTTTCTATATATACAGTATTAGACTGATTGATCTGCCACCATGCCTCTGCAGTATATTTGTCAATATCCATAATGCCATGGAGTCCCACTTATCTGAGGGCTTAACGGTGATTGCCTCTTTTTCTGTGAGGTCCTCAGTGCTTTTCTTTCCATATTATTGATATTAACATAACCTCCCCAAGATGGTGCTGATAATAGGGTTAACATACTAACATACTAAGATGCCAGTAGATTAGGCCTCATGGTTTGTCATGTCTGCTCGAGGTCAGTAGCCTTGCAGAGCACCATTTCTGCCTACATCAACTCCCTCTGACTCCCCATCCTCTACCAGGATCCCTTCCCTGGTTGGCACTATTCAGTTTCACCCTCCCCCATACCTGTCCCAACCTCTCTTAAACCATTCCACAGAAACAGCTGCCACCAGCTCATCAGGCAGTGCATTCCATGGTTCCACCACTCTCTCAATGAAACAGTGCCTCCTTCTCTCTCCCTAAGTCTCCCTCCAACCTCTAACTGTGCCCCTAGTGGCTCCTCCTCCTTCTCTGAAAAACCTTATCCATCCTTACCCTATTTACCTCTTTCAGATACTTGAAGACCTCAATCATACCCCCGTTTCTTCTCTCCTCTAGTGAATAAAGGTTGAGTTCCTCAAGTCTCTCCCGTGGGACCTATCACCCATACTCATGTATCATTTTAGTAGCCCTCCTCTGAACCGTCTCCAGAAGAGCAATGTCCTTTTTAAGTGTGGATGCCAAACTGCACACAGTATTCAAGATATGGTCTAATCAGGCTGTTGTACAGAGAATCACTTCCCTGCTTCTGGAGGTTATCCCCTAGAAATGCACCACAGCATTCTATTTGCCTTGGCTGCAGCCCTCCACATTACTCAGAGTTATTCATTTTGACATCCACTACCACCCCCAGGTCCTTCTCCCCATTCAAAGCCTGCAGTGTAACCCTCCAGGGTGTACTCATAAGTAAGGTTCCTGGGCCCCAGGTGAAGGACTCTGCATTTCCCCAAGTTAAATTTGAGCCCCAGGCACATGGCCACCTCTCCCAAGCCTCCAGGTCCGTCTGCAGGGCTACTGTCCCTCTTCCTCATCCACCACTACCCCCAGCTTCAAGTCATCTACAAAGAGGCTCATTTCACTCTGAATACCCCCTCTTGATGTCAGAGATGTAAGGGTAAATGGGGTGGGCCCAGAACTGATCGCTCGGGACCCACTGATGACCCTTCTGGGGATGAGACTTTCCTCCAACCACCACCCTCTGAATTAATTCAGATAGAAACATAGAAACACACAAGTTGAAGGCAGATAAGGACCACAGGCCCATCCAGTCTGCTCATTTCTTTTCTACCTTATATATGTGCCATCTGCCTTTGCTCTGTCAGTGGCCTATCTATTCATACTCATCTGTATTGCTCCCTTATGCCTATCCCATGCCTGTTTGAAGCCCTGCACTGTATTCATAGCCATCGCTTCCTGAGGTAGGCCATTCCATGCATCCACCACCCTTTCTGTGAAAAGAATTTCCTCACATTCCCCTTAATTGGCCTCCCCTAATCTCAATAGTCAGCTTTCAATTCACCTGACCATCCTTTACCCATCTCCCTCAACTTTCCAGCAGCCCGGGTGAGTGCGAATCAAACGTCTTGCTGAAGTCTAGAAAGAGGACATCCATCTGCCTACCTAGTCTAGCTCCATCGTCACCTAATCGTAGAACTCCAAATGGTTTGTCTGACATGATCTGCCCGAGACAAAGTCATGTTGACGAACATCCAGTTACCCCCATTCCTCCAGAAACACCCCAGCCTCTCCTTTAGGATAGCCTCCATCAGTTTGCCCACCACCGATGTCAGGCTAACAGGCTTATAGCTCCCGGCTCCTCCTAGAACCTCCTTTGTGGATAGGCATGATGTGGGCCATCCTCCAATCCAGGGACTCTTCCCATCTGGGAAGAGTTAAAAGAGCCACCAGAGGCACAGCCAGGGTATCTGCCAATTCCAAAAGCACCCTAGGATGGATCCCATCTGGCCCTGAAGCTTTCTCCTTTTTAGGGACTTGAGGGCCTTCCAAACCCTACCACAGGGATTTCACAGTCCGTGAATCCCAGCACCTCAGCAGCTCCTGCTTGCCACTCCCGTGCTGTACTGCCCTGTGTCCCCTTAGTGCCAACAGGGATCTCAATTTCTAAGATGCCTGATACTTCTGCAGGCCCACCCAGCCCTGCCTGCGCTGTGCAGCCCCAGCCTCCTCCCCAGTGAAGACTGATGCAAAGTACCCATTTAGTACCTCTGCCTGTTCCCCACCTCCTCCTCCCCCCTCCATGACCTCAACCTACTAATCTGCCCCTTCACCCTCCTTCCTTGATATACCTAAAAAAACTTTCACCTGTTTTGATCCCTGATCTAACCTCTGCTCTGTCCTTGCCTTGGCCATTCTCACCACCCTGGTGACCTTCTTGGCCATCATATCATACTCTTCCTTGTCCATAACCCACGTGAACACTTGTATTGCCTGTTTGCCACCCTCTTCTCCCTCACTGCCTCTTGAACCTCCCAAGTCCACCAGTATGTCCTCCTGGCCTCACCAAACTTGCGTCTCATCCTTGCACATGATCTGGTAGCCTCCTGTATTCACCTTTTAATAATTGCCCACCTGCTTTCAACTCCCATTTCCGCCTTATCCCTCCAAATGATCCTTGAGGTTATTTTTCATACCCTTGAAATCTGTGCCCCTAAAGTCCACACCTCTGTCTTGATGCAATATTCCTCTCCCCAGGTCCAGTGAAAACCAGACTGTAGCATGGTCACTCCCAGCCAGTGGTGCTCCACCTCCAGATCCCTGACCAGGTCACCATCTGCCAGGACCACATCCAGTATATGGCCCTTCCTCATTGGGTCAACTACCAGCTGATTCAGAAATGCATCCTGAAGGATGACCAACAGCTTCTGCTCCTTGGCCAAAGAGGACATCATAGTCCCCTAATATGATGCTGGCATGTTTAGGTCTCTCAATACCACTAGCCTGCCCTCTCCTTGACCACAGTGGTCTCTAATATTTTTCACCAGATTTTCTTCTGGTTCTTCCTGCAGCAAGGAAGGTCTATAAACCACCCTTCTGTACCTTCTTACCCCTCCACGGCATCTGAAGGTGACCCATAATGCTTCCACATTACCCACAGCCCCTCCACTCTGCTTATCCCAATATCCCTCCTAAGGATCAGTGCTACCCACCCCTGCCCACTGCCCTGTCCTTTCTGAACATGATGTATCCACTCAGGTTTAGGTCCTAGTCATGATCCAGAGTGGCCACATTTCAGTGATAGCTGCCACATCCACTTCCCCTCCACCAACATTGCCTGGAGCTCAGGCATCTTGTTCTCCAAGCTTCTAGCATTTAACAGGACCACCCTCCATCCTTACCTCTTCTCCTCTCACAGTTCTAACTTGAGAGCTCCCAAGCAACCGCCTGCTCACCCTCCTCCATACACAGTCAATCACTCCAGCTTCATCCCATTCTCCCGTGATGAGGGAGAAGAGAAGACCAACCTTGATGAGCATGCTAACACTGGCCTTACACCCTGCCCTCCCTCAAAGTTTCAACCCCACCTAGCCTGGCTCTGATCTTTGTTCACATTTTGCTCAAGTGCAATAACAGAGCTACATAGGGTGGGCAAAGGTTGAACTTGGTTTAAATATTCCCTTATTTCTATTCTCTCCATTATTATTATTCCCAGAGGTCTCATTCTGTCTAGCAAAAATATTTTAGATTCAATTTTCTAGTAAATCTATAAAGTATTACAAGGAATCAAAAGATCATTTGTTCTAATCGCCTAAAGATAAATTCTTCTGCAGCACAGAAAATTCTACCATAGAAAAGATTATGTGAGGAAATATTTACCACAAATATATTTTCCTCTTGCACTGGTGTTTGTACTGTTGTTGACCTCCCTCCTCTTCTGACCTCCTGAAATGGATGACCTCCCTGTTATTGCACATATGGCCCCCAGTGGATCTGTGGTTCTCTGTGGTTGTGGACCTCCTGCATCTGTGGACCCCAAGAGCAATGCTCCTGTTGTATTCCTCCTCTTGCCCCAATGTCCCTCCTGGTCTTCTTTCTCTGTCATCCAGTTGTTGAAATTGAACCTTGGATTCTTCATCTGTTCTCCCTTCAATGAAAGGTCTAAAAATATGGTCTCACTGGAACTGTCCAGGTTGAGGTGGTATTGGATATGCTCCTATTCCTTAGGATGGATTTAGGTGGTTCTGGATTTTGCTTCTTAGTCATCTAGTCATACACCTGCCCTTTCTCATAATCACTTTTGTCATGGATAAATTTTTCTGCTTGGAGAATTAAATTCTCCTATCCTGTGATTATATGGATTCTTTCATGTCTTCAGCATAACCAGCATATTTGGGATGCCTCTTAAATTTCAGAAAGTTACACTCTTTTTTATTCAAATCTTGTTTTACCTCCTGCTCTAACTCTTTAGAATCTTCCATCAATGCCTAAATGAGCAGGATACCACCTTTGTTACGTGCTTTGTCCCAAACTCTCATAAGGGATGGTCTATCCATCCTGAAGGCAGGTTTATTCATCACTTGCAAACCTCTCAGTACTCGTTCCACGAGAGGTAAGCCTGCAGAGTGGTTTGATGCCAGTAAATCAGTCGCACCTTCAGCATTATTCTCTGTAGCTGATTGAAAGCAAACTGCAGTGTAATATTGTCAGATGCAGACTTGGAGCTGGAGTTTATACTCCCTATTTTTCCCAGTATGGGGTTAACATTCCTTTATAGGAAAAAGGTCCAACATGGTACTGTGGGGTACAGTAGGTGTACCTGCACTCAGTCCAGCATCTGTATTGTCTTGCATCTTTATCTAGTAAAAGGTCCTCCGGCATGTGCCAAAAAGGAAGCACAACCAAAAAAAAAAAGTTTGGCCGCTTCAGTGCTGGTGGTGGGATGTGGCAACAGAATGGTTAGGCAGCAAGTAAAAACCTTGCACTTACCACCAGATGTTATATTATAAGGACCGAGCCCACTCCATGCTGTTGGAGTTAAAAGCCAACATTTATTAAATATTCAGGCTTAAAACAGATACAAAAGGACATATATATGCCCCCAACAGTGCAAGAAAAGCAAATTCTTCCAATGGTCATTTTGTATCCCTCAGGTACTTTTTCAAGGGTAACTGTTGTAACTACACCCCTCACTGGTATATATACAAGCAGCAATCCATAATAGTTAGTAATGCACTAGCACTAACACAAAAGTTATCCTGTCCTAAAAAGCCTAAATTATCAAGCCCTCAATTCCCAGCCATCGTATTATAAAGCATACCAATTATTTGTTAATCTAATCAATGTTCAAACCACATTGTTGGGGTCTTTGTGTTCTGCATCAAATATTTGTCATGTGGGTTTAGTCCATTGAGCTGATGTTTTGATTATATGCTTGGGCTGTTATCCATTCAAGCTTTTCATGGAACCCAGGGATGATTTCAAGTCCCACAGGGATCAGTCCTTGGGCCCTTCTGTTCAACGCCTCGTATCTGACATAAGGACAGGAATCGGAGGAGGATGAGTCTCTTTGCAGGTGACTCAAAACTGGGGGCGGTGGTGGATGGGGAGGAGGGGAGGTGGCCTTACAGGGGACCTGAAGCTCTGGAAAGATGGTCTAGAAAGTGGAAGCTGAGGTTCAATGCAGGGAAATGCAAGGTACTCCACCTGGGGCCAGAAACCCAGGCCAAGTGTACACCCTGGGGAAGTGCTACAAGTCTCGATGGCTGAGAGGGACCTGGGGTGGTGATGGATGTCAAGATGAACAACTCTGAGACTTGTAGGAGGGCAGCAGCCAAGGCCAACAGGATGCTGGGATGCATCGCTGGGGATCACCTCCAGAAGGAGGAAGTGATACTCCCTCTGTATAACTGCTTGGTGAGCCGCACCTTGAGTACTGCGTGCAGTTTTGGAGGCCACACTTAAGAGGGACATTAACCTCCTGGAGAGGGTCCAGAGGAGGGCAACCAAAATGATTTGGGGCTTGGGGACAGGACCTATGAGGAGAGGCTCAAGAGCTAAATATGTACACATTGGAAGAGAGAAGGGACCGGGGGACATGATAGAGGTCTTCAGGTACATGAAGATGGTAATTAGGGAGGAACAGTCAGGGTGCTTTGAAGGAAGGAGAAAGGGGCCACTAGAGGCATGGGTGGAAGCTGGAGGGAAGATTCAGGGAGAAAGGAGGAGGTGCTACTTCACTGACAGGGTGGTGGAGCCATGGAATGCACTGCCTAGGGGCTGGTGGAGGCAGAGACAGTGGAGGGGTTCAAGAGGGGTGGGACAGGTACAGGGAAGGGTTCTGGAAGCAAAATCCAATGCAGCAAGAATATCCGGAACTGGGAAGGGAGAAGCCAGAGAAGGTGAGGGGACAGCAAGGTCAGCACCAGGGTGGGGCTGACCAAGCAATGAGACATGAAAGACTGTTAGGCCTATTCTGCTGGCATTTTAGTATGTTAGTATGTTAGTAAGTACCAGAATTGCCATGCAGGTATGTGTATGGCCATCATCTAAAGAGTCTTAATGAAAAAGAAAGAAAAAACATTTTAAAACCATGAATGCATTTCATTTAACAATCCATCTAGCTTCTGCACAGAGGGTCAAGTTGTTTATATTCCATTGGGCTCATTTAACTTTTCTATGCCCATATATAACCAAGTTGTTCTCTAATTATAAACTTAACATGAGCAGTGACTATGTTTTAGTATCACCATTGGCTATTTTGTGGACATATCCTCCAATCATTCCTTTAAAACTTTGAGTAGTTTTCCATATAAAAACAGGCACATACACATGTGGCCATATATACGATACTGTAGCTAAAGTATCATAGGTAATCAGGTCATGACATCAAAGATTTCATTATTGTGATGATTTTGAAACATTTCCTTTTTACAGATTTGCAGAACTTGCATTAGCCACAATAAGTGCACTCTGCACCCTTTGTTGGTGGTGGTGGTGGGGCTCCAAACACAGTATTGCCTTTCTGCGGTTTCCACTGAAGGAATGCACCAGGGCATCTCTGATATTTCTAGATCTTGAATTACTATTTTAGGGTGTTTCTCCTTACAGAACTACCAGGACAGGATCTGCTTCCAATATCCCCAGTTACCCCTAATAATGGTACCAATATGTTTAGCTTTATAACATGCTTCATAATGTAAAGAAGATCCTTATTTTTATTTTGTCTTTTCTATTAGGTGCTCTTCCTGGGTTCAACATCGATTCTCCGTCCTGTTCCTGAGCCCAGTCCATGGTGGTTAACACAGTTTCTTTCTTAGAACTCCTATCAAAAACGCATGCATCTCACAGGCCCTAATGTTAAAATCATGCTCTGTACTGCAGTTACATCTGAGCCTTAAGAACTGGCTCCTTGAATATTCTCAATAGTATGTCTAGGATGCATGCTTGATGCCTCCAGTATAGAATTTGTATCTATAGATTTTCGATACAAATCTGTGTCCAACCCCTCACCCTTCTTGTGTACTGTCACATTCAGATAGCATATCTCCACAAGAAAATAATTTGATGTAGAGCATAAAGACCACAGTAATGTGGTTTGGACATTGATTAGATTAATTGAATAATTGCTTTGCCTTATAAGTCTATGGCTGGGACTTGAGGATGTGATAATTTATGCTCTTTAGGATAGGATATCTTTTGTATTAGTGCTAGTAGCTACTGTATTTAGGATGTGCACATGTTTTGGGGTGGTTATGCAGTGTATAATATATACAATAATTGATGGGAAGTGTTCTTAAAGAGGTTTAATGATCGCCTGAGATTGTGGGATGCTACATAAACCCTGGGGCAATGCCCCAGGGGTTTATTACAGCATCTCACACCTCTGGCAATCATTAAATCCTCTTTAAGAACACTCTCCATCCTTGTTAAATATAATTGTTGGTTAGCAATTTTTCCATTTAGATTTATTTTATGTTGTGATCTTACCTCAGAGCTCTTCCTGCTGCCACTTCCTGTTCTGTGTGGCCATTGAATGCAGGATTAACCACATAGCGAGCAACAGTCCGAGATGTTCATCACTGCAATTTCGAATGGTAAGATCAACCAGATACTGTTTTTAATTCTAGTATGATTATTTAAAAAAAAGAAAGAAAAAGTGACAACAGCTGTCTGGCAGCTCCTCACAACCAGTGAGGAGCCACCATGTTCAAAAACTGTTTAGCCTGCCCACAGGTCGTGAACACCCTATGAGGGAGTGGCTGTGTCTGAGTGACAGCTTGGCTTGCCATTATACCCGTGGGTTATAACTGCAAATTATAACTCTGGTCAGGCTATGGGGTTCGCTGACCAGTTATTAACTACACAATAACTGGTCAGCATTTTTTCCCACGTACGACTCAGTTACAATTTGCCATTATAACCCATGAAAAACTCGCCTGTTCCTCCAACTCTGACTCTCAGCCCATTACAATTACTGTGATACTCTCAGCTTGACTGCAGCCAGAATTCTAAAGAGCACAGCTTCACAGAACAATCTGTTCCTCACTGCTGCCTGTAGCTAACTCAATTACTACTAAAAACACTGAGCTGTTCCTCACACTCTGACTCTCAGCTCATTACCAATACTGTGATACTCTCAACTTGACTGCAGCCAGACTTCTAAAGAATACATCTTCACAAAATACTCTGTTTCTCACTTCTACCTAAAACTAACTGATTTAGCATTGCAAAACACAATCATCTGTCTCCCAGAGTTTATAACACTGCCAGCCCATTCAGAAAAACTCACACACAGAATGAGCAAACACATAAACAGGAACAGAACATAAGACAACATAACAATACTTCAGAAACTCCTAGCTCTATTGTATAAATCGGATAAGTGATGTACAGATTGTGTGCTTTGGCAATTATTGTCAGTCCTGCATCGTGAGCTGTGGATATCTCACACTGCAGGAGTGACAATATTACCATATCAAACTCATGCCCATCATGTATTCCATATGTGTGTGTGTGTATATATATATATATATATATATATATATATATATATATATATATCCTTTTACCTGTTTTTAACCTGGATATTTAATACATTTTGGTTTTAACCCCAATAATAAGGAGTGGTACAGGCCTTATAATATAATGTCTGGTGGTAAGTGTGATACTTTTTTCTTGCTGCAGAGTATAAATTGAAGGTCTGTCTCTTCATTACCAATTATTATCATTCACTGTTTTATTCTGTTTTTACCTTTATGTTTAGTACATTCATAGTACTTTATTTGTTGTAACAATTGCTGTTGTATAGTTATGATATCATGCCTTGGACACTTTGTAAATGAGCCTTGGCTCAATGATTTTTCCATTAAATAAATAGCATTATTTGAAATAAAATATGGTCTCAGTCTCTTATGCCTGTCTTCATTAGTAGGATCTCTCTTGAGGTCATCTGGTGCCATCCACATGTCTGACTGTGTAAGCCTTTTGGGCATCAATAGGGGGCATTTTCCCTTAGCCCAAGTGCATTGATAAGCATGTCCTTCAAAGAGTCCCAAGTGATCCCTTTCACTGCTTCTGGGACATCAATGATTCTAATATTTGAGCTCTGAATTTAATGTTCTAGTATTTCTAACCTGGAGCTGTGGTACTGTCCTTCATCATTGCTGGGTGGGGTGCATCACTGATTCAACTTGCCTTGGAATCCTTTGATTCTACTTGCAAGACAGATACTGAGGTATCAACAGTGGCAAGGCAGCCCATCTATGTGTCCAGCTTGATGTTAATAGCAGCAATAGACTATATCAGTTGATGCAGTTTGCTGCCTAGGGATTGCAGTGTCTCCTTCTGGGACATGGCAGCTACATAGCCAGCCTTGTTAGCAGTCTGCTTTGCTCCGAGGTCGAAGGCTCCTTACCTCATGAACCCAAAGCTGCATTAGGCTCAGCTGCAACTATATTATTGACTATACTGTCTGCAGCCTATGCCTTTCAAAAATATTTGGTAACTTTTGGAAAATAAAAGATTTAAACGTAATCTGTATACTCTAATGTATTTTTTATTTTTAGTTTTTGTTGACCGGGTAAGTGCACTAGACAAATCCTGCCTATTTTCAGGCACGACCGGAGGAGGGGATACAGATGAATGCCAACTGATCTTGAACCAGATTAAGTTGTTGGTGGTATTTTTAGTGAATGAGGAAATTTGGCCAGGACACGGGAAATTCCTCTACTCTTGTCGGTAGGGATTTCCGTACACCGACATGGATGATTTCACTCGGTGTCAGCATCACGATGGTGCTGCACCATCTCAGGAGCTTTCTACACTACATGTGATGCTTTGCCTCCACAACTGCCTTCTGCAACTTTGCCTGAGGAGACTGGAGCTTTGGGTGATACACTGCTATCTGATATTATGGAGAACAACACTGTACCTTCTGATTTCCGTGTTTTGGAGCCTTTGCAGACTGAGTTGCTTTCTACTTGGGTCTGCTAGCGACTACTCAGCTACCGCTGTTTCACCCGCCGGATATTCTCCCTTGTGTTTCCGTTCCTGCAGGGATGCAACCACGAGTCACTTCGGGAGACTTGCCTACGATTACTGTCTCACCACTGCCTACCCAGTTCGCTCCATGTCCTCCTTCCTCCACTTCAGACCTTTTACGTTCATGTTTTGGACTAACATCGGATGGCCATGCTTGTGATCCACACTGGACAGCATTGAATGCACTACAGAAGGCAGGATGGACAAAAATGGCATCTGGTTCCTGGACCCCAGACCCTTCTTGGGACGCTGACCGCCATGGCATTTTGTTTTCACCCTCCAGGCCTGCAACGTCTAAGAGCTCCAATGAGGTACCTGTCCTACAAGGGTTTCTTCTAATGTGGATGTTTCAACTGTTGATGATTCTAGTTCTAAACAGTCTCCAGTGCATAAGGTAGCTTGGGGGATGTTATGGATTTACAGGATGCTATGTTAACTAAGCCCCTATTCTCTCTATGGAACAGCCTCTCCTAGTGAACCTACCCTTCTAACTTTACATCCTGCCACAGGGCTTCTCATACTGTCCAGTCTACTCCTGTTCATACCCCAGTAGGTGCTAAACCTCCCACTTCTCTCAAGCTCTGTCCCTGTTTCTTTTCCACCTGCTTCACTCTCCTCCTAGATGATCCAGGAGAAGGGCCATCCTCCATGACTCCTACCTTACAGCCTTCCCCAGTGGTACACCCTCCTGCCCCCACAGTGGTCCTGTAATTTCTGATTTATTTAAAACAAACAGGCACAAGCCCCGAAGTAATGCTGTTCGTTTACGTTGTAGAGGCGGACTTCAGATTTCCCAGACAGATATTATGTAGCTCGTACATTGTTAAAAGGACTATGCATTTTCAGGCTTCTGACACATCGCCCTGATTCATGTTTCTGGGGAAGAAACTTTTTATTCAGTATGCTTTATTGACTTTACAGAGACAACATAGCTTTGACAGATCTTTGTGTACATGATATTAAGTAATATTAGTCGTAGCTTAATACAATGAGGGTAACATTTAGCTATCCGCAAAATCTTTTAACATTCAAAAACAAAAACCCCATTGACCCACCCCATAAAAAAAAAATTCCCCATCCCCACCTTCCCCAGCATCTACTCAACTCAGGATGAGCCACTCATTCACCTTAAGGTAAGATAAGGGGCTCAGGAAGAGCTATAAGCTCCGACTTTAGTAATTCAGAGGGTCATAAACACTCGTTTTCCAGGCAATTAGGACCGCCTCTAGCGGCCCCATTTGGCATTATATGATTGCACTTTATTGTTCATTTTGCTATATGTAACTCTAATTGCAGTGCTATCAGAATCTTGTTGTACCATTCAACCATCGATGGTATCTTAGCCTCTTTCCAGTGTCTGAGAATAACTGCCTTTGCAGCTGCTGATATAATGGCCATAAATGCCTTCCTCTGTGCACCCATTTCACTGGGAAAACATTTAAGAGGCATATTTCAGGTTTGAAAAGGTCTCTAATCCAAATACTGATTGTACAGATGCACAGATAGTGTTCCAGAAAGGCGAACTTTAGCGCAAGTCCATAATATATGGTATAAGTCACCCTCTCCTGTCCCACATCTGGTCCATCTGGGTGACTCTAATTTGTCCATTTTGAATAGTTTAACAGGGTGTAGTATAAGTTATGTGTTACATTAAACTGCTGTAGTTTATACCGATCCTGTCTAATATATCTATTATTGTTCTTCCATACTTGCTCCCATACTCTTTCCTCCTCAATCTTTAATCTCTGTCTCCAGTATGCACCAATCTTGGTGGAGGTCCATTCATCTCTGATCTGGAATTCGTGATATAATTTAGACACTGGATGTTTTGTTCTGCTATCTTTAAAAGAAGATAGCTCATGTCCATCTTCCTCCCATTTCCCATTTTCCTAGGTGGGCTTTTACTGCATTTCTGATCTGCAAATATTTAAAAATTTCCCTTTTAACTCCGGTATTCGAATGCAGACTTGCTCGTATGTCAACAGGTTCCCTCAAGGGCTAAATCTCCCAATTTTAACCCATTTGGGGTTCCAGAACTTTAGCAGTGATTGAGGTTCCTGTATCTGAAAATGCTTATTATACAAAATAAGTTGGTCAGGTGAGTTTCGCCAGTTCACCCTTAAAAGCTTCTGTACCTGGTGCAGGGCTTTTATTGACCACCCTATAAGCGCATTTTTAAGTGCTCTGGGTAGGAGTCTGAAGGACAAGAATGGAACTGAATGTAGTGTGAGTGCCGAGTTACTGACCAAGTCCCTATCTATATTAATCCATGGGGAACGTATGGTTGGGACTCACCGTGTTAGCTGGTAAAGTCCACTGTACTAATTTACTGACGTGCAACACTGTGTAGTATGAGGAAGAAACTTTTGATATCAGTTTTAAAACTACTGCTGGTTTGGATAGATTCTGGCATAAATATGCTTCTTTAAAGAATTCCTCCCCTGGACTCCTTTTCATGTCATTCCACTCACTAAACCTTCTATCCGTACTGTGACTATCATGTTTAGAAATGAAAGAGTCAGTGTTAGTGACATTAATCATTGGCTACAGAATCGCTGCACAGTACTATCCTCCTGAGGCACTTTTAGATGAGGAAGGCCTCTGGACAGGAGGCTGGAAATTCAGAGTGAAACTTTTCTAGTTAACTCCGAAATTCTCCACTTTCCTAATAGTTTCTTTTTGGGTAAGGATCAGGGTGCGTGTTTCTACAGGGAACAACCCAGGGCATGTTACAAATGTGGGGCTCACACACACTTAAGCAGTACATGTGATCTCTTAAAATGTAGTCTTTGTGGCGGTATGGACACCCTAGTGTTTCCTGTGAGAATGTTTTCTGCTGTAATTTGTGTGAAGAAACAGGCACGCCTACCACCATGTCCCTGGGCAAGTAAAAACAGTAAGGTGGGATGGGATCCTGATGTCCTAGTACAAAAGGCACAGGATAAAATACAGGATAAACCCACTACTCTGGTTAATGTCTCAAATTCTATGTATGTTACACCCCTTTTTCCCATCCTGTAGAGTGTGGGCACATCTATTCTGTTAGATCACTCTATTACTCCAGTACCTACATCTGATACCTCATCATCTGCTACTGCTACTCTCATGGTCCCTACTATGGATCTGGATAGTTTTAAGCCCAGTAGAAGGGTCACTAGAGCTGCTGCTTGGAAAAATGTGAAAGCTTTTGACCTTCCCTCTCTAATCCTTTTGATTATCTAAGGGTAGCAGGAAAAGTCGGATGGTGAGTCAGATGCTTCTATTTTCCCTCGGATATGGATTTGACTACCACCAAACCTCCTGATGTTTCTCATAAAAAACAACAAATCCCTCAAAGGCAGTAAGGCGAAAAAATATGACCATTTCTGATGGCGGATGAATACATACTTTATCCTGGCTTCCATTAACATAGCTACTCTCAATGTTTGTAGCATAAAAGCTACAAGAAGAGGATGTTTTTTTCATATTGCTGCTTCCCTACCTATTGACATCCTATTCATACAGGAAACCCATATCTCCACACTGTTTGAGGTTCAGCACCTTAAGCGAGGTTGGCTTAACGGTCTCTCATACTGGACCTTTGGAGAGAATGTTGCAGATGGGGTTGCTATTCTGTTCTTTTCTATAGACTTTTCTATTACACGCATTATTGATGTTTATCCTGGTGGGCCTTAATCCTGGATTGTACCTTTCACAGTTCTCAGTTTCGTTTGATTAGTATATATGGCCCAAAACTAAGGCTACTCAGTATTGCTTTAATGAACTTAATTAAACTGTATTTATGTACCACAGAACATGTTATTTGGGGAGATTTTAATTGTTCATTAGATGTTAAATACCGGACTGTGGAGGGAAGAAAATTTATTGTGACTCTCTAGCCTTGTCTGACCTAGTGAGAGATATGGGTCTCATTGATGCATACTATTCCTTGCACACTACTGCTGGTCATACATATTATAGATCACATTTCCATACTCAAATTGACTATTTTTTCTTCCCCACTGTGTAGCAGTATGCATTTATGCTCAGACCTTTGGAAATTTTGGATCATTTTTACTGTCCTGTATGTTTTCGTCAATCACTCCCATTTCCACCTTCTTCCTCTACTCACTGGAAATTAAACAGTACTCTCATTTTTCTCTGGATATGCAAGATCACGTTCTTCTTCTCTTTCGTGCCGGATTTTGGTACTATCTTTTATGATTCCATATTACAGTGGTGAACAGACACTAAATTAGAATTACATCATTTTTTCAAACTATGGGTAAGCGGATAGCCGAGATACTTATATCACATATTTATCCTATAGAAATCAATTATATAAATTACTCTCTCTATCCACAGCTTCCCTATTGATTATTCCTCCCAAATTGCTATGGTAAAAGCGTCATATGGTTTCATACCAGTACAACAGTGCTCGTCGCTAGATTTTTTTATGAGAGTGGAACCTCGAATATACCCTCTACGAACCCTTTTTGCACACAAAGATAGGATTAGGAACACAGTGATGCATGGTTTATTAAATCGCCAAGGTATTATTACTAATGACACTCCTACCATGCTGGCTATTGTTCATTCTCATTTACAGTCTCGATTTTGCAGGCCGTCTCCTATGTTGCGGTTTCTCATCAGTCTTTTCAGCCCGTTTCCATAGTTTCCTGTTCACGTGTCTCAGATCTTGTTTCACTTATTACACAGGATGAAGTGACTTCTGCTATATCTCACTTGTCGCTACAGGTCTCCCGGCCCTGATGGCTTAACACATGAGTTTTATAAAACTTTTAAGGACAATCTCCTGGAAATTCTGACACAAGTTTTAACTATATCTTGCTCTGTACAGAGGTTGTGCCTGATTTTGGTTTGTCCTTCCTTAAATTTATGTATAAGAAAGGTGATGCCCATGACTTACAGAATTGGAGACCTCTGCATCTCCTTAATACCGATTATAAACTTCTAGCAAGAATTCTCAGTTCCTGATTATCACTGTAGCTCTGACCTACTTGACCCTGCCCAATCATATGCTGTTCCAGGGCGTGTCTGTACAAAACAATTTATTCCTTCTTCATGAACTTTTAAGGCAAAAATCGTAATGCTCTTTCAGGATTTATCCTTTCATTAGATCAAGCAAAAGCTTTTGATTCAGTACAACATGCATACTTGGTACAAGTTCTGACATCCTATGGTATCCCAGCCACTTTCATCCACTGAATTACATGTATGTTTTCTATGGCCTATTTTGTACCCTTGTTAATGGTCACAAGGAAATACTTTGCTTCAGATGGTTGGCTTTTCGTCAGGGCCTGTTCCTTCAGCCCACTATTATGCCTTCATGTTAGTCCCTGTTAAATGACATATTTTATGGGACTCTTCTATTATAGGTCTTGCACCCTCACCCAACATTGCCCCATGTTAAGATTTCTGCCTATGCAGATGATGTTGTATTATTTGTTCAGGATAAACAGTCAGGAGATCGTGCTGTGGCTATCTTCCATTTGTTTTCAAAACTCTCTGGAGGCACTCTTAACCTACAGAAGAGTGTCTCTATTCTTTAGATCCTGACTTTGCTATAGTACCAGATGTTGGTGGGATTAAGTTATGTTTGTCTCACACCTGTATTTTGTGGATTTGGTTTAATGTTCAACATACTGCCCTCTATAACTGGGAAAAATGCTGAGTTTGCGAGAAACTAAAGTCAATATTTGGAAATCCTGGAATTGGGAAAAAAAGAAGGTCTTAGTAGTCAAAAATTCATCCTTCAATTTTTTATACCTCAGTTATAAATATGCTCCACCCGCACTCTAGAAACAAAGATCTTTAGTGTTTTCTTTCAAATGTTATGGGGTAGCCGTCTGAACCTTGTCAAGCGTGGCATCACATATTTACCCATTAAACATGGAGGACTTGCTATGGTTCACCCTATTGCTTTTATCTTTCTTGTTTTCTTTTCAACTTTTTTTAGAGTTAGATTTGTAACCCATGTTTGTGACGTGTGGATCAATTATCACATGCAAAGCGTGTTGGATAATTGGGTCCTTCTTCCTCCTATAAATACCCGTGTCCCTGGTACCCCAACTTATGCAGTGGATAGTTTTAGGAAATTACGAGCTGGAAACTTTCAAAAGCATCCATAATGTCGCCTCTCGAAGCACTTGTATGATGCTTTCATTGCCCTCTCTAGACCAGTTATACAATTCCCATTGCATTCTCCTTCTAGAATAGACTGTGCTTTGTCAATGCTGAGAGATACGAATACCCTTACATATGTGGGACATTACTTGGTTATGTTGTCACAGCGATTACCTATACGGGGAATTTAAGCATAAATCATCCAGGAGTGATATTGCCCAAAACCTTCTTGTTATAATGAGGAAACCATGTCTCATTTTTTCTTGACTGTCTGGATGCTCTTTTATTTTGGAAGACATTGGCCAACAAATGGCAATGGCCATTTCTTAACCAAATTACTTATCAAATTTTGATATTGGGAGACTTGTCTACTCCTTGGCTGCAATTTCACCCCAGTACCCTTGGGTGATTTTTTCAGTTTGTAAATATTATTTGTAGCAAGCTCGTTGTCAATATGTCTTACAACAGGTACAGACGTCTCCTACTAATGTTATTCAACAAATGGAAAACGCTTTGTTAACTATTATGGAATCAGAGCATAACCGAGTTTCAGTTACCTGTTTTACCTCTTTTTGGAAGAATATTAATTTTTGCATTGATTATTATTATAATACTGATTGATTATTGCTCTTAGACTATGTTTATTTGTAATTTGTTTTGAAATGTGTTATTTCTCCTGTTATTTCATTGTTTCATTACTTCCTTTCTGTATATACTTAATGTTATGTTTCTTTGCCTAATAAAATTCCTCTTTTGATAAGTGCCATGGGAACTTTAATATCCACATGAACTACCACCAATCCAGGCAGATGGGACCTTGGTTTAACATCTCATCCGAAGACACCTCAGAACTGCAGCACCCTCTCATGCTGCACTACAGTGTCAGTACTGGGACATTAACCCAAGTGCCAGTTATGGGAATGTACAGCAATATAAAGGGTTGTGTTCATCTTATTAAGGCACCACAGCATGCCCCAATGCACTGATTTGCAAAAGTTCCCAGAAGTGCTAACACGATACCAGAGCTGTGCTAGTTAACACTTCTAGGAACTGTTTAACAACACTTATTATTACCTTGTTGTTAAAATACATGTCACTGGCATTTGACCCCCAACACATAATATCCCCACCAGCTTCAGCTAGTTTCAGTAAAATAATCTCCAGCCTGGTCTAAAAGTTTGTATTATGGATTTGCTGCTGGGTGCAGGTTCCACAGGCCTCTGCCAATCAAGCTATTGTTCTGGAACCATGCACCATGGACATCCTACTTCATGTAAGAGCTCTGTGAGACCTGACAAAAAGAACTATATAGATTCAAAGCCATGCATCATGTGTCTGAGGCATTGCTAAGGTCCCACAGGGCCACCTCATCTTACTGGGAAAGCATACAGTACATATTCATCCCCAGGGACAGGGGAGTTGGAGTTGCTGTTAGGTACCTCTAACATGAGAGCAGGGGCCAGCCATCATTCACACAACTACAGGCAATATTACTCACCCACCCCTACTGATTTTGCATATCTTGACCACCTGCTAATTTTGGCCTTTGGGGGTGGGGGAACAATCTCATGTCGTCACCCACAATGTCAAGACTACTCCACTCTCTACAGGAGTTGCTTAGATAGTGGGCTGGCAAATCCAGCCCTCCTGAAACCTGAAAATGCTACCTCCACAATGTGCCTTCTCCACTAGCTTGCAGCAGGGAGTCAGATCGCACTACAAGCGTGGCTCATCCCACATAAGGATGCAGCTTGCTCCACTGGAACTGCTAAGGCAAATTGGTGTCCATTATTTTGCTAATTTGTCCCTGCTCTGATTGCACAGTGCCTTTGATTTGGCAGAGGAGTTGAGAGGTATGACTGCTAAACCTATGGATGTAGCTGACTAGAGTGCCAGTAAGACAAGCTTGTAGACTGTGCATTGGGATGAATAGGAATGGTAAAGCTGTCTATCTGTCATTTGGGTGTGGGGAGATAAACAACTATAGAGCTGATGACCTGGAATAACAGTGACTGACTTAATGGGTAGAATTGCGAATGGAAGGATACACCTGAGATCTGCCAGCAACTTCTTTCAAAGGGAAAATTCAACCAAACATTTAGACCAGCTTTTAAATTGTCTAACAATGTCTGAGTTTTGTATCCCCAAAAAATGCAATTGTGGGAAAAAATGCTGCACATTAACATTTTGAGCAGTTTGACTTTTGTCGAGACTGACATATCCTTTAAAAATATCAGCAGGGCTGTTCAGACACAAATGGACCGATGCAGGAGCAGGGAGAGTATACATTTGCACTTGTGTCTGACCCTTTTAAAAATCCTGCCCCATTTACAGTTATCAAACAAAAATATTTTAGAAATGTTAAAGTTGAATGATTGTTGGGGTTGTTGGGGAAACCTAGTAATTTTAGTACAAAGCTAGGAATTTGGATGCAGAAGTTTAAATCCTAATGCACCACTTACTGTGTGTGCATTGAGAGTCAGTTAACCTTCCTTTGCTTAACCTTCTCCCTCTCCTTGCCTGTAAATAGTCCAACACAGCATTTGTTAGCCTCATTTAACCTCAATAAGTGTTCCTGATCACCCCTGAAAAGTTATTTAAAGTTATTTAGATGTATACTGTGTTGTGGGATGCAGTGTGTGCTGTATGCAGAGTGCTATATCAAACCAAATTAATGTTATTTCTTGAGTTAATTAAACAAATTACATTCTGTAATGGACAATACCAGGCATGCTTCAGCTCATGAAATGTTAGTCAGGCTCATGATCTTACATTTTGCTTCAGTTTTGCAGCTTAAGTACCCTTAGAGTACCATTATGTAAACATAAATTTAAACAAGTACCAATCTGCAAGTAGTGCTGAAGAATCACATTCCTCCTCAGAGCTCACCTCTGACTCCTAAGCTACTTCTGAACATTAACGAAAAATGTACTCTATGTTCTTAAAATCAGATTTCTGATTTGAATTTCTTATATCTCTGCCTTAATTATTCCCTACACTTTTACTGAACTGTTTGCTGCTACTCAGTACCCTTACTGTCTTAGCCAGTTGGAGAAAATCTTTTCCACTAGCCTTTCCCAATTGTTTTAGACAACATCCCAACTGAGCTCCTGTTCTGTGACACACCCACCCTCTTCAAATTTAATTATACCAATACTTCTCTTCTTCCTTTCTCTCTCTCTTCTTTCCTTGCTGTCTCTGTTTTACATAAAGATATGTATGTAAAATGACATGTGCCAGGGTGTCCAGTTGTGCTGAGATACAGGGACAATTCCAGTGCACTGTAACAATGCCTGAGATATAGCCAAGTGCTTTCAACAACTGAAGTTTCCATATATGCAATAGTGTGGACACTCAGGATAGGTGGAGAAAATGCACAGGCATCTTGGAAAACTTGAGGAATGGTCAAAACATGGCAGTTAGGGTTCAATGCCAAAACTGGAAAATCATGCACTTACAGCACAAAAACCCCAGTGCAGAGTATAGGATGGGAGGGAGGTACTGACAGTCAATAGATAGAAAAGGGACCTTGGAGTTATTATAACAGATGACATTTAGGTGGCAGAACAGTGTGACAAGGCAGAAGGCAGGGCTAGTGGGATGCTGGGGTGCATAGGGAGTTGGGAGTTGGTATTGTCACTGTATCTCTTGCTGGTGTGACCCACCTGGAGTATTGTGTCCAGTATTGGAGATCATGCCTCAGAAAGGACATATACATGGTGAAGGCTGTCTGGAGCAGAACAGCCAACATGGTGAAGGGTTTGTATAAGACATATTACGAGAGAATGAGGGTCCCATTAAGTAAACCCTGGAAAATAAGAAGTGAGGAGACAAGATGAAGGCCCACAAGTACCTCATATGGGTACACAGGGTGCAGGTAGGGACTTTCTTTCAAATGAGCATGATCATATGGACTAGAAGGCATGTGATGAAGCTGGGTGTGGGAGTTTGATACAGATGTGAGAAATATTTCTTCACTGAATGAGTGATGGACTCCTGGAATAGACTGCTAGTAAGTGGTGGAGGCTAGTACAATGGGGAGGTGCTTCAGTTATGCATGGGATATCAAAGAAGCAGGGAGATGAGAGGTAGCAAGAACTGGTTCTACAAAGGGAGAATAGGCAGAGAACACTTGGGCAGATGAGCTCAGTGAAGCGGTCCTATTCTGCCAACAAATGCTGTTTTGTGGTTATATACTCTATATACCTATAGCTGAACTGGACAATGTGATGAATGTTATTCCTCTCATAAAATAGTCAAAACTTCAAAAAATAAGAAGAAATCCTCCTTAAGATCTGAGGTGTCTGATAGTGTGGAATAACAGACTACCACATGCTGCCTCTCGTCTCCCTGCTTCTTTGATACCCCATGCATAATTAAAGCAATCCCACATTGTACTAGCCTCCACTTGATTTTATATACAATTACGTAATTATTTGCAAAACTTTAAATGAAATAAACAAATTTGCAATTTCAGATATATTTTATTCAAACTGACAAGTCCACATGTACTTTATCTTTCATAACTTTCAATAACATCGATCCAAACAAAAAAAATCAAACATTCCTAAAGTTATATTTTTCGATTGAATAAAATGAAAAAGTAGGTGACATACTTTTGACCAACCTGTATGCAGGTCTGCTTTGCATACAATGGCTACTTTTCTGCAAAAACATAGTTATCCGTACACAGTGAACAGCATATGGCAGTTTACTGTCATGTTAATAGTAACAATAGACGTGAACTTTATGATATTACAACAGCATGACTGCTAAGAGCATGCTTCAGCTGGAGGGTGGTGTCTCAGTCCTCAGTCACTTTACCTAGTACTAACTGGGGAACTGTGCATCACCTGCAGCTGGTGCAGAATGCTGCAGCCAGGCTGACCTTGGGATCATCCATCATATTTATTTATTTTAAATTTTGGTGACTGGGAGAGGCTCACTGAGCAGAAGCTTGTTTCAGGTGCAACCCGGGGAAATGGGGAATGAGGTAGGGCAAATATAACAACTGATTACAGTTTAAATAAAGCATGCAAGTAACAAAACAAAGGTGCTTGAAATTACAATGGCGTGAGTAGTAAGGCTTTATATAATGTATGGGTATGTACACAACAAATTGGCATAGGCAGAAATTACAGTATAAGAAGTAGGAGAGATAAGCAGGAAAAGGAAAGACCATGCAAAAGGGAGCAAGGCAATTGAGGTATGCAATAGCAGTTAGACAGGTGAGGAGAAGTAACATGTGAAAAGGCAAGTTAACTAGGCGGAGAGAAAGAGAGAGAGAGAGAGAGAGAGAGTGTCCTCACCTTGGCTAGTCAGCAGGAGCAGGAAGGACAGCAGCAGGGGTGGGTAGGGGCTGGGAAAGAATATGTTTAAACAATGCAGATAAGGAGCAGATGGGATTCCCTTCACAAAAGTGTGAGCAAGACAGAGGCAGAAAATTACAGACCTGTTAGTTTGACCTCAGTGGTAGGGAAAATGATGGAAGCACTTCTGAAGGAAAGAATTGTTAAGTACCTAGAGGCCAGTGGGGCACAGGACCCAAGGCAGCATGGATTCACAGTGGGAAGGTCATGTCAGACAAATCTAATTGATTTCTTTGACTGGGTGACCAAAGTAGTAAACCAGGGGAGGGCTGTGGACATGGCCTACCTAGACTTTAGCAAGTCATTTGGCACAGTCCCACACAAAGATTAATAAACAAATTAGCCAGCCTGGGAGTGGGTCCCAGGGTTGTAGCCTGGTAAAACATTGGCTGGCCAACATGACACAGATGATAATAGTAAACAGAGTCCACAGTGAAGAAGGGGGATTTGTATCTGTTTTTAAACAGTTATTTTAATATCGTAATAGCTTGTTGCGAGCACCTGCAACCCCTGACTGTTACTTCCGGTCTTTTAGCCACAAAATATCAGCCCTGCAGCAAGCAGGTGAGCCATTGCTGAAGCACAATAGTCTAACATGCAGAGACATATTGGGGAATTTTAGCATATATATATTTTATTTTATAGTGATTGTGTATACCATATGAATTGTGAGCCCTACTGTCCTGCATAGGAGGTGGGTAAAGAGTAGTGAGTGGTTGCCATAGCAATGCTAGTGCTGAAACCGAAGAAAATTTTAGTGTTAATTTCAAAACACCCAGATGAAACATTTAAATGCAAGCAATGTTTTGATGCTACACTGCATTGTGAGGCTGAAATACTTTGGTTCTGTTTTTTAAACAGTTATTTTAATATTGCAACATTGTTGCGGCTCCACCACAACCCCGATTGCTACTTCTGGGTCTTTTAGACCAATAATATTAGCCCTGCAGCGAGCAGGGCAAGCATGGGCAGGGCGCCAGACGAGACGCTGCTGCAGAGACACACGCCACGTGGTGCACAAGTCAACTGTGTCTATTGGGGAAGCTGGAGAGCTGGATGGTTACACTAGTGTATGCACACTGGAAGGTAATATAACAGACACACGGATGGTATGTAGTGAAAGCCATATGTTTAAAAGAAGGATGGGCTAGCATGGCTGAATATATATGTGCTAAATGTCTCAAAATAAAAGAACTAAAAGCTGGAATTGAGACCCTTAGGCAAAGGATCAAAACCAAGTCCGAAATAAGTAGTCTGGAACAATATATTGATTCCATGATCAAAGCTTTTCCTGAGGAAAATTTGCTAAACAATGCAAATGCTGAGCTTCAGAATGGATCAGAAAGTCCTGATGAAGGTAGCCCAGAGGAATGGTGTCTTGTTCAAAAAACCTTAACAAAAAGGGGCAGAAGAAATATAGAGGTTCATCTAATATATTGACTCCAAATAAGTTCCAGGCTTTGTCATCTGTTGTAGATATTGATCCAAATGAAACATCACAATCTACGCTAATCTTGAGGTTTTAGATCAAGTTCAGCAAAGCACACAGGACCCTGAATAAACAAATGAGCACAATATTACTCCCATATATCCAACTCCTCGTGACATTTTATACATAGGGATTCTATCTTGCGATATGCAGACCATGTTCTGTGTAAAACAGGAACGAATACACCACAGTGAGTGTATTACTAGGGCTGTCATAGGTGACGTCAAGCAACTCTTACCGGGATGTTTAGACAATACAGTATCACCTGTCACAATTTCACATATAGGCATTAATGATGTTGGGAAAACAGGCCTTTTAGACATCCAGTGAGATTTTGAGTGTGTAGGGTTGTCTTTGAAGAACCGAGGTGTGATATTTTAAGCTCTGGGTTGCTCCCTGTTCCAAGAGCAACGATTGCACTAACTAGGGATTTGCAGAGATTAAATGGATGGCTTAAATGTTAGTGTTTTAGAGAGGGCATGTTTTTATTGACAATTGGCAGGAATTTCAGAGCTTTCACTTATATGCTCGTGATGGACTACACTTAAATAATCTGGGCAAATGCTTACTGGCACAACAAAGACAGTAGAGGATCATTTAAACTACATCAGCATGGGGATGAGGGGACCAGAAGTGTAGGATCACACTGACAAGTAAGACCCAAACTCCAACTGGAATTTTTATTAATTAATGCTAGAAGTTTAAGAAATAAGCATGATGAGCTCCAGTTATTAATGCAGGACAATACAATTCATGTTTGTGCCATTGTTGAAACCTGGTGGCAAGCAGAGGACACCTGGGACAAGTATATTCCTGGTTATACACTTTATAATAAAGATAGATCTCAAACTAAAGGTGGGGGTGTAGCACTATATACCTCTGATTGTATTCCTCTGAACGTGTAGATACATCCAATTGGCCAGAATCTGAAGCTCTGTGGATTAAATTTACCTCCACATGCAAAAAGCTATTAATCTAGGTCTCGTGTATAGGCCACTATTTATTAAAACAATAAGGATACTATTTTATTAGATTTTATAACACAAATAGCTTAGCAAGGATGTTATACTACTAGGTGACATGAATCTCCTGGTATCAATTGGGATACACAAAGGCTAAAACCACTATGGAAACTAGTTACCTAGACACATTTAACTTGGCAGACTTAGAACAATATGTGCCCTGTAATACTAGGAACAACCACATTTGGATCTCGTATTAAGCAATTTAAATTATCATATACAAAATTGTGGGTATTGCCACTTTTGGGTTCTAGTGACCATTCTATAGTAAGTTTTCAATGTGTGGGATACCCTGGGAAATTAAAGGTGACACAAAAATGTTTAAATATGATTCAGCTGATTATGATCAAATAAAAAGTATTTAGCAAGATGGAATTGGGAATCTGATTTGCCAGTCTAACAGTTTCTGAGATGTGGGACAAGCTAAACAAATAAATACATACTTTAGTTTTGAAATATGTACTACAAAAAACAAATATAATGGGACAAAAAATCCCTACCCCTTGGATGACCTCTGAGATTAAAAAATGATTAACAAAAGAATAAAGCATTGAAAAAGCAAAACATAGTGGAAAAAATTAGCCTGAGTGTACTACAAAAAATGCTTAAAATGTGAAGCATAACATTGACTCAGCTAAAAGTAACTATGAGTAAAAATTGGCCACTAGGGTTAAGGACAATTACAAAACATTCTATTCACACATAAATAATAAAAAGGGCAAAAATAGCAACATCGCCTAATAAAAGAAACTGATGGTACCTAATAACGGACCTTATTGAGATGGCAGAACGGTATAATAGTTACTTCTCCTCTGTCTTCAACAAGGTGTATCTCAAATAATGATATAGGCAACAAAGACTGCTCAGATCCTATTTTTATACTTGATGTAGAAAATGTAGCTAATAAACTTAGCAAAATTAATCAAAATAAAACACAAGGGCCTGACGGCATATACCTAGGTTGATCAAGGAGCTTGCAGATCTTTTAGCTAGCCCAGTCACTCATCTCTTTCAGAAATCTTTAGAAAAGGTGAAGTCCCTATGGACTGAGACAGGCTATGGTTACACCCATTTACAAAAGGGATCAAGGCAGGAGATGGAGAATTACAGGCCTATTAGCCTCACTTCTGTGCTGGGTAAGATCCTAGAGGGTATTATAAAAGATTATATGGCGATTTTATGAGCTTGAATAGAGCCGTAGATTATAAACAACATGGATTCACCAAGGGAGGGCCTACCAAACCAACCTGTTGGAATTTTATAGTAAAGTCAGTAGAACTCTGGATGAGGGACATTCTGTAGACGTTGTCTTCCTTGATTTTGCCAAAGCTTTAGACAAAGTCTCACATATCAATTGGTTAATGCTCTAATTGATCAAGGCCTTAATACACATATAGTTAAATGGGTCCAGTCATGGTTTATACGGAGATGCCAGCGAGTGTGTATTAGGGTAAATCCTCAGGGTGGGTAGATGTCACCAGTGGAATCCCTCAGGGATCAGTCTTAGACCCTGTTTGTTTAATTTATATATTTTCTCAATGAATACACATTCTGGGGTATGGCTAGCTAAATTGCCGATGATACTCGCTTAGGTTATCCTGTAAATAACCAAGAGGACAGTGACATCTTACAGGAAGCCCTCATTGATTTAGAACTATGGGTTCTTAATAAGAAATCAAAATTTAACCTGACAAATGTACTGTTATGCATATGGGCAACAAAAGAAAAAATTCAGGGTATGCATTGGAAGGCACGGCACTTAAAGTTGTCATGGATGAAAAAGATCTGGTATAAGCATAATGACCTTAATTTCAAAAATGCACTGTAGCCAGGTTGTTAAAAAGGCAAGCAGCATACTCCATTGTATACATAGACATATCAAGAGTAGGGACAAGGAGTTCTTGTTCCACTCTATAACACTCTGGTACATCCCCACATGGAGTATTGCACCCAGTTGTGGGCACCTGGTAATAAGGGGATATTAAAGCCCTTGAGAGGGTGCAGAGGAAGGTAACTAAAAACATTAGTGAAGTCAGAGGCCTAAATTATGAGCAAAGACTACAACAGTTGGATATGTTTTACACTAGAGTACCGGAGACTGAGGGGTGACATGTGCCTGCTCTATAAGGCCCTAACTGACGACAAACGTGGAACAATTTGGCTTGGTATTAAGGATCCAGCCACATAATACTAGAGCTCACGCATTCTACTGTTTAAAGATAAATTTAATACAAAAAAAAGAAAATTTTGGTTTAGTGATAGTGACAGAGATCTGGAACACATTACCTAGCATAGTTGTAAACAGCAAAACCATGATAGAGTTTAAAACAAACCTTGATAATTTTCTTATTAATAAAAGGCATTCAGGGCTATCTGTAATTTATGGCGAGCTAAATGGACTAACATCTTTATATGCTCAGTACAACCTATGTTACCTATGTTACTAGTGGGGTACAGCAGGGTTCAGTACTGGGTCTGGTCCTTTTAATGTCTTTATAAGTGACATTGCAGAGGGACTGGAAGGAAAACTATATCTCTTTGCAGATGACACAAAGATTTGCAAAAGGGTTGATAACAAGGTGGGGTGGAAAGGATGAGAAGGCACTGGCAAGGTTGGAGGAATGGTCAAATGTATGTCAGCTTAGATTCAATGCAAAGAAGTGCAAGTAATGCACCTGGGAAACAAAACCCAGGGAAGAGTACACAATGGGGGTGAGATACTGACAACCACAAAATGGAAAGGGACCTGGGTGTAGTTATATCAGATGACCTAAGGTGGGCAGGCTTTGTGAGAAGGCAGCAATGAGGGCTGGGGATACTGGGATGCATAGGCAGAGGCATCGTCAGTAGAAAACAGGAAGTTTTATGCCTTCTGTACAGACAGTTGGTGAGACTCCATCTGAGTTCTACGTGCAGTTCTAGAGACCCCATCTCCACAAAGACATAGACAGGGTGGAGAGCTGTCCAGAGGAAGGCAACCAAAATGGTGCAGGATCTGCACCAGAAGACATACAAAGAGAGATTAAAGGAGCTTAATATGTATACCCTCGAGGAAAGGAGGGAAAGGGGAGACATGATAGAAACTTTAAAGTACCTCAACAGAATCAACAAAGTCCAAGAAGGTAGCATCTTTCATAAACAGAGATGTTCAGAACAAGGGGCACAATTTGAAGATAAGAGGGGACAACTAGAGGTCATGTGAGGAAGCATTTTTTATGGAGAGGGTTGTAGATGCATGGAACAGCCTTCCTGAGGAGGTTGTGGAGTCAAAAACAGTGGGGAATTCAAGAATGCATGGGACATACATACAGCAATTCTAGTGGGGGGTAGGAGGAAGTAGGCTGTTGGTTTACTAGGATCTGCAGCTTATCCATTAGGTAGGGAAATGGGCAGACTAGGTGGGCCAAGCAGTCCTTATTTGCCATCAAATTCTATGTTTCTATGTTCCTAAACAAAGGGAGCTTGGAAGAGAGTTCCAGAGGGAAGAGATGGTAGGGAAGGCTGCCTGTCCCAAACTGAATAGAGGATGGGAGACAGAAGGTACAGGAGTCTTTGGAGTATAGTGGATAGGAAGAGGGGGGGGAGATGAGAGAGAGAGGTAGGAGGAAGGGATCTAAACCAAAATTTGGAGATAAGGGTGGTAATGTGGTGCTGTCAGCAAAAGTGAAGAGAGGGTAAGAAGAAGGAGTAGTAAAGGAACAGTGTTGTGTGTGTGTGGGTGTGTGTGTTAGAGGCAAAATGGTAAAAGGCATTAAAGAGTGAGTCCAGTCTAGTGAGGAATGAGCAGGGTGGACCCAAAGGTCAGAAACAGAAAGATCATTTTAGTAAGTAGCTCTCAGCTGACAACAGGAGAGATAGAGTCTTGTTCCTGTACATGGCTCCTAGCGTATGCAGATCATATTACTTTGTGCTGCAAGGTCTGCACTGGCTTCAACTTACAGTGCAGTCAGCCATGATGTAACACAGTAAATGACATGTCACAAAATATTGCATGACAAATGGGATTGATTGTCATTAAATTACACTGTTCATTGCTGTACACTGTTGCATTTTGTGTTATACTGCAGCATTACTACATTGCATCCTAGCTGTTACTGTGTTGTTAATACGAAAAGATCTACACAGTGGGCCCTAGCTATCTCAAAGACCTCTTTGTCTGCTCACTCCCAGCCACTCACTCTGCCCCACTGATGAACTATTGTTATCCATCCCAAGGTCCCACTTAAAACAGTCTAGAGATAGAGGTCAGTATTTTAAAAGGGCCCTTACACCGACACAAGATGCATCCAACATGTAGCTTGCAGTAAAGTCAAAGCACAAGTGACCATGTGCTGGATATGAGTATATAACTGGTCCCAGAGGCAAGCTCCTTAAGGCTGCCACAAGCGGTCCCTGCGCATTAAACAGATGGCACAAGGAGGGACTGACAGAGTCTGAGGTGATAGCAACCATCAAAGCAAATAGAAACCAAGGGAGTACTACTACTACCATCATGGTCACTAGGAAGCTAGTATCATAGCTGTGAAGCAAGGAAGCCATGAAAGACCAGGCTATCACATTGGAGGATGACTGCATGTCCATGTGGTGGCACTTTGGATATGATGCGAAGAAGCCCTGAACGTGCTGTGTTCCTGTGCAGTTAGTGAACTAGTTGACAGAACCCTGGCCCCATACTGTACTATTTGCAATGGAAAGACTTACTGTAGAATGACCTTGTGGAGTCACAGAGGGTGAGAATTTGGCTGGTCAGCAGTATGGGTGATGATGTGCAGATGTTACCACAAGTGAAAGTATTCTCTTTTAAAACTCTTACTACCCTGCCTGACATTGTAGACGCAGTTGTAATGTAACTGCCATCTGCAGCACCCCATTATGGCACCCTATCACATTGCTACAGGAGCACCTGCCATCATGTCCACTTACCACTGAGAAGAGAGCACTCTGGTAGGTACCTATAACCCTTCTACCAGCTGCTGCTCCTGCCTGCATGGTGTCAGTTCATATACCCAGTGTGTCAGTATGCAAGGTAGCCCTATGTTGTTTTACGCCTAGGTGCTCCTCTTGCTAAGTGTCCAATATCTACATCTCTGTGTAAATGGAGAATAATATGTGTCCTCCTCCAGTCCATGACACCTCTCCAGTGTCAAGAAACCTCCAGAAAATCATTGCCAGATCACCAACTATTCCATCTTTTTGTTCCTTGAGTATTTGCAGATGGATACCATCCAGTCCTTGTGATATATGCAGTTGTAACTTACCCAGCTGTACAGCAACTAAAGTTATAATGATATCTGTTATGCTTCAGACCTCTGATGCTGGTCTGAGGTGTCCAATCCTGTCACTGGTTGTGTAGACAGAAGATAGGTAATATCTGATTTGTATATAATCAAATGATGGCACTGTCAATGCATGTGTGGTATAAAGTGTGTCACACCCGGAAACTATTGGCATACAGTGACAGTTCCATAGCATGGATGGCAATTCACCCTGTAAGAGTAAATCATCCAATATCCATGTGCTCTGCTCAATAAGATTGGGTTCCTACCTTCACACCATGTTCTCGACAATATCAAGTTCTTTTGGGACACTATAGTGAAGAGACTGGTATGAAGGACACTGTAGCACTCACAACAGAGGCAGACATGCCCTACTGTATGTCAGCTGCCTTGTAAACTACAATTGACAGACAACAATGTGGGACATGGTTAAACACTCAGACACAGCTAGTGATACCGAGTACCACTCCATGTCAACAGGTGGGCTTCTGAACTCTTTTAAAGTTAACAAACCTCTGCATGCATACCAACAGTGCTGGAGTACCTTTGCCAGTGTCCTGTCCACTGTGTTTGAGACTGTTACAAGTTGTCTGTGCAGATAGTGGATAGTGGTAAGTATGTCCCAACATGCAACACCTGGTCCTGGTAAGCATGGGTGGCCCTTTAGACACTCCGCTACAGACTGTATCACTCCTGCCCAGTCAGCAGGCACAGTACAATACTGTCATGTACTGTGCGCATGCTCCAGTGGCTCCAGATGTCATGCTTGTACTGGTTGTCTGTGTACCCTGCACACCACATAGGACATGGGCAGCTGCATAACATGCAGAGTCCCGTAGTCTGGCATGCCTGTCTGCCATGGGTGGCTGTGCTCGTGCACATGGCGTTAGACCAGCTCTGGTTGGTCTAAGCACTGGCAGGACTTGCAAGCTTTGGAAATCCTGCAAAGGACGATGCATCTGCTTTGTGGCACATATCCCTGTCCACCATGAAGCAGCCTGCAGTTTGCAGCAAGCATGGTGCAAGCCTATGCGTCAAACACTAATTTGCATTTGCCACAAGTGCCCTTTCAAAACTGGAATTGGCACACGGTCAGACTTGAGGGCCCTTGCATCACCTGTGTTTGGTGCAGGCACCTTGTGTCATTCCCCAGCCTCAAAAATCCAGACCAGAGTATTCTTGGTGGTGGCCCAAACCATCTGAAACTCATTGTGTAGGAGTTTTTCCTCAGTGGAGGCATTTAAAAAGAGTCTGGTGTCACCTTTTCAAACTGGGGTTTGGCACTAACTCCTGAGTCATTAAATCTGCACCTCTGACAGATTTTAGTGTTATCTATTAATGTTATGATTATTTTTATTCATTATTTACTAAATGTTGCTCAATGTGAATAATCCTGAGGCTTTTTGCATAAGGCACTCTATAAATGAAATGTTCTTTCCCCATCTCTCTAGTCTCGTATCATGCTGTAGCAACCTCGTCTGTCACTACAGGGCAAGGGTTGCTTACCCAACTGCCAGATCCAGATCCTACTCTCTAGTAGTGACTCTGACTTAACTAGTCTGATGGGTGGTGCTTAATAACAGAGAGGAGGTGTCCTCATAGTCAGACTCTACTCTGAGGTGGCAAGGACCTCACTACATAAGTGTCAATGGACCCAGATTCTGAGCCCAGAACAACTCAATGCCCAGTCACCTGGTAGCCTTCATGTATAAGCCCAAGATAGCCAGGGACATCCAAGTTAAGGGATATGGGGACATTGAGTGTAGACCACTGTTAATTCTGGGGAGAATGTGAGGGTCACATGGGGAGGGGGGGACTATGAGGGCTTTCCCACAAGGGAGTCCCTGGCAGCCATGTGCTGCAGGAAGGGTCCTACAGGAGCGCGAGGGTGTCACCTTTATGTGGAGCATTTGCAGTCCTCTGCTCAAGTGATGCTGTCAGGTGAACTGCTGATGATGAAAACCGGTGAGAGAGACAACACTGCTGAGTAAGGTAGGAGCTATGTGCACATCCTTTGACAAGAGATCCCAGAGTGTGATGGGCTGCAGCTGCTGCTTCTTGTAGAGTACTTGTCAATATGTCATCGCTTCATAGCATATGACATGAGCTAAACCAAAATAGCACTGTAAATGAGAGTGAGAGGAAAATACCATGAATGTGTCTGTGTGTGGTACTGCACCCTCTTGCTGTCCCAGGCAGAGCATAAGAACTCTTCCAGGATAGGCTTCTGCTGAGCAGCTGACGTGGCTCTACGAGATGAACCACTGACAGCAGGGGATGCAGGCAGATCGTTTGGGACTGTGTTTGAGTCCCAACCCAGATGCAAGAATTTTTTTTATTTTCATACTTTGTGTTATTAACCCCTCCCCAAGATAAGAATTCTTGTTGGGAGGCATAGAACATAGCCCCCATAATTAGGGGTCTGGGGGTATAGTCTCTTGCAAAAACAGGCGTATACCTATACAAGAAAGTGCTCTGTATTGGCAGTGTGCTTTATGCATGCAGCATAATGTCTTGTGACATTATGACCCCTGCCCTCGTAGAGAGGCTGGAGGCAATTGCTGGCTGCTGCCAGAGAGTAGGCTAAAGTATGCAATGCCACATTGTGCACTACAATACTTCCACTGTGTAAGGATAAGCAATGATGGGAGGCATCCAACAGCAAGGGAGGTGACAACTGGGTTCCAGTGAGGAGACTGGCATGGCATGGAGCAGCTGCCTTCAGCACCAGTGGACCAATGGATACCCACAAGTGAACAGTCCAATACAAGATATCCTTACAGCAGTGGATGTCTCCTGGATTAGTAAGTGACCAGGCACCACAATGCCATAGATAGTATTAGTTGGTTTCATTTGAAATGTGACATGTTTATCAGGGTCTTACCATTTAGTTAGTTAGTTGATAACTGGGTAAGTACACTGGTCAGTGGGACCATTTTCAGAAATGATGCATGCCAACTAAATGGCACATGCAATACATGAGAATCAACATACAGTACATTCGAATTAACAGACAAGTTGAGATGGTACATCTAGTCCAGTCAAGCATAGTAAATAACAATACACGTACAAATAGAAGCAACGTGAAGACATGGGGTTGGACAACCCAGCCAGGTAGAGTGAGAAAGCAAACAAAAATCGGTAAGCTGACATTTGGATAATACACAATAATGCGGCTCAAACAAAAATGAACAATGAAATTATTAAATTGGATAACTAATTGAAAGACAAGCATAGCAGATTGAGCCAAGATGGAAGAGTGCCCGTCCTATATGTGTGAAGGGGCACTTACAAACCTAGGTGATGAAGACAGCATTTTCAAAATGCTATTTGAAGAGGTGAAAGTGCCTAGTGAGTGAAGTGTTGCTCGTAAGCTCATTCCAGTGCCTGGGGCAGCAAAGGAGAAGGCTATCTGACCCATCTTGGTTGCTTTCAGGGGATGGTCAAGGAAACGTTGAGAGGGTGACCTTAGTTCCCATATGCCAGTACTGCTACTAAGGAGTCTTGTTAGTGGGGAGTTAGCCCCATCATGAAGAGACTTTTCAATAGGTGTACCCATAAGGTAGTCATGGTGGGCCCATGGAGACATCCAACCAAGCATCGAGTGAAGTGAGCAGGGATGGTGTTGAACAAGGCCAGAGCTACAAACATGCAGATGTTGTTAAACGTGGTATTGAGTCTGGCAAGGCACCAGTTTGATGTATGGGTAAAAATATGAGAGCAGTAATCCAAGATGTGAAGAAGTGTGCCATGAGCAATGGCCATACTCACCTCAGGGGTCATGAGACGCTTTTGGCAGATGCAGACACTTAGTTTCTGGCTCACACTTGACAATTTGCCCAGTGTGATCCATGAAGGTAAGGAAGGATCAAGACTGGCCCCCATGTATTTGAAAATAGTTACCTATTCAAGGAAGAACCATCTGGAGTCAAGATGCTCAGGGTGGAGGAGCTATGTTGCCCTAAAGTGCATTTGGTGAGCCTTAGTTTAGACCCAAAAAGCATTGTCTTCATTCTTTTGCATTAACAAGTAGTTTGTTTGTGGTAAACCACTTTTGGACAGCACTAAATCCCTGAGGAGGGAGACCGATTGATTCATTGAGCTCTTATCATTCCTGTAAAGAATAAGATCATCTGTATACATTCAGGGCATAGCTACAAGGGTGCAGGGTGCAGTGGCACCTGGGCCCATGAGGTTTGAGGGGCCCAAATCATAATTTTGATGTTTATTCAAAACTTGGGAGGGCCCTATAACATCGTCTTGCACCCAGGCCCTCTGGGAATTTGCTATGCTACTGCTTACATGAGCATGTGGCAGTTTGTACCATCCTGAGGAGGTGGTTAAGAAAGAGGATAACAGGATAGGCTCTAGTATGGACCCTTGGAGAACTCCACTATACACTTCTAGTGTACTGCATGTGGCTCCCCTGGTAGAGATAATTTGAGACCTTCCTGTGAGATAGTTGCTGAACCATGCTATCATTGCTATTGAATATCCATAGGAGCAGAGTTTATCAAGAAGGATGTCATAATCAGCTATTCAAAGGCCTTAGAGATCTATGAAGATGGACTACCTTTGTCCATGTTCCTTAGGACATGGTCAGTGAAACAGAGCCAGTGCAATGGTGGTGCTGTGGCCCTTTCAAAGCCATGCTGGTGGGAGAGCACTTTGAGATATGGTCAGAGATGTAGTGGAAGATGTTTATTTTTCAAAAATGTTTTTAATTGGGAAAAGATGGATACACTGACCAGTAATTTTCTAAGAGCTTAGGGTGACCTCATTTCAATATAGGGACCATTTTAGTCTATTTTAATATCAAAAGGATAAATGAGGAGGTAAGGGACAGATAAAATAAGGTAGTTAGGGCCGAAGAAATGAGGTCAGTTTTCAACTTAAGGAACTGGGGAAAAGAGCATCACTTCCGGCACCAGTGCAGTTAGGAAGGGTCATGAGGAGAAGATGGATCTCTATGGGAGAAGTGATGTTAAAATGGAAGGTAGTAATACCAGTCTCATCCACATTCCCTCACTTAGGGTGGGTGTGGTATCCTCGGTGGGAGCTTGGTCAGGTATTCGGCTAGATTGTTGAATTTACAGTTCAAAACTTCTGTAACTTGAAGGCTCAGTTAAGATACTTGTTTTGGTGCATAGGTTAATGTGGCTCTGTTTGGTGCCTGGTTTAATTGGGGCATTCATTGTGGCCCAGAACAAAACCCACGAGGGTCAACTAAGTTATGAAGTTGTTGGGTTTAAAGGAAGGTAGCCTTAAAGAGCCAGTGTACAGGAATCAGTTTAATACAGTTTATCTTACTGTCCTGTATCATAAAGTAGTCATATGTGACTTTTGTTAATAGCAGTGTGCTCATATTTGTGTATTTTTACATTTTTACACATTTTGTTCATCTCTGGAACTACAGGTGGTGACATCTGCCATACAGCAATTTGAACAGTGGTAATGATGTGGTAAGGGAACCTCATCTATCTGTTGACAGAAGCAACTGACTGTAGCATTCTAAGTCATTAGAAAATGCAAGCCCGCCCATTACACATCATTGCAGCACAATCAATATCTCTTCCAGTAACACAGTAATAAAAATAGAGTGCATTGAGCAGTAAACGATAGTTGTACATTACAGCTTACTTTTCTTTAAATGGATCGAGCGCAATGTTAGACTCAGTGGAGATCATGGAGACAGGATACTGAGGCAGTCAGTGTGGGCTATGAGCCATGAGGTAAAAAAACAAGAATGAGCTATACAGGAGTAGGGGAAAACATGGCACTTGAATAACATAATCTGGGGATTAATTTAAAGAGAACCACACTCACAGGTCTGTCAAGTTCCAGGTCAGTTGCAAGAGAGTAAGAGCCATCAGTAAGTGAAGCGCTGCTGTGGCTAACATTCATGTAGGTCAAGGAAGACAACAACAGCTGCCAGCATGTGAAGCTGCTCCACAACTTAAAACGCCCATGGGGGCTATTGATGCAAGTCCTGGGACCGGGAGCAGATGGAGCAGCAGGAGGTGCTGCTGGATTAAAGTTGCACTGTGGCTAAACTTAAAAAGCCATGAATTGTTTAGAGCAGCTGCAATCATGAAGGAGCCATTTTCTACACTTTCTCATAATGTTTAGGGACCAGGATAAAAAGACAAGGTACAGTGATCTGGGGAATCTAAGAAACTAGTCAGCCTAATAAGGTAGATTGGCATCGGGACATGAGAAGAGAAAATACTCACCAGTTAGCCTGTGGAATGAAATTGTGCTGAACTGAAAACAATGGTTCTCACTGATCGAGGTAAAAGCATGATTCAGGAAGTAATTAACAACTCACTAGTCAAGGCTTGCTTTCAAGAAAGCTTGTTAGTGCTATTATAAGCAAGCATCCTGTATATGTACCATTGTAGATCCTGTCAGACACAATGGTAAAGAGCCAGGACAGTTCAAGCTTTCCCCACTTTGTCACATCTTTTCAGGCCTGCTGGTGTGTGCTGTACATAGCTCACAACAGACTCTGATAAATTTCTGTAACAGCTTCAATACAAAATACACAGTAGGCAATATTAAAAACTTTGTGAATATATATTTTACCTAAATGATCAAAAATCATAGCACAGTCACAACTGTTTATTAAAATAGCATTACACTTGCTCATTAAGGATTTGGATTTTACTTACAGAGGTTTTGAAGCCTTCGGTAGTTCCAGGTGGCAGGAGATGGGAAGGATTTATAAGCTACCCTTTTGGCCTCCTCTGTTTCATTTTTGTAAGTAGTTCTTTGTTAGCCATCTGGAGTTCCCACCTCTCACTCTCCAGATGGTGGTTGGGAAGTGTTTGTCCTGGATAGACACAGGGCAGCAGTAAGGAATCAAATGGCAGAGTCCACATTGGTTTGGGTGAGGAGGATGGACCAGTTCACAGCCCAAATGTTTGAGCACAGTTTATCCATGTTGCATTTGGAGAAATCCCTAAAGGACAACAACTTGGTGGGGGATGGGACACCAACAGGACCATGTACAAAAGTGAGGGAGTGGTCACTGATGGAATCAGATAGCACCCCAGCCTGAAGGATCCAGTTCTCCCAGGTTGTTATAATCCAGTCAAGGAGGGAGTCAATGGAGGACTTGGGATTGAGCTGAGAGGAGAGGAGATCATTTTAGTGAGGTTTAGATGTTTTAATAACTCCACTCACTCTAGCTGTTGCCATTTAACCAGTGTATGTTTAAATCCCTATCATTATGAGGTCCCTCAAGGAACAGCGGCAGACAATGCATTGGGTTAGTTGAGAGGGTCCATTCAGACCATCCATAAGAGGCTGTATGTGTAACCTATGTATAGTTTTTAACAGACCCAAGAATCAGTTCTGTGATAATATATTCTGAATGTGATCATCAGTTTCACTGAATAAGATAATTGAGGCTTTTAGGTGCTCATTAAAATACAAAAGCACACCACCTCCTTTTTTTTTTCACCCAATCTGTCCCACCTGAACAATAAATACCCCTTCATATGACAGCTGGAGTCAGGGTGTAGGGCTTCAGCCATGTTGTGGTGATGCCAAGAATGTCAGTGTCATAGAATGCAGTCCACGCTCCAGTTCAGCGATCTTGGAAGGAGGTTGCACACATTCATGTGTGCAGTCCTTGAGCAATGGCAGTTGCCCAGAAGCAGTCAGTGATTTAGTGAGGAGGCTAGTGGTTCTGGGTTGCTGTCTATGTCACCACCCAGTAGTAGTAGTATTAAAGGGGCAGAGGGCTCCTGCCACCACATATAGATTGTGAGTGCCTAGTGTTACTCAATGAGAAAATATATGCCTCCCAGAGATGACAGAGTCTCTTCTCCAAAAAGGTGAGATGCAGTAGGGGTGACTCAGGTAGGAATGGGATGGAGGTTGATGCTGACTCACTAAGGTGTGCTGAAATAATTAATTTTGCTACTTGATCCCTATACAAAATAAATGCACATGAGTTACACAACACAGTGAGACCTAGTAGGAGAATTCATGGGATAGATGCAGTCCCTAGTGAGTACATTGCAGGGTGAATATAAGGGGAGGGCACACAACAGAGCAAGCACTGGGTAATTCCTGGAGCTGAGGCACCCAGCTAGGGAGAAAATGTTGCTGAGATGATGGTCAGAATAAATCGTGCCTCCATGTGAGATTTAGCCAGGCATTATAGTCTAAGACCTAAGTCACAGGACCAACTGCGAAACCTGAGTAACAATTAGTGCAAGGAGATTTACCACCATTCCACTTTCATTTGTTAGTTACATCACATGCAATTCAATACTGTAGTTTAGGATTCAGATGGTTCTGCAGGAAATGTATTAGGACCTCATCCTGTGTGAGAACACAGATGCAGTATTTGCCCCAGAAAGACTTGCACAAGCTAGCTGCCTAGATATCTCACCTCATTTTGTTATTTCTAAAGAATTTCTTTACATGATGATTATATCAATCAATCAAGCAAGCATGTCTTTATTTATCCAGGCGAACACCATTGAGCAGCCTCATTTACAAGGTGGACCTGCATTACACAAGGTCAGGAATAACACTTTATGTACAGATAATAAATAGGCATAATTACTGTATACAGAAATAGAAAAAAAAATACACAGAGCAATAACAATTTTTTCAGGTATAGAGTTAACAAGGTTAGGGAATGAATGAGAAGAGTAATTAAAACATTTTGAAACAGCCAGCATATTAAAACATTTTCAAACAGCATGGCATATCATTGGTCAAGACATATACAAACTTAAGAGGCAGATATGGAGGAGAGGGTACAGGACTGCAGCTGTTCTAGGAAGGGTGGTAGTACTACCTGAATTTATGTGGACTTTATGCCTTTTGGGGCCTAATCAATTTTCACTGCAACACAATAAAGTGCCATTTTAATCACAGTTTTCAAACTTCCTCTTCCATATTAAGTTCCCTCAGAACTGATCACAACACAGCCCAGTCCCCACTACAGTGGTATATGACACAGTAATCTGTTTATCTCTTTGTCAGTTATTCAGTACATGTGCCCTTTGCACATCTTACTTTGCAAGAAAATGTTCAGGATCATCCGAAGGTCAATGTTATAAAATAGAAATATAATAACTGGCTCTCGTTTTACCATAAGGAAACTGGGTTGTAATTTTGTCATTATAACCAGCTGGTTATAACAATGAACATACACCCAGTTTCCTAGCTCAGCGTGCACCAACCACAATTTTCCTCTTCTTTGTGCCTATTCCACACATCCCCTCCTCAGGGTTATAAAGTTCCCCAACAGAAGGAGTTTGTGGTAAGTTCTTTTTCTTTTAAACAAAAATATGACTGGGCACAGCAAATGTTCATTTTAGGTGTGAAATGAAAACGAAAACTCTGTTTTGGTTTAGGAGCCACTATAGACCACTCTGAAACCCTAATGGTCAATGGCTCAACTCCATAGACAAGTCCATTTATTTTTGATAAATGCTGTGGTGAAAAATGATTCCCAGCAATTATATAATAAGGATGGGTAGGTAAGTCAAACTCAGATTTTACACTCCGGGTGAGATGCCTTAGTAAACCCCTTGCACTTCGATCTTAGGGTTTATGTGGCATCCCACCCTCAGGTGTAAAATCCTCATTATAACCACCTACCCATCCATTGTTCTCTTTGTTGCAACATACAAAATATAATAAAATAAAATAAACATATACAAAATGCAATATAAAATAACATTTAGCTTAAGAACAATCTTATTCTAAGAAATCCATTTCAAAATAACTGTCTCAAATTGAGCATAAGTACCATATATACTCACATATAAGTTGAGTTTTTGGTGTCAGAAATGGGCACTAAAGAATAGGGACTCGACTTATACAGAAGGTCAACCTATCCACATGTGCTGTACCAGCCTGTAGATGGCTCCAGTTGACTTATGTGTGAGTTTTTATCCCGGCAATATAAATATTTTTAATTGGCTATTTATTGGTGTCATTACTTGGTGTCATCTTTTTCATACGCAACATAAAACAGTAACATTCACATTTTATCAGGCTGTTTAACAACCACCCAGCACAGTATTAACACAGATGCATGATTCTTGTTTCTCCATTCTACTGAACCAGCAGATCAGCTTAATGCCAAGTAATTTTTTTTTATTTTAACCCAGTCTAGTAGGAAGTAGTTTGTGTTCACTCAAAATACAGTCTTATCTAAAAGATATCTAATTTGACTGCTGCTGACGATGACAAAATGCCTGAACCATTACCGATTGCAAAGCTGCCAGTTTGTGCTGATAGTGCTACAATAGAGCAATGTTATAAGACACACTCATCAGAATTGATTATATTATTAACCAGTGTTGAGAGGGTTGGGTGATGTAAAACAAATAGGATAGTGTATGGCATCCCATACACAACAAGGCAATTCTTCACCTGAGTGTTTTCTGTGATGACTGATGTCCTCTAGAGTGAATCTTGAGAGGTCTCTCTGCAATCATAAAAACATGAGGGGAAATGTTGCCGAGTTGTTCGAATGCCATACACAGTTTTTATATTTTATGGTGCCCAAAAGCAGGATCTCTTATGTTTTCTAGTAAGTGTCTGCCACCGGAGACTGCTCTCCTCCTCTCCCTGCCCGATGGCCAACTCTTGTTACCCAACTCACCAACCATCTCAACCTATGAACAGTACTGGTGGTGGAAGTTGCATTGTGAGGTAGCTACTAAAGCAGATCTGCATTAGTAGCTATGTCACTACTACAGCAGAACATTTTTACAGTGTATGGAAGTCCATACACAATTATGTTCCCCATTGTCACCGACTCTGGAACTAGTGAAAAAATGTTTCATAAACTTCAAGTAACTTACACAGTATTCTTCGGTTCATGACTGGTCTCTCCCTTAGAACCCATCACTGTGTTCTACTTAAGGCAGCACACTGTTCTTCCTTGATAAATAGGGTTAATATAACAATGCATATCTTTGTTTTCAAGGGAATCATGGGTCTCCTTCCCTAAATCTTGAGTCATTTTTATTAATTACAGAATCCCTTGGCACAAGATCCTAGACATGAGGATTGCTCATTGTCCCTTATTATAGAAAGACAATTGGCCAAAAGATCTGCAGTCTATAGGACCATCACCAAAAATAAAATACCACCAACAGCTTAATCTGGTTCGATTTCAGTTGCTTACCATATGTATCCCTCCCCGGTCACCCCTGAAAAGAGACTTCTAGGTCCAGTGGGCTCACCATTCAACAAAATTAAATAAATAAATAAATAAAATAACCTTTTTAACAGCATTCCTTCAGCTTTAATCAAATGTAGAACTGCTTGTCCTTCAAATATAAGCTTGTACAATGGCTTGATTCTAATACTGACTACTTGCTACCAATAGACGTTGTTTATCCAATGTATCTATGTATGTATTTATGTTGATTTTGTACTTTGTTTATGTAGTATGTCCTGTTTCAATTGTATGTTTTCTGTAAAACCTGTCGCTTGTGAAAATGGGCAATTTGCTAACAAGTATAAAAAAGTAAAAATGAAATGAAAAATACACTATAACATAAATATTTTATTAGTAGTAGCACAGCAGATCACCATCACTTACTATAAGGGTAAAGCCAACCTTACCTAAATCAAAGTGTCAGATAATTATGCATGCACCACTAGTGCTGCAACATAAAAATAGAAACAGAACAATTAATAAATATCTAGACTGCAGCATGCCAGCAGTAAAATGCTGGTAATGATGTACTGCAGAGATATTTAAAAATTTGTACCAAACAGTACCCATCAAATGAAGCCTGTAACCAAAATATGGCACTGCTTGCTCTACTGTGGCACTATCAACACAAACAATTTGACAGCTTTGCAATTAGAGACCATTCCGTTTTTGTCACTGGCAGCAGTTGAACTAAATATCTTTTAGATAAGACTGTATTTTGAGTGCACAATCTAAACCTATTAGACTGGGTTGAAAATAAAAAATCACAATTTCATATTAAGCTGATCTGTTGGTTCAGTAGATTGGGAAACAAGGATCACGTGTCTGTGTGAACATTGTGTTGGGTGGTTGCTAAACATCAAATCACAAACAATCTGCCACTCACCACCCATAGAGAAGTATGCCAACAATTATTGAGTTAATAAAAGTAATTTATTTTCCAATAAAGCCACTCATAACACCTGATTTGTTTCAAACATATTGCATGTCCTTTATCGGACATCTTTTGTGATTTGATACTTATTTTAGGTTTGAGCACACATTCCTAGTGTGCACTTTTAAGTAAATGTGGTTGTTAAACATCCTGATAAAATATGAGTTTTACCATTTTTATGTTCTGCATGAACAGATGGCACCAAGTAATGACACCAGTACATAGCCTGTAAAAAAAATATTTCTATTACTGGGAACCAAGTATTTGAGACTGCCTGGAGAAATCTGCATTAATCATCAGTTCCAAAATAACAGGTTCATGGCTGTCATTGATGTCACCCTGGAATGACATCAATGGTGGTCTAGTCACAGCTGAGACAGGAGAAAACAAGCATTTGTCAATGCCTAATGTTGTCACACTGGCACTGGCAGTGGTGGAGCTAGAGACGATAGCACTGTGATTTTCTTAATGTGTCCCAAAGGTGATTTTGCACAGCAATCATGCCATTGTGTGCCACAGATGTGGAAATGAGTTTGGGCAGGCCGTGAAAAATGGCAGTTGGACTGTTGATAAGGAGGTGTACACAAATGCCAGTGGTGAAAATGTGGCATAAAAATATTGCAGATTGACGGGTTACAGGGGCGTGGAAACTGTGCAATGCACGCTTGCAACACAGTCATTGTATGGACTTTGCACCAAATTTTCAACATAGGCATGTTAGGACATCTGCTCATGAATAGTGTCACCGCCTTCAAAATGTCCTTAAAACTGACTTTCAAGACAGCGACTGTGCATTTCGCACTGGATGTGTGAAAAACATTTCAGCCAGCTCTACTGTTCATAAGGAGGTATGGAAAATGCCAATGATGAACAGCTGGAGTGAAACTATTACAAATTCATAGTCATGAGTGTGCACAAACTTGCAACACATGCTCAGAAACACTAATTTTATTGACTTTGTCCCAAAATTTTCAACATAAGCATTTTAGGACATCTGCTAATGAACAGTGTCACTGCCATTTTCATAATGTGTCTCGAACATGGGCTTTCCACAGTGACCGCCGCTTATTCTGCACCGGAACCGCGAAACAGATTTTGGTCAGGATGTGAAAAATGACAGCTGTACTTGTTCATCGGGAGGTGCAGAACAATGGCACTGTTGAAAATCTGTAGTGAAAATATTATAAGTTTGCAAATTTACAAGCGTGCATGCAAGCTGTGCAACACACCGTCAGTACACAGTCATTTTATGGAGTATTGTCACCAAATTTTGAACACAGGCATTTTAGGACCTCTGCTCATGAATAGTGTCACTGTCCTTTGTAATGTGTCCCAAACACTGATTTCACTCAGAGACTGCCATTCTGTGCCAGAAGTGCGAAAACACATTTCGGCCAGGAGGTGAAAAATGACAGCTGTATGGTTCACAAGAAGGTGTGGTAAAATGACAATGTTGAGAATCTGGCATGAAAATATTGCGAATTTGCTAACTTACAAGCGTGAGTAGCAACTGCACAACGCATGTCAGAAACAGTCATTTTTTATCTTCCCACCAAATTTGCAAAATAGGCTTTTGATAGCCCCCTCATGAATAGTGGCACTGTCATTTCATTACTCGGCCCCAAAGGTGATTCCACACAGTGACTGTGAAATCATCTTTCAGGACTGAATAACGCCATGACAGTGAATTAATTCATGAGGAGGGGTCCCAAAACCCCATGTCGAAAATTTGGTCAATTCCCAAAATGCCTGAGATATGCAGCAAAGTTGAAAAAACCTATTTATTCCATTATACAGCTTACCGGCATTTCCTCAGTTTGTGGTCGGCTTTGAAGAGTGCACATGTTCCTGGTCCACCGAAGATCATTGCGCTGGACTCCGCAGAGGTAAGTATGGGGTGAGGAGGGTGTGGAGAGGCAGGGTGCAGAGGGTGGGTGCAGTGGAGGGCAGGAGACCGAGGACCGTTCGTTTACAGATGACAAAACAAAAATATTGTGGGACAGCTTTTTTGTTTCAGGATTTGGCATGCTGGGTGGGTTCCCAGCATGCCACCTCAAATGTTTGGGGGTCTGTAGCTGATGGGGAGGATGTTTGTTGACAGGGATTGGGCAGCCCTGTCAGTACACAAAGAAAGTGGGGGGCAAGCCAAGGGATTGGGCACCCCTGAACATTTAACAATGGGGGTTCTTTATGCTGATGGGGAGTGGGCTCCCCAATCAACACATACGGAGGGGTAGGGTGAACCAACTGGGGGATTGGGCACCCCGGGTTGGCAGTTTGCGGCCACTGTGCTGCCATGCTCGTAGTCAGCGAAGCACATCCAGGGAAGGTCTGCTGCATCTGAAGCTTTACCAGATTGCAGTGGACCTTTCTTAGATGTGCTCACCACATTATGTATGCATGGTGTGGTGCTGGCATGCAGGCTGATTGGAGAATGAGGATGCACCTACTGGTGCGTACCCTGCATTCGCCCAACAGCGACTGTGCCTCCAAAGCTGCACTACCACAAGATGTTTACTGCACAAGTGCACCAACATAAAATGGCATTGAGATTCAGTTCACAAGCCACACATAAAACCACAAAAGTATGTACAAATGAAATCAATGACACAAGAGAGCCATTAGATGGGTTTTATATTCACATTTGTTATCAAATCAGCACAGAAGAAAGAAGTGTATTAGATTAAAAAATTAGCTTTGCCATCATCTTTAAGCTGGGTATAGTACCTATCAGATATGGCCATTATGGCAAGCGTGGTGGGGGGTCAACTTATCTGTGAGGTATATCTAAAAAACTGCTTAAATCACATGGAAAAATGGGGGTTGGCTTATATGTGAGCATATAGGTAGATAACTGGTGGATTTGAATAAGCAGTTGATTCCAAGAGGAGGCTGCCATATGCAAAAAAAGTCATTTAAAACTGAGTTAAAAAATAATTTAAAACTATAGTTTCAGTTTATTTTCAGTTACAGGTCATGTAAATTTTGTAAAATCCCTATTTAAGACCTTTTCTGTGCTAGGGTAATGAAAAAACAGAACAAAAGTATGCTACCATGCTAAAGGCAGCCACTGTGAAAGAGACCAAAACCAGTCCATGTGAAAGAAAATGGTCACAATTTTTTTCTACTAATTAAAACCTGAATATATTAGTGTCTTTCATTCCCATAGGAAGAGGCAGAGCACCTTGAAGCAGCAGAGTTTCCTTTGCCTTAACGTTTTGCCTCTGCATGGCAGGTGGGTGCCCATTCAGCTCTTTTCCACCTCATATGACTGGTTATTGCATGTTCTGCTCTTGTGGGCTTATTTCCCTTTTATTGTCCTCAAAGCAGTGCCAGAGGAATCAGAACCATCCTCCCTCCTCCCAGAGCACAATCCAGAAGTGCCCTGGGGATTGAGCAGCAGCGCGGCTAAATGGAGAGCAGGCGGGGCTTCATTTTGGCACTCCCAACCCACTTGTCTGTTGAACCTGAACTGTTTAAACTCAAATAGGTGGCAGCAGATTACATTTCATTTCTTTTCCTGTGGAACATTTTGAGACCTTCCCAGAAAATATGTTTCTTTGGACTATTTTGTCACAAATTATGTGTTGTGACATATCCACAGAGGTTGAGAGATTTTTTCAGAAAGAGGCAAATAAATGAGTATATAAGAACATCGTCTTGATTTATGGGAGTATAAAGAAGAAATTAAGCAAAGAAGAGTGGAATGAACAACTTATACAGAGTATTGTGATTCTTTATTTCATAGGTTGTGCAAATAAGTACTATAAGGACCTAGAATGGAAGCGTTTAATGAAATACGATGCAGCGTAGGGTCAAAATAGCATTTTCTACATTCATAGAGGCAGAAAAGAAACCTTATTGGGTCAAATGAGGGGTGATAGGGATTTATTAGCAACTTTATTGGATAATACTAACCATTTGGCACAAAGGTATAACATTTTTTAGTTCAAGGACTGCAGGCTTGAGTGGCATGCCCTGACTCTGGATCAATACCTGGTTCATAACAAAATCCCTATGGGACTTAGGATCTATATTGAACATAGTGTTGGCATAAAAGCTGCTAAACTTGAGCAAAATGGGATGGATTTGTACAAGATACTCGGTAGACTTTATGTACATGCTCATAGAAGCTATTATAGATGAGAGAAAAGATAGCACTGGAACTGAACCAAGAACAAGAGGCATTGAAACAAAAACTACAGTTAGAAGAGTTTAATAAGACCTAGAACTAACAAAGAAAAAGTTGAGTGAATATAAAACTATTTTGAAACAACAGAAGATAAACCAATTTAATACAGACACCAATGATTATAAAAGAACAAGGTGTATACACACAGCAAATATGTATCAATGGTGACCCGAAACCATCTTTATACATACCAAGAAAGTGGGTCAGATAGTGACAATAGTTATAGCAGGTCTAGTCATAAATCATCAGGACAATATAGACAAGAGCAGCAGACAACCAGAGGACCTTTTTAGGGAAAAAAGATAACAGGGTTGAAGCTTCAGGTCCATTGAAAGTCACAATCTGACCAAAAATAATAGAACCCAAGAATATAACCAGTGATAGAGGCCTACATGTTGAAGAAATAGAGCAGACGGGGAGGAAGAGGCCCAGGAACAAACAGAGGGAGTGGTGATGTATGTCTGAAATAATGACCTTATCAGAGATAGTTCCAGTATTCAGTTTAAGTGACAGGCATCTAACAGATATAGAAATTAATGTTATCCAACGGACTGTCTTTTGCACCCACAGCCAGTATCAATCCATTTAAAATAGAGGATTTCCAAACTTTTATTAAAAATTTAAGATTTGCATCACATTTTATGCACCAGCAACAGAATGACACCTATAGGAGGGGATAGTAAAATCATTAAATATAAGATCGGAATACAATCCACCAAAGGTCAAAATCCAGCTATTGAAACATTTGGGGAGATAATTAGATCAGAGATACAGGCTCTGTTCAGTAGTTAACAAGATAGGAGACCCATTAGAGATAATTTGCCACAGCAAGAAGAAGGCCTCTAAACCAAATCAGGAATGATGATACCATCATTACAAAACCAGCTAATAAAGGGGGAGAAATAGTTCTTTTAAAGAGCGCATTACCAGAAAATGTGTTTGAAACTTTGGAAAATGCAGAAAATTACAGGAAGTTAGTGTCAGACCCCACTGAGTTACTTAAGAGGAACTGGGAGCATTGGTAGAAGAACTTGTTCTAGTGTATAGTTTAAAGGTATGGGAAGGGTAGTGTTTAATACAGGAATTTCCAAGGACACCAGTGTTTTATCGCCCTAAGATTTGTAAGAGTACAAAAGACCCTCCAGGGAGACCGATAGTCTCTGGTATAGGGGGTCTGTTTGAAAATATTTCAAACTATATCAGCCTCCATTTACAAGCTCTTATAGAAAATATTCCAACACATATAAAGGATCCAGAACATTTTCTGGAAATTTTGAAGAATGTTAGAGTCACTGAAGAGGAAAGGGCTGACACTATTCTAGTCACACTAGATGTGTCAGACTTATATTCTTCAATACCATACGATGCTGGCATGGAAGCAATGGACTTCCTTTTGGACACATGGACACCGACAAGTTATTCAAGAAACAGAGTATTACAGACTCTAGCAGAATGTATTTTGAGTAGGAATTACTTTAAATTGGAACAACACTTCTTTGAACAGAATCAGGGCACAGCAATGGGGTCTACTATGGCCCCAGGCTATGCAAAACATATATGCATTTTCATGAAACAGAATACATTCTACATGAGACACATAGTCCTTTTTTGATACATTAAATTATACAAAACATTCATAGATTACCTGTTTATTATTTAGAAAGGAACTATATAAGATTTAAAATCTTTCTATAAATATTTGAATAAGTGTACCACCATACAAAATTCACCTGAACTACAGCAAACAAGCATCCCCTATTTGGGTGTAAAGGTTAAGGTAGCAGATCGTGAACTGACTAAGCCCTATATGGAAAAGAAAAGCAAGGAGTACTATTCTCCATGCTAGGAGTTTCTATTCGGATAGACTGATTAACAGCATCCCTACTCTCAATTCCTTAGAATATGTAGGAACTGCAGTCGCAAGTGATTCTGATTTGCAACAGAACATGCAGAGAAGCGGTTCCAGCAGAGGGGTATGGAAGGAAGACACTTAAGAAGGCTAAATGTAGGGTACAGGGAGGACACAGGAACAAACACTAAGAGGGCAAGATAAAGGTGAAGGAGGAAAGAGAATAGTGTTCTCAGTTAAATATAATCATAAAATAGGACACATCAAAAGAATCCTGAGGTCTAATTGGCACATACTTCAGGATTATCCAGGAAATCAAGAAATATTTCAAAATCTACCCCAAGTAGTAGTTAGGAAGATACCTACTATTAGGGATTGACTAGTGCATATGGATCACCTCAAGGTAAATGAGTAGAAAGTAGACAGCTGTTGTTAGGTCCCCTCAGCCTGAGCATGGTCCCATGTGAACAATGTTCAGTGTGAAGTAACACCAACAAAAAAAACACTTACAGGCAAGAATGAGGTAATTCACTTCTAGTAAAAACATAAAATGCAGAACTACCATCCAGTAACAATTTAAGAAATAAACAAATGAACACATTAATAAAATGAAAAATAAAGTGTGAATAAAAAAATAAAAAAGGGTGCCTAGAGCATAGTGTGGACACAGCAAGGGTTTTAAAATCAAAATGTAAGAAACACATAAGATGTAATAAATATAGGGCTTTCATCATTTTCTCACCCTGTTTTTTTTTGTTGCCCTTTATGAGATTTGCACACCACCAGGATATCTTAGCATCTGGCCACATTATTCTGTTTAAAAATATTCATGAAAAAAGTTTGTTAAATAACTATAACAATAAGTGAATTATCCTAGGAGGGATGGACGGTAACTTCAGATGGTGGTGTCTTCAAAGGGGAGGGGTAAGCAAACTTTAAAAAGACTGGACTGATAGACATTAGCATCTGATGCACTCAGAAACCATAGGAGCAGGAGCAACAAAGTAAAAATTGAGAGGTGAGTCTTCACTTGCAGTACAATAGATTTGAAAGATAATAGAATGTAATATAGAGACACATGAAAACCAACAGAAAATGAACTTAGATCAATGCTCTGGTACAGAAAGTTTTGATAAAATATTCAGTGAAGTAGTCACGATCCCTTTTGAACATGGTAGTTAATCTGAGAAAGGGCAGTAAATAAGGATGTAACTGGACAGTGTGAATTTTTCAGGTGAGCTAAGCTGGCTTGATAAAGAGTGCGTGATGCCAGTTCATTTTCAAAAGTTTAAGTTTGGAAATTAGTTGGAATGCAAGTTTGAATGGCTCACAATGTGTAAATGAGGTGAGGAAGAGCAACTGGGTGAATTGCAATCAGAGAAAGCATCCAGTAGTGTGTAGCATATAATTTACAAAATGCAAAATGAATGGGAGTAAATAAGAGATAAACGGGCATAGTGGTTTGAATACAACTGAATGAAGCTAACAAACTAAAAGGATATTGACTGCTAGGTTCACAGAGTTCTACATGGAACATTTAGATTAGAAAATATATGCCAGTATACAAAACATAAACAAACTTGAGTAAGTAAGTAAGAGAAAAACTGGCAAAGTTGTTTAAATTTATCTAAGCAAAGTTAATAAACTAAATAAGATAAAGGTGTGGGGTTTATACAGTTTTAAATGGAACATTCACCGTTGGAAGCATTTGCTTGTTTTACATACCGATGGAAGCCTTAGGGCACAATGGAAGCCTTAGGGCATATTTAAAAGCTAACAGGAAGAAGAAGCATGGTTTCTGAACTGACACCCTTTGCTTTGATACAGAAGGTACAGAAATAAATTGTAAACATTTTTGAAAGATTAAGGATATCTCTGTGGTCCATGATGCTGGGAAACGGTATGAGAAAAGATATATTTGTGGAATAGCTATCTAGTAAAAAATGACATTGTACAAATATTTAATGTGAATATGAAATATCATGCTACAAAAACAAGTATACATATTTTGTTTTAAGAGGAAAATAATAAAATAAATATATTATTGAAAGACAAGTATTAGAAGTTGATTAATACATGTAGCACTGAATTATGCAGCAAAATGTTAAATCATAAAGGTATGAGGGCACACAGCTGCCTCTGAGTAGTTAAACATGTGGTGGTTAATTTATAAAAAGAAATAAGCTAGTAATTGTTTTTAAAGTTTATTGATGAATGATTCTAGGACAAGTGACATTCATTTATCGGAATATTTATTCTACTGACTTACAGACTGAAATCTGAGAGAAACTGAATATATTATATGTAATATTTACTAAAACATATACCAGAAGCAAGTGGCACATGGTTTTGGTATATATTTTAAGCTATATTTATTTTGCTTTTAAGGACAGTATAATAAGTAAATATGTACTTGTATGTTTATTACTAGGCTTGAAGGCATTCTCCTGAAGAAGCCTATCAACTATTGGCAAAACCTTGAGAATCACAGCTGTTTGAACATTGATTGAAAAATAAAAAATAAAAGATTGTAGAAGACAGCTGTCTGTGGTCTTTTTGGCACGTCCCCCAACTCACTTGTCTGTAGAATCTGAACTTCACTAAGCCCAAAAGACTCCATTTTCAATTTTTCCTCATTCTCTGCCAGTGGCAGACCACAAGTGCATTTGCATGGAGGCATGAATGCACTGTGGAACTGCAGCTTCCACCTTTTGAAGCGTCTGAGTGCATGCAGTACTCCTGGGCCTCCGCCAGGTGGCAGTTACAGCATAGCCACCCCTCTACAGAGGACAAGAACACTCCCTGGATGCTCAGTCATCCCCCAAGTCAACCCCAGCAACTTGAGGTCATTCCTGAACCCAGGTCACAAGTATGGCAGCAGGTAAGATGCAATCACTTCAGTCTTCTCGTCACTGGTCCAGTAAAGCATGGCATTTTCAAGTTCAAGTTTAAGTTTATTGTAAGGAATAAAATCCATTTAGCAAGTCATTTACAAGGATGTTCCTTGTACAAGAAATGACATGACAATATTTAGTACAAAATACAAAAATAGAGGTAAAAAGGATATATGGTTCAATATGATAATGGAATAACAATTTCTAAATATATGGTATTTACAATATGTATAATATTGACATCAGTGTCAATGCATTCAATAGAGAATACAGGCCAGTAGAGTTATACAAACATAAAAGTCGCAGGAATCATCATGCCCACAACATAGGAGATGCAAAATAAGGCAGAAGAAGGAAATAAGGAGTATAAGATACAAGTTTAGTAGTAATGGCAGGTGTCAGTAGTGATTTTGGTAATAAAGGTTTTGAATGTATTTAAAGCGTTTAGGTTTGTAGCTTTAGCGCTGTTTGAAGTTTATTCCAGACTGTAGGAAGTACATAATTACTGGTCACTTTGACATAACGTGTACAAATTTTAGGTACTTCTAGGGCAATATATGCATTCTTCCTTAGCGCATACAAGCTATTGTGAGTAATGGAGGAGAGTAGTAATATAAGGAGGCAATTTGTATAAGAGAGCTTTATATACCCACATGTAGGCAGAGGTTCAGCTAATTTATTTTCAGTGGAGTCTAAAACTTCCAGGAGTCGAAATCTGGAAGTCGTTCTAATTTTTGAAGTCAAAATACTTCCAGAATGTCACCTTTGGAAGTCAATATTCTAGGAAGGACAGTTTCACGGATGTTAGTACAGCATATTAATGTTTAAATACAGTTGCTTTCAGAAAACTCCATTATTTCTGACTTCCAAGCCTGGAAGTTTGGAAGTCATCTCATTTTTTGTTTACATCTGAAGTCAATGACTTCCTCCTCTGTATTTTGAAGTTTTGCCTTATTTTTGGAAGTCAAATACTCCAAAAATGGAATTAAATAAAGCCCAGCATGTAGGTATTTACAAGTCTCCTAGTAGCGGAAGGTCCAGCTCACCTCTTTATACTGGGTGCAGTGATGGGTTCTGGCTGGAGCATTGGTGATAAAGCAGATAGCTTGATGGTATAATGTGTCCAATTTGTGAAGGTAGATGATTTCACAGTTATTATATATTGTGTCTGCATAATCTAAGAGAGGTAGAAAGGTGGCCTGGACTAATCTCAGTCTACAGGTCCAGGAGAAGAGAGTTTTGTTTCTGAAGAAGAAACCAAGTCTTAGTTTCAATTTGTTATCTATAGCATTGATGTGAAAGGAAAAGGAAAGATGAAAATCAAGCAAAAACCCAAATACTTCACTACTTCAAGCACGTCACCAAGAAGGGCAGTGATAGACGGGGGAGCAATTGGGTGAGAACTTGAGGAATTAGGGTGATGTAAAACATTACTTTGGTTTTCTTGGCATTCAGTAAAAGTTTAGATTGGATTAAATTATGCTGTAACTGGTTAAAGTCAGACTGAATCTCAGAGTAAACATGTGCAAGTGAAGATTTGGAGATGCAGAGCACAATGTCATCTGCAAAGAGGTGGATTTTGGAATGCATAATGTTACTGCACAGATTATTGACATGCAATAAGAAAAGGAGGGGTCCAGAATAGAGCTCCTAGGGATCACCTCTTGCCAGGTGAAGTAAGAAGGAGAATGTCCCATTAGCTTTAATTTGTTGATGTCTATCCACCAGATAGTTGGCAAACCATTTCACTGTGAAGCTTCAAACCATGTTCCTTAAGCTTGCCCAGGAGAAGGCCATGATCAGCTATATCAAAGGCCTTACTAGGTCCAAGAATACAGCCCCTGTGATCTGTTTATTATCTATAGCCCCCAAATGAATCGTTTGTTGCTTTCAAAGCAGATATAAAGATATGGTGGCGCTAAACCCAGATTGTAAAAGGCTGACCAGTTGGTGCCATATCATAAACCCTAACCTGTACATTAACCAATTTTTTTGTAAGAGTTTAGAGAGGACTCAAAATTGATATAGGTCTATAGTAGTAGTAATAGTAGTAGTAGTAAAATGTTTATTTTATACAGGATAGCAAACTTTAGGTCACAGGCCTATTTTCAAAGTTGTCCTGTGTCAAGAACAAATTACATTCACTGTAACATACAAAGATTCAGACTACATAGAACAACTAATAAATAATTTTAACATTATACAAGACAAAAATCTTCAATCAGACCAACAACTAATACATTTATCCACATTTTAAAAACAAGTACATTCATCATAAAATAAAGTGCTCAATCCTAATTTAAACTGGGATAGTTTAGTTGCTTCTTTAATTCAGGGGAATATTATTCCAAATATTTGCAGTCTGAGCCTCAAGTGTCATAGTACCATATCTTATATTAGTTTTTGAGAAGTGTAACTCTATGTCTTTACATCCCTTAAAAGATATGGATAATATTTACTAACAGAAGGCAATTCCATATTTCCATCAATCATCCCATTTATTATTTTATAGATAGATACTGAATATTGTTTTTAAAATCGTATTGATAAACTGTCCCTGTTTAGCTCTTTATACAAAATGCAATGATGAGTATTATAGCTACAGTTCAGGACAAATCTTGGCAATCTATTATATGATATGACTAATTTATTTAAATATGTTTGACCCATAAAATTATATATCATATTTCCGTATTCTAATACATGCATTATTAATTGATTTGCAATTAACCTCCGGTTTGTAGATTTAATATCCTTGATGACCTACATAGTGCCCCATCTTATTATTAATTTTCTTTATTGTATTATTAATATGAACTGAGAAAGATATAGTCAATCTCTACACCTAAATATTTATATTGATCTGTGATTATCAGTTTTTTCCCATTCCTCATTAGTATTTCCCTATCTTTGATCTGTTTTTATTAACCTTTATTTTTTATTGAAAACATAACCTGAGTATTTTATCACTTATCACTAATTTAGAGCTGGAAACCAACTTGTAGAACATCAAAATACATCTGTAATTTAAATATCATCTCATTGTCAGATTTGGCTGATGCTAAAGTACTGTATCATCTGCATACAACCTGATTTGTGTATTGTTTATTTTGGTAGGTAATTCATTAATGTGTAACAAAAACAATAATGTCCCCAAAATTGAACCTTGAGGGACACCTCTTAGTATACTTCCCATTTCAGAAAATTGACCATTTATTACTACTTGCTGTTTTATTTGACTCAAATATGATTTATACCATAATAATGACCTAGGGCTATACCAATCCTGTTCATCCTCTCATACAATAAATGGTGGTCAACCAAATCAAAGGCTTTGGCTTTGTTCACATCACTAGGATCTCAGGCTTGAAAAGGGTCAGTATTTGGGCTATCTTCCATTCATTAGGTACAATTCCTCTGTTAATGACAAATTGATAGGTGAGTAATGGGGCTGTTAGATAATAGTAGCCTAGCTTCAAGAAGTAGGGATCAATGTTATCTGCTTCAGTGCTCATTTTAGTGTCCAGTTTAGTTAACTGATCTTCAACTTTTGTATGTGGTAGCAGAAAAGTGAAGGTGTGTGTGTGATACAGGGGTGTAGGTAGCACCCTCGGAAGAATCAAAAGCATGGCCTTGAGAAATGTGTATGGAAATTTATCAAGTATCAAAGATTTGTCGGTGATTGTGGAGCCTTGTATATCGATTTTATCTGGTAGGGTTGGAGGTTCTTTATGATCTTCCACTGATATAAAAGTGCACCAAATTTTGATGGATTCCCTTTAACCAATTTGAGAATGTTCAAATAGTACTTCTTTTTGATGATTCTTACCAGTCTAGTACAGGCATTAGCACAAACCCTGAAAGCTGCCCAGTCCTCAGGAGATTTACTACATCTCTCAGTTGCCCAGAGCTGATCTCTTTAGCAAGGCTTTTTAATGTCCCCATTAAACCATGGATAAGAGTCATTTTTTTATTCTGCAACCAACCATCGGGTATATTTGTTTATGACACAACTAAGGGTGGAATTTAAGACATGCATGCCCTCATTGTTACTAGGTGCTAAGTAAAAGCTTTGCCAGTTGATGTCCTCAGGTCAGCTAGACAGTTGGCTGAGTTAAACTTCCTAAAACCTCTTAATTACAAATTTTCCAATAAGGCTAGGTTTAATAGATTCCTAACACACTACTATATTCTGATCACTAAGATCATTGGGAAAACAGCTTCTTGTATTATTTTGTGGTCTGTTCATGATGATGAGGTCTGTGAGTGAACTGATGAGATGGTTCTTATGATTTTATCTTGTGACTTTGTAATTATCTGACTTAGGACCAGGTAATCGCAATGATTCTTTAGATGGTTTGATTTTGTGCTAATCCAATCCAAATTCAAATCACCAAGAATTATCGATTTGTTTGTGTTAGTGTCTATAAATTATTTAGATGGGGCAAGAGTTCCAGGCCCCAGAGGGAGGTGTGTAACAGCTTATTGTGTTAATTGATTCAGCAGGTGAGATGGAAAGTTTAATGCCAGGCATTTGAATTCTTTCAGTTTGGAGATGACTGAAGGACAGTGGCAGATAACCTATCTTTAAAATAGATGACCATCCTCCCTCTTGTGGCTCTATCTACATGGTATAAGGAGTAGAATGGAAGGGCTAATGCTTGGTCAGAGGTGACGCCTTCAGTCAGGTTTCTGTTATAACCAAAATATCCAGAATAGTATGGGATAGCCAGGCTTATACGTCAGTCAGTTTTCTACTGAAGACTACAGATATTTCTAAGCATTATTTTAGTTTTTAGCTGAAGCAAAGTCAACAGAGGATGCTAATGGGGAGATAGGTCCAGGATTCAGCTTTGTGTTTCCTGAGTCAATGATTAAAGAACAAACTCTGGCTACACCACAATGGCTGAATGAGAAGTACCTTGAGCTGTATACTATATTCACAATAATTAATTAAACAGAAACAGTAGCACTCTCCACAGATGGCGTAGTTATTTATTGTTTTGCGGGCACTTGACACTTTATCAAGGCATCATGCCACCCACAGACTGCCCTTAAATATACCATATTACACATGTGACTTGTTACATCAGAGCTCATTACATATTTTAAAAATATCAGTGAATATTAAATAAAGTGCATATATGTGTCATCTACTAAGACATCTGTTACAAAGTTTTTTCAAACAAAAAACAAAATCTATGTAGCTCTGTTTAAATCTAAGCACCTCAAAACTACTAACAACTATAAATATCTCAGCAAGTCAGCAAATTTAAACCATGTCCAACATAATCAGGGAAACAAGTGAATAAATTCTGATATATACTGTATATATATATACACACACATATATATATATAAATACTCCAGCAAAACATATTTGGTATGTTTAGCAACTCTTTGTTAGATATGTAGAGGTGCTACTATTTCTATTTAATAAATTATTGTGATTATACTATGCTAGCTTGTGACGTTTCTTATTTAGCCTTTGGAGGTGTTGCCAAGAGTTTGTTCTTTTGACCATTTGAATCAGGATACTTGTATTTGGCTCCTCCTTTCTTGCCCTGCAGTCATGTTCTCTTTGGATTTCATTTGCTACTATTTATAGCAGCTTGAGCGCAGGTCTTCTCTTGGCATCATAGGAAATGGCATCTTGTACACAAGCTAATGCTGGTATTGTGTAGCACCCCCCATTATTGAATAACGGTGTAATTTTGCATGATGCTTATGAAACTATGGCTTCAAACCAAGGAAGTGGTATCCTTACGGATTTATTAACTACTTCATATGAGAACAACTCCTAATTGACACAATACTCTGGGGACTTGAGGATACTAATTATTCCCATATGAATGTAGGGAACAGATGACAACAGAAGCTATTAACAATAAACAGCATTATATTCTGTTGGAGCGCAGTGCCTTAAAAGCAAGAAGGTTATTTTGGCAAAGAGCCACTATGGAGGCTTACTTACAAGTCAGTAGAATCCTGAGGGGGTTGAGGTGGGAGATGGAGCCAGCCCTTGGGACTGAGCAATTGGAATTTTGAAAGACTGGCAGACATTTGCTAGTATCATTAGCTAGTTTAATTCATATTATTCTAAACATGCTGCCCTATAGTGGAAGCTATGAAAATGGAACTTAATAAATATGATGCACTTTAATAACCTTCCAAATAGATTCTTCATATAAAGGTTATATAAACAAATTAAAAGAGACAATATGTATACATGATGCATGCATTGAAAGAACCAAATGAAAACCGTGTGAAAGGGATAGAAGGGACTATGGAAGTGGAAACATATTTCAATGGGAAGAACAGTTACCAGTACACTAGATTCATCCTGAAAAAAAGTGCAGAGTGACACTTGCACCAGTGGGTCAAAGACAGGGAGGAGAATATTGAAATGAAAATACTCCACAACAGCCTTTTATTACCAGGATGGTGTACACAACAGTTGGGGACTTCAGAATGTGAGCACAACCAGCCATAGACATGACTGGAAAGGAATGCAAGCTCCCATACAGACCCCCAGTTGTAGAAACAGTGCTGGAAACAACACTTACTAGTTCACCCTTGAATCAACAGGGATTGCACCTAGAAGGCTTTCAGACAAGGATGTTAGATCAGAGGGAAGGAGCAATAGAATACAGACAGGAGAGACTTTTCCATAATTACCCACTGCTCCAATGAACTCTCAGACACAGCCCATGATTATTCGAGTTCAGGACAAAACAAGGAGGGCATGAGAAGACATGGGTGAGGGAAGATTTGGCAGAGAAACCTTCCAGGAGGGAGAGAGAGAGAGAGAGAGAGAGAGAGAAAGAGAGAGAGATGATCAGTATCCAACAGGTACAGGGCAGAACCCACCCTGGAAGGGCAGACAATACTCCTGAAAGAACCTACTAGGAAGCAGAAGAAAACTTGTGGTGAATATTTACTTTACAAATTGGCAGAGGCTGAGAATAGTATTTTAAGTAAAGGACTGTCATTTGTTCCAACGACCACTGTAAGTCATTTTGATTATATTGTGGAGCTACACATTTTGCACGCTAGTTGAATCTGATTATACACTTTGCTAAGATGGTGCATGGATTACATCACAAGTCCTATGAAGACAGGTTGAAGGAACTGAACATGTACTCCCTGGAGGAGAGGAGAGAGAGAGGATATGATTGAGACATACAAGTATCTTACAGGGAGGAACAGGTGCAGGAAAACACTATTTTAAGTGAAAAAGATGTTCCAGAACTAGAGGGCATGGGATGAAGTTTGAAGGAGGACGATTCAGAGAAACATGGAAAGAATTTCTTCACAGAACGGGTGGTGGACAAGTGGAACACCTGCCAGAGGAAGTGGTGGGGGCTGAAGCAATCACGGATTTAAGAATGCATGGATAGACATAAAGGAATTCTAGAGGTCAGGGTAAGGGCAACAGACTTCTAGGAAAACAAACTGAACTTACAAGCTCAAATGGGCAGACTGGGTGGGCCATAGGCCCTTATCTGCCGACACTGTCTATGTATCTATGTATCTAAGCAAGATATACAACATTTTAAATAATATGCCTCAGATTTGTGATGAGGCAGATGGTAATTTGGAGTTTGAACCAAATGAGAGTGTATGGAAGAAATAATTTAATTTTATTCCATCAACGAAAATCGCTATGGAAGCTCTTAAAATCTTGTGAAAGGGACATTGAGAATTTGATGCAAAATGATACAAGGCCTAACTTTTGGAATTGCACTTTGGAGGAATAGAATGCCATCAAAAAGGTCCAGAATAACTCAACCATCACTATCAAGCCTGCAGATAAGGGTGGGTGTGATAGTGATGGACAAAGTTAAGTATCTGACAGAAAAGTTCACACAGCTATCTAACATTGATTTTTATAGGAAATTGTCATTTGATCCTACATTGAAATTTAAGTGTGGTATTGATATATATTTACACGAGGCTGCTATATCTAGCATTATTTCTCAAAAAACTGATTTTCTAACTGTGGATTCACCTGTGTGACCTGCTATTTATGGATTGCCAAAATACATTAAAATCTTATGACCCCTCCCCACTAGACCTATAGTTTTAAATAATAATTCCATCACATAACCCTTGGCTCAATACATTGATTCATATATTAGAAACTTGGTACAAAATTCCAGATGGTACATCAGGATACCATGCCCTTTTGGAATTGACACAGGAGGTAGCAGTGGAGCCTGATGTAATATTGGTTACATTAGATATTCAATCTATGTATACCAATCTTCCCCAAGAACAATGGGTTGAATGCCTTAAAGGAAACATTATGTTAAAAAAAATCCCTACTTCAAACTTTGTTGAATTTTTAGTAAGCTTAACTGAAATGGTACTTACAAAAATTTTTTTATTTGACACTGATATTTATCACCAAATCAAAGGGACAGCGATGGGTCATTATGGCCCCTCAACCACACCACTATATACCTGGCCCATCGGGAGGAACAGTTCATATATCAGACAGAAACAAATATTTTTTTGACAGATTGGATCTCTATAAACGATACCTGGATGATATTTTATTCTATGGAATGTAAGTATGGGAGCACTGCAAATGTTTGTACAATATTTAGAGTCTACTAAGAGAATTTGCATTTTCCATTACAGATCATAATCAGATACCTTATCTCAACATTATAGTCTTTAAGGATTCAGATGTTGGGTTGGCTACTGATCTATTCTGTAAATCAACGGATAGAAATAATATATTGCACTTTGGTAGCTGTCATCCGAACAGTGTGGCAAAAAACATCCCCTGATACAGTTCATGAGAACCAAAAGAAATTATAGTGACGTAGAGAGATATGAGGAAAAAATAGTCAGTCCTTTATTTAAAGTTTCAAGAAAAGGGGTTATAGTGACACATGTATTTATAGTGCTAAAACTAGGGTGGATCAGGTGCCCAGGAAGTTTTGTTAACATCGTAAAATAAAGATAAAATAAACTAGTGTGATGGTCGAAAACTGAATTGTGTTACTGTTTTTAACACACAGGCCAAACGGACAAAAGGGATCATTAAAAGGAATTGGCACTGTCTGTAGCTTGAACCCAGCCTAACAGAGGTACTACAGAATTAAACCAGTTCACATATGGAGAGGCAAGAACCTGAAGGCTCTATTAGTACAAAGTTGGAGTGGGACAGAAGAACATCAGAGTGAAGAAAAACATTACCAGATGGAAATTGTAATTGTGGTAATTGCATGGCATGCAATCACATCAAGGTGGAAAACACATTTCTTTACCAAATGAGGAAAGCCCACTATCCGAAACAGTTTCATGTGGAACTGAGTCGGTAGTATACCTTGCTATGTGCAATTGCAGTTCTTAATATTTTGGAAAAACTGTACAAAAATTCAAAACAGGATTTTAGAACATCTTAGACATATTAGACTGGGTTCAGCAGAAAATGCATTGGCTAAGCATATAACATGTTTTGGAAACAGTCATGAACTTATGTTTTATAGACTTGAGAAAGTCACTGTGGAAAGGAGGGGATTGAACAATGTAATCATAAAGCAGGAAACATACTGGCAATTTAAATTGAAAGCAGGACAGTTTGCAGGTGTTAATGGAAATTTTCAGTTAGCTCCATATCTAAAAATGAGATGCTAAACATGCCAAATATGTTTTGGGGAGTGTATATAATATATATATATATATATATATATATATATATCAGAAGTTATTCACTTGTATCCCTGATTATGTTAGACATAGTTTTAAATTTGCTGACATGCTGAGATATTTATAGTTGTTAATAGTCTTGAAGTGCTTTAGATTTAAACAGAGCTACATAGAATTTGTTGTTTTTTGTTAGAAAAAACTTTTACAGATGTCTTAGTAGATGACACATACAGTATATGCACTTTATATTTAATATGCACTGATGTTTTGAAATATGTAATGAGCTCTGATGTAACAAGTCACGTGTGTAATATGATGCATTTAGGGCAGTCTGTGGAATGGCATGATGTCTTGATAAAGCATCAAGTGTGACGCAAACGCATGAGATGCCATCTTTGGGGTGCTACTATTTCTATTTAATAAATTATTTTGATTATTGTATGCTAGCTAGTGGTGTTTCCTAATCAGCCATTGGAGGTGTAGCCAAGAGTTTGTTCTTTTGACCATTGAATCTGGATGCTTGTATTTCGACTCCTCCTTTCTCGCTCTGCAGCTGTGTTCTTCTTTGGATTGCATTCTATGTTACCTGAGCAAAGAAGAAGCATAAGAATTATTAGACATAACCAAAATCTCAGGAAGATGTTATTCACCTTATGTCGTGGCTCATAAGGGTAACACTGTGTAGTTTTGTAGTTGAGTTTGAGCCTGTAATAACTTCAACATGCTAAAAAATTGTGTAAACAGTGTTTTGTTTCTTTGGACTTACAATGAAAAATACTCAGATTTAAAACAAAAGTTTTCAGGTTTGATAGGTTTTAGCACAGAGTAGTGCCATTCATTTGTTTTGGGATATAAAAATTCCAAATGTAAACATTGAAGCAGGATTCACAAAGCAGATGCAAGAGGGCATAAATGAGATGCTACTGTGCAACCTGGATGCATCCCACCAAGACAGTGCAATTCGAAAAGTATGCACTGCAAGATGCCCCATTTGCATACCCACTGTGAATTGCATGGATGTTGTATGGCACAACTTGAGATGCCCCAGCACAACCATGATTCGCAAAACCACACAGGGCAGCAGAACAGTGCATATGGAGCAACAGAACAGGGAACAGAGGAGCAACAGGAGGAAACACGCAGTGGCACAAAGATGCAGGGACACAGACCACAGGGACCAGTTTTAGAGACAAAGATCTCAACAGCATCCACAGCAGATGAGGTGCACAGATAGGGCACAAAGAGCAACACCCAGAATCACCAGACACAACCCACACAGGAGCCCAGGTGGCACACATGACAGGCACAGTGGTGTCTGTCAGATTATGACACAGCTGCCTGGGACACCATGCACCATGAGTTAACCATACGTCATGGTCTCCTGCACAGGATCCCAGAGATGTGGAGGTAGGTGATGCCACACAGGGGCACACCAGTGAATAGGCAGCCTGGCACACAGGTGAGAGCAGTGCACCACACAGGCATACAAAGCCCACAACCAATGTGGACTGCACCTTAGGGCCACAAAGCAATAGTGAAGCAGCGCAATGGATATTGGCCACATGCACCACACACAGAACAGGGGCACAAATGAAGGGCAGCATGATACAATGCCCACCCAAATGCCACAGACAACATGGTGGGACACACTGTGACTGACATGGTAGAGGGCAGGATACAGCCGCTTGTCGTAACACAACATGCAGATGTGTGTACAGCAGCAAGAGAACAGCAGACAGCAGCAGACAACAATATAACACAACCACAATATGCAGTGAATGACCACAGACAATGGTTCAAACATAAACATGTTTACTAAGAACAATGTCACACAAACAACTATATACAATAACAGCCAGTAGGAACTGGGAGAGGGAGGGTGGGGACTGTACTCATTACAAAAAAGGCATGCAGGGTTGAATGTGGTTGTGTGTGCTGGTAGAGGAACCTGCTAGAAAACCTGTGAGATGCAAGGGATGGTGGACAACACACATTGGGCACACAGCAATGTCCATGTCCCTAAGGAGTGGACGTGCCACAGCATGGTACCCATGCCTTAGTCCTCTCATGCTCAGCAACTGAAGCAGCCTTGTCACTGCCACAACAGCTGTCCCTGTGCAGGTACAGTGGCTGAAACATCATTCATAGAGACCTCTGGACATGGATCCCCAATTGCTGTAGCATTCCTTGACACCTTCCATGACCTGGGACACGTTGCTGTATACTCCTTGGACCTACAGAGGGGATACAGACAACAGAGACTAAGTGGCATGTTCCACATTACTCCCACCCATTCCCTGCGAGTGTGCTGGAGGCATCCACCACAGGTATACAGATATTGGCAAGAGCCTGTCAGGCACTCCACACACTGCACCATGACCCTGAGCAGTAACCCAGTGGGTGCTATGTCGATGTGTACTTACAGGGTATGTGCAGAGGGCATAAGGCCGTGCCCATTGCAAAATGTGCACATGCCAGCAGGATGCACAAGCATGCAGACCCTGTCAGGACACCACTGAGCACCACAGGGTGCCCACTGTGCTCATAACATGCACACATGGTGAGTGTACATGCAGGGACCAGGAGCACTCTGGCCCAAGCACACGCCTGCAGTCCCACACCCCATGTGTGTGTGTGTATGACCAGCAACACATGGACATGCACAAGGTATCAGTAACAGCCAGCAGAGCACACAACACTCCAGTAACACACAGAAATTGCAAACACAGACACTCACCTGCACCAGCACCAGACATCCCCAATCATAGGCACCACCAGTGGCCCTAATGCGCCTGTCCTCCACTGCTGCACGGCCCAATGCCTGACCACTGGCCCTGTAGGGAAACAAATGCAGAGAACACCATGATGAGATGTGAGATTGACATGCCCCCTGCCACAACACGGTGCCTGCATGCAGTGAAGGCATCAACACATAGTGCCCCAAGTGATGATGGCCCTGGCTGTGTGCAACAGCTCACAGCACCCTTTCCCATGCCCATCATGTGTGCAGATGTAGCCATGCATTGCCAATGGCTGTGTCATCCCATGCAGGCCACAGTGACCATGCCCAACCCAATCACCATGGCACACATATCCACCCCCTGTGATGGGTGAGGAAATGCAACACTGTGCATGTGCTGCTGTGCCCAGATGTGTGTGTCCCTGTGTGTGTAGTGGTGGTGCGGTGCAAGCCCCAGTCCCCATGCTGCCCCGTGGCTACGGGTAATAATTATTACCTGGTGAGGCATCGCACCCATGCGTGTGCTCCCATAGGCTCGTCAACCTGTCCTGGTCCCTGTGCTGCAGATCACTGTACCAGTTCCTGCATTACTCCCCAGTGCAGTAGACACCTGTCCTGCACACCGTTGCATGGCTATCCAGGCCCTCATGGTCATCTGATCCAAATAATTGCTCCTCAATCTGCAGCACCAGGGACACAAGGTTGAGGAGCTCCACCTCACTCCAGTTCATGGCCCTTGGGCCCATCCTCTGCTCACATGGCATGATCACAGACAGTGTCAGCAGAGCAGGTGTGCCCAGACAATTACGCTGCATTTCACTGGCACAGTCTCACCACATGCACATATAACTGTTGTGCAATGAACCACATATGGTGTGCTGCCGTGCAATTACCACCAATAGCGATATTAACACATGTGCACAGTGCACTGCCAGGGTGAAATGGCTGGGTCACGCATTGTGCACACTGTGTGGAGACACCATCTTGTGATCGGCAAGCAGCACTGTGCACAGTGCTGGTGTTGTATCAGAAGTCACAGGTACATAATAACAGTCCGTTGCATGATCAACACACAACATAACAGGCAGCACAGCAGTCATCTTGCATATGGACGTTTTGAGCAGCCAGGGGCAATCACACATTGTGTCTAACTGGACTGGTATCTCTGTGCCTGTCAGGCCAATTGTGCATGCGTGTATATGTGCAGCGACAGTTGCGCCGTATTCAGGACTTGCCCCAACTCCAATATGCATGGGCTGGATATGCACCATGTGGAGATGCGCTCAATGCAGTGGATGCACCATGCTGATTCGGATGAGCTGAGGGCAATTATGCAGTTCACATACATTGCTCCCAAATCAGCTCATTGCTGAATTCAGGGACATCTCACCTGTTTAGCATCTCATTACCGCTGCTCCAAACTTCATTTGAATGCCCTGAGCCCTAAATGCTCCTGAATGTGCCTCCACAGAGCTCAAGTGACTGAGAAGAATTGTAGCCTTGCAGACAGGTTTTTACACTTTTCCAAAGGCAGTGTAGCAGAACCAGAGGACAGTGTGAGGCCTTAGATATACAGTTATTGTCCACGACTGTGCAAGGACAACAGACACATGTAGGTGTGTGTCACGCACTGTTCCACTGGCCATATGAGGCCAGGCTTTGGAGGGAGGGGTTGCTGGTGGGTGGTGTAACATGACACCATAGACAGCTGACGTGTGTTGCAGTCCTGACCACCATCCGGTATTACATGACATGCAGCACCTGCATCATGTTCAGGACAATGCATCTACACATGCCACTGCAACAGAACTGGATGGCTAATACAGAACTGTCCCTGACAGTCCCAGATCTTGTTCCAGATATGCATGGCAGGTGGAGGTGTGGTCAGCAGAGGGTGCCATGACCCTACTGCAGCCACATGCCATACCAGCACATGTATGGAGCTGCATGTGCAAGGCTAATGGCTGCGTATTCTCACCCACAAAGCCAATGTGACTGGACAGAGACAGCTGCTGGACACAGACAAACTTTATTGGTGACAAATATAGGACACTGATTGAGGCATACCTGCTGTGAAAGGACGTCCTGTCTTGCAGGAGTGGCAGCCATCAGCTTCAGGATGAGGGCTGGGAGGCAGTGGCACAGCATGTGAATGCCATTGGGAAGTACAACAGGATACCACAAGAATGCAGAAAACATCTGAATGATGAGAGGAAGAGAGCCAAGGAGAAGGTGGTGCACATAGAGGCCTCCCTGAGTAGGACAGGGATGGTCAGCAGACAGGACTGCACCTCACACCCACAGAGGAGCTGCTTGTGAGCATGGGTCATGCAGCTGACAGGGAGTTCCTGGAGGGGTTCCAGATAGGCAGCAGCCCATTGCAGCACTGTGGGTATACATGCCTTGGCGCATGCCTGTCCTTGTGTGTGTGCCATTTGCAGTGACATCCCTGCTGTGTGTGACTGTCAGGCCAAGTGCCTGTGTGCATCGACCATGGATCTGTGTGCCTCATTGTGTCCAATGTTGTGCAGTTATGTGATGGCTGGGCATGTCTTGGGGGGCATCCATGGCGTTGGGGTGCTCTGAACACTAGTGCTGCCATCCCAGTGGTTGTTGGCCAGGGGTGTTGCACAGTTCCGCTTGGTAACATTTGGGCATGTACAGGCACTGGTCCTCTCCCAGCTAGTCCCAGTTCATGGCTGCATCAGTGGAGCGGGCATTGCATGTCCATCACATGGACTGTCAGGCAACAATGACACACCTCTATGTCAAAATGTACATGCCTGTCTGACCACTACTGTCACCCATGTTTGTAACAATATATCCTTCTTTCTGTTGCAGCTCCATCACACTTCATGGGTGCTGCTATGTCTGGTGCACCAAGGGATGCCACAGCAGGTGGTGATGATGTAGGGCCTCCCCACAGGGCTGCGGCCACGACTGGGGATGGTGCCATACCTGAACCGTCCCACCACAGCTTCCCCTGCCACATCACCAGTGGTGGCAGGCCTGTCAAACACCCTCAGTGGTGCAATAGCTGGCGACTGTGACGCCACCTGGCTGGAGGGTTTCCTGGATTTGGCTGATGATGACCCAGAGGACACAGTCAACATTGCCAATACTTTGCTGGTGCTGGCATTCCAGTACACAGGGGGCATACAGCGATGTTGCTGATGATCTTGACTCACTAATATCTTGGAGGACCACGGCCAGCAGTGTGGCACCTGATGCACAGGTACATGCACAGGTGGCACCTGCAGGCATTGATGTTCCTGTCAATGAAGGCACACCCGCAGAGCCAGCACAGCTGCCCACAGAGGTAGGTGCTGTGGTTTCTGTGCCTGGTGCTGCTGTGGCAGCATGGACTGCCAGCTCAGGTCAGAAGGGTGATGTGTCCACCACAGGCAGCAGTGGACCATGATGCAGCCATACCTGGATGCGCTGTGGTTGCACAAGCCCATTCCCCACCCATGCCCCAGCTTGGTGTGGTGTGTCCGCTGACAGGGGATGCACAGCGGCAGGGTGGCATACCACTCAGCCATCGGCACTGTCCCCATGAGCCTTCACCTGCTGATAAGATTGAGGGCTATGCACACCTCCTGTGGGACACTGTGGAGGGCAGACATCCCTATGGGCAGAAGTCGGGGCCTCGGATGCTGCTGGCTGTTGAGCATAAGTCGGCAGCTGAATGGCATGCCCAGATGTTGGCAGAGGCACACCTATTGCAGGTGGGCATGACCACAGCTTTGGAGCAGATTGTACACACCACCGAGGCTGTGTGTGCATCCAGTGTGCAATGTTGCCTCCGGCCTCCAACCAAACACCAAGGAGTGCCTCACGGACATCCTGGCAGAGGCGTTAGGTGGACCCATTGCCACTGACGCCATTACCACATCTCTCATGCCCATCATCCCCGTATCTGATATGGATCATGGGACCACCACACCAGTGAGCACCCATTCACAGTCTCGCTGAAGTACCCCTCCGGGAGTGATGGCTACCCACTGTGACTAGTGGTGCTACATCAGTGATGATCAGTCATGGATGTGGTCACCCACATGATTGTGGTGGCCGTGGTGCCTCCCTGTGATGTCTGGGTCACTGTTCATGGCCCCAGCACCTGCAACCTATGTGGCCCACTCACCTGGCTCCCCATACCTGGGGTGTCATGGGAGGCATGTGCCTGCCCCAGTGCATTGCCTTTGTGGGTCTTCTGTACATTGCCACATGCATGTCCATGTGCACCATTGTTGTGCTGTGTGGCATGGGTGTGCTGAGTGTGGTCCTGTGTCTGCTGTGCACATGTTCCAGCAACTGTTCACTGATCCATGCCATTCCCAGCACACACTGTGGCCCATGGTCATGCGGATCATGTTGTGAGCGCTTGTGTGTGTGTGTGTGTGTGTGTGTGTGTGTGTGTGTGTGTGTGCATGTTCACCATCATGGTGTGCTACACTGCAGCACTGCTGCTGTTGTGTGGCCTGTGGTGTGTGTCTGGCTGTGTGGATCTGTGTGTGTGGTGTGGGGTGCCATCCATGTAGTACCTACCTGTGATATTCACCTGCGGTCACCAAAGTGCTCCTCCATGATGGTGTCCCTGTGCTGCGGGACCTGGTGACCAGCCATGGGACTCGGCATGGCATTGGTGGTCCAGGCCGTGCCCTGGACCACTGCATCCTCATCCCCTTTTCATCCTCCTCCTCAGAACTGTCACCCTCCTCAGTCTGAACAGCTATTCCACGGTCAATGGCCATGTTGTGTAGTGTACAACAGGCCAGAAATATGCCATAGGCCTTCTCTGGGCTATACTGTAGGGCACCACCCAACCTATCCAGACACTGGAGCGATCTTCAGCATGCAGAAGACACGCTTGTTGATGGCAGGCATAGCAATATGTGTCTCGTTGTAATGCTCCTCTGCCTCTGTTCCAGGTTGTCAGAACTGGGTCGGTAGCCAGGGTCAGAGTGGGTATGCAGCATCATCTGTGGGGAACAAGGGTGGCCATTACTCCAGTGCTTAAATGTGCATCATGCCCTCCCCTGCACCATGGTGCACTTGTGTGAGTGTAGTTTTACACCCCAGACCGTGTGTTGACCATTTCTGCCAGCTACTTCCCCTTCCAACTGCGTGTGGCCTGGTCATGCTGCACAGGTCTGCCTGTGACTGCCCATGCCATGGTTGCCCGCATGTGTTCTGGGCCCCATTGTCTGCCCAGGGTGCCCCATGTCTGTCTGTCTGCGTGTAGTGTGTTCTGCCCTGCCACATGTGCCTGCTGTTGACTGCACCCCATCTCACATGTATTGTTGTTCTGCTGCACTGTCCTCTGTGTGCATGCGTGTAGTGCTGTACCCTCCAGTGTCCCGCCTGCTACCCATCTGCATTTTGCATTGTGCCATTTGCACACCTGCCCTCCCATCCTGTAGCACCATGGTGTCCTGCTCATGTGCATTTCTGCATGACCCACACACCTACAAGATGTCTGCTTGATATGTTCCCAGTCTGAACCTGTGGCAGAGGGTGGACTGGTGCCATATGAAGGCATCATGTGTGCTTCAAGGTGTGTGGCACAGACTTTGCTGATGTGCTCTGTGGCATTGCACACCACCTGGCATTCTACTGAGTAGTAGCCCTTGCGGTTGACACATGTCCCGCCATCCTCACCAGGTGGTGCACAGATTGCCACATGGGGCAGTCAATGACCCTATGATGCCTGGCATGTATGCCACCCTGTGGAACTGCTGCATGGCTTTCTCCACTCTGCCTGTGTGCTTGGAAAATGGATGTATTCTGAAGCATGTGTGGAGCAGGTGAGGAATTGTGTGAGGAGACAGGATGGATGGCTGGAAGATGGCAGTGGTGTCTCCAGCTGGCCTCTGGAAGGTTCCGTGGTGAGCAGGCACATTACTGTTGTCACCTTGGCCCGCACTGCTATGGCATGATCTCTTCCAGTGGGTGCCTGCATTTTGTCATGGCACAGCTCACAGAGCTGCCTCAGAATAGCCCTAGTAGTCAGTATCGACTGACCATTTCAGTGTCCATCAGCTGTTCAAACGTCAGTCTGGCATGAAACCACCACTGGGCTGGCCGCCTACAGTACCTTCCTCCACCACGTTGCTGGTTCTCCCATCTCCTCTTCCCCATTATCATACCCACCATCAGGAATGGTGCACTATCCATTGTTGGTTTCAGCTGCTTCTCTCCTCCTGCTTGCTCCTGCTATCCTGCTGTCAGCCTGCTCAGGGCTTGCACTTAAGTCTACTCCTTTTATAATTACCTACACATGGTGCATTTGGTACTTGCACCATGGATGCTCCATACTTGTGCATACATTTTGCTCTTTGAATGGCTCTGCATTGTATATGCACTTACAAGCCCCTTGAATTGCACTGCATGTCATTACATTCCATCTCTGGCTCATCCTCTTCAGTGCAGCACGTCTGGCTTGTACTGGGGCATTTGCGCTGTCTGTGAATGGCTCCATGGCATATTTCTGGGTTGTGCCAGTGCATCTCATATGCACCAGCACATCTGCTTGTAGAATCCTGCAATGTAAGTATATAAGACACACAGCATTGTGCATGGACAGTTTGCCCTGCCCACCAAAAGAAATAAAAGAAACACAACATTTCTGTTTTTCATTTTGATTGACTTATAAGTCAATCACAAATTAAAGAAAAAAATCACTTTTAAAAATGTTTAAATACTTCTCCTCACCCACTCTCCAGCACCCATTCAACCCACATCTCCCACATCCTTCCTCAAATTCCTACCCTCATTCACCTATCCTACACCCATGTCACCATCCTACCCCACATCCATGTTCAAACAAACCCAATGCTCTAGCATCCATGCCACCTTCCAACCCTGCCACCCTGGTGCACAATTATCCCATTGCGGGTGACCAGCACAGTCCATCCTCAACTCAACCTGCCATAGTCTTAATGTGCATCATCCAGTGCTGATCAGAAACCCATAAAAATCTTGGTAAAAAGAAATATCCACACCACACTGTAGTATCCTGCCTCCTCCTCTGCCACTCTGGCACAAAAGGATCTCACAGTGGGTGACTAGGACAGCCCTCTCTATCTGGTTCTGCTACCATCTCCATGTCAATTGTACAGCACCAGCCAAGAACCTCTAAAGAAAACATAGCTAAAACAAACAGACACCCACTATCGCATACCCTCAAGCACTTCTGCCACCCTCCTTCCCACTCTTCTTCAAACTTACTCTACTCCCTCACCCACACACTAGCACCATTTCCACCCCTCCTTCCCCACACGAATGTTCAAACCAGTTTCCGACACTCACCCACCCTCTAACACCTATGTCACTCTTCTCTTTCCATGGATATCATGGTACATAAATTTCCCCAGATCTCAGGGTGGGCAATCAGCACAGCTTTGCCTCCATCTTGGCCAGTCGCCATTTTCAGCTTGGTCCTATGCTGCCTATCACCAACACAAAAGAAGGAATTCTTAAAGTAACTAAGTAAAAAAAATACTCACATGCTCAGGTGTTAACTTTATTAAACTAAGCTAGTGAATCTGGTGTTCATGAAAACATATTTTGGGGCAAATTCAAACAAAATGCTTAAATGGTTGTGGAGCGGTTTGGTAAGCATTCTGTCCCTCAAATCTGGTAAAAGCAATTTAACAAATAAAAGAAAGTTATACTGTAAGTAGTTGTAAAACTAGAACCCAAATCTCCCCATTAAAAAACATATATTGTACATGTGTGGTGACTTAACATTTTTTCCTTTTTGTGTCACCCATTGCAATACCATTTTTATAACATCTTATGCCCAAATCTTGGGGATGGGCTTCCTATCACCACCTCTCATGACCAATCAAGTGACAATATTCAGATCTACCTTCTGGGTCTTTTCCTACTTGTAGGGCCTGCAGGACTCTTTGCAAACTATCCTTCATGCCCAGTACCATACCTGATGTGTCTGGTTTGTGTAAAGATCACACAGGCCTGCATAAAGCAAGCTACAGATTAAGAGTCATGCCCAATAGGTCTGCTCATGTAGGGACCAGAGTGCCCATCTCAGTGCAAGTAACAGGTCTGGTGCTCTGCCTGATGGGTCTGACAGGTGTGTGAAGGATCACATGATGCATCATTACAATTCCTAACTTTGATACCATCTTGTTCAACAAAGTTAAGGTGACATCAGTGCTGCATCACGTGATTGTTAAAACTGTGAGGAACAGCACCAAAGGCTCATTAAGGTTCCAAGAACCTTTACTCCTAACTCTTCATTTCTGTACTTTGTTCACTTTAACTATAACAGATGCATTACATGTAGTTTTTGTTTTCAATTCATAATAATTTCAAACATCATATTTTTGAAGATGTCTGCCCTGGAAGGCACAAAAGAAACACCTTAAAGGATGAGTAAGGATGACAGCCCACTAAAATCCTATGACTCGCAATATGTTCCATAAGCAGATGGAAATTGAGAATATAAAGACAGCCAAGTAGCACTGATAAACACGATTTTGAATTGGCAAACAATATCAAGAGATCAACCATTATGGAGCACAAACACAAGGGACCATGTGCACCTAGTGGTAAAGGTGGTGTTGACTGAAAGTGAGCAGACACACACATTAGTAGCCACACTTAATCAGAGTAATGTAGTCACAACACTTGAAACAAATAGAAAATAATACATGGTGTGTTGTGAAATGGAAGATACAGCACAGATCAGGTATGGCACTTTTGGTTTCATTGTGGCCCTTTATCAAGGGACATGGCTGCAGAGCATGCACACAGTACTGTTCTGTATCTCTCCATATTGTCAATGGGGATAATAAAGCAATAACCATGAGGTGTGTGGATTATCAGGGATTTACCACGGCTGGAGTGCTTTGCACGAGGTGCAGCAGAGTGGTTAAACTTGCCAGCTGTGGTAACCTCAATAACCCATTATCCCGAGTGGCTTATTGTGATTATACCTTGGTTTCTTAAAAAATATATAAATAATTAAAAAGTCTTTTTTTCCATTTTAAATTGTTTTTGTTTATGTTCTTGGTGTGTAATACAAAATAGTCCTGGCTCTGTTTGCTGTTGGTTCACGCACAGCACGCTACTTTACTGAGGCTGTTGTAGGACTGGATGTTTGAGGAGAGACACTGAGGCCCGCTAGGTCAAGTTTTTCCTGAGGGTGATGCTGGTGCTGTGTGCGGCTCTGTGGATGAATAGATGACCATAGTTTCGCTACTGAAACGTGAGGGCTGGCGCTGAATTTGCATTTAATAGAGGTATGCTGTTTTGGGGCTGGTCCAATTTTCAGTAGATGTATTTTCTAAGGTGCAGTATATTTCCTCTAATTCTCCATTATTGATTAGCTCAAAATAGGTATCCATCTCATTTTTAATACATGCCGAGGTTACCATTTAGTATTAGCGGTACACAATATGGCGTGTTTGAAGTGGGCTCAGGAATGGGAAGGATTCAGTGATAGGATAGCAGTCAAGGTGTGGCAAGCTGGCACCTTTGCGGTGATTATCAGTGGATTTACAAAACAGGTAAGGTGCCAGTTTGCTTATCTGATTGGTCGTTTGTAAAGTACATGGTATAATTACATATGGATAATGTGCTCTCTTACGGCAATAGTGGTACAGATCAAAAGCTGTGACCTCAGCATAGAACCTGGAGGACAGGAACATTCTAAATACAGCAGTAACTCAGTTTCAGTTGTATCATGGAAGGAGTAGCATGCAAAGAGCAAAACTCTCAGTAAGATTTGCCTTTTTATACTTAATATGTTATATTTTTACTGGCAACATTGTTTACTGCATACCAATAGTTTTCAGAGATGAAACATCTGACAATGAGACCATATCTCTTGGGATCATACTGTCCCTACTGTGTGACATACTGCCTAACATGTCTGTTTCAGTTCACCCCAACTGAACCACCACCTGCCTCGGGAATGGAAACATTTGTGGTACCTGCTGGCAGTGGCCAAGCTAAGTTGCACAAGTCCATACTGCTTCTCTTAAAGACTGTTCTGAAGAACCACAGGTTGAACTACTGAATGGCAAGGGTAAAATTCAGCAAAAAGCAACCTTTATTCAAATGTGTAGTAATGAAACTGTAGAGCTCACCCACATGTAAGGTATTATAGTGCAGTCGAATTACCTCCACCAATCAGAGGACAGCATTACTGTACCTCTTATTCAGTGTACAGCTGTTGCCTTACGAACCTCCACACAGCTGATTCCTGCCATGGTGACTCTATCATATTACACCATTTTTCTCCACAACTGCTGAAAGGAAAATCAGCAGTGAGAGGAATCCCAGTTGTAACACCAGCTGTAGAGGAGCTCCATCTGAACTGACAGCTTTTGGGCTGCAGGTTGTTAGCACTAGGAGCCGGATGATACAGGTTTGTGGGATCTCGATCACAAGTGAGCATTAGGTGAAGGCGAAGAAGGAGTTGGGAGACAGCCTGGTGGTGGGTGGCAGCAGAGGGAGTCGCTTCTCAGCAAAGAGTGGTTCAGGTAACCAGGGTGCAGAGCAGTGCTGGAACAGTGAGCAAAGCTAGGGCGATTGGGAGGAAGAGGAGATCAAAGAAGGAGGCATGGTGATGGGAAGCAGGAATGCTCCACAGTGAAAGGGTCCCTGAAATTGGGGCATTACTGACTAGGTCTGAATGGGAAAGTGCAAGGGAGCGGGACCGGGATGGGTGGCAGGGCAAAGACGATAAATGGCAGCAGAAAAAGCAGATGGACAGTGCCACGGCACAGGCTGACTCCAAGCATGTACCACTACCATACAAAACAGCGGGAGACCACTAAACATGGCAAAAATAAAATAAAAATTCTCAGCAAAATGTGTCCTTTTTGGGATGGAAGCAGTTCGACTGCTTCATAATATATTAATATGTATAGTGAGGGTGTCTCTTACTGGATAAAGAATGTTATCTTAATGGGTTTTGGACTGACAGAACCTCTCTGCCCTACTTTGGGTCCTCTCAAGCAAAATAGCATGAGATAACATTCTTATCAATGAAGACACCTCTCACTATACATATTAAGATATAAAAGACAAAGTCACTCTCGGCAAGATGCATGTATGTTCTAGTCACTTCGGGTTTGTAACTTGTTGATATCCATGCTGGTATACTAGTGTCTGAGACACATATGCTAGATTAAAAGATCATAGCCTAAACAGAGTACAGTGTAGTTAAAGTCCACTGTTTTATAACTATGATAATCCATCTATGATAATTCAAACCAAAAACAAACTGGTGACTTACATGCCCATCGTTCTTGCCTCCTTTCTTGCCATGAACAATGGACACGTAAGTCACTGGTTTGTTTTGTGTCTCAGACACTAGTGTGTTAGCATGGATATCAACAAGTTACAAACCCAGAAGTGACTAGAACATACATGCATCTGCAGAGCCACTTTGTGTTTTACCTTATATGTGGGTGGCTGTTACAGTTTCATCACTACATGTTTGTATAAAGGTTGTTTTGCTGAATTTAGATAATTGTTTTTAAGTATTTCAACTTTGGTGCTGATCTCCACATGGTCTGCCTGCAGACCCCGTTGTTTGCTCTGACATTGATTTAAACTTTGTGGTAAAGTGCACACCATTGCTGTAGTAGCAGCCCCAAGTCTCTTGTTTTGTCTGATCCACAGGTTGCCACTATAAAGACACTCAAGCCCAGAGCAGGCCCTTAAGGTCAAAAAGGTCTTATACAGGCATGTACAGGTATGCTAGAGTCACCTGCTTACCCAGATTTGCAGGTGATCCTAAACTCGATAACAGTAAAGGTTAAACGGAGGATGCGGGGTGGGAGTTGATGGTCAAGGGAGAATTCTGACCTTACAGAACCGGATCCATCAGAGGAGAAAGAATGTCCCTCTGAGGATGATGAGGAGTGGATGGAACCTAAAGAAATATTCTGGTCCACCAATTGTTTGATTCCATGTGCTGTCCTACCTCATAACTGAAGCTTATCAGATGCTGCATTTAAAGGAGGTTCAAGACATAGAGCATCTACATGTGAAACCCATCCTATCAGCCTCAGCCCAAAGTGTTTCTCCAACTTCTATCACTATGGCAAAATTATTAAACAAGCATGTGCCAGGCCAGAGAAATGCCTGCTGCTCCATTGTCCTAGGGTTTGATGCTATCCTTTCAGGAGGTGAACACTACAAGGTGGGAGCTTTCTTCTGTGATGAACAAGGCTGCGTGTAATGCCACAAAGCATACCTTCATACCATTAGATGGCTTGACAGCCCTATCAGACACAGCAAAACAGTGACTGCATCATGCAGACAGGCCTTCACTGCAAAGGCATCAACCATTCAACCGAGAGCAGCATAGAGCAGTGGGTTAAAGCTCTGAGCTGGAGATCTGCAGACTTGGGTTTGAATCCCACAGCTGCCTAGGTGCATACTGTGTGATCCTGAGCAAGTCACTTAATTTCCTTGTGTTCCCAGGTCACATCTGGAAACAAGCTTCTGTTTAGTGTTCTACTCCTGGTTAAATATTGTTCCTTTCCTTTCCTCTAAACAATGTATGTATCCACCATTATTTCAGGGAGCTAAAATACTGTCACAGCATTAGTTAGTTTGTCCCACAGGATCAGTTGGTTTTGTCCCTTGGGATTCTGAGGGATAAATATTTTGCAGCTTATTTCCGCAGCCTCCGATTTTTGGGGATACATCTGTAGATGTCACCCCATTCAGCAAACATACTGTGGCAGCCATGCAGAGTGTGTGGCATCATCATGGGGTTGCAGACCAATCTAAGAGGAAGTTGTTCAGTATTCCTTTGCCAGGAACTGCTTTTCAGACTGGAGTTGGACAATACCCTGCAGGATGTCCAGGACAAGAAAAGACAGCTGCCTATCTAATCTACAACTGAAACCCAACCCAAATTCAACAAGACATGGGTTTTCTGGCTTAGATAGTCAAGGAGTTGTTTCCAACTCTTTGGAATTTCAGTACCAAGGAACAGAGGAGCCTACTCTGTTTCTTAGGACAACAGAGTCAGAGGTGCATTTGCCTGATGATGCGATGGAGGTGCAGGGCAGAGATGTGGATCTTTACAGTTAAGGTACTTGGACCCATCTCTGCCCTTTCCCTTGGTGGAAGTCTACAGATATTTTGTCAGTGATGGACACAATTAACATTGGATGTGTGGTTCTGAATATGTTGGACCTAGGTTATGCAATAGAATTTGAATATGTGCCAATGAGAGATAATTTCCTTTAGTCCCCAGTTCCTGTGCACCTAGTGAGTCAATAGACAGTACATAACATTGTGATCCAGATTGAGGCAATCTCCCAGTATGCCCCAATGAGGAGGGGCTGGGATATTTGATTTACTTTGAAATCCTTAAAAGTCAGAAGGCTTTTAGGCGATCTTAGTTTTGAAGCAGCTAAACAAGGTTGCCAGGCACACAACATTCATGTTGGAGTCCATGTGGTCTATCTTCTGACAGTCCAGCTGGGGATTTCTTGATATCCATTGATGTAAAACATGCCTACCTCACATTCTGATACATCAGTCACATCAGAACTACAAAAACTTGCAGTCCAGCGATGGCACCTTCAGCACCAGGCTCTCCATTTTGGCCTGGCTACTGTGCTGTGAGTATTCTTGAAGGTGCTGATTGGGTTGGTGGAGCAAATGAGACAGGAAGGGCATCACATCTATCCATATCTGGGCAATTTCCTCCTCAGAGCCCATACACCACAAATGGCAGCTGTGGTAAGGCCTTTGGAAGTCCTATAAATGCACATCTGGATAATAAACATGATGAAAAACTCCTGACACTGTCACAGAGGATATAGCATCTGAAAGTGGTATTCCAGGTAGACTTCAGAGGGTTTTCCTGTCCACATACAGGAAACAGAACAAAGACCAGGAGATTAGGTGGCTAAGTTCCTAATCAGTGGTCTCTGCCTCAGACTGCTCTAGATTCTGGTTCTGATGACAGCAATGACAGAACTGGTACCATGGGCTTGGTTTCCTTGCAACCTCCTCAAAACAGGATGCTGACAGTATGGTAACAGATTTTGGAGAACTACCTTGCAACAATACCTTTGTCTCCAGGCAGTGTTGCAGTCACTTGCATGGTGGGAGAACTCCAGATTCTTTGCAAGGCAGCTCTCCATGAAGCCCCTCTTGAACTGATTTTGACCACCAATGCCAGGCTGTCATAGTGGTGGGTGGTCATAGATCACTTTCTGGTTCAGGAGTTTGGAGCCTTCCTGAAAAGGATCTTCAGAGCAATGTCTCTGCTGCATTTTCATTATTGAGTTCAGGCTTGGGCAGTGAAGATGAGGTCAGACAATGCCATCATCATAACATACATAAACAGTCAACAAGGCATAAGAAATGAGCTGGGTCAGTGGCCTGGCAGTAGTGCTAGTAGTCACCACACTGGTGACCTCAGATCAGAAGTCATCTCTGGTTGCTGGGAGCCAGCAGTGGGGGAGCACTGAGTGTCTTATGGGCTGCTTTCCTCTCATGGGGAGGGAGGCTTGTCACCTCAACCAGTTGACTGCCACCAGGTGGAAACTTGGTGGCACTGCTGATCTGGAGCAGCAACAAAGGGACCAAACTGTTGGACTTCTGGCATGCGCATCCCTCCACAAGTATGCACATATGCATGCATGCCCCATCTGGGATGGGACAAAAATCAGAAGAAAAGGAATGGCAAGACAGGTACATAATATGCTATGCACGCTGACCCTGACCCTCCACCTGCTCCACCACCAAGACCCTGCCAAGCCGAGCATTGGATATGTTCCTTGAGGGGTCCTCCTCTTCTGACCCCACCATTGGGGGTAATCTGTGGGGTATACCAGTTGACAGGTAAGTCCGTGGAGATAAAGATGGTGGAAGGTGGTGAGACAGGGTTGAGGGACCTAGCGAGCCTTAGCCAGACAGGAGAATGAAAACCTTGATTGTGAAAAAGAAGGCACGAGAAGAGCAAGCATGTTCACAGAAGTGGCCTGGGTTCTTTACTGGCAGAAGAGAATCAGTTGCACCTCATGGCAGTTCACCTAGTAGGGGAATTGAATGTGAAGTCTGATTGGGTATATCACAAAAGGGTGCACCCTGGGGATTGATCTCTGAACCCAAAGATGTTAGACCTACTATGCATAAAATGTGGTCATCGTAAGACTGATTTATTTCTGTCCCAGGAAAGCTGTCACATGTCATGGTTCTTCAGCCAGTATCTGTGCCGAGGTAGATCTGGTGAATGCCCTGTGCCAGGTGTGGGACATTGTCCAAGTGTACCAGTTTCCTCCACATAAACTATTGCCCTGGACACTGCAAAGAGCAGTCAGTAAAAGGATTTTTTTTTTCAGATAGCACCAGAGTGGCCAAAAAGGCTAAAGTTTTCAAATCTAGTGAGTCTGACATCTCAGACACCATTTTTTGGCTTCTAATTTTCAGAGACCTTCTCAGACAGGGGCCAATATGCTACCCAAATCCAGTGCCACTGTATCTGGCAGCTTGAATCCTGAGAGAAAAGTCTCCTGAAGGCGGGGTTCTCTGCAAAGTTGGTAGACACCTTGATAGCCTCTGGGAAGATATCGACCTTTGAAGTCTATGACAGAGTATGGAACTTTTTTGGCTTCAGCCGACTCAGTATTGAACTTTGGGGGCTTCAACCAGAGGTAAGAGCTTTAGATTCCCTCAAGGCTATGGTCCTGCAGAGGTTAGATATTTTGCAAGTTGGAGTTTATAAAGGCCTAACATTAAGCACCATGAGGGGCAGGTGTCCACATTCAGTGCAGTGCTGGGATCATCATCGGGGTACCACTTTAGGGACCAAATCAGATGTTATCCATTTCATCAGAGCAGTCAGCTCTGGATAGGTCACTAGTTAGGTCACTAGCACCTCTGCTGGATTCAAACTTATTGTTAAATGTACTGTCCAGGATCTGGACTGGTGGCATAGAGAGCTGAGGTGCTATGTGCCTTATCTCTCGTACACCAGCGACCCAAGTTTGGGAACAAGCTCGGGTTTCTAGAGGTCTGCCAGAGGAGAGTTTGAGAGGATGGAGCAGTCACCTGGCAGATCTCTTCTCCCAGATTGGGATGGTAAGCAAATCCAGCTCTTGGCTGGAAAAAGGTGGAGTCTGGTGGTAACATTGACACTCATGTAGCTGATGGTATGCTGGGTGGGTGAAATGGGGCTACTAGTTCTAGCACGCACCTGCACCTCCATGCACATGTGACATCTGTGTTTGTCATTGTCAGGGAAGACAAAAACATAAGGAAAATAAACAGGTGAAAGGAGTAGGTATGGAGAGAGGTAGAAGTCCAGCTGATGGCACCTGGGGCAGGGCTGACAAAACCACCTGATCCACACAGAAGCATAAAGACCTTTATATACAGAAAAATATGCACTGTGCAGGGCACCTTTGGACATCTTTCATTGCTACCATTGGACATTCTGTTCTGCAAGTTGTGCTTTCTGGATGCAATGTACTCAGGAGTATGGGTGACCTTTAGGCTATCTTACATAGGGAATCTTAATGTGTAATCCATAATGACAAGGTACTGCTGAGGAAGGTTTCGCCTTCATGCCGAAGGTTCCCACAGCTTTTCATTTGAGCCAGGAAGTTTGTCTGCCATCCTTCTGCCTCAAAGCCAGGGAATCCAAAGGAAGAAGGATTCCATAAGCAGAATTTACATTGGGAAGTTAAAACTTTTCAAGAGAGAACAAATGAGTTCAGAAAGTCAGAAAGTGTTTTTGTTCTTTTGGTGGGCAAAGGTGGACCAAAAGGAGGCAAATGCTACCTTAGCTAGGAGGCAAGGTCCTGTATGATGCAGACATATGTCACTGAAAAGAAAAGAGCTTTAGATCTAAACAGAGCCCTCTCCACCAGGAGCCTTGCCACCCCCATCCCCTTGAAGAAAGAGGAAGCCTTGATATTGGAACTTTGCAAAGTGCTCCTCCATTCAAACATTTATGAAGCACTACAGACTTCATGTCTACAGTTCCAATGAGTTGGCTTTTGGGCACAGAGTGGTTAGTAGAAGAATCCCGTAGTTACCATGATGGGTCATAAATGGGACCATATTCTTCTCCACTGTATGTAAAATAGGTGCTGTTTGTTAGAACCCATATGAAGATACAGTGGTGCAAGTGGTAGAAAAGAAGTACAGGAACTCAGGCACTGGCAAATATGAAATACAGAATGAAGATCCTCAATATTAAGGATAGCCATGTCAAGACACACCTACCTTTTTCGACACTAATAGATTCAGTTAGAGATAGGTAGTATTTCTAGGAAATAGCACTGTTGTAAAAGTCAGATTTGGTTATGGAACCCTGATTTCAGGTCACAGGCCCAGAAACTGTCATTATGTTTATGGTTTAAGAATTTCAGTTCCCTGTCAGTGGGAAGAAGTACAGAAACTCCTTTCCTGCTGCAAAATGTACAGGAACTGAGTTCCTGTGTGTTCCTGTTCACTTTCATTACTGTGAAGATATTTATTTTATAAATTGCAGGTAAAACCCGTCACTCACAGCACTAAATGCAACCAAAAAACAACTCACCTCACAGAGTTATAAGTGCTAGGTTCAAATGTAATTTTCAGCAGCAAACAGATACAGACAACCAAGGAACTCAACATTTCACTAACAGGTCTTGAGCTTTGTTAAGACAGAAACAGAAAAGGAAATCATGGTAACTATGAAGCAATTGCTCCTTTATTTATTTATTTATTTACATTTTTTATTTTAGTCTTTGGTAGCCGGGTAAGGCCCACTGGCACAAGTGCCTGTTTTCAGGGGGCGACCTGGGAGCACTGGGTGGTTAAGTGACTTGCTCAGAGTCACACAGTATGCAAGTGGAAGTTGTAAAACTCAAACTCAAGTCTGGTCTGCTGGATGTACCAAGCCTCGTTCACAGCTCATTCCTCTAACCTCTAGGCTATACTGCACTGTTAAATGTACAACTACTCATTGATCAGTGTTGAGATGCAGTATTAAAATGCAAAAAAAACAGAACTTCAAAACAAAATTAATAGTTGAGGTTAAGGGTAGGGGAATCATAAAAGATTTGGCAGGTTCATCTGAAGCAGCACTAAACAAAGCTTAGTGACCTAAGACAATTTCACAGTTAAATGGACCAGTGCCACTTGTTTCACCACACACTGTATATTTAAATCATGAAAGTGCAGCTTGAAATTGAAAGACAGAAGAGTGGAGGTGAGAGGTAAGCCCAACCAGACCGATGTAATACGGGCAGGATATTTAAGTGGGGAAGTGGGAGAATGGAAACAGAGAGGAATACAGAGCAAACTCTTAGTGTAAAAGCACTTCTAGAACATTTAATATCAGCTGGAGAAAAACAAATGATTTATAGAAACACTTGTGATTCTGACCAATGTTAGTTCATGCGAAAAAGTGACCTGTAATGAAACAAAACAATAAAAACATTTAAAGTATTTCACATCTTCCAAATTTTACAATGTCATAATATTATAACATTTCAATCATGTGATCTGAAAACTGGCACTAGTGGGGATGCTCAAGCAAGCAATAATATCCAACAGGGTGGGAGATATTAAGCTTTAGAAAATGGATTTTTATTTCCTCTTCTCTGATTGGCTGGTGCCTTGCCAAGGTACATTAACTTTTGACAGATGACCAGGAAATAAAAATGGCCAACCTGCCATGCCTCTCACTGTTGAACTGCAAATCCCTGTGCTAGTCTGAATTTTAAAAGTCAGCAGCCACCATTGTTTTTTGTTTGCTAACAGAGATGATCCAACAAGCCAGCACCCTGCCCCCACTCTTCACAAAATAAATAACCCTTCTATACACAAAACAATATTTGCCACATATACATTTAATAAACACTTTCAAAATATCTGATCCAAACCCAAAAAGAAGCCACTGTTTTCACAACATATCTAGTGAGAGCCCCACCACTCAGTACTTTACTAATTCTCCTTACTGAGAGCAAGTGAGTGAATAAGCTGTCCTCCATGCAATGCAATATGCCTTTTATCTCAAGTTTCAAAAGACACCCTCCTTTTGTGTGACCCTGCTGCCATCTATTTCTACTCACCTCCACTGCAGAGCCAATAGTCTGTACAGTGTGGTCTCACCACGTGCTCAAGCAAGTGCCCCAACCTCATGTTCGGAGCCATTCCTCCACAACCCTCCACCTTCAACACTCTCAGCAGTTAATTAAAAATAAATGAATCATTCAGACACAAGTCCATCGAAGGGGCGCCCAAGCATGCTCCCATCCCATCGCGGTTTCCATTGTTCCTCTAATCTTCTACATTGTCTTCCCCTTTCTACCTGTTCTTTGCTTTTGGTGGTAAACAGTTCCACATATTCTAAACAAAATAAGAAAATACAAAGTTAATCTGGCAATTCTCTGCCTTACATGCAGCCCCTCCCAATTCATATACTATAAATGTGATAAACAAAGTGCTACCACTGAGTTTATTTAAAAAAAACAGTTGTCAAAGTTGCAGTGCCCCTACTGGCAGATATACCAGTAGAGGGACTACATCGATATAAAAATAGCACGTGTGGCCCATTTTCTAAGTACAATAATACCCTCTAGGGTGGATGGGATTGGGCAATACCTGACCTTCCAGGGCTATAAGGCCTCCACTTGAGGCATTGGTCTTCAATATGCATCTGGGCAGTCTGGTATTGCCCAATACCACCCATCCTGTTAGGTATTATTATTTGCATACTAGACTGCCCAGGGATTAATGAGGCCTGATGCCACAGGCTGAGGTCCTCATAGCCCTGGAAGGTCCAGTATCCCAATCTGCTGGCACAGGGGTCGTGAGGGCTTCAGGGACTCAGTCGCTGCCCTACCCTGCATCGCCTGACCGCGGAACCCCCTCCCGAAGCACAAGAAGCTGGCACAAGGGTCATGAGGGCTTCAGGACTCATTCGCTGCCCTCCCTGCATCGCCAGAGCCATGAGACCCCGAATCACAAGAAGCTGGCACAGGGGTCATAGGGCTTGAGGACTCACTCAGCTGCCCTCCCTTGCATCGCCCAATCATGACCCCTCCTAGCTACAAGAATCTGCACAGGGTCATGAGAGCTTCAGGACTCAATTTGCTGTTCTCCCTCACCCGACTGTGGACCCCCAAAAGCACAAGGCATCGAAAACTGGCAGAGAAGCGCTTCGAAGTGCCAATTTCAAACTGCTGAACTCTTTGCAACAACTCTTCAGCTGGTCCACTACTGCTTCTCTGTGCTGTGTGTGATTCTACCCCTCCGGCTGGCGTGCTGGCTCCCCACCACCACCCTTGGTCAGCTCCTCCTTTTATAGGCTGTTTGGCAGCAGTCACCTGACTGGCAAAACCTCTCAGCCCACTTTTTCATTTGCAGCTTATCAGCTGCTTCCACTAGAGGCACCAATCAATTTCTATTACAGCCTTACTTAATATACCAGTTCCAGGATGTTGTTTCACTACCTTCCTTGCCTCTTTATGGCAGCACTTACCTCCTTACCACCTCAACCCTCCCAATGCGGAGCCCTCACCTGCCCTGCCCCTCGTTGCTCCCCTCAGACACACACCTACCTCCCTCACTGTCACTGGACTTGGTCCCTGACCACCCTGGGATTATAAATGCCACAACTACCACCCTTTTACCTGGGGCTTTGACCTTAAAATACTCAACCCTCAGCCTCCCATCAGCTTCCTCTGTCCGGCTTAACTAACGCCTACAAAACCCATTCCAGGACAAAACAACATTCCTCTATGCTCTTCTCCTACTACTGTTAGGGGACATAGAGGTAAACCCAGGCCAAATTCAACCAACACCCCCACCCCTCTCACTCTCCCCAAAGGTCTATGCATACTACACCTAAATACCTGCAGCCTGCTATACAAAATCTCGCTACTACAACCAATTGCCTTAACACTGCACCCCGACATACTGACCATCTCTGAAACCTGGCTAAAACCACATCACACGGATGCCGAAGCCTCCATCCCAGGGTATACAATAATAAGGCATGATAGGCGAGGGAATAAGAAAGGTGGGGCACGACTATGTATATCTCAAACAGTCGTCAATTCACTATCATGGAGATCCCTGTCTTCCGCAAATATAGAAGCCTCACTAATTAAACTATCAATTCCATTTTCCTCCCAATATATGTGTCAAGCACATACTGTCCCCATGCACACCCACTGATGATATCCTCCCATCTGACCACGCCACAGTCCCTAGCTAAAGGTGGGAACTCCATGCCACAGGGGACTATAATGCCAACTGGTTAGGAGCAGACAAAAGTCCACCTGAAGACTAAAATAAAAGCTCTAGACTTCATGCAACTCATAAACGAGCTCACCAGACTCAACCATAAGACAAAAAACACTCCCATTTGGACTGAGCCTCACCACCACCCACATAGAATCCTTGAAGCAGGATACTTCCTGACTCTATTAGCGATCACCACATGATTTACCTGATCTGGAAGGTTCATAGCCCTTCTCCCCCCAAAGACGCTGCTCACCAGGTCGCTACAACTCTCTGGATCTTAATTCTCTCCTAGCTGACTTGAGAAGGGTAAATTGGTCCTGCATCACCGAGGCTTCTTCCATTGACAATGCCTATAATGCATTTCAATCCAATTTCCAAAGCATGGGACAAGCACGCTCCTCTCGCACTAAAAGAGTTAGAGGAGCACATCTCCCTGGATCACGGCTGACATAATCAGGAAATGCCACCCAGGGACCATGCCTGGAAAGTCTATAAGAAACTGGGCTCCTAGGCCTCCTTACTACTTACAGAGCCTCCAAGAAATGCTTGCACAAATAGCATACGCCAAGCAAAAATTCCTACTTCCTATCTACCTTCAGTAAAAATTCTAATCACCATGCGGACTTCTGAAAATCCCTCAAATCCCTGCCTCTTCCCAACCCAACCACCTCCCCCACATTACTTGTAAAAGGCACCATCATCTCCGACCCAAGCTGTATTGCTGGAAGCTTCAACACGTGAGCCCAGCTGCGGAGACAAACTTCAATCCTCCCTCCACAGCATGCATACTCCCGCCCACCCCTGCCCCCATACCCCTAGCATTCACCCACCAGTCCCTCCTTTCTTATTCCAACCAGTCTTCCCCGCAGAAGTCCTCCACTCCCTCGCGCACTTAACCCTAACAAAGGCAAGTGCCTGTCATCCCTGGATGCCAAGATGCTATTCCTATCAGCCCCTGCTAGCCTCCTCTGGCCGCATTTCTCAACCTCTCTTCTTACTGGGAAAGGTACCAACATCATGGAAATGGCCACTGTTATACCCTCTCTAAAGGCGGTGACCCCTCATCCCCAAGCAACTATAGACCTATTTCCTTCTCCCTATTCTGGCCAAACTTCAGAAGTGACTTGTCCTGTCCCAACTCACTCAGTACCTGGACACCCTCCTTTTTACACCTTTCCAATCTGGCTTCCGTAAATCCCATTCTACCATTACCTCCCTACTATGAGTCACCAGGACATCCTCACAGGCATCAACAATGGACACATCACCACGGCCATTTTATAGATCAAGCTTAAGGTGTTCGATGCCGCTCGCATTCCTACTCATCTCCAAACTCACTGATGGAGGGATAGCTCACTCAGCTATAGAATGGTTCCAAGATTATCTAGCGGGTAGGATGCAAGCAGTCAGACTGGCCACTCACACCTCAAACCCCTTCCAGTCACTTCAGGAGTTCCCAAGGATCTGTCCTTGGACCAATTCTTTTCTATATTTCTAAATGGCCTCCTCAGCATGTTTCCACTCTTCCATCCAAACGTATGCCGATATACAGTTTTGTACACATCCTGCCCTCAACTAGCAGTGTGGCATCTCTTCTTTAGGAGGATTTCTCAGCTGTCCAGCACTGGTTCATGACAAATCAGTTATCTCTTAACCCAACAAAGACTGTGTCGCTTACATTTAGCTCCCAACAAAGACTCTCCTCGCTAAACCCCTGTCCCCGCTTCATTACCCTCCAAGGCACACCTTGAACAATGCACTAGCTATAGATATTCAGGCGCCTGGCTTGACCAACACCTAGATTTCGCCTCCACATAGACTCCCTGCATAGAGGCTGCTCCTAAACTGGGGCACTCTATCGAAACAAAACCTGCCTCCCCAAGAAAACAAGGCTCACCATAGTCCAAAAATGATACTTCTATTCTGGATTATAGTGACATAATATATTCTATCACCCTGCGTCCGCCTGGCAAGTCTAGACACCCTATTCTACTCCTTCTGCCATTTCATCCTCGACTCCCCACTATCCATTCACCACTGTATTTTATACAGCTCCCTAGCCCTGCCATCTCTCCATGACCAGAGATTAATAAACTGTGCTAGGTTTGCTGCTAAATTTTGACCCACTCCTCCTCCCTACCTAGAATCTACTTTATCTCAACAACCTCCCCTGTGTACTCCAGAGGCGCCGACCTCAGACTTCTGCGTCCCACTAATGCACACTACAAGGCCAGTCAGCTTTCAAATTCAGAATCCCGCAGTTCTGGAATGCCCTTCCCGCCCCATCAGATGCGCACAAAATCCCAGTCACTGCACCAGACTACTCCAGGCACATTTCTCCTCCAGCTGCTTATGCTAATTTACAAGTTAGCCTCTAATAATTCATCATAAATTGTTCAGGTGTACTCCTGTTACGTGTATTCAGTCTGTAATTCTTACTGTATGTAATTCATGCTCAAAACTGTATTATCTGTGTAGAAATCATATGCAATGTTCTCTATTTCCATTTCTGAATTTAAATGTTCTTCTATATGCTATATACTGGCTAGGCCCCAGGTCGCATCTGGACTCGAGCATGTTGCTCAGTATGCCTTCCTGGTAAATCTCGTAAATAAATAAATAAATACCATCCACCTGAGACAGAACTATTTCACTTAGAAAATGGGTTTATAGCTGACAGATGTCAAAAATGAAATATAATAGAAAAAGAAGCAAAAAGAAAATGAATTGCTAGTCGATTTTTTTATATAAACTAATCCCTTTGCTGGTATGAGTACCAGTAGAGTGCATTGCTATGGGCTCTGTGTGTCTGTATCTTTCACTGATGTTGAACACAGTGTCTCACGTAAAACCAGCAGCACTTTTCTGAATGCCTCTTCTGCAGATGGAGTGTACTGCTGGTTGTAGCAGCACAGAATGTGAGCTGGTGCCCAGAGTCCCATGGCAGTATGTTGAATGACCTGACCTCCCACTCAGCTGCAGTGTCCACCTCTCCATACTCACCCATAACAATACAGAATGTATTTTTTTATCTTATTTTTATATTTTTAATAGGGTTGTGAGATGCTGATGATGTTTGTACTTGGTGACTGTGCATTCCAGAAGTATGCGGGAGTATGGGACTAAGTGGAGCTGCCTGCAATGTTTACTTTCCTCTGTGAAGAAAAAAAGTATAATGACAACTGCATTTAGTCTCCTTCCTTACACTGTGGATTGGAAAATTGAAAAGATTAAGAACAAGGGGCAAAATTGAAGACAGAGGGGGACAGCTCAGAGGTAATGTGAAGAAGTATTTTTCACGGAGAGGGTTATGGATGCATGGAACAGCCTCCCTGAGGAGGTCATGGAGTCAAGAACAGTGGGGAATTCAGAATGCATGGGACAGACATAAGGCAGTCCCAGTGGGGGGTAGGAGGAAGTAAGCTGTTGGTTAACTAGGATCTGCAGCTTATCTGTTAGGTAGGAAAATGGGCAGACTAGGTGGGCCAAGCGGTCCTTATCTGCCGTCAAATTCTATGTTTCTATGTTTCTATTAGGATTTGTGGTTGTGAGCAAGCATATGGTCAGTATCAGTGGGATGTGTGAGCTATGGTACATGACAGTGGGACATAGGAAATAGTTTACAAAACTATTTATGGTATGAATTATTTTGCCATTTGTCATTTAGTGACTCCCACAGATGTGTGTGTGTGTGTGTGTGTGTGTGTGTTGGGGGAGCTGCTGCCTTACAGTCAGTCAGTAACTCCCTTACTCAGTAAGTGAGAAAATGGCTGCAGTCCCATTTATTCAAAATTCTAAGGCACCACAATGCCATCTGGTAATAGGGCACAGGGCAGTGGGACTTGAAATTTACTAGTCTCTGTTGCCACATAAATGCCCATCTTGGCAAGGGGCTTTGCTAATTAGGGAATGGAGAATGTCAACCCATTCTCTAAATTAGCATAAAGTTTTTCTTTAGAAAATGGTATCCGATCAATGTGGTCATTCAGACAATTCAGACTGAATGCACCAAGTGTATAGATCAATTTAAATTCTTTTTGTAGGACGTTTTACCCTGTCACACTGCCTTCAGTGTATTGTGCATATCTGACTCCCATAAAAGAAAGTAAGCTGGTATTTTGACATGCAATTGTTCAAAATGAGCACTCTGGGGGGTATCAGGTGTCACAACCCCTGACAGAGCAAACATGCTCTTGGATCCTTTTGCAAAGTTGTCTCAATGTGCACCCAATATAAATCTTCAGGCAAGTATTCATAATAAAATAGACCATAAAGGACGTGGATCAGGTAACAAGCTCCCTTATGTTCATTGATTGTGTACGGGGTAGGCGTTTGGATCCTGGGGCCAATTTTACAATACCTAGACACATTAAATCTACACACATATGACTACACACAGGTGGAGGTGGTAGTTAAGTAATATGTGCATCTTGCTTTGGACTCCTGTACAATCTATGTGTTGTTATGACAGTAAGATTTTACCCCAGTAATATGTAACACATAGGCATTCTCCAATTGAAAAGAGGGCATCATTGCCATTTAGAACATGACAATACTTCTTTAGAATGGTTGAGATTTGTAGGATATATCATTATACGCTTTACAAATATGACACCTGGGAACACATCCATAGAATGACTGCAGCAACAGAGAAAGGTGTTTCTGTACAACAGTCTTGCTTAAATCAGGAGCGGAGTCCTCCAGCTTCTGTGAGTACCCACAATGTAGGAACGGAGGTGAATTTCTCCCTTGCTCATTGACAAGGGCTAGGAGAAGCAATTCAAACTGACTAAAAGGTATATCTTGAATGGTGTTAAGAGTGGGCACTCTGAGCTTGTAGTATGGTTTTACCTGACACTACTATTCCATGAGTCTTTGAGATCACTTTATTGTCTTTGGTCACTGTAAGAGTGAAGTTCAAATATTATCTTAGTGGTATTTGTACTGCAGTAAAAGATTATCAAATAGAAATTGGACAATCTCCAAAGCATATACAGTGTTTCTCCCCAAACCACTATGTATCATCAGTGTTCCTGCCCCAGAAAACAATTTGGTTCAGGTACTGGTTGATGTCATGGGCAAACACCCCAGCCCATCCCACCAGGTTTTTGTAGGAGGGCCATGGCGATGCCCAAGGGCCTTGTTAATCTTGTGATAGCCTTCATTAATCTTCAACTGGCCATCATCATACATTAAATAGTAATGAAAATCAGCCACATTGACTTAAATGGAGTTGCCTCTGCACTCTCCTTGCTTCATGTCATTGTGTGCTGAGTGCAGAGGCATGCCAGTGGAATCAGGAAGTGGAAGGGATTGACTGGCAACCTTGCTAATGCCAAATTATGATCCCTTCTACCTAAATACAGGTGCAAAATAGTTTTACTTAAATGGCAGGAACATGCTATTGCCAGGACAAGGTACCTAATATAGAAAGTAATACCTGAAACTCAGAAAATCACTTTAAAGTGTTGTTACTGTTGATATAAGCAAATGTTCAATAAAATATTATATAAATAAAATAAATCCAAAGCATGTCCAGAATGCAGAGGACTTTAAGTGTACCAGTATTAGCATAAGGTAGTTTTAAATTTAGATGGAAATAACTGAAACTTCAGTTCTGGCAACATGATCCAAATGTTTTACAAAATTTTACAACATTTCACAGAAGCATAATAGTAATTTAGCCTCAAATCTGCCAGAAGAGGTAACATTTTGCTGAGCCCTATTCATGACTCTTTACATTCAGAAATTCTGCTAGAAAACTGGAAAATGGCCAGTGTTTTCCCCTAGTCAAGATGTTTTCTTTTTTTTTACAATTCTATTTATTGTCTTGCAGGCCACCTGCCATCAGCCAACCTACTGGACTCAGGGTTGTTTGGGAACTTGTGGTACTATTTGTGTCCCAGCAGAACCCCAGAGCCAGCCCTGAGGCTTCATCTTTAGGTGGTCCCCATCCTCCTCCATTTTCACCCTCTGATTTTTACCCGATGCCCCAAGTGGTGACACAGGCATGTGGAGGCACACATGCACACCGCAGCACCAGTCAACAGCCCTTCCACCCTCCCTTGGCCTAGCACCAGCACACCTCATATGCAATGCAGCCACCTGGCCTCCACAAGGGGCAGCCAAGTTCTGAATAAAACCTATCCTCCCTCCCAAGGTGGAAGGCTGCTAGCCAGGAGCTGATCAACATCCTCCCTCCCCCACCACCTCCAATGGCCCGGGGTCATTCCCCAACCCAGGTCACAGGTGTGGTGTGGGTGGAGTCCAGCACTCAACCTCAGTGCCACCAGGCTGGCATCAAGATGGGGTTGAGACTGGACTCAAGTGTTTTCAGGTATGCAAGTTTTACATCAAGATTCTGCAAAAGTGTTTGAGCCTATTATAAGTGATGTGTTACTTCAGCAAATGAAAGAAAATAGGATTTTCTCTACACTCTATTCAACTTCAAAGAATAATTTAATGCCAAACCAACCTGAATTCCTTCTTTGAGAAGTGAACCTGGGAAGTAGGTATGGGTCAAGTGGTGGATGTCATCTACCCAGCCATCAACAAGGCTATCAACATCATAGCACATGTCAGACCCATGGTGAAAGTAGCATAATATAGGGTCCACAGAAAATAATGATGGCGGATATAAAGTTATCTCACAGATGAGATTCTAAAAGTGATGATGGACATTTGACATTTAGAGCAGAAGGATGTAATGGGTAGAATATGACAAGAGACAGTGCTGGGTACTTTGCTTTTAACATGTCATTAGCAGGCTTCTGAAGTTTTCTTATGAAGATAACCAGGTCACAACACTGGGCAGAGGAAGGGGATGTTCTACAAAGGGTCTACACAGCAGGAATGGCAGTCTCCATGTTCATTTTAATTGCCCTGATAAAGCTAATTTAAGACAATAGTTATTGTGCACATGCCAGAGGCAGTGGTGACATTTATAGCCCCCAATTTTTTTCCACCCCAGCTCCACATCTCCTTGGCGCTCCACATGCATAAGTCAATAACCTCATCCACCCCTTACCTCCTTTATTCTCTCCCACCTGCTATACTCAGCGATGCCCTACTTACCCACAGTTTTTGTCTCCATCTGCACTTTTGCTGAATCCACTAGTGGTTTGTTCTCACTACAGTTTTGCCACCATCTACACTTCGTTGTACAATTTTGTTTTGTTACTATTTATTGTAAATGTGTACTGTTTTATTATTGCCACATATTTGTTGTAACTTATTGTTTTGCTCTTCTCTTCCATTCTGACCCATGAAGCATCTGTAAATTAGCTGTTGCAGCTCAGTATGTCTTTCAGATAAATGATTTTAAATAATTAAATACACAAACAAACAAACAAATATAAGCATTTTCAATGATGAATGTTCATCATGTGCAGAGATACAGACAGACTAAGTGAGATTGTATTAATAATAATGAGAATAATGGTGTAATTTGGTTTTGTGAAAGTTTATTTGCATTGAAGAAGGAAGTATAATGTTAAGATGTAGTACAACAAGTAAGATGAGTTAGCAGGTACATTTAGATGTTATGAGACAATGTGATGAAGGGGTATCTGCTGACTACCAGACAGTAACAAAAACAAAATAATGTGTCTGAGAGTTACTTGGCCAACTTAAAGGATCTGGCATGTGCTATCAGTAGGGCACCACAGAACTTCCTAATTGTTTCAAATTCAACAATTATCCTATTTCCCCTATCTGGCAATAGAAAAAAGTGCTGTTTTCTCTCAAAACACCAATAAATGGAGAGCTTTGTAGGTGCATGCCAAAACACACAGACGACACTGTAAATAATTAGAGATGCAGTTTAAAAGAAAATAAGTTTGCTAGTCAGAAACAGGATAAATTCTGTAAGACAATACACATCAGCTTGTATAGTAAGTATTTTAATTAATGCACAGCGGGTGTAAATGGACCATAACTAATCATGCTGCTGTTAGTGGAATAATCATTACACAGTTACCAATGAAGGACAGGTGCAGGCGTGTCTTTTATGAATCAAGTATTTTATATTTATGTCATCATACATATGCTCACTATAATGGACTGCAAGTGATTAAGCCTTTTAGCTATTTATTTTCTCACATACAGACTCAGATCTCCTTTCCTCTTTCTTGTTGTTTTCAGTGTTTTATTGAGACATATCCAGCTACAAGTAATATAACAAATGAGAGCTCGAAGTTGAGCCCTACACATCTGCTGTAGTGCAGGGCACACATCTGCTGGCTCCCTTTCTCCTCTTTGCCTCCCATTTAGCCCCAATTTTGTTTCTTTATATTAAATGGGACATATCGATGGCTGCAAATTGCTTGTAATTACATTGATGAAAAACTTTACTTAACAAGCTGCATTCAAAATTATTTTAATTGCAGCTCATTTCATACTAGCATTCAAATATGTCAAAATATCAAGAAAGCTGCAAGTACAGGGGTTACAGGGCTGAAGGTTTGGCTCCTTGTGTAAAACATTGCTGTTACATTTCTGGCATACTGGAATGTTCCTTCCTCATTTGTCATTGTTTCTGTCGGTCCTTACATCTTTCTATCATGTTGCAGTTATGCACCTCGGTTTTAATTTCTTTATTGAAATATTTCAATAAAGGTACAAGGCTCAAAACTCAGTATTATTCAGTGTGAAAACAGGCTTTCTCTACGTCACCCCCACACACACACACAATGATATTTTTTTTTGTTTTGTTTAAAACTTTAAAGGGTATCTAAACAAGCAGTTTTTAAAACTGCAAACTCCAAAATCTGGCTTCATTGTGGGGTAAAGTAAAGGCTGTTGTTTACATTTATGCTAAAACTGCATTTATGTAAATAACATAAATGCAGTTTCATAATCTGAAAAATTTAAACATCTGCCTTTCACTTTCAAAAACAGCCTTTGTTTCTCCCAAAGATGTCTGCCAAGTGTGTTAAGTGATGAGTCATGATGATATCATCAGAGCCAGAGACAGAGACCCACACATTTCTATAGTGCTAACTAGTTCTTCTTTCCTCTTTGTTTTGAATTGTTGTACCAGAATGATCAACACCATGTATTAACTCATGGATTATTTTGATCAGTACATGTTAGGCTATGATTTTGTTCATTTTGTTTACTTTAACTTTCAGAAAATGTTTTGCAATCCAGCTGACTTTTTCTTTGGCAAACTGCATTACAGTACAACACTTCATGTGGCACCTGATGATCTAGTGGTTATGTGATGCACTGAATTTAGTTTTTGTTAACCAGGAGAGACACATTAAGCTGAAAGCTTGTTTGCAGGTGTGGTCTGGGAGCACAAGGAAGTTTAACGACTTGCTCAGGTCACACAGCAAAGTACTGGTCTGGTTCAGTTCCAAAGCTCATGTTCTCTTGTTAATCCACAAATATGGCTTTCTTTTTCCATGTGAACCCCTGCACCTAGCTTGCCTTCTGTTGAACACTCCACCATCCATACCATATCCCTAGTACTGTCTGGGCCCACATATATGCTTATGGTTTCGTGAAGAGAATTATCACACCTCAGATTGTAATCTTGTACCTCAGAGAGTTGTGCACACCTATACCGATATGTATCATCAGCTGGCACTGTTAAAAATGCCTCCCAAATCACTCTCCAGTCCACATTCTCAATGTTCAACTTCTGCTCCCTCAGTAAACATTGAGTGGATCACCACCCTTCTGCACAGTGAAGGCAGTATGCACAGTTCATCTGCTATGTTTTTCCCACCTCATTAACCATCAACTAGGTCTTCCTGGAGGGCCAAGCAATAAGCATCATGACCCACCAGAAAACTGCTGTTCATGCCCTCTTAAGGGCTGCACTTACAATGGATAACAATATTATTAGCAGGAAAGGCATACTATAATTCCTTCAGAGAATCCACCCGACTTCCAGTGTCAGTCTACTCCTTAACCTGTGATCTGCAGAACCCTCACAGGACAGTTCCCAACAATACTTCTCCAGTACTTTTCTGTGCTGTAGTACACAATGCGAGTTGGCTGGCTACCACCTCTTCCAAACCTTGAATGAGTTATACACAACTCCCTCAATACTGCCCTAACAAATGTCAGCATCCCCCCAAGGGTAATCTCCCCACACTGAATTCAAGTAACAGTTTAGGTGCAGCCCTGCCACTCTGAGTATTTTCCTTCACTGGCTATGCTCATACTGTCAGGTAATGATCCGCGATACAGGCAGCCCCCATTTCAGATCTCACGGTGATCTGCTCAACGTCCTCCTTCATGTCTTCAACTAACCTGAATATAGCTGTACCCTGCTGGATGGCCTCTTCAGTCCTTCTCTGGCATTCACTCTTCTCTCCTGCTCCCAACACCAAAAACTGGTGAGTTCACTACCCTTCTGCATCATGAATGTGGTTAGTACAGTTGCCCATGTTATTTTACATATTAATAATAAACATGATCCTCTGGTAAGCCAGATTGACAGCGGCATGGCACAAGTGGAAAAATAGGCTTTCCTACCCATATAAGACCTAAGCCACCTATGATTAGGCTCTGTTAAAAGATTTGCATAATGATGTGCACACCCATCATTTAATAGTGCCTAATCCATGGTAGCCTAGATTTTTAAGGATAGGAAAGCCCATCATTCCCTTGTTCCCTGCTGCTATCAGCCTGACTTACTGGAAAGATATGTTTACACTTGATATGTCAAATAAAACGGGGACTGTACTACTTGATTCATGATGCAGAAGGGTGATGAGCTCACCAGTTTTCGTGTGAGGAGGAATAGTGAAGAATGAATACCAGAGGGGACTGAGAAGGCCACTCTTGCAAGGTACTCAAATTCAGGGAAGGGGAACACAGAAGGAGAGAAATATGAGCAGATTACTGTGAGAATAAGATGTGGTGCCAGCACCTTGATCACTACTGACTCGTTGTCCTGGCCAACATTCCTCTTCCCATAAAATCAGTTCATGCAATTGTCCAAGGCTGTGTGTGGATATTATTGTATGAAATGGCTGCCACTACACTTTCAGTTACTTCACTACCAGTCTAGTATTGCTTGTAAAGCACTTTGGGATACAATGTGTATGAACACCACTATATAAATGCTGATTCTTTTTCTTATTATTATTTCTCATGGAAAAGAAGACAAGACAAGCATAAATTTGAGTTTCAAGAAAGTATGAACTGTAACATTGGACTGCATAAGAACTTTGCTACAAAAAGTAGTGACTCTAGGAGGTGGTGAAGGGTGTGGCTGCAGCCCCCCACACACACACATAGTAATGTACTTGCTTGCTTGCTGCTGCAGTTCACACTTTATTGAAGAAGTCTGATGTACTGATTGTACAAATGTTTACATTCAAAATGTGGATTACATATGTAGGTCCTGTCAAAACTTACTAGAAAAGAATAATAGCAGACAATATAAAGGTTTAATAAAATGTTTAAAAGTGCATATTAAGCATGCACACCACCCTGAACCCCATTGTAGCATCCTGGATCAGCCATAACCACTAGACCACCTGGTTATTCAAGATTTGTACTGCACTGTTGTTTGCCACAGAGAAATTCAATTGGGTTAAAACACAATTTCAGCATGTTAAAGTAAACAAAATGAACAGAACCATAGCCTAACATGAGTATTATACAAAATAATGCACATGGTTCTGACTATTTGTGTGAAACTTTTCTATACAAAGGGAAAAAGAACTAGTTAGCACTATAGAGAGCCATTTACTGTATCTCTTCGACTTTGGCTCCAATGATGTCATCACATAACACATTTGATGCCATTTTAGGAAGTAGGTAAGACAGTTTTTGAAATTGGAAGACCGATTTTACAATTTTCAAATGTTCTGGAACCATATTTAGATAAATTATATAAATGTAGTTTTAGCATTATTGAATACAGCAGCTTTTCCTTTAGTCACCCACGGAGTCAGATTTTGAATAGTTTGTTGTCAAAATGTTGTTTAGGTATCCTTTAAGGTGCTTGTTAAGAGTGTATTGGAGCCCAAAGCTGATAGCTGCCACATACTGTCTAATACATTATAGGACAACATTTGTATAAAAACAGTACATGACCTGTATAATAAAGGATCAGGATCTATACATTATTTTATAGTGTAGAATATGTATAATGTCATGGCAGGATCTGTACAGTATACTTGGGCAGGGGCTATATATGTTGAAGGACAATATATTAATCTGGATGTAGTCTCATCTTTTTTCCAATCCTGCTGCTCTCCACTTACACTGCTAGTCATGCGTAGAGTATCTGTGGTGGTAGGTCTGTCTGCAGCGGAATGCCCATATTGACAACTGGCAGAGAGAGAGAGAGAGACAGAGAGATTGTTCAGTACAACTATGCAAGCAATTGATCCAGGCTCTTAACCAGCTGCCAACCACTGTGTTTCATACTCAGTAATGGAGGGAACAGGACGGCATGTAAAGCTTGCTAGTCCCTTAACCACTAGGCTAGCAATATTCATAATTGTATCAAAAGCTCATTCATAAACAACAGCTCGTATCACTATATGCAAATCTCTTCAAGTCGCAATGGCACTTTAAGTGATATCCTATGGACCTGACTAAAACAAACAAACAAACAAAAAATCTTAAAAATACTGAATCATTCTTCACTAAAACATTCTGCCACAGTTCCTCTCTGCTTCTTGATAAGAGTCAAGATCAGGCTGAGATGTATAAATACATGCTGCTGCTGCCTCTGCGATCCTACCCCAACAAGCCTCCTGTATGCTTCACTTTTCCAGCCCAGCAACTAATGACTTTTCCAATTCTATGGAACCTGTTTGGCAAAAAAAAAAAAGGGGTCAGAAACAACTTACAAAGAAAGAATAAAAGAGTTAGATTACGGGGCATAAACTGTAATGGGTGATTAAAATAATTTATCACTCTCTATTAATGTTGTGAAGTCAACGTAATACTTTTGAAACATATAAACATTTAGGTGTTTGATATTTAACTAACGCACCATGCACTGAGACGTTAAGTTAAAGTAAGAAGCACTGGAAAGCTTGCACCCTTCCCAACACCCATATCAGTCAACAGCAATCTGATCCTTTCTCTGCCCAGATTACACAACTCCTTAACTAACGAAGTCTCCATCACTTAATTTTCGCTTACATTTTGGATTGCTAGCTGTTCTTCCTTCCACTAGCAAAAAGTCTATAACACTGGTGCTCCATAGAACTGCATCAGCAGCACTGGGCAGCATAGCTGTCAGGAGTTGTGGCAGGGGTCGAACTTGGCCTCTGCCATATCTTTAAAGATGAAGCCACCGTTAATATCAAATGATCCCAAACCTAGGAATGGCTGAGAGGTAGAGACCAGGACCACCATTACAGAGTGCCAGTGACCACAAGGATGAGGCTTTCGTGTTTGCCCCTACACATGGCATGACAAAAAGCAATACAGTCAAGTAACAGCCTGCAGGCAATTTGTAGTTTTAGTGGCAAAGTCAGAGCAGTGTTGCCACTTCATCATCCTTCTTTCTGTCGTCTCCAGAAAGTTGCGCATATTTTGTCATTCTCTGTCTGCCTGCCAGACCATACTGCAGTGGGCATTTTTGAAAGTAATGTTTTTTTTTGTTATTGGTACATGGTCCGACCTGTCCCACATCATGTAGTGGTATCAGCACCAGTGTGTGAATAGTCTTTCTTCTCAGTCAGTGACTCTGTATGTATTGCTGGCTGCCTACTGCTAAAACTACCAACTGCCTGAAGTCTGTTACTCAACTGCATTATGTTTCTTTACTTCCGTTACACAAGGGAGGGGAGGTTAATCAGAAGGATGCTGGCAGTAGTTGTTTTTTTTGTTGAGCAAGGGCAAACACAAGATTAGACACAGTACTTGACACAACACAATTTCAAGTCTTTATCACCTCCATCCCACCCCAAAGAATAATCCACTGTATTTATACTTATAGTATTGAGACAGACTGATTACAAAACAATAAAAATCAAACAAACATGGAACTGTGTTTTACCGTGAGTGTGACTATATTTTTGTCTATTCTCCCATCCTGTGTGGACTCAGTGTCAGCACCCTGCAAACCCACTCATTCACAGCTATAAATATCTGTGTCCACTTCATTCATTTAGTTTTGGATTTAAATAGAAAACAAGCTTTTCTTTCGCAGTTATGGAACCGCTAAAACAAGTCATGCAGTAATAATAAGGTCATGTTATAAAATCTTTTAGGATGAATCTCCTTGTTGTGTACTGCCACTTTAATGGTACTATACAAATATTTAGGTTTGCAAATTGTCCTCTGTCCTGAGCAAACTACAGTGTGCTGGCAAAGTGTTATGAGAGTCTAAACTGCTGTGTCACAAAGCTAGGTTTGTACTTTTTTTTGTTACGTCGCACATTATCTTTAACATTCCTCCTCAGTCTGTGTGCCTTTAGTTTTATTTTTCTCATAGTTACACAGATGGTGGCACAGTTACTGGCTGTGAATGCATGGTACAACTGTGATACAAATATGGGACAACGTATTTAAATCATACTGACTATCTGCTGTAATAGTTGCGCAGTGTTGTCAGATATGCAAATACCTCTGCTTTGCGTGTGCATACAGAGGACAGTTGAAACAATAAATACATTGCTGCATCGGACTCACACCAAATTCAGTTTCATTCTTGTTTATTTTGCAATTAGTCTGTGTCAATAAATCCAGTGGATTATATTTTTGGTGGTGGGATGAAGATGATGAAGACTTGCTACGTTTTGTGTCAACTTTAGAAATTTGCTCCAGAATTAGCTTAGCCCAGGATGCGGTGAAAAGTTATCAGAGTAATATGAAACTCCCTCTTCCAATATATTTGCTCCTTGTTAATGACTAAGAGTACCCAATGGAGACTTATGAATTTTTTCTGTTTTGGCAACATTTAAGCAATTTTGCAGATTACAAATGTCTTGCATATCATAAGAATTCCTCAGGGTTGTAGAAACATTAGTTCCTGTTGTGGAAGTTTGTGGCTATCTTACAACAACAGTATTTATTTGTGATAAACAAACTTGAAATTTACCTATCCATGGTTCACAATCGTTCTCTGTTTCTGCATCTGTTCTATGAGAGTCACAGAGTTGTTCAAATGCATTTTATTGCAAAATATGTGATAAATTAGAAGTACCTGAATTAAACCTGCCATTATTAAACAAGCAAGGCGGAAGCAGTGGTCAGGCTCTGTGCATTCACACTGTAAGTGCTACAACAGTGTGACGAAATCAGGAGTCAAGTAATGCAGGCTTTACACATCAAAGAACAGAGCCATGCCACTATCAGTACAGCTCTGTCCTTTGACAAGTTAGCCAACCCCACCACAATAACAGAAACTGAATCATCCCCAGCCTGCTAACCCATTGGCCTGCCACTTGCTATGGAGCTCTCCATTGGGATCATCCCCTCACATCCCTGTATAGCACCTCCATGTTAATGAGTTTGTCTGTGCCTGTGCACACGATGATGGCAATAAAAGGTATGGGCACAGTTTTCTCTGTAACATGCACTGTAGCTTTAGGACACTAGTAATGACCCCACTATCACATTAATTTAGACATGCCAGAAATCAACTGTCAGGAGTTGGTGGACTATATATCTGAACAAGTAATCTGTCTAAGCTACTAATTGTACTGCTACAATTTTTCAATAAAAGGAAAATGGATTTGAAAATCTGTTTTTTTAAAAGAACTCTGGTCCATTTCACCAGCACTGTTACAGCTATGGCATTTGGTGGAATCAGAGAGAAGGGGGCAGAGGAGGGATGGATTGGAAGAAAGAAAAATACATACTCAAAGAAAGATGAGGAGAAAAAATCAAAGAACAGAGAAGGGCAGTACTAACATGCCTTTGCTGCTCAACAAATAAGCCCCTCGCGTGTTTCTTAGGATACTGGAGGGTCCCAGAAAACAATAACAAATAGTGCAATTCTAGCTCCTGTCACCAATTATACTTGTAACTGAATATTTATAAGTCTAACAAGGTTTCCAACTGGCTACTGAAGCAGTTATTAATTTTAGAAATTAAAGATTCAGCTGCCAGTCCACAGTCTTGCCAGTAAAGGGTACCCACTGGAGACATCCTGGTACCCAACCCCTCACTTCACAGCACTCAAAATAGACCAACAACTTTATTATTGTGATTAGATTTATAATTGCAATAACAACTGATGAACTTTTAATTTCTTAGGATTAATGACTGCCTGGCCTCAGGCCACTGACACCACCACATTCGGTCATTTAAACTTAGGTAATGACCAGCTGTTCGATTGTTACTGCAAATAACAGCATCAGAAGACTAATCTTATTAGCTGTTGGGACCAACTAGATTTTAGACACTTCTGGTCATCTTTCAGTCATACTACATATGCAGTAATGCACTCAAGGTGCACAATGAGATGCTACAATAACCACACTTCACAGATGGCTGATCACACCCATTGCATACTCTTATTACAGCATCACCACAGACTCGTGACATGTGTTATCACCTACTTGTAACATGGGTATTAACCAGAGCTGAAACACAGCAGAGTGACTGGTTGAAAGGACCAGCTGAGGATATACAGTGGGTATTAATCCCATGGTAATGCCCGTGCTGCAATTCTTCTCTCAGCTACAGTATACAAAAGATGCCAGAAATATGGACGGTCATGTAGTACATGTTTTAAACCAGCAAGAAACGCACTGTGGAGTTCCCAAAAGAAAGATCCTTCCCCACCCACTCACTTGATGGCCATTGTAGAATCCATGTGGATAGTGGAAGGGAGCAATCAGACATGGAAAATTTCATCTGCATGTTCTCCATTTGTGGCGAAAGGATCACCCATTGGGTAGACGAGTAATAGGGATAAACAGACTTACCAATCAGCAGCAGTACTGGATCGAGAGCAAACAAGCTGCAGATTATGGCTATGTTCATAGTTTAGTTTTAAATTCATCCAAGACCAAGGTTATGTTTTTTCTTGCCCCAAGAAACTGAAAGATATTTCTGTTTTCATTTTAGATTTACAAGGTAATGTCATCCAACTTGTTGACAGATTTAATTATTTAGGATTACATTGATTGTCAGTTGTCTTTGTAGATCACATTGATACATTAGTTAAGAAAATCCGTCAGAGGTTGGGAATGATTTTAGGATAAGATCTTTTCTTGTTACAGAATCTAAAAGTTAGTTGCACATAGTCTACTATTAAGGTTGTTGGATTACGGATTGTTAATCTATTCTGTACAAATGAAAAAATGTTACAGAAACTTAGATCTACTTGTCATGGTATCTTTACGATTTATGACTGGTTTGCCATATAATACATATCATTGTATGTTGGCTAAGGAAGCAAATTGTCATTTATTTTTGGACAGAACTGAAATCAAATTGGAGTTTTTGCATTTAAGGTTACCCTTGGTCTTTTGCCCCTTCTATCCTTAAACTCTTTTCAGTTTCTATGGTCCTAAAAAACACCAGGTTTCAGTCTAAGGAATTGTTTAGTATTCCTTTATATAGGAAAGTAATAGATCAAAACTCAGTGAAATAAAGGGCTATTATGTTTTTTTAATAGTATTCCTTAACCTTAATTAACTCAAGGAAAGTGAGGACTTTTAGGAATGGTTTGGTACAATGGCTAGCTGCTAAATCAGAGTGTAAATGCTTTCATTAATGGTATGATTGATCAGATTGTAATATGTGATGTTAATGTTATTTATATGTGTTTTGTATTGTGATTTGTATTTATATGATGTGTGTGTTTTTTAATTTTCCCATCTTGCTTACATGTATAAAAAATAAAAATAAGTAAGATTATGCAGCAGTTGTCAGTATATACAGCAGACACACAGAAATGTGGTGTAGAGAAGTAGCATGAGCAATCCACAGAAGTTGTTATAGAGCCAACTGAGGGTAAAGCACATGGTGAATCAAAGCTGCCTGAAAAAGAAAGAGAAGGAAAAAAACTTTGAGCAGAGAGCAGACATATTATCACAAAGTATTTCATGGCCTATCTCAAGAGCAGCTTAATAATTGGGAATGCAGAAAGGCAGAGTTGAACACCCACAAGAACACAGCAGGGTGTTTCAACGTCTTCAGTGACTTGCTGACTGCAAACCACCTAAGTTTAGATATAAGCACAATACCAATTCCAGAATTAGCTAAGATTCTTAGAAAGTTTTATGGGCGTATGCGTGTATGGTATACTAGGGTATTAATACCTGGTTGGTGGTTGGAAGCACTTGGTCTGTGGCCTCATTCACCTCCTATCCAGGCATTAATCCCCTAGTACAGCCCTCCTCTGTCATGGATTAATGCTTACATAAAACATGTCACAATTTTTATAGTAGCAATTGAAGGTTTAAAGGGCACTATAATACTAGGAGACCCTGTTCTGAATACTATTGTCCCAAAAGGCAGTGTCTAACAAAAGTTGTGTTTCAATAAAATACAGTCTTGGACTGTACTTGACATCCATGCACTAGCATGCCATATTCACAGTGTGGTCTAAATCAGCAGCTCCCAACAGGCTGCACTGCCAAGAGAAAAGATGCAAAGTTTTCTACAGTTCCCACTAATTTCCATGGATTCATGGACATTACAACTTGGTCTTGTTGTTCATCATGCCCAGCAATGTAGCCCTTTGAGAGCTTCCAACTGCAAACTCAGCTGTGAAAATTGTTGCAAGAATCTGGGTCAGAAAATCAGTTCTATTCTGCATAGGTTATTTTGTTAATAAGTGCACAATTTCAGGGCAGTGATGACTATTTCACAGTGGGGTTAAAAATCAGAATGCATATTGAATGCTCCCAGATTCCTGCTGGAATGCCCATAACAAAAGTCATTCTTCCTTTAAATTTGTGAAGTGGCAATATTACACAGTGGTTTAACTGTAATAACAACAACTAGTGACCCTTTTATCACATTATCAGTGTGATCAAAAATGCTGTAATAACCAGGTATGACATCATACCCAGTTATTACAGCCTTTGAGTACTCATGCTTCACTTTCACTTACAGTAGAACAGTGGGAAAAAGGCATTGTAAGTCCCTGCACCAGTTATAAAACACTATTTTTTTCTAATGTACTGTATTTGCCTTCCATGTGCTCACCACTGCAATTGTGGTTGTGATTGTTATATTACTGCTATGCACCTTCTCCATTCAGAGTGTAGAGTTTAAATTGGTCATGTATTGTTTTATTTCCTGTTGTGTTATCTTTAATGCCTTGTGGCCTGGGTCACGCCTGTAAACAATCCTTTGGATCAGAGCACCTACCGATTATGAAAGTCATAAATAAATAAATAAATAAATAAATAAATAAATAAGACAGAAGGGCTGTGTGTTATGAAGTTTTTTTTGGGGATACGACTTGGTGTGTGATGACCGATAGACTCTCTAACTTTCCTCCAGCTTTTATGGGTCATCACACACCTTATTCTCTATATAATGGTGCAAACTATCAGAAAAGATTGCTATATCAGGAGATTTACTGCATTGATAATAGGAGTGTTGGAGGCCATGGTTTGGAACAGAACAAAACTGAAATCAGCTATAAAACATTCACAAGTAATTACAAGCATGCCCTGCTGTCAGCACCAACGGTGAGAAGTTCCTCTCCTTCCCACTTCTTACGTTTCCAGCTTTTGCTTAAAAGACACAAACCTAGGTCTCTAAAAATTCTGCTCTGTAAGAATGAGGTGGGCACCTTTTTTCTGTGGAGGGAGGGAATAAAAGCAACATTCCTTGTGTACTAGCAAGCCAGATATAAAAACAAGAAGATAAATACTGGGGAGGTGGAGTTGTCATAACAAGCAAGATGGGAGCAGTGGGCAGAAGTTAGGCATTCACACTGTAAGCGTTACAACAGTGTGAATGTGCAATCAGGAAGTGAAGTAATGCAGGGCTTTACACATCAAAGAACAGAGCTGTGTCACTATTGGTGTGGCTCTGACCTTTGAAAAGTTTGCCAACTCTGCCACAACAACAGAAACTGAATCATCCCCAGCCTGCCACCCACTGGCCTGCCACTTGCTACAGAACTCTCCATTGGGCGCACCCCGCCTCGCATCCCTGTATAGCACCTTCCATGTCAATGAGTTTGTCTGCACCTGTGCACATGACAAACTCAAAATGGTGTGTGTGTGTGTGGGGTTTGTAGGCCTTGGTGGTACAGGCTTGGCATGTCCCACAGCTCACAGTATTTGAATCTCAGCACTGAATCCCATGGCAACACTACATCTTTGAGATAATTTTCTGATATGAGTTCCTATTAGGAACAGGAAATGTTTGTGGAGGTAGTCTTACAGATTCTAACTCATGACTACACTGCTTTATTAGTCAGTTTGTATTAATGCACTCATCAAGTTCAAAGTGTGGGATGCTTACCATATGTGATGGCAGAGAAGTAGCACACAGAGTTAAATGAACTTTATGGGTTTGTTTAGTGTGTGTATGGAATCAAGCAACTTGGATTGCTGTGTGTCTTTATTTAGTGATATTGTTTTAGAACATGGGTACTTTGCGAATTCCTGGGTCCATTGTCATGCTACAAATGGTCAATAATCTTGCTTTATGTTGGATATTTTGGGGTAGTTTTATCCTATAATGTTAAAGACTGGCTACCAGTAAAAAGAAAACTGTTTGTGAAGTATTCTGTAATTAAGCAATAATGTATGACATGGTTTGTGTCATGCTGGGATAACATCACACCTTGGGTGATTGGGCACAAGGCCAAGTGCATCCAACACTCTAGAAGTGACATTACCCTAGCACAGTAGGTAAGCTGGAGTGCATGACTGCTATTATACAATGGCTCTTATGCATCCCTTACATTGTAACATTTACTCATATAGTAGTCTCTTTTTCTTAAATAAATAAAGTCTTATTTTGTAATAGTTACAGCAGTATAACAGGTAATATGCTGATTTACATAATGCAACAAGGAATCCTGAGTAGATCATAAAGTTAACTTAAATTTTTCTTATTCAGCCATGCAGACTCCTTTTTGTTAGTGATGACTGCAGTATACTGTCGTAATATAATGGTTACAACAGTATAACAGGTAATATGCTGATTTATATACATCAATAAGGAATTTCTAGGTAAAATATAAAGTTAACTTACATTTTCCTTACTCAGCAGTGCAATCTCATATTTAGTAGTGTTGACTACAATATAGTACCTAATATGTAAATTCATGTGGCAAGGCATTGTGGGTACACCATGAAGTTGTGTTCCATTTTTCCTAACTTGGGGGTGCAGTGTCCTTTTTGGTAGTGGTTACAATATAAGATCTCAGATATTTGTTTTCAAAATTAAACATTATCACACTGATAGATGAAAATATTTCTTTACTAAAAGATGCACTCTCCCATTTCTGTAGTGATACAGAAATATAATAGCCTGTATATTGATTTACATGGTTAGGAATTGTGGGTACAGTAAACAGCAAATGTTTCTATCTCTAATTTGCATGTGGAGTATTTTTTTTTTTTAGATGACATTCGGTCATGTGTGTGGTTGGATCTGATACAGTGATGTTACTGTATACTGTACTGGGATAACATCACTGTTCCAGACATACAATGACAAATCAGAGCACAGGATTCTTTCCTTGCCATTGTATAATAATATTTTTCATGTTTCATACAATGTATTGTCCCCTGCTATAATGTAGTTTGTGTGCATTTTCTGTGTTTGCCTTTATAAAGTGAACACAAAGAATAAAAGAAAGTTAAAAAGTTTGTCATATTGTTGCCACTTTTAGCAAAAAAAAATGAACCAAATTGCTCCAGAATCAGTCAATTGAGGGATCCTTTGCCACATTACACATCTTCAAAACTGATGGAAAATACATTGAAAACCAGATGACATAAACAGTATGCTGCTGAGTACTGCAAACCTGCACAACCATAAGAATATTATTTTCAAGTATCTTATGATATGCATTATTTTTATCATTTTTCTTATTTTTGTTTCTTATTTACTCCTTGGTCTAGGCCTGGAGGAGCCTACTTTCATCCAGTTTTGTCTGCTGGGCGCTGACGTACCACTTTGCATCTTTCTCTCTTCCATTTTTATCCCTAATCCTGAGGGCACCAATGCAAAGGACTTACATCAGACGTATGTCATGCTGACACATGCCATCATCAAGTGTCCACAGCGCCCACCGCACCTCAACTCCTGAGGAGCCGTTCTACATTGCCACCTGTGCTTCCACTTGCAGTAACACTATGGATGCGATTGCTGCCCGGTAACCTCCTCGCCTGGAGGAGAAGAGCATCCACTATGATGCTCAATCTTCCTCCCTAACTGACCTCCGTGACCCGGTTGATTCCTGAACCGGGTTGCTGGCATAGCATGAAGTGTGGTATCCAGCGCCTCAACATTCAGCACCACCAGGCAGTTTATGACATACGTTATTTAACAAGTGAACTTTAGTTTACGAAGATGGAATCATTTCCTTCCTTTAATGCTGTCCATGACCCTAATGTTATTTTAACATTATTTTTATGTTTGATTGTGCACATGTTGAAACATTTCATCACAACTAGAGAGAGCGGGGTTTTGAGGTGTGGTGCTGTGGGGCCCAAAGGCCCCAGTGCCTTTGAGGCTTGGCCTGCTTTCCCCAATGCAGTGGCATGCTGCTGCTGACACTAGTTCAGCCAGCATGCCACCACCTTGAAATGAATCTGCTGCTGCAATGAGAGTGACCCATCATTGCAGGGTGGTACCTGCCATCCTCCAACCCAGTGCACTTACAGATGGGGAGCCCACTCCCCATCGGCACACTGTAACCCTCCCCATTTGTTGTGTACTGAGGGGTGTCCAATCCTCTCTGCATCATGAGCCCCAACAGACTTTCTTTGCCAACAGGGGCCCAATCCCCATCAGCTTCAGTCCCCTCTTCCCAGTTCAATTTGCCAATTGGGAGCCCAATCCTCGCCAGCATAATGTCCCCACTACTTTGTGTGCCGAGGAGGCAGTCCAATCCCCTCGGCTCTCCCATATATGCTGATGGGGTCCTCAAAAACACTCAGGTGGCACACTGAGAGTCCACCCAGCATGCCAAATGTCCCTGTAAAATAAACTTCCTGTAATGTTTTTTATTTTAAACCTGTAAAACAGAAAACGGTCCCTCATTGAGTTCAGTGGCCCCTCCCACATCCTGCTTCCACCCTCTGCAGACCCTGTCTCCCCACACCCTCTCACCCCATACTTACCTCCAGAGCCCAGTGCAACAATCTTCAGTGGACTGGGAACACGTCTTCACTCTTCAAAGCCGATCGTGAACTGAAGAAATGCCGTAAGCTGTATAATGGCATAAATAGGGTTTTCTCAACTTTGGTTCATGTCTGAATTTTGGCACCAAATTTTCAACATGACATTACTGGAACCACTCCTCATGAATTCAGTCACTGTCATGGCATTATTTGGTCAGGAAAGGTGATTTCGTGGTCACTGTGCAGAATCATCTTTCAGGACTGAGTAATGAAACGACAGTGCCAGTGTTCATGGTGGGCTCTCAAAAAGCCTATGTTGCAAATTTTGTGGAAAAAATCCAAAAGTTACTGTTTTACAAGTGTGCATTGCAGTTTCCACACAATACCTTTGTGAATTTGTAATATTTTCACTACAGATTTTCAGCATTGGCATTTTCCACACCTCCCATGAACAGTATAGCTGTCATTTTTCACCTCCTGTTCAAAATGTATTTTCACACTTCCTGCGCAGAATAGCGCAGTCACTGTGGGAAATCAGTGTTTGTGACACATTAAGAAAATCACAGTGACACTGTTCCTGAGCAGAGGTCCTATAATGCCTATGTTGAAAATGTGGTGATGAAAGTCCATAAAATGACTGTGTTATGAGCGTGTGTTGCACAGTTTCCACGTGTGCTCAGAAGTGTGCAAATTTGTAATATTTTCACTCAGATTTTCAACATTGGCATTTTGCCACACCTCCTTATGAACAGTACAGCTGTCATTTTTCATATCCTGCCCATAATATGCATTTGCACATCTGGCACACAATGGCATGGTCACTGTGGAAATTAATGTTTTGGACAGATTAAGAAAATCATAGTGACAGTGTTCATGAGCAGAGGTCACAAAATGCCTATGTTGAAAATCTGATGAATTAATTCCACTAAATGACTGTGGTACAAACATGTGTTGCACAGTTTCCATGTACACTTGAACTTTGAGCATTTTTAATATTTTCACAACAGATTTTAAACATTGCCATCTCTTCACACCTCCCTATGTGTGGTACAGTTGTCATTCTTCACATCCTGCTTGATCTGTGTTTTCGCACATCTGGTACAGAATGGCACAGTCGCTGTGGAACTCGGGTTTGGGACACATTAACAAAATCACAGTGCCACTGGTCATGAGAAGAGGTCCCAAATGCTTTCACGAGGTGGGGTCACCAAAAGGCCAAGTTGAAAATTTGTAGTGCAAATACCAACACACGCCAGGGGCGTTAGGGTTTCAACCATAATATCACACCCAGTACAGACTGACAGGCATCAGAGGTGTAACTTTGGATCACTGGTTGTAATGTACTATGCCATCCCACCCCCACTCTGAAGCCAGTGACAGGCATCGAGGTGTGCTCACACTCTTCAGACCCAGACTTCACCCATTCTCCTGTACTGCACCCATTTCAGCTTATGTCCTTATGAAATGGGGTGACTATGAAACTGAACACTCCAAGGCACACCTCAACACTTGTCGGTGTCTACAGGATAGGCTGAGGTGAAATGCCATGAGCATTATGGGCAATGACCTACAGACACACCCCAATGCCTATCCATCTCTGCAGGGTGGAGGTGGATTGGCATGAGTTCAATACTTCACTGCCACTCCTATTCTGCATCTGTCTAACTCCTGCATGTCTAATGCTAATATCAGCAAGCAAACATTTGACATTGACAAATGCTTGTTTTTCTAGAATTTAATAGAGTTCAGAATACTACAATCTTATTTATCTTCTCAGAAAAGAAACTGATGCCCAACATGATTCTTGTCAGTAATCAGAACAAGAGAGACCATAAGTGAACTCATATTCAGCAGAATTTCTTTATTTGGATCCAAGCTGCAGCATAAAATAGGCTACTATTGCTGCAACATGTTAAAGAGATTTGTAGTAAGGACCCTGAAGAAGGAATCTGAACCATAGAGAAAGGTATGTAAAGGGAAGAGTAGTTGATTTGGGGGTCGAGAGTAGGATCTGGTTTGATGGGGTGGGGTTAACATACTATTATTATAGGTCAAGTAGTAGGATTAGTTGTGCCAGCACCAGGATTGCACCCTGGGAGTACAAAATTACTCCCATTTAGGCAAGGAGCATAGCATATGTTTTAGGTATTCCTGGTTTACAGCAGGCAATAGGGAACCCTGCACTCACATGCAGGCCAAAAGATTGACTATCTTCACAAAAGATTCACATTATGGCTGAATATTGAATGCTGTTCCGAGAGCCCACATTACAAGTTTGTGTATCTTTGTTCCAGTGATGTGCCCTTTGTTGTTCCTTGGGTCTGCACATAGTACTTGAGAAATAGAAAATACAGGATAACATAAACACAGTACATTTTAACAAAACAATTGACAAATCTGGCTACATGTTCACCACTGAGCTCAAGAAAATATCACAGTACATTTGTGCCACACTCATGTGGAATATTTGTATAAAATGCCTCCACAGCAAGAGTGGCAAGCAAGCAACTTTCAGGTACAGTAAAATTTTTCAAAATTTGAATACATCTGTGCAATCCTTTAAGTGAGCCGGAAGACTTGGTACTAAAGGATGCATATAAAAACACCAACTTTGAGAGGTGTTCTGAGAGACTCCTCTACTGGAAATGACAGGCTATCTGAAAGGATTCAAAATAGATCTCCAGTTAAATATATATCACTGCCAGTAAGGGAAAGGAGACAGAAACATGTTTAGATCTGTATCTATGACTCCTACCACACAGGCATTCTCAAAGAAGGCATCACTTGTTTTAAATGACTTGTTTGGGTCCCAGTCAAGGTGCTGATACATAGATGCATTACCCAGTCATCTCAGCACTTTCCTCTTTGTATTGAATCCTATCTATTATAACTAGCGAGCCACATTTATCAGCAGCTTTAATTATAATGAGACCATTTTGCTTCAAGCTAACAATTGCCTCCTTTGTGGTTTATTGATACTAACAAAGTGGGCTGTGGGCATATTCAGGCATAAATCATTTATTTCTTCTCACAAACCTGCTGATAACCAAAACAGTTGAGGCAGGGACAAAAAGTAGATTTTGGATTCAATTTTGACTCAATATTCATTCTGTCATTTGTAACAGTGCCTTCTAATCTTGTAGGATTTTTATTAATGAAATACCAGAGTTTCAACTTTCAAGTAAACTAATTTAAATCTACAGTTGTGTCAAAAGATTTATATTCGTGGTGGGGACAAAAGGACTGAAAGTTGTGAATCACTCAGCTTGTCAGAGGAACTATTTATCACATTATGTTTTTACTATTCTTGCTGTTCTTGTACTGGTGCAGCTATTTCCATGGCTCTCTCTCCTGATATAGGTGGTTTGACTTGTTCCTCCTTTGCTGTTTGTGTTGTTGCTGATACTGGCTGGATCTGTAATTCTCTTCTCACGTTCAGACCTACTTCTCTCTTCTTCTTCTTCTTTCCTCAGCATCCTTGTCTTCTTTGGTCTGATACAGGTGTCATTTGTTGAGATTGAGTCAATAGCTACCTCTCAGAGTGGCAGGTGCTGGGGATTCTCGTAAAAATTGTAGAGCAACTGGACTGTTGGTCTGACTCACATCAGAAATAATTGATCTTTTAGGTGCTGAATCAGAGTTGTTTAGGATAGATTTGGGATTAGGATTTTGTTATTGGCTATTTTAGAGTTCCAGTGGAAAATGTTCTGTATCATAGTCCACTTTATCTCATTAATTTGTTTTCTGTTTTCCACTTCAATGTTTTTGTCCTGTCTCGCTATTGCCAATTTCATATGTGCATGAAGTCATAAAAGGATGAATCTTTAGAAAAATGGAGAAACAAGCTTCTCTCATTGCTCAGATTCTTTGACCACCTCCTCCTGTAATTTTTCTGAATGCTTCAGTATTGCTTGCATTAAAATGGCACACCTTCTAATAATGCCTCATACCATGCATCCATAAAGCTATTACATTCTCTACCAAATGCCAGGTGGAACACAATTTACACTGAAATAGGCTGTGTGGTCATGTAGTCAGGATTTTTTATCTATAGTAAGAATACGTAATGTGTAACTTGGGTCTTAGATATTGCATGTAGAATCTGTTGTTTCACTTTAAATAATTTAATCGTACCCCAACTGATGATGTAATAGTTAACGCTCTTTAACTGACACATTTTGCACTGCTATCATCCTCTTGAGAAAGTCCTGGTGATGTATGAAACACATTGGGGACTCTTGTGGAGGCTACGATCAGTTGCACCTAATAGCTTTCTGCACTTTTTGGTGTTAAAAAGTACATATTTTTATATTGCATTTTTGTAGTTACAGCCTATCTTTGGTTGCATGTGAGTGCATGGTTCTCTGTTGCATGCTGTAAATTATTTTGCCTTTTACAGCACATTTTATTCTGTGAGCAACCTTTTCCCTACCTGCATTCTTAGTTTCCCCATACTATCTACATGAAGTTGAAAGAGAGGATGTGCAAATAATTATATGGAGGAATTCTTTTACTATCAGCCTATCTTTTTTCTTCATATAGCTTTTGCCCTCTGCTGCAACCTATTCTTGCCTTTTGGCCCTTGATCTGGTGGCCTTCAGCCACATCTGCCCCTCTCCCAACCGTTATACCAGTGGGGATCCACATGGTGCAGAGCCAAAAGCACCAAGCACAGTCACATATGGCAGAAGAGAGACACAGAATTTTTCTATGATTCTCCTGAACCCAGCACTGTGGTGGTATAGTGAGTACATGTGCATGGAGGAGCACATGTGCCCCAAAACCACAGCCCCTTCCACCCACCTGACATTACATCGGCTCCCAGACCTCTACACTGACACTCAGCCTCCAACCGCTGTCAGCTGAGAGTGAGGGAACTCACCACTTCAGCCTGGGAGATGAGATCTGCCTAGTGGCCACTGATCATCTCTCAGCATCCTCATGCTGACCCCTGTCCAGAGCTCATTTCCAAACTCCAGTCACTGGGTGGATGAAATAAGGCACTTGAACAGTGCCTTAGCATCACCAGGCCGGCTTCACTATCAGCATATCTTTAGATGAAGATATGTTAGAGTTTTCATACTGTTTGCTGCCATGAAAATACTAAAAACATTTGAAGATATACACAGGACTCAAGCGCAATAATCCCTAACAGTAGTGATGGGCTTTACATCACTTGGTTTCACAGTCTCAAATAATGTATTAAACCACACCAGGGTAAGGTTTAGTGCTATTAAAAGATCATTGCAGCTATTGGAATAAAATAATTGCACCCAAACCAAGGACATATATGATGCAGAATTTATTTGATCAATAAGTGCTCAAGTGCCAGCCCGGTGACGCTGAGGGTTGAGGCACTGAACACCACACCTTGCACTGCACCGATGACCCGGTTTTCAGGAACAGACTTGTGTCAGTGGGGGTAAGAAGGAGAGGGAGGATTGAGTGCCCCAACGGATGCTCTCTCCTCCCTATGGGAGGGATACCAGGGTGCTTTGTGCACCCACATCCCAAGAGAGCCGGTGGAAGCACAAGCTTCCAGGGTTCTGGCGGTCTGCCTAATGGAAGTTGGGGAGGGGTGGGAATGCTGTTCTGTGCTTGGGAGGAGGCGTGCATCTGCACGTTGCCTATCTGGACGATGTCCTCATGCCGGTGTCCCAGGGGCTGGGATAGGGATCCACAGAAAAATGGAAAAGCCTCAGTGAACCTAGATGATGGCTGCCCAACAGCCATCCAAGTCCAGGACCCACGGGCAGATATCCACTATGCAGGTGCTCCATGGAAGCAATAGAGGGGAGAAGGTGTAACCGAGCACTCTAGGGACAGACACCGTGGTAGGGACTTAGGAGGGCATGAGCAATGCCTGAAAGGAGTGGAGCACTGAGGGTGTACAGGAGGGGTATAAATGGGGCAAGTTGCTCCAAAGTAGAAAAAAAATTAAAAAATAAGTGCTCAAGTGTAAGAAGACCAAAAACACATTATGTGGCAACAACAAGCAGCTTTCATTTCACCTGGTCCATGCCAAGCTTCATCAGAGCTAAACTACTCCATTCAGTGCAGATATTGAAATACTAAGTACAACAATACCAAATTAAAACCATGACAATTCAATAAATAACTTTGTGGCAATTAGCATCGGTCTGTATAATACTAACAAGTAAAAGCAGTTCAGAACAATTTACTCAGTTCGTAAGACCATGTCAGTACAACACTAATGGATATGCACTGCTCTGACATGGACCAAAGCTTCACATGTCCCACAGGAGATAGCGCTGCTAGAAAAGGGATATTGCCAGAACTCATGGGGTCCATATTCAGCTGGAGCATATAAATGAGCTCATTCAGCATGCACAGTGCTAAGGAGCCATATTCAGCCCCATTACTGACTTATTTGCATGTGCATAGATCACCACTTAGTGCCCATATGGATCAGTAGATAGAGGAGTCTTAGGGAGTGTAGTGGACCCTCCCACTGCTCTCACCCATAATAACCATTATTGAACATTCCTAGTAGTCTAGTGGACCCTTTCCTCTGATTGCCCTGTGGTAACCATAGTCGAAGATCACTAGTAGTCTAGGTGGACCCCTCCCCTAATCATCTCATAGTAACCATAGTCAAAGATCAATGGTAGTTTTGTGGTTACTATTGAGGTGACCTGGGGACGCCACTAGGCTACCAGAAATATTTGAGAATGGGCACTATGGTAGTGATCAGGGACAGGGGTTCCACCAAACACAGGGGCAGGCTCCTGCATAGCTACCTTGCATTTATGTGGTGGGGCACAGCCATAACGCCGCGGTAAGATCTTGCTTTCAACAGGAGTAAATAGCACTGCTCTGGGGGCTGTTTAGTGCCTCCCAAACCATCTCAATATACAGCTGTGTTATTATAATGAGGGACACCCTTATTTGCATAAGTGCAGCAGTATTGTTAGTGTGACCAGGCTACTGGGTCTGGGTAGTGTTCGGGAGCATCTTAATATGATCCTGCCCAGTGTGTGGTGCAAACCCAGGTTAGCACAGTTGCTAACTCATTAGCAGCTTCACTTACCTTTGAATATGGGCACTCATCATTAAAATAGTGAATATTTTTAAACCTGACCCTAGAATTGCTATCCTAACACCACATTGCTCTTTTTCAGCAGTGAATGTTTTCCAATCACTTTAGTTTTGTTTTTGCTTAGGGATAATAAAATATTGTTTTAGTAGAATTTGATATAATGTATATCAAAGTTTATAATAGTTTCGCAACAGAATGTCATGGTGATTCCTAATGTAGGTGTTTGAGTTTATAACGGATCACTTGTTAAAAAGGTGGTGCTAGTACTAAAATGTTTGCTGTGCTTGGGGTGATAATGCTTTTTCTTTTTCGCTACATTAATATGGTATTTACTTTTGCTGCTTTCATTGCTGTTCATTTTGTTCTCAAAGGACATTACACATGTTTGGGTAAATAAATGTTTTTCTAGCAAACCAGATATTCACTTTGGAAAACAGCCAACAACTATTTCTATCACACTCTGCCTTTTTATTTTAATGAAGGATTGTCATTACCTGCCTATGATGCTAAATAATGAGACAAAAGTATTCCTTTATGCATTCTCAGATTTTGCTATCAGGAAGAAAAATGGAAGCCATGATGCAGCCCTATATAAGCAATAACAGAGTCTTGGTAGAACTGACTTATATGAATGCCCAGAGATGTAGTAAGTCATGAGTTTATCAGTTTTGTGCCTTCAGCCCTAGAAGAACATCTGGCCAGTGCTACTAAGATCACAGAGTGTCTTATTGGCCAGTATGTTTAAGGTGTGGGTCACCTATGTGCTGTGGCTCCATGTCTCATAGGCAACTTTAAGACAGAATGCTGCTGCCTGGGGATCCAGTGGACTGCTGGCAGCATTCATGAAAGGAATGTGTATCCCTTCCATTCTGGATCCCCTGGCTGATTGTGCAGCAACATTTGTTGATGGGCTGGGTGCATGTCTGGGGGCATACTCACACTCTGCACCATTCACCAAGGCATGGAGAGCTGGACAAGGATGGTGCAGGACATGGCAACTGGGACACTGCCATATCTTTTGTGCACCCACCCAGACTGCATCCGCTGGCTGTGTCGGAACAGGACCTTTACATGCTACCCCAGCCCTCTGGGCAGACAAGGACTGCTGGGAGCAGCCATTCAGGCATGCACACATCCTTTTGGAATTTTAAATTCCTGTGCCTTCCCAGAATCTTCTGCTTGATGCTCAACAGAGGATCTACTAGGGGACCAGAATAGGCATCCAATTGGATGCCCACCTCTATCCTCTGATCCACCCCTGCATAGCAGCATGCTGTGGCTGTGAGGACATGGACAGATGCAAGGTGCTGGCCAGCATTCATGCAGACTGGCCACATCATGCCTATATGAGATGCAGAGCTACGCAACCCATGAATGTGCCAATCACAATTACCTGGCTTAGCAATACTGCATAGCTCACATCATGCATATAACATGGGTAATTAGCTAAACTATATAAAAAATAGTAAAATCATTTGAAATTACTATGAAGAAGTCCCCTGCAGATATGTGACACTAGAGGGTGATAGGTGTGTAGCACAGTGATCTTGCTTCTAAAGATTTCTGTTGTGTGGTGCAATCCCCACCCCAAAAAAGAACAATAAAAAATATTGGGCAAGTTTGCATTTAGTTTTCTTATCAAGATAATTTGTATTTGCATGCTTTCATTTCTAATTTCCTGTTTTGATCTTTGTTGGAGTTGCCAGTTTGAATTGCCCTTGCAAATCATGTTTGCTTAGCATTTGATTGGACACATGATAGAAACATAGAAGTTTTCAGTAGATAAGGACCTCTTGGCCCACCTAGTCTGCCCTATGTTCCCTATCTACTGTGATACCACAGACCCTACTTGATCTCCTGTCTTCTCCCCACTTTGCCTTACTTCGAGGCCCCTTGTGTCTATCCCATGCATGCATGAATCCAGTTACCATTTTAGCACCCACCACCTCTGTTGGGAGGCTGTTCCAGGCAACCACTACCCTCTCCATGAAGAAGTATTTCCCACATCTCCTCTGAGCCTCCGCCTCCAGCTTCATAGCATGAACCCTTGTTCTGGAAACATCTTTTCTATGGAAAATGCTACTTTGCTGTGGCTTATTAATACCTGTGAGATATTTTTATTTATTTAGTGTTTGTTGACTGTGTAAGTGCATTAGATAAATTCTGCCTATTTTCAGGCATGACCCAGAGGAAGGGATACAGATTAATGCCAACTGATCTTGAACCAGATTAAGCTGTTGGTGGTATTTTAGTGAATGGGAGACATTTGGCCAGGGCACTGGGAAATTCCCATCTCACCTGTAGGGGAACCGCTGTCCACAGAATGGCCAGTCCCGAGAAGGAGCCGGTGGGGATGGATGTGTCTGAGGCTGAGAGAAGGTCTCCTCCTCTGCCTCTGTGCAGCTAGAGACCAACCTTTTCTATGATGCTGAGGGCATATGGGACAACAGAATACAGTTTCTACACAATGCCATTGAGATGTGAGAGCTATGATAATCAAACTCATTGAGAACACCAATGCTACTATTTTAGACAATAAGGTGCCAGATTCCTGTTTGGAAGCCCAGTTACGGGCTCTTTTGTTGGAAGAGGAATGAAAATGTTTGTAAAAACAGCTTCAGCTACCATATCAGTTTGTGCACAGCACGATATTCCAGACCCTTACAGGAAATAACTGTAGAACCAGACCGAGCGGCTGAGACTACAGTGAAAGCACCAGTATCTTTCAGGTGTGTAGCAGAAACAGCACTGACTGAGTGCACTTCTGAGAGCCATGAAGTATTTTCTTTCTAGCTAATCAATGGGACCCAACTCTTGTTGTGTTCGGCACTCCTCAGACTACCCGGAGCTCCATCCAGAAAGGCATCTATGGCTCAGGCTCAGACTTGCTCTATGTTGGAGCTCTGACCACAGGCTGCAAATCTCTCAGCAGCTTTGGATCTATCGAGGCTAGGCTTCAGGATGCTGGATGGGTAAGAGACAGCACAACCGGAAAATGGATATCGGGCATGACCTCCATCCGAATACCTATAGTTGAAAGTCGTGCACATGCAGGTACATCTCTAAATTATTTTTGCTTACCACCTGTGACTCCTAGAAATGTTATTATCTATTCTGAGATGGATGCTGTGAGTCAGGAGCTCTTCTCCAATGCAGCTTCCACCTGATCTGCAACTCATACAGCATCCGACTTTGACTTTGATGCAGCAAACAGTGCCTTCTGAACATTTAGATTTGGTTAGGTAACCTTTGACCCTTTAATTTCTGCTGCTCATTCATCTTAGCGCATAACTCCACCAAACCAGGACTCTGTCACGCTCTAGGTTGACACCCAGGAATGCACCACCAGCTTCCACTTTAAAAGCTCACCCATATGCTTCATTGTTTCATACTTCTACATATCCTGCAATGGCATAATGCAGTACAACTGCATTATAAGGGAAGCATGGAAGTGTTTCGAGATAGGTGCATGTTGCATGTACCCTATTGAAGGAGTCCATGGGATTTCATGCTACGGAAATCTATGCTTTGATCCATGTCTTGGGAGAGACAACTTTGATGTGAGCTTTAAAATCAGCTCCAGCTTGAAATGTTCTGGCAGAAGTGCCACTAGGTGAAGCTGACACCCTTGTGGGTGCCTTCTGATGTTGTACCATTGACTAAACCCGCATTTTGAACAGTTACAGTCCTCTTTAAAATGAGGGAGTGAGTGTAATAGATTTGACTTTTGGTTGAAGAAGAGATGTACAGTTCAAGGTATGCCAGAAGCTATATTTGACTCTGAGTAAATCTGGACAGGAGGCTGGAGAGTTCAGGTGGTTCTCAGCTCCACAGAGGGAGGACTCCAACATCTGCCTAATAGTTTCTACATTGGTCGAGACCGTGGAAGTTTTTTTTACGTAGAGCAACTGAAAGCTTGATACAGATGTGGGTGTACCTCTCACCTGAGCAGTTTCTGTGACAAACTAAAATATACTTTATGTAATGGTTTGGGACACACTAGCAGGCATTGACAAAACCCACAAGTTTGTAATTTATGCAAAGAGTTAGTGCACTCTTACACAGCATGCCCACAAGCTGCTAGTAACGAGTCAGATCTGTCTGATGATTCAGAGCAAAGCTTATTAACTGCATTGGTGCAAAGTACAAAGTGCAAAACTGACAGGGGTCCCCAGATCACTAGATCCATGTAACAACAGGGTGTTGGAGTACCGCACTGTGGACCTTATTGAGGCCCCCTCCAGTCCAGTAAATGTCTCAGCAGGAGGCTTTTCCTGCTGATGCCAGTGTCAGGGCTGGAGCTGCTATGCCCCCGACACCCACTCAGCCCTTTGCTACTGTACATGAAGAGCAGGTTTTGAGATGTAGGGATGGTAGGAAGCCTCCTTCCACCAAAGTGTTGAAGGTAGTTCCAGTACCCCTCCAGAATAAAGATGAGGTGTTACAGGACCAGGCAGAGATTTTGATGGAAGACTCAGACATCTCCTTCCTTAGTTCTTCGATACCTGAACCAGGTACTGACCTTAGGAACAATCAATTGACCCCTCGTGAGCCGCCTACCAAACCAATAAGGCTCATTAGAAAAAATGCATGGAATCTAAGGGCAATCAAAATAGCCCCATGATGTTGCAGTTTCTCTTGTTGTTTTTCCATCTTCTGTATTCTTGTCTGTTAATCCCTTGTCTGTGTTCACAATTAATGTGAACAGCATCAAATCTCAGCAAAAAGAAATGTTGTTGTCTCTAATTTGATCTCTAGGTGTTCAGGGATTTATTTTATACAGGATTCCAGAATTCATACTATGCCTGAAATATCAAGGGTGGTTAAAGATTGGTATGCAGGACCTTCTTATTGGTCTACAGTATTAGATATCTGTTCTGGAGTAGGAAATCTGTCTCATAGCACTGTTTTCAACAGCTTAAACTGGTTGATTTATCTTCAGGCCAAGCCCTGATTATGGATATTAGACTAGATAATCAGTTGTACAGGCTTATTAATATGTATGCGCTCAGACAAAGACCAAACCCGATAGCATTGTTTCAACTCATACAGCCATATTTGTTTACTACACAGAAAATTGTTTTTGAGGGGATTTTAATTGTGTCTTCTTATTGGAGGATAGGGGAAACAGACTAAGACCAGGAGTATGTTGTGATATGTCCTATTTAACTAATATGATCACTGTAGCTTCTTTGAAAGATGCTTATTATTCTACTCATGGAAAATCTGACCCTACTTTCCAAAAGGGCCCCTAGCGACAAGGATTGATTTCTTCTTTATTGCCAGACATATGCTAATACATTCCATAACAGTGGCTTCGGTGGAATTTTCCAGCCATAATATTATGCATTTGATCCTTGTGTTACAGAATCCCCTAACACATGGCCCAAGACTATGAAAATTTAACTCATCCTTATTACAGCAAGAGTTTTTTCACCAACATGTTACCAAATTTATGGCAGCCAGGAAATTGTTTTAGGTTTTTGTGACAACCCTATTTTGTGGTGGGAAGACATGAAGAGGGACCTTGTTCTGTCCCATGGGCTCACAGTAAAAGAAAGTACAATGCGGAGTACCATTAATATTTAAGACTGGGTCAGCAGCTGCAAAAGTTGATGTCAGGTAGTATCCTCACAGGACTGAATTATGGAGGCCAAATTAAAAGGGTGAAGGCTGCCATGTCACTATTCCATGCTCATCAAACTTCTAGCTTGACTCAGTAACATCAATTTGGGACACAAGGCAAAAGGGTGTCATCTGCTCATTTCAATCAATCAATCAATCAATCAATCAAATCTTTATTTATTCAGGCGAACATCATTTGATAGCTGTAAGATCAGAACATCCCAGAAAAGTATAGAAGAATTACTAGACATAGATGGAAATATTCAGAATACAAATAAAGGTCTCCTGGAGGTAGTCACCAATAATACAATAACACTGTTTAAAAATAGGCAGACTAAAGATGCAGATAGGAATACTGTAGGTGCTTCAACTCTTTTTCTCGACCACACTGTTCAGATCAGATTGCCTTGATGTTGATGCAGGACATCTTTCCCACAGAAGTCGAGGTTGCCTTCCAACTCTGAAGCCTGGGAAGGTCCTGGATATAATGGTCTCATGAATGAATTATATAAATTCATTGGTGCTAGCATAAGTTCAGAATTGGCAGAGGTTTTTATGAAATGTAATGGATGCAAAACATCCCGTTATCCATGTATCAAGGTATCCTTATTTATTTATTTAAAAAGGGGATAAATGGCACCTGGTAGACTGGAAGCCTAAAAGTCTCTTAAATGGTGATTTTAAATTACTAACAACGACTTTGCTTTCCAGACTGTCTGTGGCAGCTCCATCTGTGATTACTGCATCACAAACTTTTCTGTTCAGGGTCAGTCTATCACAGACAATCTGATATTATTACAAAGTTTTTCTCTAGGTATGACATAGTGCCTGGATGTGCATTGGACCAGAGACAGGCTTTTGACTCTGTGCAGCATCCTTAGTTAGGTTTGTTCTGGAATCCTACAGAATTCCACCCCCATTCACGCCTTGGATTAAGTGCTTATACCACACTGCCACAGTTGTCCCACTGGTTAAAGGGTAGAGGGGCCCCATGATACTGGTAAAACAAGGGTCATTCCGGGATGCCCACTAAGCCCTTAATTTTATGCTTTTAGCACAGACACTTTACCTTGTGCTCTAAACTCTTACACCTTAATCTGGCCTATAGAATGCCCGCGCAGGAGACTTGGAGACTGAGATCCTGCCAGTCTGGGAGAGGGGGCAGATGGACAGAAGGTCAGATAAGGGAGATAGAGGAGCTAAACAAGTGGATCAAGGGCTGGAGCCAGGAAAAGGACACAGATTTGTATGGAACTGGCAACAGTTCTGGGAGTGAAAGTTCTTTAAATCTGATGGACTGCATCTGACTAAGGAGGGAGGCAGTGCATTGGGGCAGAAGTTTGACGTCTTTGCAGAATATTTAAACTAGCAATGGGGAGGGGAGCACCCCATACTTCAAATGGGAAGAACACCCCTCCCCCAACTTGTGGTCAAACAGGGATTCAGCATGTTTGCAGTTCATTTGCATCACCAGGTAAGAAAAAGGTATGTCTCCCCATATGATGCACAGGGAAATGCCAAACCTCACCCAACAACTAACACACTGAAATCTGGCCAATGGAAAATCATGTATACAATGCTCACAGCCTGGGAAATAAGATCCCAGACCTGCAGGCAATAATGTCAGAGGCTAAACTGAACACAGTAGCAATTGATGAGATGTGGTTTACCAGTAACCACACTTGGGAGACTTCAGTACCTGGCTATGTACTGTTCAGAAGAAACCGAGTTGCAAAAAGGGTGGGGATGGAGTGGCCCTGTATGTCAATGAAAATATCAAAGCTACAGAAATTCAGAATACATATAAGGAGCCAGAAAATGGTGGGTTACCCTGGAAACAGGAAATGTGACAGCCATAAGAACTGGGGTTGTCTACAGGCCCCCAAACCAGGGGAGGACATAGACACATTACTGTTAGAAGATATACAAAACATGACAGCTAAAGGGAGGTTCTGATAATGGGAGATTTCAACATGCCGGATACAGATTGGTCAATACCAGCAGGAACATCTGCCAGAACTAGACACATGGTGGATTCCCTGCAGGGAAGGGCTTTAAACAACTGGCACATTACCCACAAGAGACAGGGCTATCCTAGATCTAGTACTGACTAACAGGGAAAGGATCACAGATCTCCAGGTAGAAGGTCATCTGGGCCAGTGACCATCACATGGTATGGTTCAATTTGGCCACTACATCTAAATCATCCCATTCCAAGGCAAAAATATGGGACTTCAGAGGGGCTGACTTTGATAAGATGGCCAACAGAGTTAAGCTAGCCCTGGCAAAAGAAACACAGGTGAGGGGAGACAGGCAAAGTGGGCAAGCATTAAGGATGCAATACTTGAAGCAATATCCCATTCTGTTAGACAGAAAAGGAAGTGCAAAGAAGAAGGAAACCACTCTGGTTCTCAAATACAGTAGCAGAAAAGGTCAGAGCCAAAAGGCTGGTCTCTTAGGAAATATAAGGGAACACAGCAGGATGAAGACAGGGAGGCATACCAACTGCCCTAAGGGAAGCATGGAAGGCAGTAAGGCAGGCAAAGTCCCAAACTGAGAAAACACTAGTACGAATAGTAAAAGAAGGTGACAAGACTTCCTATAGATACATTAGTGAAAGGAGAAAGTCCAGAGGGGGTATTGCTAAGCTCAAAGGAGAAAAGGCATGTGGAGGAGGAGGACCTCGTAAAAGCATCTATCCTAAATAGATACTTTTGCTCACTACTTACTGAAGAGAAGGTAGGGCAGGCCCACAGCTCAGCACCATGGACATGGGGGCACTAGTTCCTTCACAAAAGAAAGTGTCCAACAAGAGCCTCGCTAAGCCAGGGTGGACAAGACAATGAGACCTGATGGCATACATCTCAGGGTACTTAAGGAGCTAAGGGTGGAACTAGCAGAGGCATTAGCAGAACTGTTTAGTGAGTCTCTGAGCACAGTAGAGATCCCAGAAGACTGGAGAAGGGCTCATGTGATCCCGCTTCACAAGAGTGGTTGCATGGAGGAGACAGGGAACTCACAGACCAGTGAGTCTTACCTCAGTAGTGGGCAAGATTATGGAGGCACTTCTAGGAAAGGATAGTGTAACACCTGGAATCCATAGGGGCACAGGATCCAAGACAGCATGGGTTTTCAAAAGGAAGGTCCTGTCAAACTAATCTCATAGATTTCTTGGACTGGGTAACCAGAGTGGTGGACCAAGGGGAGCAGTTGATGTCATCTACCTTGACTTCAGCAAAGCTTTCAACACTGTTCCACATAGAAGATTGATAAATAAGCTCTGTGGCTCAGGGTGGGTCAGAAGTTAGTCAACTGGGTGGCAAACTGGTTGACAGGCAGAAAACAAGAGTGGTAGTACATGGTATACAGTCAGAAGAGATGCAAGTCACAAGTGGAGTACCTCAGGGATCAGTCCTGGAGCCAGTCCTCTTCAATATCTTCATTAGTGACATTGCAGATGGACTAGAGGGTAAGGCTTGTCTGTTTGCAGATGACACTAAGATCTGCAACAGAGTAGATGATCCAGATGGGGTGGGCAGAATGAGAAGAGATCTGGATAAACTAGCAAAATGGTCAGAAGAGTGGCAAACTGGGATTTAATGCAAAGAAGTGCAAGATCATGCACTTAGGGAAGAGAAACCCTGAAGCCACCTATAGGCTGGTATGGGAGTTGCTGGCAGTCACAAAGGAAGAAAGAGACTTGGGCATCATCATCACCGATGACCGAAATCATCCAAGCAGACCTCTAAAGCAGTAGGTAAGGCTAGGGGATGTTAGGGTGTATTAGTAGGGGTATCACAAGTCATAAGAGGGAGGTAATAATCTCTCTTTACAAGACACTGGTTAGGCTCTCATCTGAGTACTGCGTACAGTACTGGAGGCCACACCTTCACAAGGACATTAACCAAATTGAGGCAGTCCAGAGAAGGACAACCAAAATGGTGCGGGACTACATCAGAAGACATATGAGGACAGATTAATGGAGCTCAATATGTATACCCTTGAGCAAAGAAGGGAGAGAGGGATATGATCGAAAAATTCAAACACCTTAAGGGCATTAACAAGGTGAAAGAGTCTAACATGTTTAAATATAAGAAAATAGCAGGACAAGAGGACACAGCATGAGATTAGAAGGAGGCCGATTAAGGGGAATGTGAGGAAATTCTTTTCAGAGAAAGAGTGGTGGATGCATGGAATGGCCTACCTCAGGAAGTGGTGGCTATGAATGCAGTACAGGGCTTCAAACAGGCATGGGATAGGTATAAGGGAGCAATACAGATGAGTATGAATAGATAGGCCACTGACAGAGCAAAGGCCGATGGCACATTTATAAGGTAGAAAAGAAATTTGGCAGACTGGATGGGTCTTGAGGTCCTTATCTGCCGTCAACCTCTTTGTTTCTATGTTTCTATTAGCGTATAAAGCAATGGCATATGCTGATGACTTGTGCCTTTTAGTTTCAAATGACAGTTCTGTCACACATGCTTTACAGATTTGCAACAGCTTGCACTTTCTCTGGGGCCTCTTTAATCTCCAAAATGTACTGGGAAATAAACTGGCACCTAAAGGGGTAGCTCAATTTGCAGTATCAGAATTCATCATATTTGAAGGGTCAATTTAAGATTTTGGGGATCCTTTCTGAAGTAGAATGTATGGACATCTAACTGGACTCCAAAAATAGAACAGGGGAAGGCAATGATAGCCAAATGGAATCAGAGGAAAGTTACATACGAACATACAAACATATGAAGAAGCCAGCAGAAGAAGGCCATTTGGTCTATAAAGTTTGCTTTTGTTGCAGGGTCCACAGCTTGAGCTACTGTCTCTGTCCCCTCCCCACTCCACCCAACCTCCCTACCCATGACCCTTACCCTCCCCTATACCTGTCCCAGCCTCTCTTAAAGCTGCACACTGTCATCAACAAGATTACCTCTTCTGGCAGCATAGTCCATGTGTCCACCACTCTCTGTGAAGAAGTGCTTCCTGACCTCCCTTCTAAACCTCCCACCCTCCAGCTTAAGACTGTGCCCCTTGTGTTATCGGTACCACTCAGCTTAAAGAGACTCTCCTTATCAACCTTATTTATACCTTTCAAGTAGTTGAAGGCCCCAATCATGTCATCTCTCTCTCTCTCTCTCTCTCTCTCCTGTCTTCCAGGGAGTACATGTTCAGTGCCCTCAACCTCTCCTTGTATGCCTTACCCTGCTGACCAGTTATCATCTTTGTAGTCCTCCTGTGGACCTTTTCCAGCAGGTTAATGTCCTTTTGAGGTGTGGGCACCAGTACTGAACTCCATACTCTAGATGCAGCCTTACCAGTGACCTGTACAAGGGCAGTATAACCTCCTCTCTCCTACTACTGATATATCTAGATATGAATCCCAGCATCTTGTCTGCCTTTGCAGCTGCTTTCTTGCACTGTGTGGAGTGCTTCAGGTGACTAGTGATCATCACTCCCAGGTCCTTCTCCTCCTCCTCCTCTGATGCAGATACTGGACTCTACCCAGGTAGTACTGTCCTAGGATTCTTGGCTCCAATAAGCATACCTTGGCATAACTTGGCATTTCTTGGCATTGAAGCCAAGCTGCCAGATCCTGCAACTAACAAAAAGGATATTTTTGGTCAAGACATGCCTGCTTCCTTTATTCTTGTATATCGGTTACAATCCTCCCCCAAAAATCTGGAGACAACCTTATATAGTATTTGTTTTCCAAGCCATGTGGGCAGTCACTTGAATCCTCTCAAAAGAAACATTTTGTACCTCCCAATTAAGGAGGGAGGATTAAATATGATAATCCTCTGTTTTTTTCTACTCTGTTTTTATGACTAATTTAAAGCCACTACTGTTTCTGTATGGGGAACATTTGAGCTCCTTATTTTATTTACATGTTCTCCATGGTTCCGAGATGGGATACTGGCACTTTGGGTTGTTTTGGAGCATCCGGACTGATGCCTCCCTATGTCAGATGAATGTTTTTGAAATTAAAGACCTGGAGCATTACCAGTTTAATGGTCCTTCATTGCCACAGGAAGAAACTATATGATCATATTATTTCTTTATATGTTACTGAATAAGTTACCTTTCTACAATGCCCACAACCCCTTCTTGAACTCGTTGCAGTTCTAGCTCACTGACACTAGGATTCCACCACACATATGCGCTGTACTTTGGTTATGCTGCCGTGAGAGACTGAATAGCAAGGCCAATCAAAACAAACAGATGTCAATGGCAGTGTAGTAGACCAGCCTGTAATCAACTTGTAGAATCCATGGAATGTTTATTTTTTCTTGTTCTTATATTTCAGTTTCAGAAATATTTAGCAGCACAGTGGAATTCTCCTGAATTTGGGTTAGTGACCGACAATTTGATAATATGTGGTGCTTATTCTGGTAAATGGATGGAATAAGTGGGATGAGAGCACTCTCCATCTTATTTTGCAATAATAAAGTGGCATATCTGGAATTCCAGATGTTTATTTACTTTACAACAGAAAGAGGTTCAATATGTAGAGATAGAAGGAAGTGAGAAAATGAATTTAGCTTGGATGGAGGCTGCCTGGAGGAATTTACCATGTATAACAGAAAGCAATTTACTAATTACATGAAAATGTTACCCATACTCTGTTCATGTGCTTGATTTATGGTGTTCTGTATAATTTTAGAATCTGAATAAAGTATTATTGTTCCTGTTATTCTTAGCTGTTCCTTTGATACCCCTTTTCCTTATGATTTTTTTGTTTGTGGGTTCCCCTCTCATGATAGTAGGGACTAGGAAGTTGGGTATGAATTTGGAATGACCCTCCTTGTTATTTAATATGATTGTAATGAGATGTATTGTATACATTTCTTTTGTCCTTGATTTTTTTCCTCAGTAATGTACTCTTATATTCTGATATGATTTGGTAATGTTTTGTATTGCATGATTTTTCTTCCCTCAATAAACTCCACTATTCTTTTCGACAAGTGCCATGGGATCTTTAACAACCTGAACTACCACCAGAACAGGCTGATGGGACCTCATTTTAACATTTTGTCTGAAAGATGGCACTTCAGGAGTGCAGTACCCTTATGCTACACTACTGTGTTATTAATGGGATTTAACCCAAGTGTCTGGTGTGGGGCTAGAAACACCCATTTGAATGTTTCTGTCATATGCCGACTTTCTCTTTTCCTCTGAGAGTACATATTTAGGTCCATGAGTCTTTCCTAGGGCATTTGATGCAGGCTCTGAACCATTTTGGTAGCCTCCTTTGTACCACCTCGACCTTATCTATGTCCTTTCAGATGTCAAGCCTCCAGAACTGGACACAGTACTTGAGGTGGGGTCTTATCCAGTGATTTATACAGGAATAATATTACCTCCACCTTCTGCTCTTGATTCTCCTCCCTATGCATCTGAGCATCCTGTAGCCTTCCACTGCTTTGTCACACTGCTTGGCTACTTTCTGATCATCAGAAATGACTACCCCTAGATCCCATTCCTGTTTTGTGGTTGCTAATACCTCCCGCCAATTGGTATGTTGCCCTGGGTTTCTGTACCCAAGTGCACAATTTTGCAGTTTTTGCATTGAAACCCAATTGCCATTCCCTTGACCAATCTTCCAGCTTTTCAGATCATTCCTCATTGTTTCCACCCCCTGTTATAGCCACTCTGTTGCAAATTGTTGTGTCATCCATAAACAGGCATACGCCCCTCCACCCCCTTCCGCTAAGTTGCTAATAAAGACGCTGAAGATGACCAAGCCTAGTAGTGACCATGTGGCACCCCTCTTGCCACCTTGCCTGCTCCAGAATGGAACCCATTTACCACTTCCTCTGACTCCTATTGCTTAGCCAACTACTTTCCCATTTTACTACTTTTGGACCTACTCCTAGGATGCACATCTTGCTCACCAGTCTTCTATGTGGAATGGTGCTGAAGGGACTGAAATCCAGGTAGACCACATCTACCATTCCTCCTGGATCCATGTCCCTGGTCAACCAGTCAAAGAACTTGATCAGGTTTGTTAGGCAAGACTTCCCCCAGGAACCCATGTAGCCTCAGATCCTCTAATCCACTGGTTGCAATGTATCCCCAGTCCTTTCAGTATTGATTCCATTACTTTACCTACTACTGAAGTCAGGTTGACAAGTCTGTCATTTCCTTCCTCCTCCCTATTTCCACTTTTGTGTAGTGGTACCACATCTGTCCTCCTTCAGGTTTCCACTTTGTGCCAGAATATGTGAGTACAGATTTAAAAAAGATATGGATAAATGGGTTTCTACATCCAGTGTGAGTAGTTGCAGAGATGAGTGGCAAGAAGGAGATGTGGGATAAAGTGCACAGTCAGTTAGTTGGTTGTGGGGGCTAATCAGTGATAAGTAGTGAGAGACGATGTTAAAAATCTGGGAAGTGGTAGGAAAAAGTATTCAGCTGCTATCATCAATAGAAAGATGGCTTCAGACTTATTCTAGTTTCAGAAGTGAAGGTATAGAGCAAAGTGGTAGCATGAGTGGGCAGGATTCAGTGTGGGCTCTAGAGTTTTGTGCACTTTCTGAGGTAAGAGAGAAAATGGGGAGCTTGACTATTTTGTGTGAGGTTTAACTTCTGGTTCTCAATATTCAAAGCTTTGCCCAGTGGGAAACGTGATTGCATGCTGTTGGCCAAGGGGTTTGCTCCCGTGTAATATTCAATGCGGGCAGGAGGTGTGCTCAACTGGATAGGTACACACAAGGACTGGTGTGCAGAGGGAGGGTGGGACATGAATTTGGGCACAGCACAATATTCAGTGTGGTAGTACTGCTCAAAAGGAAGAGCACAGGCCACTTTGCACAGAACAATTACTGCTGAGAAAAGCCCAAGGTACCCCATGCAACCCAAGCAGTCGGTGGAGCCACTGCAGCCAACAACAAAGTTGGTAGTCTAGGAACACACCTTCACCTTGTAGTCCAATGACACCCCACCACCCTCTAAACTCCATCCCCTGAAAGCAAAAGCATTCCCTGGTGTCCAGTGGCACCTCTCACCATATGGTTGCAGTCTCTTTCTGAAATAAAACATTCCTGGTGTCCAGTGGCTCACTGTGTCCTTCGATCTTCATATCTGTACACAATAAAACTTTCCCTGGTGTCTACTCCCAAACTCTGATCACTCACTGCTATCTAACAAAATTATTCCCTGGTGTTTAGAGGCACCTCCCACCCTCTGATTGCTTGCACAGTTTATTAAAAGAAGTTCCTGGTGTCTAGCTGCCTCCTTACACCATGCGCCTGGTACACCACCATGCCACTTGCCCTTCACATAGTCGCTAGTGTAGTGGAAAGCCTATGCAGCAACATATACAGTCCTCCTCTCTCCACCTCAGCTGGCCACCATATGCAATGACAGGAGTGCACATCCTGCATACTGTATAGAAAGCGTGCATACTGTCTACTGTAGATTCCTACTGTGTGTAGGCTCCATCCGCAGGCTGTCAATTGCGATGTTCTGTCCTCACAATTAGCTGGGACAGATTGAAATAGTCTTAGATAAATCTTAGGACACACCCTTTCCCAGACTTTCTCAGTCAACAATCCACGGTCACTTGGTTACCAAACTTCAGTCCTACAGATGATATTATTTGTACTGAAGAATAGCATACTTCAGTGACAAAATCAGATATTTAATCCTCTGACTTCATTAAAGATTTGAGTGGCACCTTTGTTGAGAGTGGACAGTTGCAAGCATCTCAATTTTACTATAGCCCAGACTCTCTTTTAAAAGAACATGTCTCTACACTGGCTAAGTCAGTGCACACACACACCTTGGTCAGGTATTTAGGCTCAACAAATCATTTGCCCGCTCACTCTAAGATAGTCTTGGCTCAGTCCTCTACTCATGTCATTAGTGGACTATGAGCTTCCAGTCTATGCTACTACTAATATCACTGACCTGCAAAGAGTTACAATTTATACATCCATATGCAGATTTGCTGCCACAAGTCCCAGATTGTTTCATCACTGCACTCTTTACAAACTCCTTGGCTGGCCTTTCTTTGACTCACACATTATTTATTTTACCCTCATCAGTTTTAGATGTTTTCCAAAAGGCTCAATTAGATTTCTGTTTATGGCTGATGCTAGACCAACACTGGCTCCTGAGTATTAGGTCCGCTTATACACTTGTCATAAGATCCACACTGTTTTGTTATTCCTGGGTAAACAATCTTTTATTTATAAAGCCATTACATTCTTGAATAATTTACCTGCTTATTTATACTCTAACAGCTGACAGAATATGTTTAAAATTGTGTTAAAATCCTGGTTAGACTTGTCAATGTGCAAGTGTAATGCTACCTGATTACTGTGTAAACAGATGTATTGGATATTTATTCTGTATTGCATATTTATTTTGTATTGTTGTTCTTGTTTACATTTGTAGGCCTTCTTAAACACTCTTGGGTTCTGCCTGATTAACAGCTTACAAATGAAAATAAACAATTCCTGTGATATATGTAGAGGAAATCCCTGCTTGCCCACAGTTCTAATGCAGGACCACCAGAGAAAATCTCTTGAAATATCATAAAGCCTCTAGAAATACCTGACTATGTCTATTGTTACAAGGGTGTATCCCAACATTTTACCTACTTTTGTAACTGCTTGGTCACAGTGTCTAGAATCTGCATGCTGATTGTTTACCTGTACTCCAAGGTAATTTTCTCCTGTGCTTGCTTGATCCGCCTTCCTTGATGTAATAATTTAATTTACAATTACTTTCTCTCATGTAAAGGACTGAGCGCTTATAGATGCTGAACTTCATGCCCCATTTTTGCTCATCTTCTAATTTTATCCACATCATTCTGTATAGAAACATTGAATTTGATGGCAGATGAGGACCATTTGCCCCACCTAGTCTGCCCATTCTTCCCTGCCTTTTCTACTACCGCAGATCATACCCAATCTACAGTCTTTCTCCCTCCCCACTTCCTTTCCACTATGATTCCCTTGTGCTTATCCTATGCATTAGTGAACCCCACTCACTGTTTTTGCCCCCACCACTTTGCTGGAAGGTTATTCCAGGAATCCACCATTCTTTTGTGAAGAAGTACTTTCACATCTCTCCTGAATCTAACCTCTCCAGCTTCATAGCATGACCCTTATTCTTGAGTACCTTTTCCTTCTAAAAATTGTTCTCCTGTGTTTTATTTACCCTGTGAGGCATTTAAAGGTCTCATCATATCCCTCCTTTACCTGCTCTGTTTCGGGTGTACATATTGAGGTCCTTAGTCTTTTCTCATAGGGCTTTTGATGCAGACCCTGCAACATTTTATTTACCCTCCTATGGACTACCTGCATCCTGTCTCACATCCTTTTGAAGTTGTGGTCTCCAGAACTGGACACAGTGATCTAAGTGGTGTCTTACCAGTGATTCATACAGAGGCAATACCACCTTCCTCTTCTGCAGGTGAATATCCTCCCTATGCACACCAGCATCCCTCTAGATCTCCCAACTGCCTTGACACACTACCTGACCATCTCTAGGTCATCTGATATGATTAACCCAAGTGTCTTTCTTGTTTGATGGTTGTCAATATGACTCAACCATTTTGTACTACACCCCGGGTTTCAGTGCCCTAAGTGCATTGTTTTACACTTTTTGCATTGAAGCCCAGCTTCAAATCCTTGAACACTCCTCAAGTTTTCTCAGGCCTCTGCTCATCCTTTGCATCCCCTCCACCCCTTTGAATGTCCACTTATTGCAGATTTTGGTGTTATCCTCAAAGAGGCAGATCTTCCTCCCATCTCCTCTGCAATGTCATTTATAAAGACATTAAAGAGGATTGATCACAGCACTGTTTCCTGATGTGTTTTGGCTGCTCTGTATGTGATTTAACTTTTGTATGGACATTCCATTATTGCATTATAAAAGTTTGGATAATCAGCAACCTTTGAGTGTGAAGTGTCCTTCGTGGTAAGAGTACCATGAACTTTGTGATCTGATCCCTGAGGCACCCTGCTGGTTACCCTTCCTTCCTCAGTAAGAACTCAGTTTGCCACCACCTCTGTTGCCTACCCCTAATCATAGAATCATAGATTTATACAAGTTCAGAAGGCAAAATGCTTTTTAAATCTAAGAATATGATATCTACTGGAAAGCCCTTGTCCAGGGCATCGCTGACTGGCTCAAGAAACTAATGAGGTTTGTTAGGCATTACCTGCCAGTAGTAAAATCGTGTTGGGAAATGTCCGCATAATCAGTACTTTTAATGTGATTGGAGATTTTAGCATGTATTAACCTTTCAATAATTTTACTGATAAGTGAGGTTAGACTGATAGGCCTATAATTAGATATTAACTGCTTATTGCCTCCCTTGAGAATAGGGGTTATATTTGCCTCTCTCCAGGACTGATGCACCTTACCATGATTTACAGACATATTAAACAAATAAGTAAGGGTCCAGTAAGTTCTTTTGATACTTCTTTCAAGAACTTAATGTGAATACAGTCAGGTTCAGGAGATGTATTATATTTAATTTTGTTAATGGCCTCTAAAGTGTCCTGTTTGGAAAATAATAGTTTAATCTTTGATGTTTGTGGTGTATCAAGATGTATAAAGTCCATGGGATTAAAGTAAAATATAGTAAAATACTGATTAAAATTTTGTAGCCATTTCTTTTTCACTAGTAATTAATTTGTCATTACCTTTTAATGGTCCAATTCCCATATGTGTTTGTTTTAATGAACCAATATAATTATAAAACTGTTTCTTATTGTCTTTGATGTTTTGACTAAGTTTATTTCCAAATTTTGTTTTGATTTTTCAATTATTTTTTTTGGGGCAAGTATCTTAAACTTGCACCAATCAGAAGCTTTTGGTCTTACTGCATTTGTTATATGAATGATGTTTTTTTATTACACGCTTATATCTTTGGACCACCGTAGGGAACTCTTTGTTTGTTATTATTATTATATTTTACCCTCTCAGGTACCCAGGTATTTATACATAATCAATTTCTTATCCAGTTTACCACCTTTGGACCCATTGTTAAGCTACCCAGCTTGCTTACTTGTCTCTATGTGAGAGGTGTTCAAATCCTTACTGAAATCTAGGTAGTCTATGTCCATCACTCCACCCTTATCTAAATACTTTGTCTCCCAGTAAAGAAATCTATCAGATTCATTTAACATGGCATCCTTCCTGTGAACCCAAACTGCCTTGTGTCCTGTAACCCACTGAATACAAGATATTACACATTCCTTCCTTCAGCAGTGATTCCATTAAGTTTCCGGCACCACTATCAAGCTGACTAGCCTATAATTGCCAGCCTCCTCCTACTACCACTTTTATGTAGTGGGACAGCATCTGTCCTCCTCCAGTCCTTTTGGAACAACTCCTACTGAGGAAGCCTGTCTGGCACTTCTATTCACAAAATCCTTGAAGAGCGGTGTGGTACCCCAAGACTGGAAAAAGACAATAGTGGTTCCACTTCACAAATTAGGCAGTTGTGAAGAGACTTGTTATTACAGACCAGTGAACCTCACCTCTATAGTAGGGAAACTAATAAAGACACTATTCAAACAGAGGATCATAGCATTCTTCAAAACTACTCTGCCAACAAGACCCTAAACAGCATGGTTTAACAGCAGGTAGGTCATGACAGAAAATCTACTTGAGTTTTTGACTATGCTACAAAAGTAGTGGATGGTGGTGGGCAGTAGATGTGGTCTACCTAGACTTTAGTAAGGCCTTTGACTTGGTTCCACACTGAAAGCTGGTAAAGAAGCTTGACCACACAGGGGTTGTTCAGAAGTAGTCAGATGGGTACAAAACTGGTTACAAGGCAGAACACGAGGTACAGGTTAATGGAAGGCAATCAACAAAAGGCAGGGTAACCAGTAGTGTGCTCCAGGGCTCAGTACTGGGGCCTCTGCTCTTTAGTGTTTTTACAGCAGACATTGCTGACAGATTGAATGAAAGGTGTATCTGTCTGCAGATGACACCAAGATATGTAACAGGGTGGACACCTCAGAAGGAGTGAGCAAGATGGAAGCTGACCTCAAGAAACTAGAAGAATGGTCTGGAGTGTGACAGCTGAGATTTAATGCCAAAAAGTGCAAGGCCATGCACATAGGAAAGAAAATCCAGGAAATGAGTATTACCTAGGAGGGAAAGACTGGTGGCCTCAACCAGGAACGAGATCTGGAAATCATAATCTCTGATGACTTGAAGGTTAGTAAGCAGTGTGAGAAAGCAACATTGAATGCCAACAGAATTCTGGGCTGTATTGTGAGGGGAATCAGGAGTAGGAGGAGAGAGAGCGTACTACCACTGTATAGATTGCTGGTCAGGCCTCACCTGGAATATGGAGTCCAGTTCTGGAGGACTCACCTCAGGAAGGACATTGACCAGGTAGAAACAGTGCAGAGAAAGGTGACAAAATGATTCAGGGTCTGCAGTACATGTCCTACGAGGAAAGACTTAGGGAACAGAATATATACTCCCTGGAGCAGATAAGAGAGAGAGGTGACATGATTGAAACATTTAAGTACATAAAAGGCATTAACAAGGTACAGGCACAGGAAGGTTTTCACTTCAAGAAGGGCTCCAGGACCAGGGCACATGACCTCAGGCTGCAAGGAGGGAGGTTCTCTATCAAAACCAGGAAATTTTTCTTCACAGAAAGAGTGGTGGACACCTGGAACAGCCTGCCCCAAGAGATTGTGGGGGTTAACACTGTGGGGGATTCAAGAATGCATGGGATAGACACAAGGGAGCACTGGCTACAAAGGACAACTAGAGTGTCAAACCAGTTATAAAACAAATGGGCAGACTAGATGGACCCTAGCGGTCTCCTTCTGCCATCAACTTCTATGTTTCTGTGTTTCTACTGTATTTCCAGTAAGCTGTTAAACAGAATGGTCAGAGGTGCAGCCAGTATTTCCTGAGCTCCACCAATACCCTTGCATACACTTCATCTGGCCCATTGTTTTTCCATTTTCAGATTAGCAAGTTCTTCAGGACTCCTCCTCCAAAAAAGAACTAGTGTTCACATAAAGTACCATACCCCCTCTTGCTTCCCAACAGTCCTGCCCGAACGAGAGTATAGCCCGGTATGGCCATGTCTCTAGTCATTGTTTTTAGTGCAACATGACTCAGTGTAATGGCACAATATCCAGGCTGGCCTCTGCCATGATGGCTTCTAGGTTCAGAATCTTATTTCCTAGACTTCTAACATACACACATGGTGTTCCAGATTTTATTTCCACTCTGCTTGTTGCCCTCCCTTCTTCCTAGTTCAGATTCAAGTATATTTTTCAGGAAAGTCCATTGTGCAAGCTCATTTTCAAGGAGGTCCCGTGAAGCTCATGACAATGTAAAATAATAACATGGCTAATACTTAAAGTGCAACATACAGTATGAATAAAAATGAGCATCAAAACTTAGGAATGGACAGCGTGAAGGAACTGTTCAAACTTCCTTGACTAACAACAAAGGAAAAAAATACAATAATACTATACTTTGGAACCAGTGGTTTCCATGTTGAGCAGTTCAAAAAATACAATATAGCATAAGATAAGAGGATGATCAGGAGGCATCGGGGAGGTAGGTATGCACAGGATGGCAGGTATGGTGACAATTGCATATTTCTGCCAAATGGTTACTGATTAGAGATTTAAAAGCATTTAGTGATACTAGATGAGTTTGTTTGAGCATGGATTGCAGTTTGTTCCAGACGGATGGAAGGGCATAGCCAATGGCACCTTTGCATAGAGAGTGCAGAAAATGTGGACATCGAGTATAATGAGGGAGGTTTTTCTGAGCAAATAGCTGCTCAGAGAGTGGTGGAATAGGCATAATATATAGGGGGTTAACTTATTGAGGACAGCTTTATAGATCCATATGCAGCTGTGCATTACTCAACTGGTAGCAATTGAGGACCATCCTACTTCAGAATAGAGCATGCAGTCGTGAGTTCTGATGGAAGCGTTTGAAACTAAGCTAATCCTGCAGTGGTAAATTACATCCACTTTGTACAGACTGATGGTGGAACAGCAACTGTAAAAAAAAACCACATAATCCAGTAAGGGTATAAAGGTAGCTTGGACCAACCATCTCCTGGTAACATTGGGGAATAAAGATTTGTTTTGGTAGAAGAAACCTAATCTTATCATTAGGTTTTGGATAGGGCCTCAATATGTACAGAGAAGAAGAGAGTATGGTCAAGCCAAAGGCCTAGATACTTGAACCTGTCCATTGCATCCAGTGTTTTGTCCAAAGGACAATGATGGATGGGGTGGTGATATTATTTTGAGGCAGGCAGGGAATTTTTAGGTGAAGAACATTAAAATGTTTTTTTTAAGAGTGTTGAGTGACAGTTTAGATTGAATAAGATTGATTTGTAGTTGATTGAAGTCTAATTGTAGTTCTGCACAAACATCGGCTAGTGTGGGTTTGGTGGTGTAAAGTGCAGTGTCATCTGTAAAAAGTGAATTTTAGAATTCTTGACATTATTGCTGAGTGTGTTGATATATATCATGAACAACAGAGATCCCAGGATGGTATACCATTTTAGAGTGAACGACCCACAGCAAAACCATTAAAGTGACACAACCTGTTCAACATCCATTGTGTCGAATGGGTTGTCAGAGTGCTGTTCGATACAACAACTCCCATGTCAGCCACTCTCCTCAGTAATCTACTCCCGGAGTTGATTATCTATAAATCTGTGGGTGGGGGGTGAAGCCCCCACAAACAATGTAGAAAAGCCCTTGTGCTTGAGGCACCATGGCGATCCGCTGACAGATTTTCCAGGTGACGTGGTCACTGTCAGCAAATTTATGTTGCTGTGTTAGTCATCTACCACTATGTTGTCAAAGCAGTGGTGGAGCCCCAGGATGGATCCTGAGGTACCCCTCTGATAAAGGGAAGGGGAGATGGAAACAGCCCATCAGCCTTAATTAGTTGGTGTCTGTCCATCAAGTAGCTGGAAAACCAATGGAGGGTGGTTTCTGTAATCTATGCTCCTTCAGTTTAACTAATAACAAATTATGGTCCACAGTATTGAATGCCTTGCTTAAGTCCAAGAACACTACTCCTATTGTTAGTTCATGGTCTAAGGCAGAGAACAAATCATTTGTCACCAAAGCTAGTGAAAATGTGGCGCAATGATTGGGCCTGAAACCAGAATGGAGTGGATTTATGAGGTCAGAGTGATAAAGATAGTTCCTTAACTGGTTGTTGACTAGTTTTTGAGAAGCTTTGACAGAACAGGTAGTACAGAGCTTTGCCTATAGTTATTGAGGTTGGTCAGATCGCTGGATTTGAATAGGGTAAGTATGTGAGTTGTTTACCAGATGGAGGGAAATCACTAGATGAAATAGACAAATTGAACAAATGGGTTTGGGGTGCTGTGAGGTGGAAATATCCTAATTTCAGTAACCTGGGTTTGATGCTGTCAGCACTGGTGCTTTTAATAGCTAGGTTGAGGGTAGGTATTCTACTTGTTTGCAGGTGACTTGTGAGAAGCAGATGGGATTTAGAATATTTTGATTAGGCAAGGTATCTATAGTGTTGCGGTGCGTCTGGTATTTTGCTGCCTGGGAAGTGTCAAAGACTAGCCCAGCTTTAGCAAAGTGTATGTTTAATTTGTTTAGAATGGTATGTTTGTCAGTGATTGTAGTGCCCTGGGACATTATTTTGGCTGGTGTGGATGGAGTGTGGGTTATGTCCTTCGATTGTATTAAGAGTTTGCCAGATCTTAGCAGGGTTATCTTTAACTGACACTATGGCATTCAGATAAAAAGTAAATTTGGCTGATCTGGTGAGCTTGGTACAGGTGTTGCACCACTCCTGGAAGGCTGACTAATCAGTAACTTCTTTTAGTGCCTGGCTGTGGCCCACAGATCATCCCTCTAGTTCAATGCTTGTTTTAGTTCATTGATGAGCCATGGACAGTAAGCTTTATTGACTCTGCTTTTGACAAGAGGGGCATGTTTATTGATAAAGTCTATGACATTGACATTGAAGAGGACAGCTGCTTCATTGATTGAGGTGGTTAAGTAGAAGCTCTGCTAACTTATGATATTTAGGTTATATAGGAAGTTGGCAGATTTGAATTTATGGAGACTCTGTTTTTAATGCATTTAGCTCTGGTGGCTAATCTCTCCAGACACCTGATACAAACAACAAAACAATATTGTGATTGCTTAGATCATTATGAAACCCATCAACATGTGTGATTTTGTGTGGTCTGTTTGTGAGTACTAAATCTATAAGGGAGTTTTGAGTTGATTTTTAAGTTGGGCCTAGTGGTTTCAGTTGTGAGTTGAGTTAGGTCTAGTTCATCCCAGAGCTCTTTGAGTGTGTTAGCTTTGGGACTGGACCAATCTAGATTGAGGTCATCGAGGATGATGGCTTCATTGGTGTTGGAGTCCAGAAAGCTGGGGAGACGTGAGAGCAGCTTTAGGCTACCTGATGGAGGTCTATACCAGCCTAGGATATATACTGATTCCACCGGGACAGGGATAATTTGATTGGTAAGAATTAATACACAAGTTAGCCAGCCTTGGAGTGGGTCCCAAGGTGGTAGCCTGGATAAAAATTGGCTAGACAACAGGATGCAAAGGTAGTAGTAAATGGAGTACACAGTGCAGAAAGAAGGATTACTAGTGAGGTACCACAGGGTTCAGTACTGGGACTGGTCCTTTTAATGTCTTCATAAGTGACATTGCAGAGGAACTGGAAGGAAAAGTAGGTCTCTCTGCAGACGACATAAAGATCTGCAACAGGGTTGATACACAAGATGCAGTGGGAAGGATGAGAAGGGGCTTGGCAAGGTTGTAGGAATGGTCAAATGTATGGCAGCTCAGATTTAATGCAAAGAAGTGCAAGGTAGTGCACATGGGAAATAAAACCAGGGAAGAGTACACAATGGGGGGGAGATACTGACAACAGTAAAATGGAAAGGGACCTGGGGGTAATTATGTCAGATGACCCAAAGGTGGACAAGCAATGTGAGAAAGCAGTAAGAAAGGCTGGGTGGATACTGGGATGCATAGGAAGAGGCATCAATAGTAGAAAACAGGACGTTGTTATCCTCTGTACAGACAGTTGGTGAGACCCCATCTGAGTACTGTGTGCAGTTCTGGAGACCCCATCTCTGCAAAGACATAGACAGAATAGAGGCTGTCCAGAGGGGGCAACCAAAATGGAGCAGGGTCTGCACCAGAAGGCATATGAAGAAAGACTAAAGGAGCTTAATATGTATACCCTTGAGGAAAGAAGGAGAGAGGACATGATAGAAACTTTCAAGTACCTCAAGGAATCAACAAAGTCCAAGAGGGTAGCATCTTTCAGAAAAGAGATGTGCAAGAACAAGGTGGCACAATTTGAAGATAGAGGGGGATGGCTCAGAGGTAATGTGAGGAAGTATTTTTTCACAGAGAGGGTTGTGGATGCATGGAACAGCCTCCCTGAGGAGGTCGTGGAGTCAAGAACAGTGGGGAATTCAAGAATGCATGGGACAGACATAAGGCAGTCCTAGTGGGGAAGAAGGAAGTAAGCTGTTGGTTAACTAGGATCTGCAGCTTATCTGTTAGGTAGGAAAATGGGCAGACCAGGTGGGCCAAGTGGTCCTTATCTGCCGTCAAATTCTATGTTTCTGTTTCAGATTCTTTAGGTTTAGTGGGGGCATTGAGTTCCATGGCTGTGAATTTATTATTGATGTGTATTACCAGTCCTGCCCCAGTTGGTCTGAAGAGCCTGAAGGTGTTATAGGAGGGCAAAGAGATCTCTTGGTCTGTTATAGAACCTTTTAACCAGGTTTCTTTTACAACCCAAATATTCATAGTACTTTCCTTGAGACCCTCACCTTAAGAACTACCATGGAGACTTGGCTGTGGCTACTACTTTTGTCCCTCCTCTACATAGAACAATGTGGTCAATACCACCAGCAATACAGTGCTCCCAGGGATGAATGTATATTAATGCTGCCCTGCTGTGGGCCTAATACAGGCTCAGTAGACTATGTATGCACTCATAACTACCTCAGCTACAGCACTACCACCGACCAATGTATATGGGTGGGACAAGTACTGAGCTAAACAAGAAGGATACACAGCCTCTGTCTCACAGTACAGAACTGTCATTAATACTTTTGCCAGAGTATTAGCTATTGCTATACTAGGACATCAAAATATCAAGTGAGAACCCTAAGGCACAACCGGAGAACCCATAAGACTAGTGAAAACAAGGAGCTATAAGGGATCTATATCCCTTATGGCAATAAAAAGCTTCTGCTCCTATTGTTACTATTTTCTGGTAATGTAGAGCTCAATCATGGGCCTCCAGAGGCTATCAATTCAACATCTGACTTAACCAGGCTTAAAGGTATGAGCTTACTTCACATCAGTGTGTGAGTTTGCCAAAGAAGATCACTATGATCCAAGTGTGGGTAAACCATACCTCACCAGATATTTTGGTGATCTCTGAAACCTGGCTCAGACCTGCCACAATGGATAGGGAAATTAACCTATCTAGTTACCTACTATTCAGAGCGGATAGTCAATCTAGGGTGGAGGGTGGCAATCTATGTTAAGGACAACTTCACAGTAACTTGCCTTGAATCAACATCTGTGAGGAATGAATATGAATGTCTATCCTCAAGGTAGTGGTCTCACACACCACAACATTGCATGTAATAGGATGTTACAGACCCCATCTGCTGGTCTCCAACTATTAACATATCTAGGCAACATCATAGGGATAGGGCCCATGGAAACCATTATAATAGGAGATCTTAATTTAGACTGGCTATCCAAGGTACCTATACCTCTTGCATCCTTCTGTGACACACGTGGTCTGACACAACTTATCAACGAACCAACCAGACCTAATAAAAGAACCCAAACAATAGTTCTTTGTTGGATGTTATTCTTGTGAGTAAACCTCACCTCTTCTCACATGCCGGCATGTTCTTCAGTAATGTTAGTGATCACTGCTTCATCTCTAGTGTAAGATCAACCAACAAACCTCTGTCCCCATCAAAGTTCTCTATCAGAAGATCAAGGTGAAATTTTGACCATTTTGCTTACCTAGATGATCTGAAGTACTTGACATGATGGCAAGATTTTACCTGTCAAAATCTGTACACTCAGCATATGACATCCTAAATAAAACAATTGCATGTGCCTTAAACAGACACACACCACTAACTAAAGTGCGATAAGAAATAAACCATGTCAATGGTTCACCCCAGATCTCTTTTTTTTCAATTCAACTTTATTGAAAGTTTAACACCGTTAAAGGAATACATCCAGAAAAGGAAACAAAATAACAGTGGAGATATCTGCCACTAAAAACAGATCATCGGGATGCAATCCTTACCCTCCCCCAAAACCCCCTTCCCCGACCACCCACCCTGTGCACAGCACTTAGATATTAACTGACTGGAAAACTAAATACGAATTACAAAGGAACAGAAAAAGGTATATAAGGAACCCCAAATGTTATTAAACTTAGAAAGTTTATACTGCAAACTTGCTATGGTTCTATCTGTTCTAAGATTAGCTAAGAATTCCTGCAACCATTCGCCATATGAGATCTCTACGTATCCTTCCAATGTCTCAGAATTACTTTTTGACTGAGGCCGAAATCAGCCCCATATGGTATTTCCTACACTGACCCCAACCTGGGTCATGTCCCCAAAATACAAACCTCAGGGGTAAATAAGTTTTCAAGTCCCAAAAGAGGGTCGAGATTCTTCTTAATAGTCTCCCATAACACCACCACTTTCGGCAGTGCCAAAAATGTGGAGCAAATCTCCAACCCCTTGATGACATCTAAAACAAGAGGATGAGGAGGCCATACCCGATCAACCAATTTTAAAGGGAAAAGTAAATATTATGTAATAGTTTAAATTGCATTAACCTGAGCCTATCCTGCAACAGAAATTTGTGACATGCCCCAAATTGTACCCCAGTTGAAATTGTATTCTGGAAACAATTGCAGCCAATACTGTTTGGGAGCGAGAATGTTAGGGTGCAGCCAGCCAATCAGCGTATTATATACAGCCGAGATAGCATGAGCTTTTCCGACCATTGGAATCAAAGTATCCTCGAAATCGCATGAGCCACTACTCCCAGGTCAAGGTGCTCAGTTTCCCACTAGAGATGACGAAGTTGAAAAACTTTAAATATCAGGCGCTGAGGGATTTGAAACTTATTCAGGATATCAATTGAGGTAAGCAATTTACCTCCATCTACAAGCAGATCTTTAACCAGCACTTTTCCCAATGCAGGTAACCAGGTATCTTTGATAGGTTTGCCATCCATTAAAAATTGGGATTACCCATTAATGGTTGAGCGGGTCCCCAGTATGAGAATATTTTAGGAAGGAACATAGTTGTATATGTAGTTTGACTGAAGTTTCAATGGGTGAGTTACGCAAAGCCAGGAAGAGCTTTCATGAACAGTATAACAAGGCCTCAGGCCTGAGGCCAGAATCCGGGACACCTCTAAACTTAACCACAGTGGTGTATAGGTGTTAACCTGAAGATCATCCATTTTCTTAAGCCAACGAAGGTATTTCGACGCATGGCTGGCCCAATAATATAACACAAAATGGGGAGTCTCAAACCACCAGACAATTTAGGGGCGGACAATTTAAAATAGGACAATCTAGGTTTCTTATAATTCCAAATGAAATCAGAGATGATTCTATACACTCCTTGAACCATTTTAGTGGAAGCCATGGTTCACCCCAGATCTCAAAACTGCCCTGTTAGAAAGGGATAAACTATGGAAAAAGCATGGAAAACTAAGACATCATCAGACTGGTGTCAGTTTAGAAGGACAAGGAACATACAGTATGGACTAGGAAGATTAGGGACACAAAACCAGGATTCTACCATTTTGAATTGAATTCGCTACTAAGAACCCAGCTAAATTCTGGCACACCATCAATGACCTATCAGGTCACACACCAGGAACTCGCCCCAACGAAGATCACCTCTGGAAATGAGACCATCACAGACAGATTGGAGATCCTAGAATCATTCAACAATCATTTCACGACTGCAGGCCTAGCATTTGATAACTCTCCTACTAACTGATAAGCTCCCAGCTTGGCTTCCAACATAATGATACTGCCTTGACAAAGTCATCATTCTTCTGCAACCTGCCAAGCTGAAACAGGTTGAAGAAATGCTATGCCATCTGGACACAAAGAAAAGTGCTGGTGCGACTCCTTGACCCCTACTTCCTGAAGATTGCCTACTCCATTCTAGCAGTGCCTATAACACACTTGTTTAATCTCTCCTTGTCCCAAGGAGCAATCCCTTGATCTGGAAAACTGCAGGTCATTCCATTATTTAAATCAGGGATCCTCATGACTTTAACAACTATAGGCCCATTTCCATTCTTCCAGTCCTATCCAAGCTGCTAGAAAAATTGTAATTATCCAACTGAGATCTTACCTAGAAACTACTAATCTGCTAAACCCTGCACAATCTAGCTTCAGAGCCAAGCATAGCACCATCACAGCCCTAGCAAAAGTCACCAATGAGTGGCAGAGAGAACTAGACAAACTGAATTTTATCTGTGCTGTGTTTCTGGACCTGAGAGTAAGGCATTCAATATGGTTGCGCATGACCTGCTCCTCTCATCCCTGGAATCCATAGGGTTTGATACACTCACCCTACAATGGTTCACCAACTAAGTATCTGAAGCCTTCAACAGGTCTAGTCAGAAGGCAACTCCCACCCTTTAAGCCATTGTTAAGAGGCGCACTCTCAATGATCCATTCTTGGTCCTATCCTCTTTGCATCCTATATTAACAATATTGATGATAATATTACCAAGGCTACAGTCCACCTATTTGCTGATGACACAGTGCTATATGTGAGTCGCCCATTACCAGAAACAGCTTGTAGTGTCCTACAAATGGAATTCAACTTTCTCCAACATCAACTCCTATACAAGAAGCTACTGCCAAATGCAAAGAAAACAAAAGCAATGCTTTTATCTCCTGGCATGCATGTAGTAAACCCAACTGTCCTAGGATATCCTATGCAGATAGCCACAATTCTAGGAAAAATTAGAATTTGTTGACAAATTCAAGTACCTGGGAGTCTGGCTTGACAACAGGCTTTACTTTACTTATTTTGCTTTTGTTGACCAGGTAAGTGCACTAGACAAATCCTGCCTATTTTCAGGCACGACCCGGGAGGGGATACAGGTGAATGCCAACTGACTTTGAACCAGATTAAGCTGAACTTACTGAACATATGGAGGCACTGCTAAAAAACTAAGTCAAAGGCTTGGTCTTAATTTCAGAATCAGCCACTTTCTTACAAGCAATGCTAAGCTAAGGTTGGTCCAAGCAATGTTCTTTCTGTAATTGACTATGCGGACTTCCTGTGTAGCCACTGTCACACCTCCTACCTGGCAAAATTGGATGCACTCTACCATAGAGCCTTAAGGTTTATTACAGGACTTCTGTTTACTTCAAATCATTGCTCCCTATATGCAGGTGTGGGATGGACCTCACTTCAGTTTAGGAGGGACAGAAATGCTGCCATATGGACACTAAGAGTGATAACTAATCAATTACCTCATTATGTTTCAGACTGTCTCCAGCAAAACACAATAAGCAAATATGCACTAAGAAGCTACTCCTATATTATGTTGAAAGTGCCCAAAGTTAACTCTCATTTCGGAAGGCTGCCATTAGCTTCACACTGCCCTCTTTGTGGAACAATCTGCAAAAATAATGAAACTAAGCATACCTATAACCATTACTTCCTTTAAATCTCTTTATTCGTGTCTTATTAAGGAATACTGCAAATGCTTCCCTCATCATTAGATTGATCACATATATACATTGCACCATGAATATACCTGACTAGTACATTCAACCAAATGTACAACTCTACTATTCTCCTCCGTTATTCTTGTTTCCTCTCTATGTTAATCTTCTACGTGCTCCCATCACTGCTCTTAAATTAGCATAAATGCCTCCCTGCTCTAGGAGTAGCAATACTTGCTTCACTCCTTACCTCATTTCTTCACTTGCAGTTACCATCTCACCCCTTTGTCCTCTTGCCCCAGTCTCCCCTTTCTTATAAATAGTTCCCTGCTTTACAGCTCTCCTCCCAGATTAGCCCACAATTACTGGGTTCCCTTCCCATCCCTATGGAAAATTCTGTGTGGGTTGGAAAGGAGTATATGAAGAGTACTTATCTTATCCACCCTTACCATTTTCCCACAACTGGAGCTTCTGTACAATCCATTTTGCTGCTAAGTACATATATTTATGTATAAGCATTGCTGTAAATGAGCGAGGGCTCTTCTTCTCATATGTTTTTTTCTGTAATGTTATGAATGATGCTGTATTACCTTGTTTATTTTTTTGTCGATGAATAGGTTTATTACCATGTAGAATATGTATCCCATTGAAATTGTTAATGACCTTGTCCTACCCAGGTCCTTCTTGTAAATGAGCTCTGCTCAATGATGTTTTGCCTGGATAAATTAAGTTTTTGATTGATTGGTTGATTGATATCCGGGATGGTATGGGAGACCCATACATAACATTGTTTAATTTATTTTGGAGGCTACATACATTTATGAGAATGAATTTCAGGCTTTTGGAAAGTACAAAATCCGAGAGGGATACTAGGGAGGGAGGGACCTGGGTTTAATTCCACATTACCAGAACAGGGGCAGTATGATAATCATTTTGTGAACCTACTGAGTGTTAGATTGAGTTCCAGTCTGCACAGAGGTTTAATGGTGGATTTTGTAGGGGTGAGCCATCTATGATAAGGGGCATTAAGGGGTGGGGTTATGGAGGAGCATAACTATGCAAAATGTGAGTGGGCACGAGAAGGTGAGGGTGGACGCTAACAGGGCAGATGAATTGTCCCCACAGGATGATGTTATTAGGCAAAGAGAGATGTCGATGTGAGCAGATCTGAGGGTAAAAGTTACAGGCTCCACAGTTGGAGAGATATGCAGACATGATGATAGCATAAGCAGAACAAGTTGGAGCATCTCAAGTAATGACAACCCCGAATAGTTGTAATAGCAAGGTGCTTAACGAATTGGCGTGCAGAACCACAGCTATGCAGGTTAGGTATAGATTTAGGTTAATATGTAGTCTCTCAATAGTAGCCAGTAGGAGGGCAATGCAGGGTAAATCAGTATTGACCCAGCCTCAATAAAAGAGCAGGACTGAATTAGTCAATCAATCTATCAATCATTGAGCAATGCTCATTTTCAAGATGGACCTGGACAGAATACATAGACATAGTATAACACAATGTTTACAACAACCGAACATATAACACAAAAAAAAAAAAAGAGCCATGGCAATTACAATGAACAAGGTGATAACAACAGCAAGGTCTAGACAATAATGATTACAGAATATATGTATTTCAGTGAGTAATGTAAAATTTCACAAAGTACAATAGCCTGGAGGATACCAGAGTAAGGAAGAGGAGATCATGGGTACAGAAACAGGGAATAAGATGATATCTATAGGAGAGGAGGAGAAGGTGGTAGCAGCAGGAGGGAAGAAGAGGAGGAGAGGAGAGGAAACATAGAAACATAGACTTTGATGGTAGATATGGACCACTTGGCCCACCCAGTCTGCCCATTTCCTACCTACTGGATAAGCTGCAGATTCTAGTTAAGCAACAGCCTACTTCCTGCAACCCCCACTATAATTGCCTTATGTCTGTTCCATGCATGTTTCAATTACCCCACTGTTTTGGACCCCACAACCTCTCCAGGAAGGTGGTTCCATGCGTCCACCACTCTCCATGAAAAATTTCCTCACATTACCCTGAGCCGTCCCCTTTAACTTTAAATTGTGCCCTTGTTCTTACACATCTTTTCTGAAAGATGCTACCCTCCTGGACTTTGTTGATTCCCTTGAGGTACTTAAAAGTTTCTATCATGTACCCGTCTCTCTTTTCATCAAGGGTATACATATTAAGCTCTCTCAGTCTCTCTTCATATGGTTTCTGATGTAGACCCTGCACCATTTTAGTTGCCCTCCTCTGGACTGCTTCCATCCTGTCTATGTCCTTGCGTAGATGAGGTCTTCCAAACTGCACGCAGTACTCCAGATGGGTTCTCACTAACTGTCTGTACAGAGGGATAACCACTTCCCTTTTTCCTACTTGTGATGCCCTCCCTATGCATCTCAATATCCCCTGGCTCCTTACTGACTTCTTAAATTGCTTGCCCACCTTTAGGTCATCTGATATGACTACCCCAGATCCCTTTCCATTATTGTTGTTGTTAGTACCTCCTGCTATTGTGTACTCTTAGCCTGGATTTTTATTTCCCAGGTGCATTACTCTTGCACTACTTTGCATTGAATCTAAGTTGCCATATGTCTGACCATTCCTCCAACCTTGCCAAGTCCCATCCTTTCTACACCCCTTGTGTATCAACTCTGTTACAGATCTTTGTGTCATCTGCAAAGAGGTATACCTTTCCTTCCAGACCCTCTGCAATGTCACCTATAAAGATGTTAAAGAGGACTGAACCCAGTACTGAGCCCTGAGGTACTCACTAGTAACCCCTTTCTTCAGAATGTGTTCCATTCACTATTACCTTCTGTGTCCTGTTGTGCAGCCAGTTTGTTACCCAGGCTACCACCCTGGGACCCACTCCCAGGCTGCCTAACTTGATTATTGATCTTTGTGTGGGACAGTGTCAAATACCTTGCTAAAGTCTAGGTAGGCCATATCCACAGCCCCTCCCTGGTCTATTACTTTGGTCACCCAGTCAAAGAAATTGATTAGATTCATCTGACATGACCTTCCTGCTGTGAATCCATGCTGCTTTGGGTCCTGTGCCCTGCTGGCCTCTAGGTACTGAACAATTCTTTCTTTCAGAAGTGATTCCATCATTTTCCCACCACTGAAGTCAAACTAACAGGTCTGTAGTTTCCTGCTTCTGTCTTGCTCTCACTTTTGTGAAGGGAATCACATCTGCTCTACTCCAGTCCTCAGGTACCACCCCATCTTCCCATGATTGGTTAAAAGTGTGGTTAGTGGTGTGACTAGGTCCTCCTTAGCTCTTTTAGGATTCTAGGCTGAATCCCATCAGGCCCCATTGCTTTGTTCACCTTGAGTTTTAGGAGTTCTTTCAGACTCTTCCTCTGTAAATGGAATGGTGTCAACCCCACTACCAGAGTTCTTCTATTGTTTGGTTTAGGCAACCTCCTCTTCTTCTTTTGAATTCTGAGCAAAAGTATTCATTCAGTATCTCGGCCTTTTCACCCTCTCCCTCTGCCCACTTCCCTCTCCTTTATTAATCTTCACTATCCCTCCCTTAACCTTTCTATGCCCTCTAATGTACCTATAAAATGTTTTATCCTCTTCTTAACTGAGTTGGCTATTTTTTCCTCGGTTTGGGCCTTTGCTTTTCTGACTGTCTTCCCACCTTTTTCTGCTTTAATTGATACAGTTCCCTGTTGTGCTTCTTCTGTGATTCCTTATACTTTTCAAATGCAGCCTTTTTTCCTTAACCTTCCATGACACTCTTTTGAGAACCATAGGGTTTTTTTATTCCGCTTTGTTTTCTTTATTTGTTTCACACAAAGGCTTGTTGTCTCCATGATGGCAGCTTTGATTTTTCTCCATTGTTCTTCCACTCCTCCTTTCTGGCCATTTGCTAATGCATTCCTCAGGTATTCACCCATTATGCCAAAGTCATCCCTTCTAAAGTCCAGTATCCTTGTCTTTGTATGGCTTGTCTCCATGGTTGTGTTTATTGTAAGCACACTGTGCAGTGGTCGCTTGTTCCCAGATGTCTACTGACTTCTAAATTTGTGATCCTCTCTCCATTTGAGAGTACCAGATCTCATATTGCTCCCTTCCAAGTGGGTTCCACCACTAGCTGTCTAAGGCATGCCCCGTAGGGGCATCGAGAATGACCCTGTGCTTGGATGTGGCTGCAGTCCATGTCATCCAGTTAACATCTGGCATATTCAAGTTCAAGTTCAAGTTCAAGTTTATTGCAGGAAAACTCCATTGAGCAAGCTCATTCACAAGGAAGTCCTGTGACATAAACACTTAAAGTACAAACACAGATAGGTAATAACAGTATATACATGAAATACACTTTACATGATGCAGGCTGGATATACATACAAGGGTACCACACAGGGTGACCGTGAGTGGTAAACATTGATATGAGACAGGGAAGCGACTTATAGGTCGCATACTGATAAATGAAACATAATGACTGGTGTGATTTGATTTAATCAAATCAAATCAAATCAAATATACAGTATTTTGCAGCTAGAACAAACAGTCTACAACTGATATGGAGGAGGAGAAATTTGATAGAGTAGCAGTGGAGCATAAGCAAAGATAAAGCCAGGAGTAGAAGGGTAAGGGAAAGCAGTTAATATGACAAATCAATTATACCTTACCAGTGGATAAATATGGCACACATGGGAAGGAACAATATTCAGGTCCCCATCAACAGTATCTCCCTTTTTCAGCCATTTTGAGAATGCCCTCATCATTTTCTTGTCCATTTCCTCCCTTGAGACGGGGTCTGTATACAACCCCTGTGCGGATTGTGATGCCATTCCCTGTCTCCAAGGTGACCCAGAGTGCCTCTTGTCCTCCCCTTTACTTTTTAGTTCTGTAGCTTTGATCCCTTGCCTTATGTAGAAAGCTACTCACCTCCTCTTTACCCTCCCTGTCCCTTCTGTAGATTGTGTACCTGATATGTTGACATCCCAGTCATGGTTCTCCATGTACCATGTTTCTGTGACTGCCACAATATCCAAGTGTTCCTCTTCCATCAGGGCTACTAGCTCTGGAAGCTTGTTTCCTGACTAAGGGCATTGGTGCTCATTGCCCTCTATTTAATGTTGGCGTTATCCTTTTACCCATCCCTGCTCTTATTGCCCTTGTCTATGTTTCCATTTACCCCTGTCCTGCCTTCTGTCGAGCTCTGTACCTCAGTGTTTACCCTACTACCTGCCATGTTTTGTGGGGAGGCTTGAACTTTCCTGTTTCCTATCAGCACCTCCCCTTGGCTAGTTTAAAAGCTTACCAAGGAAGCCTTTAAACCTGTCACCTATGAGCTTGTTTCCCTTCCTGGACAGATGAAGACCATCATGCCAGTATAGACCTTCATCTCACCAGGTGGACCCCAGTCCCCAATGAAGCCAAAGCCCTGTGCTCTGCACCAGTTTTGCAGCCATTCATTAAACTGCATGGTGTGCAGTACCCTAGCCTCACCCCTGCCATAGACTGGCAGCACCTCTGAGAAGGTTACCGTGCTTGCTACCTAACTGAGGCCCTCCCAACTCCACAAATTCATCCTGCACTGCACTGATCTCATGCTCTAGCTAGGTCATTTGTCCCGAGGTGGACAATGATATCTAGTTCCCTCTCCCAGATGCTGCTTCTGCAATCCTGAGGATTTGCTTCCTGTCCTCCAAGCCATGGCACCAGGCAGGCACCTTACTTCCCTGTCCTCTCCTCTCCCTCCCCAGGTCTACACCCTAAAAATTGAGTCCCCTATCAGAAGCTGTTTTTCCCCTGTGGTGTCCCTTGCCACTCTTTTGTGGGTCTCCCTTGTGGATGTCCCCAGAATTCTTCTTGGTCTCCACTGAGGGTGTCATCATAGAGGAACCTTGATTTGCCAGACTGACATATGATTTGTGTAGAGGTGCAACTCGGGCTACACCTCTGTTCCACCACCCTCACCCTCCCAGAACCTACTGTGCTCCATCTGCTCTTCACACATGGCAACCTCTGAGGCAGTGGTTGTAGAACTGGTGCTCTTTGGGTAGGGAGGCCTCCTTAGTCCTTGCCAGTTCAGCCTGAGGTGGGCAATCTCTTCCCTCAGAGCTGACAGTTGCCTGAAAATAGGGCAGCAATGCAGGTTCTAGAATGTCTCCTGGAAAACTGCTGCCCGCAGCCAATGCATTGCACCATTCCCTCATGTCCCTCTTCCTTATAATATACAATGAGTAATATATAAAATATATTTTTTTTTTGTTTTTGTGTTTTTGGTGTGTACTTACCTTTATGCACTGTGCTGGGTTATTAATAATATGACAGTTCTGCCCCAAGACCTGTTGAGGAAGTGATGTCAGAACCTTGGCTATAAAGGAAATGCCACAACCACTGGTGACTGTTAGAAACAATCAAATACACCACTGCTCCACCACCCTGGTGAATACTGCCCTTTATAGTAAGTTAACCAACTCCACAATTTACTAGACCACTGCTCCTACACAAACCACTCTACTGAGTCCAGGGATAAAATGAACTCACTGCTCAGCCAGCAGGACGCTTCTAAAATGTTGCACAAATATCCTTCCAAATCCTAGGTCTCTAGCACAGGAATCAAGCAACTTCAGTTGTATTTCACCCTCTGCTTATAAAATTACTACACTTTAATGGAATCCTGCAATTCTCTTCTTAATGCCAATAAGAAAAAATGAAACTTTCTGTAGAAAGCATAGCTTACCTTCCTAACAAGTCCCCAACAATGTTATGTTTTACCAGGTTCCCAGTTCCTCAAATGCATTCTAGTTTGTTCTCTGCAGTATAGAGTTTCTCAGCTTCCAACAGAAGCAGGCAAGTCTTTTCTGATTGACTTCTAACTGTGTAGTTTGCCTAAGACAGCTCAGTAATAAAAGCCCTACCCAGAATCAATTGATTGACTAGTGACACCTGTGATGTAAGCAGGCCTTTCAGTGGAGACACCTTGCTATGTCTGCTTCTAATACACAAACCCTTATCTGAAACCAGGGATAAACTCACTGCTCAGTCAGCCGAACACTTATAAAATGTTGCAAAATATCCTTCTAAATCCTAGATCTCTAGCACAGGAATCAAGCAACTTCAGTTGTATTTCACCCTCTGGTTATAAAATTACTACACTTTAATGGAATCCTGCAATTCTCTTCTTAATGCCAATAAGAAAAATGAAACTTTCTGTAGAAAGTGTAGCTTACCTTCCAACATGTCCCCAACAATATTATGTTTTACCAGGTTCCCAGTTCCTCAAATGCATTCTAGTTTGTTCTCTGCAGTATAGCAAGTTTCTCAGCTTCCAACAGAAGCAGACAAGTCTTTTCTGACTACAGAGGAAAGGAGGGTGACCATGGAAGCCACTGGAACTTGGACATGGCATCACCGAGTGGATTAAGTACAGGTGCCAAGCTGGGGTTAGTACTAGAGGAGATCATTAATAGCAGACAGGTATGATCGTAGAATATGGCTACAATAACCTATAACAGGACAACCATGAGGTAGCAATAAAGGAATAGTGAATGTGATCGGGTGGGGATATGATGTGATAGGGATAGCTTGTGGCAGGTACTCATTTTGCATTTAAGGATAGGGCCAGGATCAAGGGAGCAACTGCAGGACTCTTTAAAAGAATGAGCATAAAGTGTTTTGAAAGCAGCCAAAGTAATGGTGTGGACCAATCTCAATGATTTTTGCAGTGTATTCCACAATGAAGGTAGTACATAACTTATTGAGGCCCTGCCAAATCATCATTTGACCTTGGGCACAGACAAAGAAATATAGGATGCACTTCTCAATACGTACTTGGCTATCATACTAGTGGCAGACAATCTGAAATATATTGGGGCAGCTTCTTGGTAATGGCTCTGAATGTCCAGAGGGTGGCATTTCTCTGTCACCTGTATGGAAGAGATGACCATCCCACAGCCAAGTATAAGGAATAGTGATGCATCGAGTAGGGAAGGCCAGTGATTAAACTTAAGGCTCTGTGGTGGGGTGTATCCAGGTTCAAGAGTGCAGCGGTGGGGCCCTGGCTATAGAGGAAGTCAGGAAGGAAAGGAAGGTAGTTTGGACCAGTCTCATCTTGGTATCCCATAAAAGAAATGGTTAATCCTGTAAAGATACCAAGTCTCTGTCTGAGCTTTTTGTCAGTTCTTCTATGTGGTCAACGAAGGACAGCCTATTGTCAATCCAGAACCCCAGGTATTTGAACTTTACTACGATTCCAATGGTTCGCTAGGAGTGCAATGATCGATGTGATGTGGTAGGAGTGGCTGCATGTTTACAGGGTGAAAAGAACATTACCTTACTTTTTGGGCATTTAGGGCAGTTTCTGGTTTAGAAGCTGAAGCTGTAGCTGGTTGAAGTCATGTTGTAGGTTACTACATGCAGCTGCGGGAGGGTCTGCCAATATAGAGCACTCATATTGTCTCGTAACCAGGTGGATGTTAGTTGCTTTGATGCTGGCATCGATTCTGTTAATGTAAATCACAAAGAGCAATGGGCCCAATATGGAGCTCCCGCGGAACACCTCTTGATAAGGGTTTCAAAGGTGAAAATTCCCTTCTGTTTTGATCTGCTGAAATAGACATGCAAGGTAATTAGAGAACCATTTCAAAGAAAGTTGGTCCCGACCAGTGTTCTGAGGGATGTAAGGAGCAGGTCATGGTCAACAGTATCAAAGGCCTTGCTCTGGTCTAAAAATACTGCGCAACAAAAATTCTTAGCATCCTGTTCACACTGCCAGTCATTGGTCATTTTAGCGAGTGCCGAGATGGTACTATAACATGATCTAAAATCTGATTGTAGAGGGTTAAGCAGGTTTGCATATTCTAGATAGTATCTGTGCTGATTACTCACAATTTTCTCCAGCAGTTTGGATAGAATAGGAGTAGAGAATTGGCCTACAGTTATATATATATTATAGTTATTATAATCCAGTTATTATAGTTATTATTGTAGATATTTGTAATTAGTTAAGCTTGTCTATTTGTAGTTGGACTGGTAGCCTGAATTAAATACTCAAGAAATGGTGGTCCTTTACACCTCAGCTGAAAAGAATGAAGCAGACTACTTCATTAGGACAGACTCTATACAAGCACAGTACTGTGGAGTTGACAGCAGGGGAGTTGTATAGTATAGTCCTTAAGTCAAGGTAGAGAAGGATAGGGAGAGAAAAGCAGTACCAAAGGGCCAGTGGAAGGGGAGGGTAGTCCAACTCTCAATAGTAAGAGGGAGGGAACTGAGCTGATTGTTTCTACTGAAATGCATAAAAAAACATTATCTGGTCAGTGCTAATAGGAAGAGAGATACATTGGGGGCTATGCCCCATGCAATTTCATGGTTAATAATGGAAGGGAGAGGTGCCGCACACAAGGGGAAGGCATCATTATTTTCTTTACAAGGAACTTTAAACAAGTCAAATAGTAGTTAGAGCTGAATAGGAGGCTATCTGACATGCAGCAAAATGAACTGTATGAGTAGGTAATCCTGACCTCAATTACAGACACACAGGTTTGTAGGATCTCAATGGTATAGTGTGAGATGGTCTGCCTAGAACTGGAGACACATAGCGAAGTAGTTAACTGTAACAATAGGGTAAGGGTGAGGTTCTAGGTTGAGAGAGACTGAGGATGATAGGTCCAAGGGTGGGGGGGGACCCTATAGCCCAGTTATGCGGGGGAGTGAGCTGATTTTTTTTGGGGTTAATACTTTAAATGTAACACCAGCTTAGGTGTGAGGATGGCTGGCAAAGCTGTCGGCTGTGCATGTGCTGCTCACAAAGATGGTGCTGAACACTGACTTTCTCTTGATTCCCACCTGTACTGCTGGCAGCTGATCCAGTGGGGCTGTGGGGAGGGTTACAATCTCCGCCTCACTAACAAGGATATCTTTTTGTGAAGAAGTTCCCACATCTGAGGAGGAAAGGAAAAGGAGCTGGGGTTATAACAGGTACAGTAGGCTGTGGGAGGAAAAGAGCAGTCTGAGGAGGTGACAGCAAATGTACAGGAGCAGAGAGTGAGAAATGCTTCAAAGTCAACTTCTATTGCTTTAAAAGTGTACACAGGTATTTGAAATCAAATGCAGCTAACTACAGACTTAGCACCCTGTGTTACCATACAGTTATCTTTATAGTGTACCTGTCAATGGGGATATTACTGCTGGATAATGATTTATTGAAATAACAAAGTTGGTTGCCTATTAAGATTGCAGTTCACCTGGGATCATTTTGTTTGGACCACTGGCCCTATTTGCACTAATTTCTTTAATGTTTGCTTTACAGTGTCCTTGAGTACTAGCAGTCTTGATTTACAAGATGTCAAACTCTCCCTTGATTGGTTTTGTTGCAGGAGTGGAGTCTTAGCAAACACTGGGCAGCAGAAATCAAGAAATACATTTGTCATTGTGTTCTTATCAGTTATAATATGGTTCTTAGCCTGTAGCGTACCAACTGCCTGCTGCTGTTTATTGAATATGTTGACATATCTATAAAAGTATTCAGTGTTATCCTTTATGAATGATCATTTAAACTCTAATTTAAATTTGTCTTGTCTAATGCTGGTCTTACATATATGTTATATATCTCGTAAATAGTCCACAAAATTCCATATTATAAGTCCTAAATTTTAAAAGCCTTTTTTGTTGCTCTTGTCCCTCTTCACCATTCACAGTGTGTTTCTTTTGTTTTGTTTTACCCTTTCTATTATACTGTACATCATTTCAAGTGTGTGTGTGTGTGTGTTATGTGATTCCATGATTCCAACAATCATTTAATGACTTGTTTTTCAAATTATTTCCCAAATGCAAATTACTTAACACTTCACTAATCCTTTTAATATTGGTTTTACTATAATTATAGCAATATGTTGTTCCTCCTTTTTATCTTTTTATTTATAATTGAAAGTTGTACCACAATATGGTCCCTATTTAAGAGTGCTTCAATAACAATGCAATTGTCTATCAGTTTCTCCAAGTTACTTACTGTATAACCCAGTTGCGAAGGTTTACAGCTCTTCTTTGGGCATTTACATTTTGAGTAAGATTGTAATCGTTGGTCATGTTTAAAATATAATACCTTTTGGCAAGTTGCATTTGCTGTTAATCCATTTTGTATTACTGAGAGTAACATCTCTCATAACTATCATGTCATTCATACCAATCACTTTATAATTTCTGTTACATGGTGTTCCATTTTGGTGATCAATGTCTGGGAGTTTATAACATACCCCTATGGTCACTGGAATTCCAAAATGAATTCTATTTCCAACCCAGATTGTTTCTGTACGTCTTGTGATTTTGTATTGTCAGATATTTCTACTGTACTGATAATCTTCTTTATATACCTGCCTCCCCACTCTTTCTTTCACTTCTGTCCCTACTATACAATCTGAAATCTTTATGCTCTTTTGTCCAGTCTTCAGTATCTTTCCACAAGACTCTGTTGTGGCAAGGATATTTTGCCTTTCATGGTGGGTAACAGTTCTTGGTTCTGCCTGTTTGATAATAGTTAAGCTCTTGGCATTAATGAGTAGATCTTTCTACCATTTGATTTACTTTTGTTGTTTAACTTATCTGCATTTGGCATGATTGATTATCTAACTAATCCTGGATAGGATCAGTAGGTAAACTGTATGCCCCTTCCTATTACATTAAATGTTAACTTTTGGTATTGATTTCTTCAGTAGGCACGGGCACTCTTGCCCACCTTTTATTAAGACAATATGTCCCTGGCATACATTTCTCTCTATTCCAAAACATATAATAATGTCTTAGGAACAACACTTTATGCTGCCTGGCACAGAGGCATATATATATATATATATATATATATATATAGAGAGAGAGAGAGAGAGAGAGATGTGTGTGTGTATATATATATATATATATATATATACATACATAGATAGATATATAGATATATATATATATATATTAACTTGATAGTGTTTTACCTTTCTCCGGATGCTCATGGTACTGGATGGATTTCTGATATTAAGAGGTCACAGACTATGTCAGTCAGTTTTCTTCTCATTTGCTCAAAATGAAGTTCTGCATCTCATCATCATATTTTTTCCCAGTATGGTTGGTTCCTATGTGGTCCATGAGAACTGGATTAGTTTCAGGCTGTTCAACAATTGTATCTCTTCTTTTTATGTAATCAGTGACCCTAACACCCCCCAAAAAAAATCTATCACTTGCATTTATCAAGGTGGTAGATATTTGAATACCTATATCTTATGACAGAGTATTCTATCACAACAGTCTAGCCCTTATTTTTCTCTAGTTGTTCCAGTCCTCTGTCTCCATACAACTATGGATTGCATTTTCATTGACTGCACTTCAGATACCTCTGCATTAGTGCTTTAGATCCATTATAAAATGGGGTGTCTACTTGATTATAATTATTTTCTTCCTACCCTTTTCTGCCCTTTCCATTTAGTCACACCATTGTCCATTTCATACCATCCTCATCAAGCTCTAGTTCCATGATTTGTTTTCTGTCTGTCCATATATTCTGACTAACTGTGTTGTAGGTCCAGCTCCGTCTGTCAGTTCCCTGTAAGTGTTGTTCAAGTACTGCTCCAAGTATTTAATTTATTTTCTGTCTGCTCTGTTTTTACTTTAGGTGTGCTACCTCTTTCTCAAGTTGATTTGAGTATACTGTAAACACCTGGTGCGGGTTCTGTATCTCAGGAAACCTCACATGTTAGTTCAAACATTTAACATGTGGAGCATGATGCTGCTGAGGCCACCTGTTAATTCACTAGTGTTATTACTATAGTGGATCTGTGTAGTCAAATATGTTTACCAGTATCCACAGGTGCTGGTTTCAGTGGCTATTTGATAATGCATCTATACATAAACCCACCATGGCTTCCTCTACTCCTCCCTCTCCATCTCTGCCTTAATGCCTGGAGCCTCGCCCATTGTGTCTTCTTCACCTCAAAATTCTGGCTCATTTATCTCCTCCTTACCTTACTACCCATCTTTCTTCACCTCTTCTTCATCCTACCCTCTAGAGAATATTGCATCACATTCTGCTTCTCTTCTCCCAGGAAAGCTACTGCTGGCCAAGCTGCTGTCACTATCTTTCCCCTAAGCTCTGGTCATCTCTTCCCTCCTGTCTATTTAGTCCATATCAATGTGACTTCATTACCCCCACCTGCAACTGCATTTGACCCTTGGTCCCCCCCTTCTGTTTACTTGGTGCCCATCACAGTTTGGAGCAATTTTCTTCTGTCCACCCTTTGCTCCCTGTCTTTATGGCATCATTTCTGCTCATAAATTTAGTTCACATCTGAAAGAATATGGATTGCAACTGTTCATTACTGTGTTATATTTGAGTGATTACTCTTGCAACTCTGCAGAGTGTTGGTGTTTCATGTGCTCCCTGCTAGTGTTAACACCTGGTATTGTATTGCACTTGTCTTTGTCACACTGTCCTTGCACCTTTAGTTTAGGTGTCACTGGTTTACCTTCCTGTTCAGCAGAGGCAGACCTCCTCTCTGTTCCATGTTTCTGCTTAAAGTCATCAGGTGGTAGGGTGTTTGGTGTGGCAGCTTATATTCTTTGGAACACCCTTCCCTGTGAGGTGAAGGGCTACTTCACTAGCCACTTTTAAAAGGCTTTTGAAAAACATTTCTTCAGTTTATGTTATGGCCTGGCTTCATAACTAATTGTACTCATATTTCTATTTGATTTTAGTAATTGTCAGACTGTTTTATTGTAAGTTGCTCAGAGCCTCCGGGCAGAGGCACCATATAAATACAATTGGCATTGGCATTGTTTAATTGGACAGCTCAACTGATATGTATGTATTTTATTTATATCACTCTTGCATCTTATTACAGTATATTGTATTTTAACTTTTATTTCACCAGTGTTTTGTTTACTGCCCCGGATACATTTGGAAACCAGCTGTTACCTGCTCAATATGTCTTTCATGGTAAATTCTTATCAATAACTAACTAAATAAATAAATACATATATAAGTAAATTATAAATAAATAACTTAATTAAAGAAATAAATAATCAATCAATCAATAACAATTACCTGTTGTGGTATGACAGGATTCTTGGCATTCCTGACTTGTACTGGTGGACACTGCTAGAGGCCACATCACTGACCACGCACACAGATTGCTTTGTCTATAGTGTGGAGCTCTTGAAACTGGAAGTGAATTGGTACTCCACTTCCTTTTACACAACAAGTCTCTAAGTGCCCAAAAGTGCCCACAAGTGAAGAATTTCTTTTTTTCTGTTAAAGCAATAACATTTATTGAGCAGAAATAGATAGAAGAGAAAGAATTTTAGAGGTATTTCATTTTATTCTTTTTATATTTCTCTTTGGTTTGTCCCAAAACACAAGAAATGTGTTGTGTACATCCCTACATGCAAAGTACTAGCCTTTAGACACTAAAACTCATGCTGGCCGCTTTGTTTATTACCTGAGTTATTGATACCAGAAGTGAGTTGGCACTCAATTCCAGTTTCACTACAAGTCCCCAACTGCCCAAAAGAAAGTATGTCTTAACCCCAAACAGGGTTTCATTAGAAGTAGCACACTACCTATTAAAAATTATATGGGAGTGATCTGAGTGTTTTAATGTATAGCTTCTACTGAAGGCAAAAATGCCATTCTGCAAGTAGTCCATAGGTCTTTATAACCTCAGGATCAGAGGACCAGAGATTTCCTTCTGCCTGCAAAAAGTTAAAGGATCCTTAACACTGAGTCAATGATGTTAGAAAGACATTTTTAACAAGCGTATTTACATTATCATTGTTTTCATTTGTCACTTGTTGGTTTGCCCAAAACTATAGATGCATTGAAGTTGGAGCAAAGTTGAGCAATTTGTCCTACTGTAGTGAGTAGCTGGGCAAAGTTATCACAACTTCACCAACTTCAATCAGCAAAGTTATTTTTTCTTAAACAGTTTTAATCACACAATCAACTTGCAACCCACTGTACAGTTGATTACTGTCTCACTAAGCTATTCACACCTTTAACAATATTATCTACCCACCTGCCACCCTTCAAGCACTCACATCCATCCCCCTCCCATAGTCATGGTGAGTTTACTATAACAAATGTTACATAGAGCAATAACTATAGTATAATAGTACCTTTCCTCACCCAGACCAAATTAAATAATTTTAACCTCCCATCTCCCTCACTCAACTAAAAACACCTGAATTCATGGTTCAACCCCATCCCAACAATTATCTAGCCCTGAACTGTTCTTCTCCTCCAAGCTCCCATAGAAGAGGACACTTGTGGAAACCTATAAAAAGAAAATCATTATACACTGGAGTGATTGGGCTTATTTTCATTAACACCCCATAAATGAATGATGACATCCTCCTACAGAAGCCCTGATTGGATGACAAGACGACAACCAGGTGTTACTGTAAGAGTATGCCATCATTCATGCATTCATTCTATACCCACTGCAAGCAGCAGCTTATACAAATAATCCTGTTCTCCATTACATTTGGTGAAGTAAGCACTCTGATTAAGCTAGAAGTACACAGGTGTCCAGCTCTTTCCCCATTAAGTACTTTAAGGTCCCCTACCAATGGGGTATAAGAGATCCATACTAATCTGAACAGGCAACACCTCCCATTGTGTGTTTTGTATAAACCAGCTGCCAGTGACACCAACCATTAGAGGCATCTCTGTTCCATGGGTATGGACAATTGCCTATCCTTCTTAAAGCATTTTATAAGTCCCCTAACCCCAGCCTCCAAATCAGGCATCAGCAGCAGTAATGCAGTATTAGAAGTCATAACTCTGGTGCTCAGTCACTGTGAGTGTAAGATGATAGTGAGTTTGCATCTTTAACTGATACTGCTATTATTTTATCACCAGGAAAATGTGGAATTGTCTGGGGTCAGGTGAGGTATACTAAGCTATGGATGTCAGTAAATCCCAGTGCATTCATAAACTGAATATCTCAAACAAGACAAGAATGTACCACTCGTGGACCAAGGTGTTGCTACAAAAAGTCTTTATTTCATCTACACATATCTATTTTATTTGGTCAGCACCAGGATAAAAACAACTACAGCCAGGAAAAGTCCTCAGTGCTTTGATGCTCCCACAGCCTCTTTGTCAGGAAACATGCTGGGTTGCTTCTCCTGCTTCACCTTACGGTACCTTTAATTAATTGCTTTAAGGTTTTTGTGTAAACCACATTCATTTTATGTTTGTCCCTTATTAAATAATAAAGGTGTAGTTGCACGAGAAGCATCCCTTGCATGCCAGTTAAAATGTCATTCTATTATGCAATAGAAGATACTCACAATCTTTTACAATATATGGCAACATTAGACATCATTTAGTTTTTTGTCAACAAAAGGCATTTCATTCAACTCCCCGTGATCTCTTTGTATTTTTGGAAGTGCACTGAGGCTGTCATATGTATTTTCAAAATGTCTTCTGTTTAACTTGACATAGTGGGAGGGGAGGGGGCTTCTTCTTTCCATATTATAGGATTAACTTTACCAAATAATCATTTTTCAAGTTGTTATCATGGGTGATCATCCTGTTATTTTATTTAACATTATTTAAAAGTAATTGTGCAGGAGGGCATGCTTGATGTGCAATACATATATTCCATTTCAGTAAATTCTTACATTCCATACCGAGGGTGTAGGGCTAGCTTATTGAGGTGCTTCATGTATTATTCAATATTTTCTTTGCTTATGCATGCACCATTATTTCATTATGGTGAGCACTGATACAGGATCCAATTTTTTTTTAAACTAAGTGTTTAATTGACCAGCTGCTCCATCACATTTTTAGATTTCCCCTTTAAGAAATACTCATTGCTTGGTACTCACTCTCCCCCAAACATGCCAGTATCACAAGTCTGGGCTTCTCACATTTGCCTTGAATATGTGCACCTTCATTATATGGTAAAAGACAAATGGTTATATTAAAGTGCTAGTTTCCCAACCAGTAGGAAGAATCCAGAGAAATTCAGAAAAAAAAACAATCCAATACATTTCAGAGATCATTATTTTAATTTACTTATTTATTTATTTATATATTATACAAGATCCTTTAGGCTGGGCCTATTTTCAAAGTATCTAGGGTCATGATTTATGGTGAGTAAGGTACACTGAGTCACATATTACACAAGAAGTTGCATATTCACCGTATTAGACAGGTAAGAATAAATGGTTATACAGAAAACAGTATTAAGTATTACACATTATTAAAGCAGTGCAAGCTGTGAAGGTAGAAGTTAACTCATATCACAAGGAGAGGGGTGGAGGGAGAAAAGAGAGGAGCAAAATCCTAAGAGGCTGAGGGAGGCATGAATTGAGGAGAGAGAAAGTAAAGTGGTAGGTGATTCACTTAAAACAGCCACAGGTGGTTAATTGTGCAAGTAAGGCAAGCAGCTGGGACATAAAGCTAGAGAGTGAGCCAACAATTTTAGGGAAGGGGATGGAGTTCCAGGCCTGGATATTCAAAGCAGTTGCCCATGTGCAACTGCAGAGATATGCCATAGAGTGATATTCAGCGGGAGTGACTGCACAGCAAAAGTAGCAGTGCGCAATGTGCAACAGTAATGTATGCATGCACAAGGGCAGGGCATACACATGAATATGTGGCACAGTGTGATATTCAACCCCACCAATGGCGCAGTGAGGAGCAACTGCCAGTTGCGCAGAGCAGACTAGAGCCTATAAAAACAGGGAGCAAGTAGAGGCGGGCACTTGCTCCAGAGGGATCAGGACAGAGGGAGACAGACAGGCTGTCTGAGAGAGGAACAGGGAGAGGAGAAGGATAAAGAGAAGAGAGTGGGACAGAGAGAGAGAGAGAGTGAAAGTGCCACACAAGGAGGCTCACTGAGGGAGGGGAGAGAGTGGGTGCCCAACAGAGTCACCTGTCACCAAGGAGAGGACACAGTCAATCACAGGGTGGGCAACAGAGCCAGCAGGTAAAACCAGCCAGGAGTAGGGTATGCAGGGGGCCCTTCCAAGTGACAGGCACCTATCCCACGGAGCCAGGAAGCCAGTGAAGCCAGATGCCCAGGGGTGACAGGACAACAAGGGCCATGGCCAGTGCAGCATTCAAGATGGAGGCTGTAATGAGGGTGTGAGGAGGCAGGAGGTGGAGCAATGTGGCTTGGGAAGGTCCCGTCGGCAGTACCCCGGAACAGCGGTACCGGCCCCACATCAGGTTTGAGACCCACGCTGACACAGTGATCATGGGCCATTATCAACTGAACTGGGCGATTCTGAGGCAGCTCTGTGAGCTGTGCAGTGAGGAGATGCAGGCACCCACCAGACATAGCCACGCACTGACAGTGGAGACAAAGGTAACGGCTGTCATGTGCCTGCTCTCACGGCATCTTCCAGAGACCAACAGGGCCACCAGGGAATTGGTTACTTGCAAGAACTCCTGTGATCTTACTGCCCCTCTGCCCACTATGCTCCACTGATGAGGGATTGCTAGAGGTTCCCAGGGTCCATTTACAGACATCAGGTGCTAGGCTTTTGCATTTGTGGCCCCGACCCTGTGGAACTTTCTACCTTGTTGTATTAGAGATTGCCTGTCCACTGAGATGTTTACAGTAAATCCTCCTTGAAGACAAATTTATTTGATCGAGCATTTAGAGAGGATATTTAGCCATGTATGCTGTCTTTTAATTTGTGTGTTTTAACTGTTTGCTGATTTTTTATATTGTAAACACACTTTGATTTAAGAAAAGTGCGTTAAAAATAAAGTATGATTTGATTTAATTTGATGACCACAGGCATAACCCAGATAGCCATGTCATGGCTCCTCACACATCCTCAATGCCCTGATGCAACATGCTGTGGAACACATCCACTTCCTCAGCACACAGGTAGAGCATACAGCAACCATGCAGGAGTTCCACAGGGTATCACGTATGCCTGGCGTGCTATGGGCCATTGCCTGCACCCATGTGGGCATCCGCATGCCACCTGGCATGGAGGGGTAGCCTATATCAACAGGAAGGGCTACTCCAGCATCAACTGCCAGGTGGTGTGCAATGCCAGGGTGCATAACCAGTGTCTGTACCACACACCCTGGGGAGCACATGACTCCTACATCTGGCACAGCTCAGCACTGTGCCAGGTTCGAGGTGGGGACATCCCCACAGGACTTCTAGTGGGTAAATATGGTGAGACCACTGGCAGCAGGGTACAGCAGGGTGTGGAAGGGGTGGTCAGGTGGAGGAACTGCCATGTGCAACTTGGATGGGCATGGGCACAGTGACTGGGGTCACCGGGCAACCTTTCTCTCTCTATCCCACTCTCCCACACACAGGTGACAGATGCTACCCACTCAGCTCCTGGCTGCTCATCCCTACCAGTGCCTGTCATCCCCAGCAAAAGAGCAGTACAATGAGGCACATGCCAGCACATGGAACATTATTGAGCTTGTGTTCGGGATGCTGAAGGCATGGTTCCATTGCCTGGACAGGTCTGGTGGTGGCCTACAATACAGCCCTCCGAGCCTGTGGCCTATTCCTGGCCTGCTGCATGCTGCACAACACGGCCATTGACCGTGGAATAGCTGTTGAGGCCAATGAGGGAACAGCAGTGGGGAAAATGTGGGTGTTGGGCTGGGAGTTGGTGGTAAGCCCCCAGGGTGGAGGGATCCCTGACTCATGCGGCTGGCATGCCTCCAGCAAGACACAATAGCGAGAAGAACTGTGGTGCACGAGGTAGGTGGACAAACACATATGCACAGAACTGACACAGTTGCAGGGCACACACCATGTGTGGGCATGGCCAGAGCCATGCACACACAGGCACGGTGCAGTGGAGGAGCAGTGCCATGGCCACACACAACACCACACCACACAGCACTGCACAGCATCACACACACACATACACACACAGTGGCACCCGCATGCATGCGACCGGGTGCCAGTGCATGCCGTGGATCAGACGCAGGGACACTGGTGCACATGTGCAACCAGTGTTGAGATGCATCATCACATATGCCACAGAGGCCAGCGGCCGGGCAGGTGCAAACATGGGCAATGTGGCGCACCACACGGCTGCCACAACCATGCCATGCACACACACAATGCCCATGTTCACACAGGGTGGTGGCTGTAGACAGCTGACGGGTGTGACATCAAGTCCACCATGCAAACACATGGCTGCCATGGACATGGGGTGGTGCACTGCAGATGCCCAGCAGTCTGAGGCTGTGCATCAGCCACAGGTGGGGTCTGTGACTGCCACCCAGGGTGGGACTGCGGACCACGACTGGGTCCTTACAGGGTCTGCAGGCTCCCAAACAGGCCTGCACCAAGCGTGCCTGGGATACCCACAGCAGAGCCTGGTGCTCTATGACGGATGGGATAGCCTGATGCCAAGGCCATGGGGTGGACATTGCACTCTGTAGTGTCTGTGGTGGATGGCAACACCCTGTGGCAGCCAGTGGGGCAAGGCCAACTGAGATCGCATTGGCAATGCGGTCTGAGGGCTGTGGTTGTGTCCTCCCGAGGCTTTGGCTGGCCCCAGGACCTACGCGATGCCCTTCACACACTGCTCGGCTGTCTGGTGCACCTCTGCGTGGAGTGCCTGCACCCCAGCCATGAACAGCACCTGTTGCTCCATGGAGGCCCTCAGCAATCGGATGTGCTCGACCAAAGGATCGCTGCCCTGGGGTGCATGGTGCTGACCCACCGGTGTCATAGAACAGTGCTGCATGGCCCCCACTCAGGTGGAGCCACACAGTGTGGCCTCATGGGGATGGGCAATGTCAGGCACCCCGGCGGTGGACATGGCACCTGACCCCCAACATCTCCAGCCATCTGTTGCTGCTGCCCTCCAGCCCCTGTTCACTGGCCAGTACCTGTCAGGTGCCCCCAATCCAGTGCCACTGTGGCTGTGCACACAGCAGTATCAGGGTCAGTGGTGAACAGCTGTTCTGCCACCAACAGACCACCAGCCATGCAGCCATTGCTGGTGTTTGGTAGGTGACTCCTCCAACAAGCCCCTGCCATCGAGGACAATGGCCTGATCATCATCAGTGTCGGACCCTGCCCCAATCTGTGTCTCTGCACAGCACGCCATGGCTGGTGTCTCACTGGAACACAGACAGGGTCTCATCCGCTACACACCTGGGACATCCTGCTGGATGGCGGTGTCAGTACACAGCCTATCAGGCCCCCTGATGCCCGTGGAGGTGGATGGCCAGTCCTCCAGGGCTGAACGGGCTACCACAACAGCCGTGGGTGCCACAGTCACCGCATGCTGGTGAGCTTGTGCTGTAAGGAACACAGATGCGATAAAGCTGCTGACCAATCAGGCCCCCTCCCCTGCCTGCCAGACCTACCATGCAGTGATGGGCTCCCTTCAGTCTGAAGCCATTGCCTGGCACACCCACCACCGCATTACACTGCATGGTGGCTGCCACCATCTCCTCCAGTGGTGTGAGCTGTGTAACAGCAGCCTGGCCCCCATCTGTGGCTGACCTGGTGGCCCGGATGGCCGCCACCTTCTCCTTTATCTGATGCTTGTCGATGCCCACCTTTTCTTTCACTCCTGTGCAGACTGCTGGTGGCTGCCCTGCTGGTTCACGGCCTCTGCCAGTGGTGCCACTCAGCAATGGCTCCTGTTGAGGCATGCCTCGAACAGGGCATCTGACTCTGCTCTCAAAAGTGGACCTGTGCTTCCAGGCAGGCCCAAACTCCTCACACTCCTCGCACTCGGATATGTTTCTTCCTGTGGACATGGACATGTGTTAGTGGCTGCAGCAGTCCACCCCGCCATCAAGCACCCTCAGCTGGCCTCCTCCTCGCAGGCGCATCCTACCTGATGACTGCAATACCTGTCCATGGCCTGTGATGTTGTGCGACACTTTTATAGCACATCACATGAAAATGAGCCGATGCACAACTATAATGACATGCAAATGTCCTCATTGCACCGTGGATAGGCTGATGAGCTAATCTGCATATGTTGGCTGAACATCACGCTGTTGCGATTACATAATGGACTTATTCTGGTGCATGTTGTTGTGCAATGCCATGACATGCAGTGTGGATTCACCAATGAGCATATGCAATGGCATATGCTGCTTCCTATTGCACAGTGTGCACTATAGCCATCATGCCCATGCACCATGTGGGCCTTGCGTGGTGCCTGAGGCCATACAGCCCATAGCACCCGGCGCCATTGGGTCTATTGCGTCAGGTGCCTTTGGGCCTGTGGTGCTTGGGCACCATTGGGCCTATGGCGCTCAGGCACCATTGAGCCTATGGTTTTGGGGCACTATTGGACCCATCAGGTGTGCTGTCCTCATGGCCCTATTGCAATATGCATCATGAGGCCCAATAGTGTTCCTGCACACCTTGCACATGCTGACCCCTGACCCCCACCATGCCCTATGCCCCAGAGACCTCTGTCCCATGTGCTGGTGCTGCCGCCCCATACAGCGCATCCCCAGAGATGCACAATTGCTGCAGGCAGCACATCTCTGTGCAAGGTGCATCGTCCTGTGCACATTGTGCACAAGCACTACTGGGTGCCATTTTGGCCTTCTACAGTGCTGACTGACAATGTCATTTCATGCAGTGCCTCATGCCTGCAGTTGGAGCCAGGTCAAGCTTGTGCACCTGGTGTCCCAGGTGGAGCTCCATGCTGCCGGCTTGTTTGGTCAGCACCCCTCACTAGACCCATTACAGAGGTGTGGCAGGACATTGCTGATGAGCTTGTCCAGGCCACCAGTGTGTTGCACACCAGGGAGCAGTGTCACCACTGGTATGGGGACCTGGTACAGAGGTACCCAGAGAGGCTGAGGGCACTGCAAGTGTGTGTCTGGAGGGGTCGTGCCATGGCCAGGTAAGTGGGCCCTGACTGCATCTGTGCAAGTCCACTGTTCCATGGGGCTGGCAGGGCTGCATGCCATGCGGGGAGTGGTTGCAGTGTGCCCTGTGGCATGGCATTGCCAGTCACTGTGTGTGCTGTGCAGTTGCCCTAGCAGCCCTGCCAGGCAGGGTGCACTCTTGCATGGGTGATGGGTGATGGGGGCAGTGGGCCCATGTTGTGGCTGTGTTCTGATGTGTGTTTATCTGTGTTCCCATCCTAGAACCTGAGAAACAGAGGAGAACCAAGGTGGCTGTGTCAGGACCAGTGCATGGAGCACCTTGGGAGTAGGTAGGCACTGTACAGTCCCATGTTGCTGTGCAGGATGGGCAGTGAGGGTGGGGGTATGGCCTTGGTCCCTGTACCATGTGCTATGGCAGCTGTGTTAGGCACATGGTGCAGTGTGCTTGGCACTGCAGGGTGGCCATTGCATGTGTGGCAGCTGTTGGTGGGCGGGTGTGCGTCCAGCCACCACTTGTGCTGCTGCAGCTCCACTGCAGCACCATGCCACTTGTCTGCTGCTATTTTGTTTGGTGGCCCTTGGGCAGTAGATTCCAGTGCTGTGTACTGCTGTGGGTTGGTGCCAGGCATAGGCCGCCCACTGTGGGTGGCTGTGGTGCCACTCTAGGCACATGGCTCCCACTGTCTGCTGTGCACATGGGGGCTGGGGTGTTTTGGACATGCACTAATCACCTGTCCCTTCCTCTGCCATAGGTGTCCGGAGAAGTTCCAGGCTCCTGCTGTACTGTCATTTTCTGTGGCAAATAATACTAATAACATTGCATACTATGGAAATTGCAGACCAGACCAGGTGGTCCCTGCTCCTGAACTGGTGCATGGGGTGTTGCCAGGTGCTGGCAGGCCATGGCTGGCCATGAAGAACACCAGCCCCATCCTGCCTCCATCCTCCCTTCCCCTATCTTCCCCCATCCACCTGGATAGATCCTGTCCCCTGATCCCTTCTCACCTCACCTACCCTCCCCTTTGTTTATTGTATTCTGTTCAGCTGTGTTGCTTTCTGCCATTATATTTGTTACCTGTTTACCCTTCTGTGTCCGTGTCCATGTCTGCTTTGCAGCTGGCGAGTAGTCCATGCTGCAGTCATGTGATGGGTGGCTGTGTGGTAAGCCTGCATCATTGGGTGGTGCATGCATGGTGTTAGCATGCCTCTCCAGTCAGTGGCTGTGCCTTGGCTTGGCCCTGGGATAGCAGTTCGGGGTGTGTGACATGTGTGTGTGGTGGGTGCCATGTGTTGGGTTGTGGCTTGTCGTTGGCCAGGCAGCTGCATGCCTTCTGGTGTATGGTGGACTAGGGTGCCCACCCTTGTACATCAGTGCTGCCTGTGTTCTGCATCCTCTATGGGGTGGCTGCTGGCTGCATGCTTGAACTCCATGTGCAGTGGTGCCCTGTGTGCTGGCTGTGTCCCTGCCAGTGTTCCTGGCCTGGTGCTCCCACCTTCCCACACTGTTCCACCTCCTTCCTCCTTGCCTCGCTCCTGATGTACCTCTAGCTGTTCCTGCTGCACCTGGGCATCTTCCTCTGCCCTTGCACATCCCTGGTTGTGCTATGGGGCATTTCTGGTTGCTTCCTGGTGCACCTCTCATCATGTGCTATGGTGCAGTGCTCAGTGATATTCAGCTGTTTTGCTCTGGTCTATGTTGCAGTGTGCAGCCATTGAATATCACAGTCACTGTGCCATTGTGCAGTTGACTTGCGCTGTGCCAGGGTTGCACATGCCTTTGGTGCATTTCTGAAATCCAGCCCCCACAGTTTAGGGAAGCTAAGGAGAAACAAGACTGCCCATGGGATGTTTTCCTATGGGGAGCACCATGCAGTTGTGTTCAGCCCCCGGTGGTGTATATAGATGCCATTGGTGCAGCAGGGCATGGACTCCCAGGAAGCGTTGGCCGTTAACATGGTTTTTTACCAGTGACAAGGGTAGCATACTGAAGATGAGAATCAAGGGTTAACCATCCCAGGTCACTATACAGGGTGCACTTGTGTAAATCACATTTTGCTTGAGTGCAAAGTAAAAGCCTTAGCCATAAGGCCCCAAATTCTGTCAAGGATCTTTCACGCAGCATCATAGATGACAAGTATATAGTCAACAAGACTAAGCTAGAATTTGACAAGGAGATGCTTAATTTCAGGTGAGAAAGAGTTTTTGTGTCGACAGAGCAGGTTGAGTCCATCACTGGAAACTTTCAGGAGTGTGTCAACATGTTCTAATAGGTCAAGCATGAGTCTAGAGTAACCCCAGGTATTTGAAGGTGGAAACTTGATCAATATGGGTGCTGGAGATTGTTGTGATATCTAGAAGGTTGTCCAGGGTTTTAAATTTAGAGTAGAAAAGCATGGATTTTGTTTTTGAAATTGAAGATTAGTAGGTTGTCGGGAGAACCATATACAGATTGCGTTGAAGTTGGACTGGAGACTGTTAGATGAAAGAAAGGTTTCAGTGAGTGACAATAATGACTGCATTATCTGCATAAAGAAGTTTTGTGGATGAGCAGACTCATGGAGTTTGTCCACAAATAGACTGAACAGAAGTGGGCCAAGAACGGACCCTTGAGGGACACTCACTGTAACAGGCAGAAAATTGGAGAGGGCTAAACAACAGTTGACAGCTTGAGTTCTGCCTGAGAAATAGTTAAGTACCCAGCCAGTGACTTCCCAGATATTTCTGACATATTTTCATACATTATGTCAGTTACTGCAAGTATATCAATTTGAGATCAGTCATTTTTATGTTGGCTGGTTTATGCAGCCAATACATTAGCAGTAATAGCACATTTGGAGGTGTGGTCACTGTGGGTGAATGCAGGGCATGCATCAGTAGGTGCATCCTTCATTCCCCAATAAGGCAGCCACAGGTGCTGGCACTAGCAACATGTAAACTGGCCACCAGATCAAAGAAAAGGTCCGCTGCAATGAGATCCAAGCTTCTTAAGCAGAGGCTTGCCTTTCCTGGTGATCAGTTTACAAAACATGGTGGCATGCCACCGCAGAGTGTCCCGACCACTTCATTGCCGACGGAGATCCCACTCTCCATTGGCATACAGCAACTCCTCTCCCATTTACAATGTGTGCCAAGGAGTGCTCAATCCCCTTGGCATCATGTCCCCCTTCCCAGTTTAATTTGCCAACAAAGGGCCCACTCCCCATCAGCATAAAGCAACCTCCCATTTACAGTGTGTGCCAAGGGATGCCTAATCTCTTGGCATCATGTCACCCTTCCCAGTTTAATTTGCCTATAGGGGAGCCCACTCCCTGTCAGCATAATGTCCCCCCATTTGTTGTATGCCAATGGGGGTGCCTAATCCCCATCAGCTACAGACCCCCAAACAAACACTTAGCTGGCATGCTGGGAGCCCACCCCAGCATGCCAAATAAATGCCCCCTGAAAAGAAAAACAATCCTGCAATGTTTTCTTTTTTTTTTTTACACCTGCAAAGCAGAAAATGGTCTCTCATCAACTCCGTGGCCCTCCTGCAACACATGCCCACCCTCTGTGCACCCTGCCTCCCCACTCACCCCCACCCCATACTTACTCTGGAGCATGGTGCGACAATCTTCAGTGGACCGGAACACATCTGCACTCTTCACAGCCTACGCATGAACTAAACAAATGCCAGTAAGCTGTATAATGGCATAAATAGGTGTTTTTTCAACTTTGGTGCATATCTTGGGCACTTTTGGAATTTTGCACCAAATTTTCAACATGGGGTTATTGGGACCCCCTCATGAATTCAGTCACAGTCATGGCATTATTCTGTCCCAAAAGGTGATTTCGGGGTCACTGTGCGGAATCACCTTTTGGGACAGATTAACAAAACGACAGTGCCACTGTTCATGAGGTGGGCTCTCAAAAGCCTATGTTGCAAATTTGGTGAAAATCCCAAAATGGCTGTTTTATGAGCGTACATTGCGCAGTTCCATGTACACTGTAACTTCATGAATCTGTAATATTTTCACTCCAGATTTTCAAAATTGGCATTTTTCACACCTCCTTATGAACAGTACAGCTGTCATTTTATATCCTGGCCAAAATGTGTTTTGCATATCTGGTGCAGAATAGCATGGTTGCTGTGCTAAATCAGTTTTGGGACAGTTTGAGAAAATGATGGTGATGCTGTTCATGAGCAGAAGCCCTACTATACCTGTGTTGAAAATTTGGTGAAGAAAGTCCTTAAATGACTCTGTTACAAGCGTGCATTGCATTTTCCACACACCCTTGTAACTTCACAAATTCGCAATATTTTCTTGCCAGATTTTCAACACCGGCATTTTCACATCTCCTTATGAACAGTTCAGCTGTCATTTTCACATCCTGCCCAAAATGTGTTTCGCACCTGTGGTGCAGAATGGCATGGTCCTGTGGGAAATCAACTTTGGGACAGATTAACAAAATCACAGTGCCGCTGTTCATGATCGGAGGTCCCAAAATGCCTATGTTAAAAATGTCTTTTCAGGGTGGGGGTGAGGTTGGCATCAGTTCAATACTTCACTGCCATTCCTATTATGCATCTCTAACTCCTGCACTACCAATGCCAATGCCAGCGAGACAACATTTGGCATTTACAAATGCTTGTTTTCTGTTGTAACACTTATCTAGATTCTGAGGCAGTGACACAACCTTGTAAATTCTCAAGCCAGATCCCATTTATATGCAAATGAGGCACTTTTAGTACAACCCTCCTATTCATTGATGTCACCAGAGCAGCAGCTCAGAAGAAAGCATAAGGTTTTCAATGCTTTCTATCGGTATTTTATTTAAAGTTGCCAATGGCATAAGACAGTCCTGTCATACCACTCCACACAATGTCTAGGACTAGTAGCCTTTATTTGTGCATAGCAAATGATACATCTAACATTATTTGATTCACAAGATAAAAAACTCTCTTCTGCTGCTCATTTCTCACTGTAAGTCAGTTGTAACATATTGTGGGGAGAAGTAGACTGAAAGCTTCCTTTGCACAGATGACACACATCCTCCTTTCAACAGCTGGGAAATAGCTAGATCACTTATTTAAAAACTGTATTCTTTTCATTTCAAATGCTCCTTAATCCACAATAACTGACTGGTAATGCAAAAGAGGGAATTAATTTGACAAAGGAGAAGTGAGGTAGCAAATACACAGCACTGCATACATGAGACTTCTCCTTTAAGTCAACTTTATAATTTATCCAGAATTCCTTGTTGCTGTATGTAAAACATAGACAGTTCCATTGCATTACATCATTCTGGGGGTGTGGCACACACAGAAAACTGGAAATGACAGAAACAAAAACATTAAAATTGACTATGACAGATTTTTTAAAACAAATTGCAGCTTCAACATCTGCAGCATGGGTGGCAATGGCATACTATGTGAAAAAGTCATGTGGGAACTTCCATAAATTACTTTAAACAGGCAAGATGGATTCATTCAAATGCATTGTCTTTTACAATGGTAAACTGGGCTGCATTTTATGAAAGTTATTATTACTTTATATAATGTACTGAAGTGTTAACTAGGAGTCACTGCTTTGTGAGGATAAAAACAAGTGGGATAGGCCCAAATCTTCCCAGGTAATGTGGGTAGAACAGGAAAGTCAGGAATAAAGTGTCAGGGCTTTCAAACACTATTTTAAGCTATGCTAAGTAACTTAAAGGCCTTGATTCACACTCATCTATGTCTGTCTTACATCAAAATCTCTTAATCATAAAACCAAAATGTTATTAAGTAGTTTGGGGAAAATTGTTGTCATAACCTTAGATGCTGACAGCAGTAGCCACCTTGCATCTTGGCTTAGAGCCCTTCTAGCACAACAAATTATGTAAGAATCATTCAGTTGTGCATTGAATTTCACTCTGTTGAAAAACACAAAAATTGACCTTTGTCAGTCTTTATATAGACAGGCTACAGTATATATCACTTCTCAGAGCTTAGGGGCATCAAGGATTAAGTACCATACAGATAGGCCTTTATTTGCCTTAGTTATTAAATATTAATGTTCATTCATCTAAAGGCTTAGTGAACTATCAGGTTAAGTTGATTGTGCTGTTTGAAAGAATTAGATTATATTTGATGTCATTAAAAAGCTTACCAGCCTAATAAAAATGTCACACATTTATAAAGCAATATTTAGTTTTGTGAAATGACTTTAAATCCATAATGCATGTTACAGGCTGTTATGGTGCCATTTAAGATTCTGTAAAGAATTTCCACATTGCAAAGAGTTGGGATTTACAATATCAATAACATGATGACCTTAACTCATCCACTCTGAATCAGCCATTTTGTATTAGGATCAGTCAGTGGAAACATCAGACCTCAAAAAGCAGTCTTGGAGAGGGGCAGTTGGGGACTGTATGTCGACTGCATGGTGTGGGGACTAGTCTAAATTGTTGTTTTATGTTGTATCCATTATACTCCTTGTACAGGAGGACATGCAATATAGGGGGCGTGATACCTTTTATAGACCAACATATAAGTTGCAGTACTGGAAGAAACCCTTGGTGCATTAAGGGCCTAACAGGCCATGTTTTATGAGGCTGGTTGGAAGTGTGATTGACAGTTTTCCCTGCCTAGCCTAGCTGTTTGGGAAATTAGAAGAAAATGGGTAGGGATATGCAGAGATGAAGCTGCTGTGGACATTGTTAATACTGCTGAGAATCAAAATGGGCTTCCCAAAATGTTTGTTCTCATTTCAGCCTCTTGAACACATTGACTAAGTAACACAACATATTCTTGAGCAATCACCTCATGCACAGCCTTGTGGGGAAAAATTACTTTCAGCAGCCAATGAGCAACATGGGAGATCATTATTAGCTTGTGTTTCACATGTCTCACTCTTGACAGAAGAGAAGATCTGTAGGAGTGCTATTGTTGTTCAGAATAAAATGTTATCTTTGTCAAAAACACGTCTGAAATAGTTGTTTTAAAAATCAGAAAAAGTGTCTGCTTGTGGATCTGATTATCTGACTCGGCAGGCCTGTTTTTTTACAAAGATCCTGTGCAATGCCTACAAGTGTTGCAGTTCAGCAGAACAGGTTGGGTTGCTTTTATTTAGCATTTAAACATTAAATTACTGAATTCCCAGTCCATCCATTCTCTTTTTACATACTGATGTATTGTTTTCTGCTATACTCTATCATCTGTCAATGTGTCACTAATAAGTAAACTTGTTGAGTGGCTTTACCAGGCTTCTGCTGCCATGCTTGTACTGATTAAGTTCAGCATCTATAGATTCTCTGAAGCAGTGATTGCATCCAGTTGGTGTGAGCCATCATCATACAACATGTTGCCTTGCATCCATATGTGTGTGTGTGGGGGGAGGGTTACATCATGTGTGTTTGCTACTGAGCCCCAACTGCCTATCCTGTATCTTGAATAATTTACTGGTAGATGATGAAAAGAACAGGCGATAAAGGACAAAGTCAGTTCAAAGTTCAGGTTATTCTGTAACTGGCAGCAGTGGTGGAGAGGGTGGCATTAGGAGGACTAGGACTATACAGTACACATCACTGCATGACCACAGAAATCATGATGAACTCAAGCGGCACTGGCCCAAGTTCAAGGCTTGTCAAGCACATTTTATGTGCACCTGACATCATGAAAAGGACCAATCCAAAAAGTCAGTGTTCCTTCTCCTTCAGGTGCTGCTGCCGCCAATTATAGTTCCCCAACCAAAGGAAAACTGACCCATTTAAAAATATTAAAGCAAGCATCAAAACTGTCCATCCTGAGCAAACAATATGAGAGCTGCCACAGTTATCAGTGTGGGTTCAGCAACAATTGCCGCTACTCCCATATAACACACTAACACAAAGCTCACTTCTGCTCAGAAAGACTCAGCCACTATGTAGGAAAAGCTGCCAGTCAGTATGCACACACACTTTAATTGTAACAAAAACATAACATGTTCATAGGAGAGAAAGTACAGCAGTCCCACAATCCCAAAAAGCAAAGCAAAGCAAACTGATTCAGAGCAAAAGGTTAAGTGGCTGATAACGGACGGAGTGAGTGCCACTGGCAAGAATGATGATATGGAAATGAAGCTCTGAAAGGGTCAGGGTAGGACAGAAGCAGAGTTAGAGGTGAGAAAGGCATGAGCAGTGTAGGAAGAACCAGAGGCTTGGGGTGGGTGGTGGGAGTAATTTGCACAAGAGTAAGAGTAGGAAGAACCTGAACAAGTGATTAATGTAACACCATGAATTATGCTACCAAATATGATCATGAGACTAAAATGTGAATACCAACACTGGTGGAGATATAAAAGATAAGAAAGTGAGGTGAGAAAAATAGAAAACAAGAACAGAAGGTCTCTCAGTGAGGAAATCCAAAGCGCATACCACTCTAACACTGGATCTCTGGGTCTTTACCTCCTGTTTCTGGTGCCACTGCCCTGACCATCCCAAACAGTGAAAATCAAAGAAATAAAACCACTAGATCATTTAAATTTTGGAGACAACATGTCTGGCCCATCATTTAAAACATGAATCTGGCCTCATACTTACAACAGCCATGAACAAGTCAGGTTAGGAGATGCAGCAAAACAGTTTGTAAAATAACGGTCACAAAACACAGATTCACCCACAGTCACTACTCACACTTTACAATGAGTTTGACCAACACACTCAGCAAGACCACTACCACCACCACCAGTTTTAACTGAATATGCAGCCATTGACATGGTCAGATTTTTATGATACCGTATTTCTAAATGGATTCCATCTGGTGGCACTAAAGCAGTACTGTAGACAGGCAGGAATTTTTTAGAAATATCACAGAAATTTCAGACAATATTTCACCATGGCCATGGCTGCAACTGTAAACATCCAAGATTAATGTCCTGAGTGAGTTTCCTTCAGTATAGTTCAAGTTTACAGATGGGGCAAGTCAAGTAAAAATTCAGACAAAAATGCATAGGGACTAGCCCCTCTTAAAAGATTTTTCTTCTCAAATATTTTTTTAATCTAGCTTGTGTCAAGCAAAGGCCCTCATCTCAAGCCCAACATTTTGGCATTATGGGAGTCATCAGGAATAGGATCTAGAGATAAAATAACCATATGTATTACATACAGTGCTGTACAATTCAATATTTATAAGGTTAAAAATCCTCTTCAGTAATTTCAGTATATCAAAATGGAAAATATATATTGTATATGTCCTTATCTTCTTCTCTAAGTATTACATTTTGTATTACCTTTATCAATAACCCAAGGTTATTATACATTTCTTTGTTCAAAAGTGTTAAATATTCATAAACATAGAACCTTGTTCCTCTATTATCAATGCATTGCTCCTTTGCATAGTGCCTCTGCTGGTGGTAGGGAGACACAGACATTTTAGGAAGTCATATATATAGACTGCAACAGTGTCATTAGCATTGTAGTATCATTTTAAATCAGCCATGCAGTGTTATGTACTTCAAACAATCCTAGGTAACCTATAACCTACATAGGATATGAAGTCTGTTAAAGAGAAGACCACATTTGGTTTGTTGGTTTCTCTATTTAGTGAATACCTAAAGCAAAAACTAAACATTTGTTTTAAGAACACGTTTCTTATACTGTATATTCTATGTTCCTTAACATGTTAAATCAATCCAGCTTATACATCTCTGGAAATATAAACCATCTATCACAGTTTAGCAACATTAATATCTAGAGTGGAAATAACATATTCAATAAATAAAAAAAAAAACATTTGTTGTTCTAAGCTTCATAACATACAGTATTAAGACTTTCTTAGTTCTAAATTTCATTAATGCTATGAGCCTTCCATCATTTTTTGAAAAGTGAAGTAAACATACTTATTTAAAAACAAACATTTCATTTTGCTATGTTTCTTAATATTTGAAATTGCATAGATTTATGGATTTCATTAAAGGTACTAAGCTCTCTATCAATTCTGTGCTTTGAAGTAATTTTATATCAACCAAATTCGCAGTTTAACTTTTTTTTTTAAAAGGGTAATTTTTTACAGCTTCTACATATTAAACTTAGTGAATCTGAATTTTGTGTACTGAAACCAATTTGTCACATTTCTTATATTCTTTCTCACACAATCCCTGATATATCTTATTCATTCATTGTGTCCTCTGTGTTTCTGTCCTAATTTTACCAGTTTTGTTACATACACGTTTTCTATGTAATGATACAATTCCTCATACCTTACATCTCCTAAATGCAGGGTTATTTTCTTCCTAAATCAGTTGTTATTATTATAGTCTCCTAATAGGGAAAATGCATTTCAGTCACTTTCTTTTGGTTACTGCATAATATATTTATTATGTAGCACAGCTTGCACATCCCTCCATGTTCCATTCACCTTTTATGTTTAGCATGCCTACACAGCAGTCTATCAGTTTTAACTGCACTGTCCTCTCAACAGTGAGTGGTTTAAGTAACCTAGGGGTTTAGGGATGGAGATTACTCCCCAATCAGTGGTGTCCAATGCCCAATGTCATTTATGACATCATACATTCTAGCACTATTAGAGAAAGTGCTGATGGTTGCAGGCAACCACCCAGCATTATGGTGTCACATTAGCCAGAGTATTTTTGGGGGCCAGAAGGTGCATGCTATCCACCCATGCATCACAGATCATGTTTACCTCTTGTTTATAATAGTGATCATATAGTGGTCAATTGTTATGACCTGACCAGCTTTTTATATTTAAAAATTCTGCATGTATCTTTAGATGTCTCTTTTATAGGTAAACAATGTGCATGGCATTTAGTATATACTCTGCATTTAGTTCACTACATGATTACAAAGAGGTCGAATCATAATTTTAAGCTCACATTGCTTGTAGTTTAAAACACATTTTGTTCTTTATTTCAGTTTACATTCCCTTGTTCACATTTTTGCACTGAAACTTTCATCCTTTTAACTACATATTCAGACCGCAGGAGACATTGTAAAGGTCCTTACTGATCCCTCAGTATGATCCCATTCTCAGAATGTTTCAGAAACACAATTTTCTTATGGTATTATAGAAACATAGAAACATAGACTTTGACGATAAGGACCACTGGCCCACCCTAGTCTGCCCATTTCCCTACCTACTGGATAAGCTGCAGATTCTAGTTAACCAACAGCCTATTTCTTTGCAACCCCCACTATAATTGCCTTATGTCTGTCCAATGCATGTTTGAATTCCTCCACTGTTTTAGACCCACAACCTCTCCAGGAAGGCGGTTCCATCGTCCACCACTCTCTCCGTGAAAAATAATTTCCTCACATTACCCCTGAGCCGTCGCTCTCTAACTTTAAATTGTGCCCCTTGTTCTTACACATCTCTTTTTCTGAAAGATGCTACCTCCTGGACTTTGTTGATTCCTTGAGGTACTTAAAGTTTCTTCATGTCCCCTGTCCCTCCTTTCATCAAGGGTATACATATTAAGCTCTCTCAGTCTCTCTTCATATGGTTTCTGATGTAGACCCTGCACCATTTTAGTTGCCCTCCTCTGGACTGCTTCCATCCTGTCTATGTCCTTGCGTAGATGAGGTCTCCCAAAACTGCCAGTACTCAGATGGGGTCTCACCAACTGTCTGTATAGAGGATAACCACTTCCCTTTTTCTACTTGTGATGCCTCCCAATGCATCCCAGTATCCCCTGGCTTTCCCTACTGACTTCTCACATTGCATACCCACCTTTAGGTCATCTGATATGACTACACCCAGATCCCTTTCCATTATTTGTTGTTGTTAGTACCTCTCCGGCTATTGTGTACTCTTCTCCTGGATTTTATTTCCCAGGTGCATTACTTTGCACTTCTTTGCATTGAATCTAAGTTGCCATGTGTCTGACCATTCCTCCAACACAAGTCCCTTCTCATCCTTTCTACCCCCTTGTGTATCAACTCTGTTACAGATCTTTGTGTCATCCACAAAGGCATACCTTTCCTTCAGACCCTCTGCAATGTCACCTATAAAGGCGTTAAAGAGGACTGGACCCATTACTGAGCCCTGAGGTACTCCACTAGTAACCTCCCTTTCTTCAGAATCTGTTCCATTCACTGTTACCTTCTGTGTCCTGTTGTGCAGCCAGTTTTCTACAGGCTACCACCCTGGTACCCACTCTAGAGCTGTGCTTGATTATTAATCTTTTATGCGAGACTGTGTCAAATGCCTTGCTAAAGTCTAGGTAGGCCATATCCGCAGCCTTCCCTAGTCTATTACTTTGGTCACCCAGTCAAAGAAATCGATTAGATTTGTCTGACATGACCTTCCTGCTGTGAATCCATGCTGCTTTGGGTCCAGTGCCCTGCTGGCCTCTAGGTACTCAACAATTCTTTCTTTCAGAGTGATTCCATAATTTTCCCCACCACTGAGGTCAAACTAACAGGTCTGTAGTTTCCTGCTTCTGCCTTGCTCCCACTTTTGTGAAGGGAATCACATTGCCCTCCTCCAGTCCTCAGGTACCACTCCATCTTCCCATGATTTGTTAAAAAGTGTGGTTAGTGGTGTCATTAGGTCCTCCCTTAGCTCTTTTAGGATTCTAGGGTGAATCCCAACAGGCCCCATTGCTTTGTCCACCTTGAGTTTTAGAAGTTCTTTCAGTACTCTTTCTTCTTCAAATGGACTGGTATCAACCCCACTATCAGAGTGCTTCTACTGTTTGGTTTAGGTAACTCCTCCTCTTCTTCTTTTGTGAATACTGAGCAAAGTATTCATTCATTATCTCTGCCTTTTCACTGACTCCTCTGTCCACCTCCCTCTCCTTTATTGATCTTCCCTATCCCTCCCTTAACCTTTCTATGTTCCCTAATGTACCTATAAAGGTTTTAACCCCCTTCTTAACTGAGTTGGCTATCCTTTCCTCAGTTTGGGCCTTTTTTTTCTGACTGCCTTCCCCACTTCTTTCTGCTTTAATTGATACAGTTCCTGTTGTGTTCTGTCTTGATTCCTTACACTTTTTGAATGCAGCCTTTTTCTCCATAACCTTCCTGACACTTCTTTTGAAAGCCATAGTGGTTTTTATTCAGCTTTGTTTTCTTTATTTGTTTCACACAAAGGCTTGTTGCCTCCATGATGGCAGTTTTGATTTTCTCCATTGTTCTTCCACCCTCCTTTCTGGCCATTTGCTAATGTATTCCTCATATATTCACCCATTATGCCAAAGTCAGCCCTTCTAAAGGCCAGTATCCTTGGATTTGTATGGCTGGTCTCCATGGTTGTGTTTATTGTGAAGCACACTGTGCAGTGGTCGCTTGTTCCCAGGTGTCTACTGACTTCTAAGTTTGTGATCCTCTCTCCATTTGAGAGTACCAGGTCTAATATTGCTCCCTCCTGAGTGGGTTCCACCACTAGCTGTCTAAGGCATGCTCCCTGTAGGGCATCGAGAATGACCCTGCTCTTGGATGTGGCTGCAGTCCATGTTGCTCAGTTAACATCTGGCATATTCAGGTTCCCCATCAACAGTATCTCCCCTTTTCAGCCATTTTGAGAATACCTCTATCATTTTCTTGTCCATTTCCTCTCCTTGAGATGGGGTCTGTATACAACCCCTGTGCGGATTGTGATGCCATTCACTGTCTCCAATGTGACCCAGAGTTCCTCTTGTCCAAGTTGTAGTTGTAGTTTAATTCTTGACTGTAAACTGTGCTTCTGGGGTTTTATTATTTATATTTGGAGTGGAACAGTTCATCTGCACTACCATTCCACAATTCCAGCAGACAAGATGCCTTATTAAGTTTCCATTCAGTGTTTATGATACTGGCTAGTGAATAGTTTAGAGGAAGCTCCATCTGCTATGATAATAGACAAGTTTAAGTTACTCTGCCACATAGGTGAATCCCTATTTCTAAGCGGGTTCAAAAGGAATTATCCCCTGCTGTTCTGCTGAGAGTGTACTCGTTGTCCCTTATAGTATTAACTCTTTTAAAGTAATAGACGGGTTTGTTGTCAAATTCAGGAATTTTGATTGGCTTCAATGTACCCTGATGAGAATCAATTATTTTATGGATTCAGTGAATGTTGCGTATTCAAGGCAGAACCATCTTTTGGTATGTTCTGTACTCAGATGCATCTCTCATTACTCTGTATATTTTTTGTCATGGCTATCACTTTATTTACTAGTCTTTGGCTGTAGCCTCTGGTAACAAACCTCTTTGCCATAGTAATCAGTTCAGTTAATTTCTAATGGTCATTGCTGCAGTTTCTGTTGACCTTAAAGATTTGAGAATAAGGAATGCTGTCTTTCATGTGTCTATGGTAGTAGCTGTCTGCGTGCAATAAGCGCATTTCTGTTAGTTTCTTTACTGTAGATTTTACTCTGCAGTTTCCTTCTGACATATAAATAAGAAGGTCCAGAAAAGGTACCTCACTGCTGTTTGCCACCATACTGAACTATAAATAAAGTGATAGCTAGGACATAAAATATACAGAGGGATGAGAGACAGCATCTGAGGACAGAACATACCAAAAGAATGAAAGAAGAAGAACACAGGAGGCAATGGCTCAATAGAATAAATATTTTCAAGCATTGGGTGCACTTACCCTGGCATAGGAACATCATAAAACACAGCACTGTATAACAACACATGGGTCAACACTCCAAATAAGCCCTGTTGTAAAATTCACACAGTGGTATGCATTACAGATGGGCGAGACACTTTGGTAAATCTCAAAATTAAGTACTTTATTTTATTCAAATAACACATGGCAAAGGACGACTAAGACATCACTGTGGACGTCCAATGTGATGTTGAAACCTTAGTGGGTCATGTGCTGTTCAGGAATGCTCCAGTTATGATGAGACTCATAGGACCCATGGAAATTTGAAAGCTGTAATTTGGATTTTATCCTGCTGTTCTGATGTGTTCTAGTCTTGCTGCATATGTTGGACTCTACTCCCATTGATGCTGTTTTACCTGGTACTTGAACAATGTGTTTGCTTTCCCTTTGCTGCGTGTTATTTGAATAAAGTAAAGTATATGACTTTGAAATTTACCAAAGTGTCTTTACCCATCTGTGATGCATACCACTGTGGATATTTTACAATGAGGCTTATTTGAGTGCTGTCCCACCTGCTGCGATACAGTACAGCACTGTGTTATCACACCAAAAGAATGGTTGTGTCTTTGGAATACTCGACATTCACAGAACCCATGAAAAGAATTGTTGATTAACTTTAGGGTACATTAAATCTTCTCAGAATTCAAGAATTTGACAACAAAGTGATTATTGCTTACATTCTGTTTTCCATTTTTTAAACAACCTCCCCTGGTCTGCACTACTTCCAGCATCCACATGTATGCTGATGACACAGTTCTATATACATCTGGAGCACTGGCCACTGATGTCACTACCAGGCTCCATGCCTGACTTCGCTATAGTCCATCACTGGTTTAACTCACATCAACTCTTTTGAAATGCCAAGGAAACCATCTCTGTGACTTTTGGAACTAGGCAGAGACTCACTAGGCTAAGTTCCATACCCACACTCCACACCCTGGTTGAGACTGTACTGGATGGCTCCCCTCATTCAAGTATCTCGGTGTCTGGCTTGATAGACACCTAAACTTCTCAGCATACATTGAAGCCATTCAGAAAAAACTTAAGCCTAAACTTGGTGCCCTATACAGAAATAGCAGCTGTATCTCACTCAGCGGCCAAGCATGAGCTAGTATTGAAGATGATCTTGTCTATATTTGACTATTGTGACATAGTCTGTGGTGTTGCCCCACAGTCCTCCCTAGCCAAACTGGATTCTATCTATAACTCCTTCTGCTGCTTTGCTCGAGATGCCCCCACCTCCCCATCACTGTGACCTCTACCGGTGCCTAAACTTCCTCACGCTCCAAAATCGTCGTATGCTATATGGTGCCAAATGTATCTCGAAATAGTGACTTGCTCTCACCTCCTACCTCTCCTCCTCACTTAGCACCCCCTCCCAACCATTACTCTCTGAGATCTGACAACCTATGCACCTTCTCTATCCTCAACAGATCTACATCCTCTAGCCAAAAAGCTTTTTGCACCATCTTCCAAAACTGTGGAATGCTCTCCCCCTCAAATACGCCATTCCTCATCTCTGCTCCCTCACTTCAGCTCTACTCAATTATATGTTCCCTAATTGTTCTTGCACTTGACCCTCTCCTTGTTTACTGCTCTCCTTCACCCCTCCTCTTCCTCCCTCCAACTATCACTTTTAATTTACGTAGCCCTTACTATATATGTCTTGTTACTTGCTACCTGCCCTTGTTGTATTGAGTCATCATCAATCACAGTATGATTGCACTGTATTACTATGTATGAATTGATTATCATGTATTTTATGCTTCTGTCTCTGTACTGTACTATGCTTTGTTTTGTATCATTTAAATATGTTGTAGATTCCACTCCCCTTCCCTCAGGATGTGCCATGAGATGAGCATTGAGTTGCTCAGTGTACCCTTCCTGGTGAAACATTTCAATAAATAAATAAATAAATAAATAAATAAAATAAAAAGATTTAATACTATAAGGGACAACTTAGTATAGTCCTAGCAGAAAGCACCAGAACAGCAGTGGGACAATTACTTTTGGGCCCTCAAGAACCAGGGATTCACCCATGTGGCAGATGCAGCCACTGCAACAACATTTCCAAAAGAAAAAAAAATCATACATTCAAATGGGAATTCAAAATACACCATCAAATCCTTCGCCAATTGTGACTCTGACCACATAATGTACATTCTATCATGTCCCTGCTCAAATACTACGTAGGTAAGACAAAGAGATGACTGAAATTAAGAATCAGTGAGCACAAACTCAATATACTATAAGATTAAGGAAAAAGGATCACTAGTTGCACAACATTTCACTCAGGACTGACATTCTGTTGCCTCACTAAAGTTTTGGGCAAAGAACATGTAGAACCCCGGCATGAGGGGATACATGCACAAACTGGTAGGGAATTTTGACATGTTCTGGATTTACACCTTTGATACCATTAGTGAATGGCTAGGTATGAATGAGGAGGAGACATGGAAAGCATGTTGGTGACCTATTGACCTTACCTACTGTGATACAAAGGTTAAGAACCTTCCTTTGACCCTATAGTCTACTTGCTTTACTAGATTCCACCACAGTGACCACATGATACTGGCTCTTCCAATCCCAGAGGCTGGCCGGCATCCCCTTCATTCTTGTTGAAGACTTGATTATTATCATAGCAGATGCTGCTGTCTTCTCAAAGGAGCCCATAGCCAGTATCCTAAACACTGAATGAAAACTTAGAGCTAATAAGGCATCTTAGCTGCTGGAATTGTGGAATGGGAGTAAGCAGATGAACCGTTCCCTCCACATATAAATAATAAACCCCAGAAGCATAATTTACAATCAATAATTGAACTTCAACTTGGAAATCCATAAGACAATTGTGTTTCTGAAACTGAGAATGGGATCATATAGAAGATCAGTAAGGACCTTTCCAATGTCACCTGAGGTCTGAATGTGTAGTTAAAATATGAAAGGTTTGGTACAAAATTGTGATTAGAGTAATGTTAAATTCAAACAAAGGACTAAATGTTTTCAAACTGCAAGCAATGTGATCTTAAAATTAAGATTTGACCAACCCTTTAGAGATGCTGAGAAGATTTGCTCCGTTTCGAATTCCTGCAAAGTCACCAAATGCACCATGGAAAATTTCGTAGTTGGCTCTAGTGCTCAAACTTAGCTGGTTAATTTCAATGAGTAACTACAACTTTCTTAGTAACCGAAGTTAATGAAAACATGGTTTGTCACATGGTTCACTTACTGCAGGTCACATGGGAGACTCTGGCAAGCAGGAAGTGAATGATTCACTTCCATTTCAACAAGTGTAGCTAGGGGAGACAGCCTGCAAGAGACTCACTGAGCACTTGGGCAGAAACATCTTTATATATCTTATTAACATTTTAATATTTTACATCTTTTGACTTCTAGTCCTTATCTTTCTTTACTGTAGTTTCTGAATTTATAAATTTTGTTAGTCTGTACTGTTTTTCTCACTTCCTCTTACTCTTTTCAATTTTTTTTTTTTTGTAATGGAGGGCAGCATCAGAACTCAGAGGAGTTGAGACAGGGTGGGACAAGAGCACCAGTTATTCACCTTAGCAGGCGTGCATTTGCCAGATGGACTGCTGCCCCCCACTCAGGAAGGAGTTCTGCTACTGCAGAACAACAGCAAAATTAAGAAAAAAGCAGCATCAGCAGCTGGAACCAGAGCAGCAGCTACAAATTTCCCTCAGGAGGAGCCTGCCATTTCCACATCTGGTGCTCTCCCACTCCTGCAGTGCTCTGTAGAGTGGGATTTTTTGATATGCACCCTGCAGATGAGACAGTGGCCATCTGCAAGGTGTGTGGGCACTGTGTGAGGTGGGGAAAAAGGTAGCCACCTTGAGACCAGTGGCCAGAGGACATACCTCTGCATCAACCACTTCAATGAGTGGAGGGCCAAGGAGCATGATTTGGATGCATCACATGATGGTGGTGGTAGTAGTAATGGCCCTGCAGATCAATGTTGTGGAGCAGTTGGAGATCAGTGGTGATGCTGCTGTGAGTAGGTGTTGCAGCCAGAGGATAGACCACAGCAGTACTTGGCCTGTACCAACCAGACAGCAGCCTGCACCATCATGCTGTTATGGCAATGAAGACCCCATGGCACCTGTCACACATAGCAATGTGGCAGTTTTGTGGGTGGATCTGCAGAATTTAAGGCATGATTTTAACAATTTCGGACTAAAGTTCTGGATCAGCTGGACAATGTCATGTCCAGCCATGAGGAAGGATCCTCAGTCTACAGGTGGAGCTGCGTGGTGGTGGTGGTGGGCATGGCTTGGCTTCTGGTAGTGTTGGTGGGACTGCTGAGTGGTTGTCAGAAACTTTTTATTTTATATTCAGTCATTCTATAATCTGTGATTTTAAATTCTCCACCCTCTAGTCTACCCCCATTAAAAATTAAAAAGACCAAAACAATATAAAAAGTCATAAAAAGTAAAAACAATTCTGTTGTTTTCATGTCTTTTCTCTGTCCTCCTTTTATGTTGATTGTGCCCATGTACAAGAAACATATTACGAAACTTTCTTCAGAAGCAGGTTGTGGAAGCGTGGCACTGTTGTGACCAATGCACCCACAGCCTTTAAAGGCTTGGGCCCACTTCCCTAATGCCGTGGGCACACTGCTGCTGACACTAATTCAGCCAGCGTGGCACCAACTTGTAAAATTTTAGCCCTCCAATCAGGGGCCTCCTTGTCATTGCGAGGGTCAATTCATTCACTGCAATGAGGAACGACCCATCATTGCAGGACGGAACCTTGAAATACTGATATTGTTTGTGAACATGGCGGCGGCTTGCTGCTGTGTTCTAAACAATACTAAACACCCCCACCGAGGTGGCCAATCCCTTGGCAGCATGTGCTCCCCACCATGTTTGTTTGCCGATGGGGCCCCAATCCCATCAGTTTCAGTGCCCCAAGGTTTATATTGACGCACGGGAGCCTACTCCCTGTCAGCATTATGTAACCTCCCTTTGTTGTGTGCCATGAGGGTGCCAATCCCGGCCAGCATAATGTAACATCCCCCATTTGTTGTGTGCTGAAGGGGTGCCCAATCCTTTGTTGGCTACAGCTGCCCCCAAAAACTCCATTGGCACACTGGGAGCCCCCCAGCATGCCACATGCCCCTGTAAAATCAAAAAACAGTCACACTGTCTTTTTTTTTAACCTGTAAAGGAAACAGTCCTCGGCAGTCTCTATGCCCTCTCCCACAACCCGCACCCACCCACTGCACACCCTGCCTCCCACATCCCCTCTCACCCCATATTTACCTCCGAGTCCGCATGACGATCTTCTTCAGTGGACCGGGAACACGTCTGCACTCTTCAAAGCTGATCATGAACTGAGGAAATGCCTGTAAGGTGTATAATGGAATAAATAGGGTTTTTCAACTTTGATGCATATCTCAGGCATTTTTGGAATTCTGGCACCAAATTTTCAACATGGGGTTTTTGGATGCCTCCTCATGAATTCTGTCACTGTCATGGCGTTATTTGGCCCCAAAGGTGATTTCACAGTCACTGCATGGAATCCTTTTCGGGTCGATTAACAAAATGACAGTGCCAGTGTTCAGGAGGTGGGCTCTCAAAAAGCCTATACTGCAAATTTGGTGGGAAAAATCAAAAATGATTGTTTTGCAAGTGTGTGTTGCATAGTTGCTATGCAATTGCATAACTTTGCAAATTTGCAGTATTTTATGCCAGATTTTTAACACTGGCATTTTCGAACCTCCTTGTGAACAGTACAGCTGTCATTTTCCACATCCTGGCTTAAATGTGTTTCACACTTCGGCGCAGAATAGCACAGTCACTGTGGGAAATCAGTGTTCAGGACAGATTAAGAAAATGACAGTGGCATGAGCAGAGGTCCTAAAATGCCTATGTTGAAAATTTGGTGACGATACTCCATAAAATGACTGTGTTACCAGCGTGCATTGCGTAGTTTGCATGTACATTCGTAACTTCATGAATTAATAATATTTTCACTCAGATTTTCAACTTTGCCATTCTTCTGCACCTCCTTATGAACAGTACAGCTGTCATTTTCACATCCTGGCCAAAATGTGTATTGCAGTTCCAGCACAGAATAGCATGGTTGCTGTGGGAAATCCATGTTTGGGACACATTATGAAAATGACAGTGACACTGTTAATTAGCAGAGTTCCTAAAATGCCTATGTTGAAAATTTGGTGATGAAAGTCCATAAAATGAGTGTGTTATGAATGTGCATTGTGCAGTTTCCATGCATGCTCATACCTTCACAACTTTGCAATATTTTCACTCCAGATTTTCAGCATTGCCATTTTGCCACACCTCCTTATGAACAGTGCAGCTGTAATTTTTCACATCCTGGCTGAAGTGTGTTTTCGATCTTCTGGCACACAATAGCATGGTTGCTGTGGGAAATCAGTGTTTGGGACGTATTAAGAAAATCACACTGACACTGTTCATGAGCAGAGGTCCTAAAATGCCTATGTTGAAAATTTTGTGATGGAACTCCATAAAATGACTGTGTTATGAGTGGGTGTTGTGCAGTTTCCACGCACCCTTGTAAGTTTGCAAATCAGTAATATTTTCACACCAGATTTTCAACACTGACATTTGTTCACACTTCCTTATGAACAGTACAGCTCTCATTTTCACATCATGGCCAAAATGTGTTTCCATGCTTCCAGCATGAGAATACCACAGTCGCTGTTGGAAATCAGTGTTTGGGACAGATTAGATCGAGCGACTGGGGGAGTGACTGAGCTCAACTGAGCTCTGTCGGGACTGCTGTGGATATCTTTGTGGACAGGAAAGGTGACAACTCAGGCAGGAGCCCAGTACAAAAGGCAGCCTGCAGTCCCAGGAGACACAGAACAACTGAGAGAGGAAGGAGGAGTGAGTAAGCTCAACGGAGCTCTGTTGGGACTGCTGCAGAGATTTGTGGGCAGGAAAAGGCAGCAATGCATGCAGGGCTGAGAACAAAAGGGCAGCCTGCAGCGGTGGAGAAACAGAATGAGCAAGTGAGAGGGGGAGGAGCTCTAAGAGAGCTCTATCGGACTGCTACAGATTTCTTTGTGGGCAGAAAGGGTGGCAACACAGGCAGGATCCCAGTACAGAAGGGCAGCCTGCAGCGCTAGAGAAATGGAACAAGCCAGTGAAATGGGGTGAGTGAGGCCAATAGAGCTCTGTCGGGACTGCTGCAGATTTCTTTGTGGGCAGAAAAGATGCCAACAGAGGCAGGAGTCCAGTATAAAAGGCAGCCTGCAGCACCAGAATAAACAGAATGAGAGAGTGAGACACACGGGAGTGAGCGGACCTTAGCAGACTCTGTCAGGACAGCTGTGGATTTCTTTGTGGGAAGGAAAGGTGCCAAGGCAGGCAGGAGCCCAGTACAAAAGGGCAGCCTGCAGCGTCGGGAGAAACAGAACGAGTGAGTCAGAGAGGAGCAGTGGAGCGAGCTCAACGGAGTTGTATCATGAGGATTTCTTTGTGGGCAGGAAAAGGCGGCAATGCAGGCAGGAGCCCAGTACAAAAGGCCAGCCTGCAGTGCCAGCAGAGCGGAATGAGCGAGTGAGAGAGGAGGAGTAAGCGAGTTCAACAGAGCTTGTGTCAGAACTGCTGCAGATGTCTTTCTGGGCAGAAAACCACCAACGCAGGCAGGAACCCAGTACAAAGGGCAGCCTGCAGCAGCAGGAGACACAGAATGAGTGAGTGAGACAGGGGAGTGAGTGAGGCCAACGGAGCTCTGTCGGGACTGCTGCAGATTTCTTTGTGGGCAGAACAAAATGCCAACAGAGGGAGAAGCCCAGTAGAAAAAGGGCAGCCTGCAGCGCCAGGAGAAACAGAATGAGTGAGTGAGACAGTGGAGTGAGCTATCCCAATGGAGCTCTGTTGGGACAGCTGCATGATTTCTTTGTGGGCAGAAAAAGGTGGCAGTGCAGACAGGAACCCAGTACAAAAGGCCAGCCTGCAGCGCTGGCAGAAACGGAATGAGTGAGTGAGAGAGGGGAGTGAGCTAGCTCAATGGATCTGTATCATGACTGCTGCAGATTTCTTTGTGGGCAGAAAAAGATGCCAACAGAGGCAGGAGCCCAGTACAAAGGGCAGCCTTCAGGGCCAGCAGAAACAGAATGAGCGAGTGAGAGAGGGGGAGGACCCACCTCAACAGAGCTCTGTCGGGACAGCTGCAGATTTTTTGTGGACAGAAAACATGCCAACGCAGGCAGGAGTCCAGTACTAAAGAGCAGCCTGCAGCACCAGGAGAAACAGATCAAGCAAGTGACACAGGGCAGTGATCGAGCTCAACGGACCAACGCAATCAACATTCAGCATTGACAAATGCTTGTTTAGTATTGTCTCATTCGTTTGCATATCCTTTGCCTGTCCAGTTCTGTTATTTCTTTAATCTTTTTACACTTGATGAAACACTTTCCTTCAATCTGTTTTTGTTACTGATTCATGTGTACCGCTATCCACAAATGTCAAGTATTTGCCACATTAAATAAATTGTTTCCCCATGGTATGTGATGCTTTGTGACTGGTAGTTGTGAGCAACTGTCAACCACCCACAGAAGTGCAAACCATAACACAAACATGAGCTATTCTTCTGAGAAGTTTAACATAAATCTGTTTAAAGCACTTACTGCATTTAGCAGAAATGTGTAGTTTTGTCCCCAGAGAAATGCTTCCCTTCAGTCAAATGCTGTTGCCACACATACCTGAGAAGGTGGTACAAAGCAGATGTGAAATTTGCAAGAGAACTCAGACATATTTATCGTACTAAGCATTTTGAGCCTGCCACCCACCACCACCAGCACTTTGCCAGAAATGTGAAGCTGTGTCCCAAGCAAGAAAATGCTTCCTTCAGTCAAATACTATTGCTGTACACACCTGAGGAGGTGGCGCAAAGCAGATGTAAAACTTTTAAGAGACACATATTAATCGTACTAAGCATTTTGGGACTGTCATGCCACCACCACCACCACCACCACCATCACCACCAGCACTTTTCCAGAAATGTGAAGTTGTGTCCCCAGACAGAAAATGCTTTCCTTCAGTCAATACTGTTGCTGCACACACCTGAGGAGGCGGTGCAAAGTAGATGTAAAACTTGCAAGAGAACTTAAACATATTTATCATACTAAGCATTTCTGGGCCTGCTACCCCACCACCAGCAGCACTTTGCCAGAAATGTGAAGTTGTGTCCCCAGAGAGAACAATGCTTCCCTTCTTGTTAAATACTGCAGTTGCACTTGGCATTGAAGTCGGGCAAAACAAGATTAGAAAATGCAAGAGGAGTTATACATAATTGCGAGTAATGCAAGGCTGAGCTTGAATCATCCCATCCCAGTAACAGAACACAAATATCAAGTGACTCTATTTACATTAAGAATGGAGTAAATGACTGAAGGAGAGAGTGCTTTGCTGCTGCTGCTGCTGCTGTGCGTCGTTGTTCTGAAGTCAGAGAAATGGCCTCTTGTTCCTTGGGAATTCATGATGGTAACACAGACACAATGCACAGGTAACCACTTTTGTTTTCTTTTCATTGTGGGGGGTTATTGCTACTGTTTGAAGTCTAATATATTTGCACTGCTCTTTTATTCATTTTCAGTTATTTGTGCTGATGACATCATACTGCTGGACAGCTGCAACACAGATGCTGTTGTCATGCACAACACTGACCAGTCTCAAGGTAAGTATTTTTTGAGGATGGCTTCTGCAACATAGTTGGTACATTAATTGTATCTGTAAATTACTGCCTCTGCTGTTCTTCTTACAGATATTCCTTGTGCCTGTTTTTTTCCAATGATGTGCTTGATTTAACAAGCAAATGATGTTGACTGAGTGACCCCAGGCAGTGGTACATGTTGAGTTCCAGCTTCCATCAGTCTTGATCCTTGGTATTGCATGCACCTTTCAAGGTAATAATTTTTGTTTTCCTTTTCCAGAGGTGTGGGTATTTTCATTGGCATTGTGCTGGGTTCAATACTCAATATTTTCTGTTGCTGTTGTTATAATTTCAGGTACAGTACTTTCCACACTGTGTATGCACTACGATATATTTGATTTGACTTAACTGAGAAGATGGAGATGGCTTGCTTGTCTGCAAGATCTCTTCATGCACCATTTCATTTGAATTTCTGTCTACATAGCACCAGTGAAGACAGGAAAGGAAAGAAAAGGAAAGGAAAGGAAAGGAAAGGAAAAGCATTACATCATAATGATACTTACCATCAGAGTACTACTCCTTGCTGTGCAATTTTGTATGTTTTGGTGTCCATGTGCATTGGAACCAGCAAAACCTGCATGAAGAAGAAATGACATGAATACATTTTAATGCCACAATGAGTCTCATGGACTGATTTTCTGTTGATAGAAGGGCTGCAGTTTCTGAAAAAACAGTGTAGGTGTCTTATGGTCACAACCAATGAAGAAAGTCCTTGCTGCAGTGTGGTTCCACATGACACGATCTTGCCAACTTCAGTTAGTGGCTTGATATAGACTGCAGGATCATCACTTCCTTTGGGCTAATAGTTCCAATGTTGTGGCATGCTGTATGATAATTCTGGTAAGCAAGACCAAAATGAATCTGGCAAGAGGGAGTTTTGAGGAGTTAAAGTAGGTGGTTCTGTTTATCACATTGGTGGCAATGAATCATCACTACTGTGGTGGAAGTGGTAGCCAATGCTGTTTCATACTTACTGTGAGGACCAGGACATAGCTGAAGCAGCCCAGGGAGTACAGAGGATATAGAGGAGATGGTTCTCTTTATCACATTTGGGTGACTGCTGCATGTAGCCTGTGCCTTGCATGTATTTTAAATTCACTAGCCTGATGAATTGCTATTCTGGCTAGTAGATACCACTGTGGTGGTGGAATTGCTGTGCCATGCTGTTTCTGCCTGTGTTGGAGGATCCAATGTGACTACACACATGAGATGTTAGGAGGAGGCAGAGGAGAAGTTTTGAGATGTTGAAGTCACTGCTGCACAACTGCGGTCTGTCTTGCTGTCTAGAGAGGGTGTTCATTTTAAGCAGCATAGTGCATTGTTCACTGGTGTTCCATTTAATGCAATTACAAAGCAGCACTAATTAATAGTTGTGGATTTATATCTCAGCACTGAATATGAACATTATAATTGTTATTAATTTGACATCAAGGATTACAATGGGGACAGGTGGGGAGGGAGAAGAAGAAAATAAATTGGAGAATTTGTTATTCTTCCACATCGTCCATGAAGAATCCTCACAGTCTTCAAGACTGGAATTGTCATAACAGGGAACTCCCTCCATCAGTACTTCATCCACTTCAATGTTGCGAGACAATGATGAGGTACGTCCCAGTTTGCCAACAGCATTTTCCTCATTATCATCACTGTCAAACAGTGATGTGACAAGTGACTTTCTCTTCTCATTGGAATATGAGCCTGATTCATTTTAATGAATGTCAGCATGCCAACATTTTTGGGAGAGATTGTTGTGCCTGTCATATACAATGGCACCCATTGAACTGAACACCTGCTCAATGCTGACACTTGAGGATGGGCAGCTAAGATATTTCAAGGCAACTGCTGTCAGTGCTGGCCAATCATTGATCTTAGTGCCCCAGTATAGCAGAGGGTCATCTGCAATGGTGAGGTTCTTTATATCCACCAAATACTCATTTACCATGCGTTTTGCTACTCAAAGTTGTGCAGTGTTATCCTCCTCCTTCTTCTCAGTTTCCCCATGTCTGTGACTCCCACCTGACTCAGGGCAGCCCAAATGGGATTCAGCATAGGTTCCTTTGTTGCATGTTTTTGTTGAATTTTACACCCTGTGATGATGAGGATGACCAGATGGCAGGAACACCGTCTCAATGTGCAGTACCCTCATGTGGGTTTGAACCCTTGCCCATAGTAGCAGCTGTGAACCACTTACCCTCTGAGTGAGAATTTCTGTCAGTCCCGCCACCTCTTGATGCCCACCTTGTATTATGGCTGTGAGTCCATGTTTATAATTTGAGTCAAGTACTATGGCAATCCCAAACTCCTCAGACTGCAGAATATAGCTTATGTGGATGTTGGAGTCTGATGTTAACAGTATGTGTTCCGTCAATGAGCAACTTGCCCTGTCACCACATGCCTCCAGCTGTTGCTCAGCAGTGTCTGCCTCAGCATACATAACAGAGGGATGGACTCACTGATGCAGGCAGTGCCCCCACTAACTGCCTGTGTTGCATGCTCAAAGGGCCTTTGAATTGAGATGAGCCCATCCATTTGGTGCCACTGCTTGGCTGTGAGACACATGGATGCCCTTTGCTGTCATGGTTTGCATGGAGCAGCAGATACTGTAAGATTACCTCGTACTGCTTATATATATATATATATATATATATAACCACCATGTGCAAGGTGGAATTCCATCTGGTGGTAATGTCAAGTTTGAGACAATGCTGAGGAAGATTGTTCTGTACCTGCAGAACACGGAGATAGTCACGCTTTTGCGAACATGCAAAGTGGGCACAGATGAGTTGGTCCACAGTCAATATTTTCTACTGTCAGGATGATTGATGAAAGCCTGCACAACAAGGTTATAACAGTGTGCCAAATATGGCACCCTAAAAGTCCACCATCTCGATGCCTTTCCGCACATTGGATCCATTGTTACTGGCAATGAATCCAGCTTTCAGTGCATAGGGTGGAGCCACTATTGACCATCAAGCATCTTTTTTCAGTTTGTGACCTTGGGATACTCTTCATGGTCTGAGTTGCATGCTGCCAAACACCCATGTTGCTACCACCACAGTTTGTCTTACAGCAATTCTTGCCTCACACCCAACCAGGCACTACCCTAAGTACCTGTGCCAGTGTGCTATAATGCACAGGTAAGAGCTACCAGCTGTTTTCCCACTGGTCCACATGTCCATGCTCAGATGTACATACTGTGCTGAGCAATGCTGCAGGGCATAGCATACCATGTCACAGACATTACTGTTCAGTTCAGGGATGGTATGCTTAGAAAAGAATGTGTGTGATGGTACATGCCCTTTTGGCAAGACATGGGCCATGAAACGCCTTAATCCAACATTCTTTACAAAGGAGAAAGGTAAAAATCAAGAGCGAGCATTTCTGCAGCTGCTACATTCAACTCCCATGCTGTAGCATGATTAGGTAGGAATTTAGTTTGACACTCCAAAATTGAATGCAACATAGGGTGATCTTTTCTGGATACTGGCAATGGACCTGGTGTGCCAAACAACTTAGCTTGGTGAGGTGGCATTATTGGAGTGCTCACTGAATGGAGATTGGCAATGTTACTCTGAAGCACTACACAATCGATCTCACTGGCTTTTGTTTGTTTTCATACTGGTATACCTATCATTCCTGGACTTGGGGTGGTTGTTGTGCTGCTAGGACCACTACTTGGCCGACTTCAGAATCATCCTCATCCTCTAACACCCACATAGATGTCCTCCTTGTCACCTGCACCTCCACCTCCTTTATGTATTGCATTGTTCATTTTGCTTACATTGCATGAAGGACTGGAAACACCAGAGCTAGCTGTCTTCGGATGTTAATGCCACCATAATGGGTGCCTGTTTTTAATTTGAGTATGTTTCCCACCCATGCTGGGGTGATTACCCATCTTACCCCTACTACTCTTGTTTGACACAGTTGGCAATTTACCACAGTCTCTCCAGATGGGTCTAGTATATAAAAATCCCACACTAGAGATATATTTGGCCTTGTTTTAACTTGATGACAAGATGACTAGGATAGCAAAGGAGAAGGATTTGTCTTTGTAATGTTTTGGGATGACAGGAGAAAAGGATGATGAGAGAAACAGTGATAAGGGGGTCCTTGATGGTTGAAGCAGTGAAGGCAACAGGAAACACATCTTTTGTATCCTTAACATCATGCTTTGACCTTTTCTTTTCAGGCTTCCATAAGGGATCTGAGTCCAGCACATCATCATCATCATCATCATCTGCAACAAAAACTGACATTCTCATCATCCTCCACAGTTCTGCCCTTCTCAATAGCAACAGGCTCTGTGACATATACCTCCTCCTCATGACCAGTGTCTTCATGTTTCTAGACATGTCCTACACTCACCTCACCCACTGGACGACATTTTCAGGCTCCAGGTCATCATCAACAATAGTACCACTTTCTCCAAGTTCACTTCAACACCAAAAACCTCCATGCCCACAGCTGGTTGTTTGGTGGTGCTGCTGCTCTTGTCACTGTGTCACTTGACACATAAATCAACATGTCTGCCAGAGATTTTGCAGAGAAATATTTACATGCAGAAAAGCCACCAATACAGCAAAATACATTGGTGCCATTACTACTGCTACTGCCTGCCAGTGTCATCTGAATATTGGCCCTCTGTTATATTATCCATGGACCAGCACCCTGATTATACCCCCACCTCACGGACAACACATATATATGTATATAAAGCTTATGGTTGTACTGTTTACTGACTTGATTCTGTTTAGTTTTATGATGTTGATTTTTTGCATTTTACTATCTTTTTTGTACTGTGCCTTGATATTCGAAGGCATACAATAAATAAAGTATTATTATTATTGTGTGTGCTAATCTTAGGGCATAGACACTTATCATAAAAGCATAAGTGTCAGGATCTGAGTTCTACTGTACTTCTGCAATGCATATTATGCTTCACTATATTCTCACAATATATTGTATCACTGGGAGATGTTTTCCATTATATTTTATTGTATAATCATTAGTTAGGCAAGAGTGCCATCTTTAGTGCTTGTGTAAACTCTAACTGCAAGTGACCTTGGAAGCCTCTCAGGCGTCATTGTTCAATTTATCTTCTGCTAAGCTAAGCAACTTCTTATGTTAGTTAGAATAGTTACTCTGGCCACATGTTTTTGCCAGTTACATGCATTTGTGTATCTTCGTTTATTGTTGCGTGGTTATTAACAGGATATAAGACCTATTGCACCATGTATTTCTCTCAGAGAAAATTGACTGTACCTATAGGTAAGTAAACTGGATACCATTGATTACACTGTTGGTTATGGCGTGTATTATTCTTGTTTGCCAGTAATAAATTACATTTATTATCTGGACACCACTTGTCTTTAATCTCTTCCTTTGTGCAGTTCCAACAAGAACCTGAGAAAGGTAATTTTATTACCAAGTTACACTTGCGACTGTGTGCAGGTTGGAATGTACAAAGTGAGGATTCCATTCAGCTAACTTTGAATGTCAGTAGTGTAGCTCATTTTCTCCTATTTGGACCTACTCATGCTTACAGTGGTTGTTCTGTGATAGACACACTCCGTTTTGGAATCAGGTGTGGCACCTCCACACCAGACCCTGATATACTCCCTCTGCAAGTGGCAGTGAACCACCTTGCCACCACCGTTTGCCCACAGGGGACTGGAAAGCAATTGGAATGTGCTAAGGATTTATCCAGTTTTCCAACTGCTTTTTTTGTTTGTTTGTTTACCCCTTGTTTGTCATGCCTGAACTTTGCACTGAACTGAGACGGAACATCTCAAATGACCTCATCTCCCATGGAGGATGGACAAATTTCATGATGAACATGAAGTCTGCTCAAAACCCCTTGCTGCTAATTTCAGACCAATACTTATAGTCCAAAGCAAAAACAAGAAATACAACCTTAAAGTTCTCTTGGTTGTGGCTGTACATACCACTTTTGAGTGTCTCACAGTGAAGTGTGCCTCCTTGAACTGCAAAATGCATCTCTAAAAAGAGATGGGTTGCAGGCATCGGAGTTACAAAAAGGGACAGAAGCTAGCAGAGGAGACACAGGCACTCCTTGATACCAATAACAGACTGCTGCACTCTACTGCTCAAGACTCTGAATGAGAAATTTGTATGTTGAGAGATGATTGTGAAAGGTTGAAATGTGATAAGAAACAGTTAATGTACTTAAATGATATTCTGAGTGATACGAATGAAGGTTTGAGAGAGGAGAATGCTGAGCTGAAAGAGGAGAATGGGACAGTGAATCATAAGTTACACAAGAAGCTTAGGTAAAATGTTGAATTGGGTTCTGCGTATACAGTATTGCAGCATGAGGTTGAGAAGGGTATCGAGCAGGGCACTGCATGAGTTTGTCACAGGAAATGTAGAGCAAAGATGGCAAAATGCACCATTAGTGAGAGGTTCTCGCTGGCCATGTTAAGGCTATGAATGGGTTCCAGTATCGCCCATTGACATTAAGTAATCTGGTGATGACAACTCTGACTTTGATGATGAGGCTTGCCACATCATGCCCAAGCCACAACCATGGGGCTGTTGGATTTTACAGCCATCCTTAAGATGGTGCCTACATCGCACACTCTCTATGTTGTCATGTATTCACATACATGGCGGAAGCAATGTCATGCACCTAGATGGCAGTCCCAATGATACTGGAGGATGGTCTATACTTTGTGGTGTACCACCTCTTGCCCCCATCACCAGGGAGGAAAATGCTGAAGTGCGCAGCTTAATCCACGAGTCCCTTAGCAATATGATTGCACTGGATAAGCGAAGGAGACCTATCCAGGAACAAATTGACAGAATGTTCAAGGTCACTATCAGTCAGGACCATGCATTCAAAGCAGTCACTGATGTGGTGGCAGAAGCTGCCCTCCAGCGGTGCTATGGAATGTATCGTTGTGAACATAGTTCCTCGTATGTCCAATACCCTGCAAGATGCTCACTCTGTCCAGCAAATTGCCCAAAGCATCAGACAGATGGGCCCAACTGACAATCTCAGTTGACATTTGGAGAAGGTGTGATCCCGCTGCTAGAAGCTTTCTCTCCATCCTGAGTACCAGGTTCAAGTCTTGCAACAGGCGATCGAACCTACCATCTAGGCAAACTCCCAGATACTTTCCACAACTGTGAGACACTTGCTTACAATGACATTTCAGCAGCGCTTTTGCTGCCAATGCCCCAGGTGTCATTGGAGCCTGCTTGGCCTACAAGGTTAAACTGAGTGCAAAGAAAAGACCCGTGGCTTACCATCAGCGGTTGTGGCTAGCTTACGAGGCTGGCAAAGGCTTGGCTGGTGAGATTGCACACAAAGACCAAATTAAATGCAAGGATCTGTACATCTGGAACATGACTCCGGGTCTTCAGGAAAAGATTGAATGCAACATTTACCCGAGACCGACACCTTTAGGAAATCCTTACCAAGATGGGACCATGTCTTCCAGGTATATCTCCATAACTTGGCTTCCAGTAAGAACAACAAAGCTGCTGCCATTCAGATTCTGTGAGCCCAGGTAGCTGCAGTACAGCCTACCTCTGACCACCTACCCACTACACTGTGGAAGGTAACAATGAGAAGAATGATACCCCTTCTGGACGACAAGCAGTCACAGGGGACCAGCAGTACAGAAACAATAGGAACAGGGACAAAAGCAATTGGAAAAATCCAAATGCCCAACCTGATAGCTGGTACCACAACTGCCCAAGCAATTGTAGCATAAAAGATGAGAAGGAGACCCTCTGCAAATGCTGTAGAAAACCCACGCTGGAAGAGACACAGCCTATGCGTACCATAGCAGCTCTCACCCTGGCCGCTGGACAGCCATGCAGCCAGGAAAATCCATTCCTGCCCTTAGCTGCTGAACAGCTGAGCAGGCAAGGAAAGAATCCTTTGTGGCATCGACTACTGGCCAGGCCAATGTAATGACCAGGAGGAACTACCTGTACAGGCTGATGTCGTACCTGTGACATCTCGAGCATATCTGTATCCCATGCAAGACATACAAAGGGCCCAGAAAGATCCTTCAGGCCTCAGATTTCAGGAACAGGATTACGAAGATGATTCTTAAAATTCAGATTGACAATTACAAGCCTTAGTCCAGATTGTGAGTGACTTGCTTGTTGACACAAATGGATGACTTTGTGTGAAGGCCACAATCGGGGCTGCCACCTCACCATGTTTCTGGATACCAGAGCCGCCATGTCAGTTCTCCATTAGGAGAACCCAGACTCGATGGACTGGTATACCGGCTGGAAGACAAGCGCACAGGGTGTAGATGGCACTCAGCTACACATGTACAGATCTGTGCCTTTGCTGGTGGTAGGCAACCTCAGGACTGATTTTGCCTTTGACTTCATGGTATTACGTCATCACCTCAGTATATTGAGAATTGACTTTCTTGCACTCTATGGCTGTGTAGTGAAACTTGCCAATAGGCTACTCCTTCAGATCAAAGGACAATGCCATGTTGTCACCATTCCAGACTCACAGGTGGTGGCAGCTATCTCCCATAACAACAAGGAGTATGCGTCATAGCTTTGTTCAAAAGTCATGACCTGTTTTCAGAACTTGCACCTTTGCTGCAAAAACACATTGATGTGTTTGCTACCAACAAGAAAGATTGTGATAGGATGCACACCACCATTGAGATTCCATGACCCAACCCTGTGAGGCAAAAGCAGTATCCATTTCCTGCTGAAGCCTTGCCATCAATGAGGGAGACCATCCAATCACTGCTACAACAAGGAGTGATTAGAGCTCATGGCTCTACTGTCAATTCACCTATTTGGCCTGTGAAAAGCCAAATGGAGCTTGGAGACTCCCAATTGATTACAAGAAACTTAATCAAGTCACCCCAGTTGTGCCCCAACAGTAGCTTCAGCACCTGATGTACTCAAGCTGCTGACACCTAACAAAAGTGGTTCTCAGCCCTTGACATCTCTAATGGGTTCTGGTCACTGCAATTAGCACAAGTCAATAAAAATTTGCCTTTACCTTTGTTTGGTGCCAGTACACCTCGACCTGTCTTCCCCAGGGATTCTATAACATCCCTTCCCTCTTCCATCTCCACATGATGGATGCTCTGTAGGCATTCTCCACTCCCCAGTGTCTCCTGCAGTATGTGGATGACTTGCTTCTAGCAACCACCATGAAGGAAGATCATTTGGCCCTTCTAGATGAACTTCTATCTCTCCTCAAGAGAGCAGGCCTCAAGTGCAACCCTCTAAGGTACAATTGTGTGAAAAAGAGGTCATCTTCATTGGCCTACATATTATAGACAAGGCAGAAGCCCAGCTGTCAAAAAGATCCAGGGCTTGCAACTTCCTACTAGCATGGCAACACTCAGACACTTCCTAGGAATGGTAAAATATTCTAAGGAATTTATCCCTGACTTTGCCTTGAAGGCTGCTCCCTTGTATGAACTTCTGAAAAGGATGTCCCATGGACATGGGGCCTAACTCACACTGAAGCTGTGACACAGCTCAAACAGGCCTTGGCCTCAGCTCCAGCAATGATTAACCCCAAAACCAAACCAAACCTTCCATTTGGAAACTGCCACATCTGATGTGGCCATGTCCACAGTGCTGGCACTAAAGTACATTGGGTACCACGAGTCCATTGCCTATGCATCTCAGATGCTATCCCCAGTAGAGGAAATACAGTCTTTGCAAAAGGACACTTTTGGCAACCTTCTGGGCTGTCAGACATTTTCTGTACATCATTGGGTATGTTCCCATTGTTTTGCATACCTGTCACACTGCAACTAATTTTTCTTTAAGATAAAATAAAAGATGGGTCAGTCTCCAATACCAGACTCACCCACTGGTCTTTGCTTTTGCAGAACAGGGACATTAACGTGTTGCCTGCTAAAATGCCTTCCATCTTGGCTCATGGCCTACTTTACACAGGTACACCCCATGACTATGCACTCCAACCTCCTGACTTACCTGAGCTGGAACCATTCTTACCAGCTACATCAGATGTTTTGGAAGATACCAGCATGTACTGAATCTTTACAGATGGCTCCAACTCTTATGTAGATGGACAGCAGGTGGCAGGATTTGGAGTGCTCATTTTAGATGAAGAAGGTGATTTCAAATGCATTTCCATGAAATACACTGCTATCTCTTCACAGTATGCCAAATTAGCAGCTGTGGTCTGTGCTTTGGAGGTCATGCCCCATAGTGAGAAGGATGCATCATCTTTGCAGGCTTTAATTGGGTCTGCTCATCCCTTACTGAATTTTACCATTCTGGTAGAAAAACAACTTTACATCCTTTGATGGCACACTTGTCAAATACAGAGATCTGTTTGTGTATATCGTCTAACACAACAGTTTACTCACAAACTGTGCTTCCACAAGGCAAAGGTTCACTGTAAATCTGACCCTTACCATGGATTCAATGATCGAGCGGACTCGCTTACCAAAGCAGGCCCTTGGGGGAGACATGGACAATGACTCACCCAGTAGCTGTAGCAGATATAGTAGCTGCCAACAGCAAACAAAATCCAGTACCAGAACCTCCACTGGACCTTTCTGCTGCACAGAAATCAGACCCAGAATTAAAGAAGTGTTCAAATTCCTGGACAAAGGAATTTAACAACCACTACCTGCTGATAGTCCATACAAGAGACACTCTGACCACATACACTTGTCTAGTGACCAGAAGCTCATCTAACATTGAAAGGAGGTTACAGGTGACAAATTGTGGGTTGCATCACAATCTCTGCAAACCAGATTCATCCATTTGGTTCATGATACTCCCAATGGTGGACACCAGGGACAGAAAACGTCCTCAGAGACTCAGAACAGTCTTTTGGTGGCCTGGCATGGCCAGAGATGTAGAGCACTATGTGGATAACTGCATAGTGTGTGCCCAGAATAATCAATTTTAGTGAAAAGAAATGCCAAATTGTTACCACAAAAGCAAACTGAACCATGGAATGTGATACAAATCGATTTCATTGGCTCCCTTAACAACTCAGTAAGAACAACAAATATGCACTTGTCATCACAGATTTGTTTTCTAAGTGGTAGAAGCATTTCCACTAAGACAAACATGGCAAAGACAACTGCCAAGATCCTGGTGGATCAATTGTTCTGCAGTTAGGCATACCCTTAAAGGTGAACTCAGACCATGGAACCAGTTTTACAGCTCAGTTGATGAACCAGACACTCCAGTTACTTGGAGCAGATCAGAAATTCCACATCCCTATCATCCTCAATCCTTAGGCCAGGTAGAAAAGCCAATAGAAGAATCCAACAGATGTTATGTAAATTATCAATGACAATCCCAATGATTGGGATTCACTCTGTCACTATTATTGATGGCAATTAGGGCACTTCTGCAGCATCTACTCAGTGTACACCTTACGAGGTTATTATTGGTAGAGCCATGAGGATTACCTGAGCACCTGTTGATTGATCTCCACCCCACTGCAGATCAGTATCTGTAGACAAGTACATAGAAAAGCTTTATGATGACATTACAAATACACACACCTGTTCACTGCCAATCAAATGGGTAAAGCTCAATAAGCTTAAAGCTAACTTTGATAAGCATGTCAAAGAAATCAACTGGCAAGTTGGAAACCAAGTTATGCTTCTCCAATACAGACAATCCACTCATTCTTTTGCCAGAAAATGGGAAGGTCCATACCCCATTGTCAACAAACTCAGTCCTGCAGTCTATCAGGCACAAGTTCATCAGTAAAAGAAGACCACAGAGAAGTGGTTCCATGCTTATCAGCTCAAGTTGTACAAAGGTGACTAAATTTATTTTGTCAACCCAGTTAGGGTGGACTAGTACCCGACACTTGACAATCCTTTTCTGTTTTCTTACAGATACACTGGCAAGATGGCTGTCTTGCACTTCCTCATCTTGGTGGGACTACTACTAAGACTTCCCTGACAGAATCCAAGAATAAACCCCTGTTAACACACAGACAATGCATCCAACATTTGCTTAGCAAACTTGAACATATAGCCCCATTGGGAGTTCATATTAATGTACCCAACAAAATAATTATTAAAGAAGGCTCAGATGCCTATCTTGATGCCATAGTAGTAGTTCCAGACAGAGCCACCCTTTCCATTAAATGGGAACTGACATTAATGGCTACACACTCCTGTAGCTCACGATCCAAAGGTAAATTCCATTGTTGGCCTAACACTGACATATCTAGAAATGGTACTCTTTCTATTCGACAGATTTCCCCCAGACATTCTGGTCATTATAACCTTACTGCTCTCATAGATCCTGCTTGGTGTGACCACCTCACCTCTAAGGAGGAACATGCTTTTGTCTTCACAACTATGTAGCTACTGAAACTCTTTTTCATTCTGTAGTTCCACCCATCAAAGAAGAAATGACTGACTGCCCTCCCCAGGAGGAAAGTCCTCCTAGCAGTCTGATCACCACTTCCATTCCAAGATCTTTGATTAATAATGTACAATTTATGCATGTTCCAGTTATTTTCAATCTTACACATTGGAATATGGCTGAGATTGGTCTCTATCACATGACCAATACTTCTAAATTTTACAATATGATGCTTATAGATACTGTATCTGATTATCAGACATGTACTAATGATCCTGCCAGTGGCAACCCTGATCATGTAGGGGTCTTTTGACCCGCAACTAATGCTAAAGCTAGACCACATGCTAGATGTGACACTGCAGTCATTACCAGTGCAGCAGGCACTGGCTCTGGCCTTTTACTCAGGAATGTCTATTTGGACTAGAGCAGACATAGTTGCTATTAAAGCACAAACTCTTAATTTTCAACAAGCTGTTAAGAATGATATCCTACCCCACTGTTACATGGTGTAGATGGTTTAAGTAAGGAAGAACATTTCACAGTCTATAATACAGTGGCAGCAACAGACACAGGCAGCTGTTTCCTGAAATGTCTTTGATATTTCCAGAAATATCTCCTGCTTTCTGCATTTCCACAGTAGGGCAGCAGAGAAACTCTTCAGAAATGTTGTGAAATGTCTGGAAATAGCTGGCAATGTCTGTGGCTACTACTGTATGAAGGAAATTGCCTAAGGGTTCAATGATACTAAAGATAAGATTAATTAACTGATTTTTCAAATTAATAAGGAGGCAGACAAGCAATATAGTGCCTGTGAACTTTTATGCTCCTCTTATGGCTCTTATGTAATTTCCACTGTAAACAATCTCTTCAGGGACTTGGAAACAGGCTGTATGCCAGATCTCATCCATAACAGACAAATGGGTAAATGGTATTTTCCTCATTGCAAATTCAATGGTTGCATTACTATTTGTTTAGCAAACAACATTAGCATTTCTATGTCTACAGCTAGAAACCTTGGGCATGTCTCCAGATATCCAAACCAAGCACCTTGCTACTTTACTAAGTCCTGTTCCATCCATGATAATATGTTTGTGACTTTCACCGTGTCACTACCCCACTTTGATCCTGTTACATCTGTTTTTGATCAACTGGCTGCAATTAACTCCATCAGACACCTTGATAATGATATTTATCATGAACAAAGGAATTACCTTCATTATTTGTGTAGCATTCTGTGCTACAAGCCTGGAGTGGCACCCTACAAACTGTTGCGTCAAGAAAAATATTACTACCTGTGCCGCTGTGACATCTTCGATATTGTAAAACCAATTTGTGGCTACTCTCCAGAACACCTTGACTGGGACTTTACCTTGGGTGATGAATTGCCATTGAACCTTACTGATGTTGATGAGGATGACAAATCCGAATCTGCATGAGCTGCATCTTCTGCCTGATGCCGAAACAGCTAAAACCCAATGCTACCCGGAAGAGATACATCGCTCACTTCATGGCTCACCAACCAGTCCTTCTCCTGCCTGATACATCTACATTGATGGAGGGTACCAACTGTGCAAGTTACTTATGATAACTATGGGCAGTATTGTGTAGCGACTAACCACAAAAACTTTGCTTATGGTCAAAATCCTGCATTACTGAAATGCCTAACTTCTGTTTTACTCTACAGCAGAAAGCAGTCATAGGTCACACTGTCATGACTCCTTTTCCTCTCCCTGAACCAGATGCTATTGATACCAATCTGCAATACTTGCTTGGTTTGTCTCAATATTTGCCCATGTTTAACATGCACATTGATCCTTTGGCACTTTCTTTGCAATCACTTTTAGCTAAAAAGGATTCACATTTGATTTATATCAGTAATATTTCTCAAGCTGGCGATTCCTTAATGCCCTATTCATGATGGTGATTTAAGTACAGCTCTATGCAATACCTGGTTAGAACTCATGTTTAAAGCTTTGTTATCATTCAAGCATTTTTGATTGTTTTTCTGGTATTAACCCTTTGCTGTCTGCAGTGTACTCTAAGACAACACTGAGAACAACTTGAATTCCTTTGCAAGGCTTGTGCGTCAGGCTTGTAAAGACTTTTATCTCCATCCCACTACTTACCTAGGATTGTTGACCTTTTGAGGCAACAAGGGGGAATGTTATTAGGCCAGCACCACTGATTGTACCCTCACCCATGGACAGCAAACACATATGTAGGTATGTGTTGTAATCTTAGGCACAGACACTAATCGTATAAACATAAGTATCAGGATCTGAGTTCTACTGTATTTTGCAATGCATATTATGCTTCACTATATTCTCACAATATATTGTACCACTGGGAGATGTTTTCCATTATATTTTATTGTATAATTATTATTTAGACAACATTGCCATCTTTAGTGCTTGTGCGAACTGTAACTGCAAGTGACCTTGGAAGCATCACAGACCTCATTGTTCACTTTATCATCTGCTAAGCTAAGCAACTTCTTATGCTAGTTAGTATAGTTACTCAGGCCACCTGTTTTGGCCAATTATGTGCATTTTGTATCTTCTTTTATTATTGTCATGGTTATTATCAGGGTATAAGACCCTTTGCATTACGTATTTTCTGTCAGAGAGACTTGACTGTGCCTATTGGTAAGGAAACTGGATACTCTCCCAGTGATTACACTGTTGGTTAAAAGCCTGTATTATTCTTATTTACCAGTAAAAAATTACATTTATTATCTGGACACCACTTGTCTCTCGTCTCTTCCTTTTGTGCAGTTCCAACAGGAACCTGAGAAAGGTAATTGTATTACCAAGTTGCAGTTACCACTGACCCTTCTTGGCACATGCACCACTTTTAGGGACAACAGACTGAGAAATGCTCTCTGTAGGTGCTCCACAGCCTCTCCCTTTAGTTACCCTTTCTCTTCTCACTCATTCTTCTGTGCTTTACTATGGAAACTTACTCTACAGTAAATTATAACTGTGACATCACAGTCAGGAGGACAGTGATTTTTTTTCATAGGTAGGTGTGCCAACCAGGACACAAAAATCACTCAGGTTAAATCACAGTCTGGAGGACAGTGATTTTTTTCCTAAGGCAGGTGTGTCGACAGGGACACAACAATGACTCAGATTAAATTGCAGCCTGGAGGACAGTGATTTTTACCTAAGGCAGGTGTGCCGACAGTGACACAAACAACAATCACTGGTTAAATCACAGTCATAAAAGTGATTTTAGTCTTAAGAAAATACAGGGCACAGGCCCACTTAAATCACAGTCAGGAGAGCAGTGATTTTTTCTTAAGGTAGATGTGCCAACAAAGACACAACAGTCACTCGGGTTAAATCACAATCAGGAGGGCAGTGAATTTTCCTAAGGCAGGTGTGCCAACCGAGATGCAAACAACAATCACTCTGGTTAAAGCACAGTCAGAAAAGTCATTTTTGTCTTAAGAAAATGCAGGTCACTGGCCCACTAAAATCACAGTTAGGAGGACTGTGCTTTTTTTCTAAAGCAGGTGTGCTGACATGGACAAAACAATCACTCTGGTTAAATTGCAGTCAGGAAGACAGTGATTTTTTTCTTAGGCAAGTGTGCCAACAAGGACACAAACAACAATCACTCTGGATAAAGCACAGTCAGAAAAGTGATTTTTGACCTAAGAAAATACAGGGCACTGTCCCACTTAAATCACAGTCAGGATGACAGTGATTTTTTTTCCTAAGGCAGGTGTGCTGATGGGGACACAACAATCACTCAGGTTAAATTTATTTATGTATTTATTTATTGAAATGTTTCACCAGGAAAGGTACACTGAGCAACTAAATGCTTGTTTCCTGGGGAATGGGGAATGGGATGTACAACATATTTAAATGATAGAAAAAACCCAGTACAGAGACAGGAACATAATATACGGATAATCAATGCATAAAATAGTAATTCAGTGTAATCGTTAGGGGATTCATGATGACTCAATAACAGCAAGAGAGGGTAGCATGAGTAACAAGACACATATAGTAAGTGCTAGGTAATTAAGAGTGATAGGTGAAGGGAGGAAGAGGAGGTGTGGAGGGAAAGCAAGTGGCAAGGGGGAGTCAAGGTAGTTGAGTAGAGCTGAAGTGAGGGAGTTCAGTGAGGAGGAGTGGTGAACTTGTGGACTTGTGGATTTGTGGTCCACTTAAATCGTACTCAAGAGGACAGAGATTTTTATTCTTAATGCAGGTGTGCCTACAGGGACACAAACAACAATCACTCTGGTTAAAGCAGTCAGAAAAGTGATTTTTTGTCTTAAGAAAATACAGGGTATTGGCCCACTTAAATTAAGGTCAGGATGACACTGATTTTTTCCCTAAGGCAGGTGTGCCGATAGGGACACAGCAATCACTCGGGTTAAATCGCACTCAGTAGGACAGTGATTTTTTCCTAAGGCAGGTCTGCCTACAGGGATACAAACAACAATCACTCTGATTAACACACAGTCAGAAAGTGATTTTTGTCTTAAGAAAATACAGGGTACTGGCCCACTTAAATTGCAGTGAGGAGGACAGTGATTTTTTCCTGAGGCAGGTGTACCAACAGGGACATAAACAATTGTCACTCTGGTTAAAGCACAGTCAGAAAAGTGATTTTTGTCTTATGATAATTCAGGGCACTGGCCCAGTGATTTTTACTGAACATAAGTGTGCCTTCTAAATTGGTGCTACCCTCCCCACACAAGCCACTAAACCACTACTTCTCTGTTAAAACAGTACTAAATACTTTATAGTAAAGAATATAGGAGAAGATCAATGCAACATGTACTGTGTGTGCACAGGGCACTCAAAAACACAGTTTGAAGAAAATTGACCAACAAAATAATCTTTTAAATTATGTTATATTTGGATTTTTACTCAGTCCGCTACAACAAGTACAAGCTCAGCTCTCTTAGTCTCTCTGCAACACACTATACTCAGAGAATTACAAAACTAGCTTCTCATTGACTGTTCAGCAACATGTGACCTTCTGTCCCACAGTACACTACAAACTTGACTATTATACAAAACTTTGATGGTGAAGTTCCAGTTTTGAGGATCGGAGATACTTTGATTATTGAATTAACATGCATTGAAGTTTTTGAATTCAAAATTTTGTGAAACTGAAAATAGAACACAAAGTGCAACTTTTAACTGAGGAAAACTTTGCAGATCAGTTAAAATACATGAAATGTTATGCAGAGCAAATTTTGCAACTTCGCACATCTCTGCTCCCTTGTAATCATATAGAGAACCAAGCATGTACTGTATATACACTAAAAATAATGCATAGTATTTACATATGAAAGAGACGTTCAAAATATACATACAGAACTTTTAAATGTAAAAGACTGGGCTGGTCCTAACAATTTACCTCTATATGATCACCACTATAAATAAGAGGTAAACATAATCTGGGGTGTTGGGGCAGATGGCATGCACCTGCTGGCCAGAAAATGCTCTGGCTAAGGTTATACCATAATGCTGGATGGTTGCCCAGCAATCAGCAGAACATTTCTACAAGAGTGCCAGGATGTATGATGTCATGAATGACATCAGGTGTTGGACACTGCTGATTGGGGAGTAACCTATGCCCCTAAACCCCAGGGATCCTTAAACCACACACTGTTGAGAGGACAGTACAGTTAAAACTGGTAGACTGCCGCACAGGCATGCTGAACTTAAAAGGTGAGTAGGACCTGGATGGATGTACAAGCTGTGCTGCATAAAAATAGGTTATGCAGTAACCAAATGAAACTGACTGAAATGCATTTCCCTTTTGGGAGATTATGAAAATCACAACTGATTCAGGCAGAAAATAACCTTGCACTTAGGAGATGTAAGATACGAGAATTGTATCACTACATAAAAGGTGTGTATGTAACAAAAATGGTAAAATTAGAAAGAAACACAGAGGCAACAATGAATTAAGTAGGTATCTAAGGATTGCACTAGAAAGAATATATGAAATCTGGCAAATTGGTTTCAGTATGCACAATTCAGATTCACTAAGTTGACTAAGTAGAAGCTGTAAGAAACTGTCCCTCCTTTAAAAAATACTTTGCATTTGGTGGATGCAGAATGATTTTATAGCACAAAATTGGTAGAGAGCTATTATCTTTAATGAAATCCATAAATCTGAGTGATTTAAAATGCTAAGGCACATTGAAAATGATTTTTTTAAATAAGTGTGTTTGCTTCACTTTACAAAACTGATGGAAACCTGATGGAAACTTACAGCATTAATGAGATTTAGAAATAAGAAAGACTTATCATGTTATGAAGCTCAGAATAAGAAATGCATTTATTAAAAATTAAATATGTTGTTTCCACTCTAGATAATCATTTTGCTAAAATGTGATAGAGAGTTTACATTTCAAAGAGATGTTTAAACTGAAGTGATTTAACATATTAAGGTACATAGAATATGTTGCAAATGTGTTCATAAAACAAACATTCTAGGGCCGGCCTGGTGGCACTCAAGGTTGAGGCACTGGATGCCAAATTTGCACCATGCCAATGACCTGGGATTGGGAATAAGCTTGGGTTGTTGGGGTCAGCCAGAGAGGACAGGATTAAGTATCCAGAGAACTGTTCTCCTGAAAGATGGAGGTGCTACAGTTGAGGAACCCATCAAGAAAAGTGGAGGCAATGGCGGATGTCTTCATGATGGATGCAGGCGAATGCCCACCTTATGCTGGATGTCATTGCACATCCACACCTCCAGAGAAGTCACATTCACATTTGGAACAAGGAAACACACTGGCGCCTGGGAGGATGATGATGATGAGCCTGCAGCAGCCCCATGTCCACCACTGGATCCTGCCTAGACTGGTCCTGGATATCCTCCAGCCTCACTCTCCCTCCAACTGAATTTAAGGAGCGTGGAAGGTATGTGGATGGTGGCTCCACCTCGAGGGTACAAGCTGTGGGGTGTGTAGCAGGATAGGCATGCAGGAAGGAGTTCCAGGGAGGTGGGGCCAGGAGCTGTGAAGGGCCTCTAAGTGAGCCGGGAGAAGCTGCCTGTGGGGCTGCGTCCAAGGGATTTCCAGCAGCTGGTGACCAGAGCAAAAACGTTGAAAAAACATGCTGTTTTTGCTTTAGGTATTCACTACATAGAGAAACCAACAAGCCAAATGGGGTGATCTCTTTAGAAGACTTCATAGCCTAGGTAGGTTATCTAGCATTAATAAGAATACATATTACTGAATGACTTTGATTTTAAAATGATACAGCAGTGTTAATGACACTATGGCAGTAATATACTGTATGAATGACCTCCTAAAATGTCTGCATCTCCGAGATACCAACAGCATGGCACTACACAAAGTAGCAATACATAGATAATAGAGGAACAAGGTTCTAAGATTATGAATATTTAACACTTTGAAATAAAAATGTATAATAGCCCTTGGGTTATTGATAAAGGTGAAGCATAAACATTATATTTGGAAAAGTAGATAAAGACATCTATATACTTTCCATTCTAATTTTATATCAGAATTACTGAAGAGGATTTCTTAACCATGTAAATTTTGAATTGTACAGCACTGTATATAATCACATATGATTGTTTTAACAATAGATCCTCTTCCTGATGAAGCCTATAGTGGTGAAATGTTGGGCTTGAGATGAGGGTCTTTGCTTGACAAAAGCTACATTAAAAATATTTGAAAAGAAAAGCTTCCAGGAGTGGCTAGTCCCTATACTTTTTGGTTTGTAATTCTAAACAAACAACACTACCAGTGTCTTTTCAGGCTCAAACTGAGCTGTCACACACAGTACTTTCACAAGCTTTGAACAAGTAACACAACTCATTGCAGAAATAATGGTCCATGATTTTCTGTCATTCTATATGCTCCACTGTTTGGGGGTTGATATCTCCAGTTATGCACACTGCTGTATGCATCAAGATGGTGCCTCTTCTGAAAGAGGCAGAGGGAGGTCATGTTCATTTCACATGTGATATCTCGATGAATGTTACAAGCCAAAGCTCCTGTGTCTCACTGCCCATTGAGCTATTTCTATATCAAATGAGCCTACAACCATAGTGCCAGCTCCACACCACCACCACCTGTAAACTAACCAGCCTTAGAAAAGCACAACAATAAAGGAATTCCTCCTTGATAGTGTTAATGATGAAAGAGTACACATTCATTAAAGCATTCTAAAGTTAATCCAGTTACTGCTGGGCATCTGAATTTCCATGCACAATCTGAGTGTAGGCACCTTTGTGATAGACATGGGCCATAACACGAGAAGAAGATTACTGATGGTGGTACTACTTAACAAATAGATACAGTTGAAAGAAACACTCACTACTGTAGACTTATATTGCAAAATAGTTTCATTGGTCACTGAAGCCCACACTGATCTTACGTCATTGCAATCAAAACAGAATGTTACTCAATTTCATTCAGTTTAAAATGCTGCCACATGATGGAACCTGGTCTATTCTGTGGTGGAGAGACCCAAGTGACAGAAAGCTCTGTTCTGGGAAATGAAAATTGTTGATGTGGATCATGTGGACATCTATATTGAGTTAAGTGGGCTCTTCTGCTAATGCTTGTTTCAATTCTACAATGTACAGTATGACCCGGCAACAAATGGGATCACTGCAGCACCAGTGACCTGTAGAGTGGTCCTTTACATAGAGAGTCTTCTTGAAAGGCACTTGCATGATTGCTGCAGATCTAGAGCAACATCAACCAGCAGAGCCATGCTGGTGGTAGTGGTATCAATTACTGTGGTGATGATGTTGGAGTAAGTGATACATGCAGTTCATCAGAGTCTCAGCAGAAGCTAAAGCTGTAGAAGTAGCAGCAGCAGGATGCTCTAATCGAGGAAGTGACACCAATGTTTCTTACCAAAATTCCAAAAGGTTTACCAGCATGAAATCAGTCACAAAATTTGCTTAAGCAATACTTCTTAACTACAGATAATACTCCAGATAATAAATTCAAAAAGTTTTTATTCAAGATAAAATCCTTTGAGTAGAGTTAATTTACAGTGATGTCCTGTTAAAGCAAAATGTCTGATGACAAACGATTATGTTACAGACACAAACGGTGCTTCCACAATGTACAACTTATAGGGCATTGAAGGGTTATATACTATTTCAGCAAATGACATGGCAAGATATTCCCTGACATTTCTGTGATATCTGTAAGTAAGTTCCCAGCCTGCCTGCAGTATCACTGCATGGCTACCACAGAGAATATCTTTAGAAATATTGTGAAATATCTGGAACCACTATTCATGCCCATTTCTGTAACTATAACACATGTTCATGTAAGGTAAGTCCCAATACTGTTGGTATTGGAACAGATGCAAACAGTTGTTAATACCTATATAATGTATGGTAGAACGCTGTTAACCTTAGGAAATCATCATTTCCTAAGGTTGTTAACCCATCGATGTGACGTAGACATGTTGTTAACCTATCGATGCTACGCATATCGATAGGTTAACAACAGCGATTGGTCTGAGCATGTGCGCTTTTTTTTCTTTCAGCGGGGAACCGAAGGATGAACAGCAGCCGTTAGGAAGGACTGAACGGCCAGCGGGTGACTAGTTAGCAAAAGTAAGCAGCCTTTTTATGTGGGACCATACACTATAAAAAATATGTATGGTCCTCTTTCGCACGGTCATCGTTATCGTCTCGAGGTTGCCATGGCAACGTAAACCTCTCGAGCTCGGCCTCGAGGTGTACACGGTCCCCTGACAACCTCTCGACAGTTAACTGACCGTTACCGATAGAGACCATACATTATCCTCTATATAATGTGATGACAGTGTCTATTAACTCCTGTTTTCAATCAGTTTATAACTTGATAATCCCATCGTTATGACATCAGTATGCTGAAAACCTTATTAACTATGTCATAATGATGGGATTACAGGATAGAATGTCATTACCTGTCAAAATTCTAGGAAAGGAAAGGTGATCTGCTGCTTGAACATTCATACAAAACACAACAATCCATTCAGACAGTTACAGAGCCACTGCAGTATAGATTGCAATGGCTAATTTCAGCACTTTAGTTGTTCAACATTCAAACCAGAAGGCATTCATAGTCGAGCAGGCGCACAAATGCACATTGAAAAAACGATTTTTTTCCTACAGTGGCTAGTTTTTCCATACACTATAAATACAATGTTTAGTAAAGGTGGTCAATTACAGACGTATCATTTTTCCGTGAAGCCGTTATGATAACTGTAAACCTTCGAGCTGTGCCTTGAGGTTTACTTAATTGTCCTGGGCAACTGCTTGAGGTGATTACATCATGGTTAACCACTGTTACTCAGGCATTATCCTGTATGTTACACCTCTGCAATGATAGCTGCAAGTTTATGCCCAGAGGAGGCTGAAAAAAACATTCTGTAACTTTTGTGCTGGAAGGCAAGGGCAGTTTACCAGGTATAGAGATTCTGGCATGAAGTTCCTGTGGTTGTACATTTGTGACTGAAGATGAGAGACCCATGATTCATTATTATGTGCTGGCCCACCAGCTCCAGTGATCCAGTAAAGCACAATAATCTACTTTATGAAAGGACTTGAGGGGAAACCTGAAGTGAATAAATGGGGCAATGCCTTTGACACATTTCAGGGAGAACAGAAGTGTAATTCCTCCGATCAGCCAGAGACAGCCAGTTTAATGCATTGTAGAGCATACAATGGTGAGTAGCATAATTGCAGTTGAGTATCAACCTGTCTAGTCTGCTGCAAACACATCTAATTTGGCGAATTCAGACTTGGAGGCTCCATGCAAGAAGATATAATGTAGTCCAAAGAAGGAATATCATAGCTTTCACTATTCTCCTCTGCATCCCTGGGGCAGCATATATTTGTTTATGAACAGAAAGTTAAACTTTGGGACTAGACTTTTGATTAATGTGTCGATGTGAGTGTTCCCTGAGAGGTGTGAGTTAAGCTAGAAACCAAAATATTTGTACTGTTAGTCACTTTGAGATGGAATTTATCGGTGAGCAATGACCAAAGGGCAGAGCTGGCATGCTCTTAAGTTACAGTATCAGGCGTATCCAAATAGCAAAATTTTGTCTTTCCCTCATTTAGATACAGCTTTGGGTTGAGGAGCGAGGCTTGTAGGTCATGAAATCTCTTTTGGAGAGTGGTCTGCACAGCAGTCATTCTGGCTCCAGAGGCAAAGAACACAGTATCAGACACCTTTCATAGTAGTTTACTCCTCCAACATGCTAACTGAGGTATTTTATTTATAAAGAGAACATTAAGGAACAAGTATTGAGCCTTGTAGTACACCTTTCATGATTTACTGGGGTCAAATACAGCACCGTGTATCTTGATGTTCTGTTTGTGGTTCATCTAACTGCTGAACCAGCTGGCTGCCTCTTGGCTCATGCACAGCTCAGCTAATCTGGTCGCTAGTATTGTGTGCTCCACTATGTCAAAGGCTTTCAATAGGTCAGTAGTACTGGGAAAACTGCAGATTCCAATTTCACAAACATTTTGCAAAATTTTGCAAACATTGTAAATTTTTCTTCAGTTTTAACTTTGGTGAAATCTGAAGCCTGCAAATGTGTTCCACAAATGTGTGTCCATTCGGTGGTACTTTCTGGCTGAATTGAAGAATGATAAACATGAACTACAGAATCAAAGTTATGCAGTGTTACAATCTGCAATTTAGTACATCAGTCCACAATACATATCCTTATTTTGTGGTTCTTAGTCAGAAGTTCGCAAAGGTACCAATATGCATTCTGAAATTTTGCAGAAGTGAAATTCCTACTTTTGTGGAATTCTGTTTTCAAATAACACTAATATGACAGGTGAGCGCTGTGTGGAGGGCACAGGGATGGAGCATGGATGGTAACGTGCCAGTTGCACACCAGATACCCTTTGTGGCATACATGATGTGCAGAGAGGACACCACATAGAGCACTAAAGTGCAGCCACTTGGACCCATCATGCACCATGTACATGGGGGCATGCTGTGTAGTGGCATGTACATACCACCACAGCGCACATGCACAGAACTGCATATGGTGGCTGAGCATGGTGTGCAAGGCACAGCCAGAGTATGGTGTGCAAGGCACAGCCACCTATGTGAGCCAGAGGGCTGCCATAAGTGTACACACCCAGTGGCCCATCCGCGGGCAACAAGACAGAGTAACACATGTGGCTATAGAGTGACCACACCTGGCACAGCCATTGGCAATGCAGAGCACATGGGAGTGGTGGAGCCCACTGCAATCATAAACAAATGGGTCATGCCGTGCTGCACCGGTGCCCAAATGGCAGTGCATGCCCACAGCACAGATAGCAACAATGTGTCTGCCTGGACCACGGAGCACCATCATGATGGCTTGCAGCACAGAACATCAGCCCCAGCCACGTGCTAGCACACCATGGATGCACCACCGCATGGCATGCAGGTCACCATGCACACACCCAGTGGGCCCCTGAACAGCTGGCAGGGACTGCCATACAGCCAAAAGGTCCCTGCCATGGTGCAGTATGTGGGCATGGACAGTCACACAGAGGCCCAGTTGCACCACCCCCCATGATTACACACCAATGACTGCCCCCACCCATCACAGCGCACCCATGCCTGCCTTTTACCCCATGACAGCACACTCATGCCTGTCCCTCCACACTCAGGAGACAAGAAACACAAACATGGATGGTATGGAAAGCTTTATTAGACACAGCTCGTGAAGACAAATTGAAACAGCTGATGCAAAACAAACTCACCACCCCACAGATATCCATGTAGGGACATGTCACAATCCTACCAGTGGTAAGGGGCCATACACTGTGGTAAATGCTTGTGAGGATGCTGGCTTTATGCAGTGTCTGGGATGCCACCACCATCCCTGGTACTGAGATCCTCTCCGGCTTCTCCATCACCCGACCTGCCACCTGGAATGGCCTTTCCTCCTCCTCACTGCTTGACATGCCATCCAGTTCAGGCTGTGGCATCCTCCTCACCATCACCAATAACAGTCTCCAGATTGGCCCACTGTAGAACTGTGGAGAAAAGAGACACCATTAGATATCATGGTACAAGCAGCAGTGGCCGTACACAGGCCTCAGAATGCTCCTCAGTCACCTGTGGCTGCCTTACACCAGCCCGTGTGCCCACAACACCATACCGGCAGCATTGTCCATGCATGGCCCAGCCTAGTGGTGATGTGACAGGGCCACAGTGCACTGGGCAGGATGTTATTCCTGCAAATGTGTGGCAAGGAGTGCAACCATGACATGCTCACTGGCATGAACAGTGAAGTGTTGCTGTCGCATATGTGCCCCAGCGGGTTGACTGTGTGACACATGTGCATGGTGTAAACATGTGCTATCTGCTGTCTGTCTGGTGCCGCCTGCACAGACATACCCACCAACAATACCCGACCATCAGGAAGTCCTGTACAACACTCTGTTCCTCATATGTCCCACTGCGAATGGCTGTGGTTGTCACTGTACAGTAGGGAATCTAAGCATGAACAACAGCCACTCCACACACATACCGACTGGGTCTGCAGCACAGACAGCATGGTACAACAAGCCCTGTATGTGGACAGCAAGTGAAGCGGCCTTTACTAATCCAGAATGTGCACCCTAATGTGTGGACCATGACCTGAACAGTCCGACAAACACACACACACACACACACACACACACACACATATACACACACAGCCACACACTCACACACACATGCCTGGGCCAGGACAGGCCAGACACCTACCCTGGATGGCACCATGACCCTCCACAGGGTCCTCGGCCTATGTCCCTGTGCTCAATCTCGTATCCCACTCTTCCATCCAGCACTATCCGGATCATGCAGTGGGGGAATGGCAGCTGCCACCACCCCATCACTTTTCAGGTCCAACCACCATGACTGGTGCATCATCAGGTTGCTCCACCCTGCACAACTCCAACCTCCTAGCCATGCCCTCTGACTCCTGTGTGGGGAGATGGGTAGTGAGAGAAAGACAAAGGCACAGTATTAGTACACAGATCAAAGTTTGGAACACAAACCCAGAGCACCTTCACACTGTGATGCAAAGGTACCACTCCCTCATGCCCTGTGCTGACCCACAGGGTGCCATATCCACCCAAATCACACATATTTGCCTTTGCAACATGAAACAGGTGCAGGGGTAGTGCATGAACCCTGTTTCCCCATCAGATGCCATGCTGCATTGCATGCCCTTTGCCCCCACAGGCCATGACATGCAGGGCGTGACCGCCCATGCCAAGCCCTTACACAATGGCCCACCGAACACCAACTTAAAGGTGGCCACATGCACATGCAGAGGTTAAAGGCAGGTGCACCTGCAGGATGAATGGTGCAGCGGGAAACAGTCTCCATGGCAGGATGTGTCCCAGGGTACTGTTGCATATGGCACTTCTGCAGAGGAAGCGATGCTCCTTAGATGCCGAGGGCCATGGGCCAGGGTATTTCACCCAAGTCTCGATGCATTGATGCACCATGAAATACACTGCATCTAGCATTTCAAACTGCCGTGACACACTCGCAAACATATGTGACCTGGTCCATGACAGGATCACACCATGCACATGGAGGTCCAGGGCCATGTCCATGGAGACAAATTTCCTCTAGGCACTTATCTACTATGCCACTGGCTCCTTTCAGAGTGTTACGGCTACACTGTTTGGGTGTGCCAGTCATCCGTATCCTGTGCCATTGTGGATAGACTTTGACGGGAGATAAGGACCACTTGGCCCACCCAGTCTGCCCATTTCCCTACCTATTGGATAAGCTGCAGATTCTAGTTAACCAACAGCCTATTTCCTGCAACCCCCACTATAATTGCATTATGTCTGTCCCATGCATGTTTGAATTCCTCCACTGTTTTAGACCCCACAACCTCTCCAGGAAGTCGGTTCCATGCATCCACCACTCTTCCATGAAAAGAATTTCCTCACATTACCCTGAGCCATCCCCTCTAACTTTAAATTGTGCCCCTTGTTCTTACATATCTCTTTTTCTGAAAGATGCTATCCTCCTGGACTTTGTTGATTCCCTTGAGGTACTTAAAAGTTTCAATCATGTCCCCTGCTCCTCCTTTCATCAAGGGTATACATATTAAGCTCTCTCAGTCTCTCTTCATATGGTTTCTGTTGTAGACCCTGCACCATTTTAGTTGCCCTCCTCTGGACTGCTTCCATCCTGTCTATGTCCTTGCATAGACGAGGTCTCCAAAACTTCACGCAGTACTCCAGATGGGGTCTCACCAACTGTCTGTATAGAGGGATAACCACTTCCTTTTCTACTTGTGATGCCCCTCCCTATGCATCCCAGTATCCCCTGGCTTTCCCTACTGCCTTCTCACATTGCATACCCACCTTTAGGTCATCTGATATGACTACACCCAGATCCCTTTCCATTATTGTTGTTGTTAGTACCTCCTGCTATTGTGTACTCTTCTCCTGGATTTTTATTTACCAGGTGCATTACTTGCACTTCTTTGCATTGAATCTAAGTTGCCATGTGTCTGACCATTCCTCCAACCTTGCCAAGTCCCTTCTCATCCTTTCTACCCCCTTTGTGTATCAACTTGTTACAGATCTTTGTGTCATCCACAAAAGAGGCATACCTTTCCTTCCAGACCCTCTGCAATGTCACCTATAAAGACGTTAAAGAGGACTGGACCCAGTACTGAGCCCTGAGGTACTCCACTAGTAACCCCCTTTCTTCAGAATGTGTTCACAGCACCATGCTGGATCATATGCAGCTTTACATATCACTACCCATGGCTTAGAAGACATCTGTAGACAAGCAGGGCTTCTACAAGATGCAGGGGATGCCAAATGTATTTGGTGAGATAGATGGCACACACATTGTCATCCTTGCTCTCCTTACACATGAGGAGGCATACAGGAACTGGAAGGGTTTCCACAGCATGAACATCCAGGTTGTGTGTCATCACTGTGGCATGTTCACAAACATATGCATGAGGTAACCAGGTTTGTGCCATGACACACACTTCCTGGACGTTTCCTGCATAGGCACCACGCTGCAGGCAGGGGCAATTTATGGATGACTGTTGGGTGAGTATGGCAACCCCCTCAGTGTAGCATTACTTTGGCATGCCCAGTGCATGCAACTTACAATTGTCTCCACTCTTCCCACCCCAGGCAACTGCAGATATCCCCTGTGCCCTAACTTGATGATGCCCATCCACGCACAGGCCAATGCTGCAAAGGAGGCCTACAATCATGCCCGCAGGAGGACACGGAACATAGTCGTGAGGGCCATCAGACTCCTGAAAATGCACTTTTGCTGCCTGGACCACACCTGCTGTATGATGTTGTTGGCACCTGGGAAGGCATGAAGGGTGTTCACTGTCTGTGCCATGCTCCACAATATCATGATGTGTTGTGATGTGCCCACCCCTGGAGTATTGCCACATGACGGGCCACCAGAGAGGACGACACGCAATCACCTTCCATGGACAGGAGAATGCTGTTGGTTGGAAGGCACGGGTGGTGCTGGTTTAGGGTTCCTTCCGCGATAGCTTGGTCCTCTGTGGATGCAATCACCATGTGTGGTGTGCTGCCATATGGGTATGTGTGCATGTGCCAGGTCGCAATGGGTGCGCATCCATGGCAGGTGAATGCATGGCCTGTGGTTCAGGGTCCCTGTGTAACTGCACTCAGAGGGGACAATGGGTGCGCAGTGATGATCATGCTGCTGAGTGTGCACATCAGGTGCCATGATGTACACTGCCACCACTGGTACTGCACATGGCATGCCATTCATTTTGAGTTTCCTGTGGCATGGGGATGCTGTCTGCCCGCATGGTGGGATGTCTGTCTGCATTGTGCATGCTGAGTTGGGAGGGGTTGTTTGGGCCATGGCATTATGTGGCACACCATGGTGGTACCTGGTGTGTGTTGAACTGTGGGGGAGGACAACATATGTACTGGGGTGCAGTGGTTCCATGTGCAGTGGTGTGCCTATGTACTGTGTAGCGGGGCCACTGTAAATCACTGTGGTGGAGGGACATCACTCTTACTGTAACTCCAGTGCCTGTGCCAACTGCCTGACTGAGGCATATGACCCCAGCTGCTGTGTGCCTGCCCATGTTCTGCCACCTCTGTGTCTGTGATGTGTGCCAGCTGAGCACTCCATGGTCTGTGGCAGCATGTCTCCATTACTGGTGGGCACAGCATCCTCCACTGGGATGCTGTCATTGACATCCATAGCCCTATGTGGCCATGTTGTCCACAATGACAATGCTGGCCTTCGTCTGCCCACGGCACACTAGCTTGTGCTGTGCATGGTGGTCATCACAGGTGTGGCTGTACCATTGGTCACTGGCAGTGGGGGAGGGTGTGCTGCCTGCATCTTGTGCATTTGCATGGTGCTGCATCTTGCCCTGGCCTGGGCAGTGTTCAGCAAAGCTTGATCTCTTGTTGGCCAGCCTGTCTAAGGCATTGGCAATGCGAGCCATTCTCCCTCACATAGCACGCACCTTGCTGGTGAAGGTGCACAATGCATCGGTGTTGCAGCACTGTTCAGCAAGGCAGTCAGTCTCCATCTACTGCAGGTCACAGAACCTGTCCACCAGTGTCGCCACAATCGGTGTGCACATGTGTGGCAGGGCACACGTCCTGATGGCTCCTCATTTGGGCTGTCATCCACATCCCCTGTTGCACATTCTGGGGTGGCATCTGCATCCGACAAGGTCTTGCCTCACCCCCTGTGCCATCTGTGCTCTGTCCACAGCATGCTCCATGCATGCCTCCAGGTATGGCTGGACACCGCTTCACATCTCTGGCCCATCCATCCAGGTGGCTGCTGTGGCCTGGGTATTGCAATTGCCAGCCTCATGGCCACTGTCCACATCTCTGTCTGTGTCCATGGGGGCCTCTGCATCATGCTCAGCACCTGTGGGTAACATGGTTCAGTTAGTGAGGCATGTATGGTCAGCCATTGCATGTGAGCTGGAGGCACCTGTCTCAGTGATACTCACCGATGCCAGAGCCTGCATGCCCTTGACCCTCCCTCATTCACCAGCAGGGCTCTGTTCTCCCTATCGTGCTGCTCCATCACAGTGGGTGCTGCAGTCTGCACTGGTGGGTCTGCTGTGGGAGGGAAGTAGATGTGTGTTAGTACATTGGCGAGGGTCACTGGCCCTGTGTTCATTTCAGCTCCATCTTACCATCAAGGGTATCCACATCATCCACCTCCCCTTGCACTTCACTGTGGCATGCAGGTCACATCACTTGTGATAGATGGCCTCACGTGCTCAAGCCTCTGGTCCTGTGGCATTCACCCCACTCTGGATCTTGAGCCACAGCCTGGCTACTTGACCTCAGTGGGGTGGACAGGGATGCATACAGATGGCGGTAATGGGTGTGGATATCCACAACCATGGATGCCACCTGCCCCCTGTGAAGTTGGGTTCTTGTTCCCTGCCTGAAGCCCACTGCCTCCCATGTCCCCAGCCCCAGTCGGGCGTGCACTCCTCCACTTCACCTCGGTCCACTCTCTGCATATCACCATATATGCCTCCCTCTGTGTCTGCCATGACTGCTACCTCCATCCATTGATCAGCATTCATTTCCACTACACAGTGGTGGGCATTGTGCTGCTCCATGTATGGTGAGGTCAAGGGAGTGTCTGTGTATGTCTGGCATGCCTCTGTGTGCTCGTGGTGTGCTCCTCGTGCTGTGTAGGCACACCCCTGGTTCAGGCAGGGTAAATGGTCAGTGATGCATGCTGTGTACATTGGATACCTTTCATGGCATGTGTCTGCATGCTGCTGCTGTGTCGCTTTCATGCATAATTCAAGCACCTTTATGCATAGGCCCAATTAAAATGTGTATAAAATAATGAAACTGTGTCTACAGGACTAAGCCATGTCAGCCTAACTCTGAACTTTGATTTTGATAGTAAAAATACGTTTTTAGACCTTATGGGTGCAAAGTTAGCCCTTGGAAAGGAATAAGACATTGATGGTTTCTTTGTGATAACCACACAGCCAGATGCTTTGGGAGACACATTTGTGCGGTGAACTTAAACTTGTTGGAAGAGCAGTTGTCACAAAGGACTCTTTTCTCTAGAGTATCTTACTGTACATATAAAATGCATATTGGTTAAATAATGAAATGCACACATTACTATCAGGTTAAAATGGAAATAATTTTAATAAATGGTATGCTATTTGACAAAAATAGTCCCTAACCTACAGGGAGTGAAAATAATACAAGCAAAGCAAATCTTCAGCCACATTTAATGTGGGGTGGGGCAAACTAATGTAAGTTCTTATATGTGCTTACTAGGCTTATTTCTTTTTGCTGGCACTTTATGAATTCAACCCTCCCAGAGACAGAACAATTGACTAAACTGAAGAGCTAATCAGAGGTTTTGGTAAACTGAACAGTTAATGGTACTGTAGCAGCTACAGGAACTGGTTCTGGATTGTTTTCTCTTGTTTCATGCAGAGATAAAATATTGATTTATTTTTTTTCTTTGCCTTTAGAGGATCTTCAGTAGCTCTGGAGACTTGTCTCACAGAGGTATCTAGTCATATTCATTACTGCACAGGCATGGAGCCCAGCATCACACAGGAGCTGTATAGCTGTTGCACACAGTCAATAATCTGTATATATTTTTGTTAAGAATTCTCTATTTAGCATGGATCTCATACTAAATAAGAAATTTATGCCCATAAACTCTGGGGAATGCCACATGTCAGCTATCTGAAAATATGTCTTGTAAGGTTGTAAAAAGGATCTGCAGTAAAACTAAAGCAGATGAATTAGGTTTCAACTTTTATATATATTTTTAAAACTTGCCACAAGAATCAACAGGTCACTTTGACAGCATAAGGAAAAATAGTGTAATGGTGTCCTGGATCTGGAAACTATAAACTCTTTAAATTGTGAGGTAGTGTAGTCTAGTGGTTAGCACACTGGATTAGGAGCCAGGAAACCTTAGTTTCAAATGCCTCAAGACCCAAATACTCACTGCATGACTATGGGGAAATCATGTAACCTCGTAGTAATTCAGTAGCAGCTCTGGAAATGAATAGAAGAACCCAGTGGCAACTAGATATGTCATCTCAGCTGGGTTATAGTGGGTACATACATTGTGCAATAAATGAAAGCCTCTGTTATGCCAGTCTGGTGGGGTAGAGGACTAAGATGCTGGCTCCTTACCTTGACCCATGACGGTGACCCAGGTTCTGGAATGAGCCTGGGGCATTGGATGTCAGCATGAGGAGAGGGTGGAGCTGGATTGAGCTGCCAACAGGCAAGCTCTCCTCTCTGGAGAGGAGGCACAGCATCCCTCGGCTGATGGGACCCCAGTGGAAGCTGGTGGAAGCTTGGGCCAGAGGGGCCTAGGCAGTAGGCAAAGAGGTGGGGAAGGAGGCCATGACCGGGGCTGTTTGCATGTGCACTGACTCTATGGCCTCTGCGAGAAAAAATCAGAAGAAAATGCCAGTCAGCAGGGTGAAGACTAACCCCTGCAGGCACCGCCCTCGGGCAAGTAAGAGCCGTAATTCCAGGAACGGGACTGGGGTGGCCGGTTTGATAGGGGGCCAACTGCAGGGGTATAAAATTGTGATATGATAAAAAATAAAAGCCTCTGTTATCTGCATGATTGCTTTCCATGTGCCTTTTGTGTTTTTGTGACTTCCTTTATTTTAGATAGAGAAGCAAATAGTTTGATACCTTTGTTGGACCAACTTAGATGTTACAAAAATAACAAAGTGCCTAAGCTTTCAGACCAACCAAATCCTACATCAGATGCTTATGACTGTTATTTAGAAAATCACATACTACTAACACCAAGAGCATACATACAAAACCCAGAAAGAATTCTCATTGGTTTAAAATACTGTACTCATTTAAACCATAACAGCAGTTTACATCAGAGGAATCTGATTTTGCCAGTTTGTTTTAAAATGCAGAGCCTTTGAAGGTCAAATGCCACCAATATGAGATAAGAACTCTGAAGCAGAAAGCTCCACTAACATAAATTCTAAATGTCTCAGTGTGCTTTGAATACATTCTAAAGAAAGGCAAGAACTTTGGATTCAGTAAGAACTTAGGAACATGTTAAAATGTGATATTAATGTATGTTAAAACAAGTTAAAAAATATATATATATATATATGTATATATATATGTATAACAGAAATGTTCTATATATGGCATAAAGAGGGTTTCCTTCAGTACCATAGCTGCCATATGGCATTGGAACCATCCATTACTGAGCCTGACCCAAAATGTCCACCGGGAGAGAAGTATCCCAGTGTGAGCAACTGTTTTACACATTTATACATTACGAACCTATTTGGAGACATTTTCCAAATTATACAATCAACTGGTTACCACATTCCATAAACCTTAAAATCTTCAGTGCGGTAACATATTATACAAGATAACATCACTTGTCAGTATAAGAGTCAAATAAAACAAATCTGTTAAGGACCCTCAGAAAATGAGATAATGCATCCTAATATGTTAAAGGTTCAATCACTACAATATAACCCAATGGGATTCAACCTGTCAAGGCCCCCAAATAAATGGAACCATACATCCAAATATGTACAGAGTTGAAAATGTGACACTATATAATCAAACTACTATATGTACAGTAACAGTCTAAGGAATCTGAATAAAACACAATGGAAATAAAGCATCCCTCCACCCCTGGGGATGTGACAGGGTTAATAGTTTTTTTGAGAGCCCCCTTTTTTTAAAGTCTGTTGCAACAGCAGTTCAACTCTCTTCCCTACTTTCTCTTTTCTTTTTGCTTGACTTTTCCCCATTGGACTGGAAGGCCACCTGTCTAATGTTCTTTCTGTCACTGACACTGATTATCTTTGTTTCTTGTCTCTCCAATTTAAGGTAGGTAAATCCCGATCAAGCTCCCTCTCGAACATGCGCATACTGCTCTACACAGCTGCTCACACTACATACTTCACGATTGTGGAAGATTGTCAGTAGCAAGTCCACAGTAAAAAGAAGATAACGCAAAACCAAATCAAGCTACAATTGAAAAGAAAACACAGATTGCAAGATAAATGGTTTAAATTGCTATTTGGTGAGGTTATTTCTGCCTACTGTAGCAAGTACTCCCTGTTCCCGAAAGGAAAATGTATGTCATGTCCTAAGCGAGGGTTAAGCTTTAGTCAAACACAGCCTGAAATGAACTGCTGCTAGAGTTTAGGAAATTATGCATCTGGAGCAGACACCCTTTCCCGTTGAGACACTGTGCATGAAAACACTATTGATTTAGAAAAGGGGTTTATTCTGTAGCGAGTACTTTTAACCGCACTATGTGTCGCTTCAGCCTGGCTTAAAACACTCATTTTAGGAAATAAATATTCTGAGTAGGAAATCAAGAAAGAACCTTCAAGGATATATTGAGTGAATGCAAATAATTCCAGTTTGTTTCTTTTCATTCATACCTATCCAGTGTAGACGGCTCTGTGGAAAGATTAGGCATACTTTCTCATGCCTCCAGGACCCCTCAGTTTCTGTCTGTTCCCTTAAGAGCTGGCTGGCTCAATCAATGATAAATTTATACCGAGAATCTGGGGAGGAGCCTGTAGATCATGAAGACAGCCTACATTTCCATTACAAAATTGTTTAAACCAAAAATAAATATGTTTAAGGATCCCCAGCTTATTGGATATACTTATTCATGGTATTTGATTATGAGAAATTAAAATAAAGATTAGTTAACAAAGAGGTTTCTTGTAAATATGCAAGAAGAGGAGGGCTTCCTCATCACATGATGCTGTGGCACTATAAATGAAGAGAAAGTGCTGCTATTATTCATTACACTGTAGGGCTCAGCAGGGAGCTGACCCCAATTTCACCCTAGTGTTTTCTAGTGGTTGGTTATTGTTTTGTTTTCTACAATTTATGTCTTTGATGTTTATTTGGATGATCTTAGCCTCTTTTAATTTCTTTGTTGAACAGTTCACGTATAGCATTTTATGTTTGCTGAATAAAAGATGATTTAATTTGGTACTTCACAACTGGTGTCTGAGTCTGAATCCCACAAGCCTACCACACTGGTGTCAGAAGTGGATTCCATTGAGACACTGTCTTGAGGGTGGAATACCAGACCTGGTATTCACATTACACCATGTTGGAGCCATCAGCTGTCAGCTAGCCAGTTACCAGTCAATCAGTCGGTGGGATCCAGACCTGCAGGATGACAGAGATGTCTCAAATACCTTCATTGACTGGACTACCAGATGTAAGATGTAAGGAGATAAAGAGAGAGGAAAAGAGACTGAGGTGGTGCCACTGCTCCTGAAACTGAGGAACCAGAGGATAGACCCTGAGGAGGTAAATGACCTGTTAAGGTGGTTGTGTACACCAGATGGACCTAAAGAGACAACGGGTGGTGGATCGCCTGCAGAATAAGGCCTGCTGGACAGATACATTACGAGCTATTCAAACATTAGGTGCATCAAGATCACCCGCACCTAGAGAACAAGAGGGGCCAAAAGACATTAAATTGTCAAAGTTGACTGATTCAGATGATATTGAGGCATATATAATGACATTCAAATGAGTGGCAGAAGCTTGTCGTTAGCTTAAAGAACAGCGGGTGTTTCAGTTAACTCCTTATTTATCAGGGAAGGCACAACTAGCTTACAGCCACTTGGACAATGCTCATGTCAACGATTATGACCATGTTCGCCAAGTTATACTAAAAAGATATGATATTAGAGTTGAGACCTATGCACAAAGGTTTATAACTTTTAGATATCACACTGCTGCCTCCCAAGAAGCATATACCCAATTATGAGACTTAAGTTATAAATGGTTACAAGCCACCTCCAGGACTATGGATCAGGTGATGAAAGGTATCATATTGGAACAATTCATAAAGATTCTTCCACAGGATGTTCAGATGTGGGTGACCGAGCACCGCCTGGAGTCTGCACAAAAAGCCATTGACCTAGCGGAGGACTACATAATGGCTAGACTTTCAAGAGTGAGAGGACACCCAGGGCTCATGGGCCTCACCCACGGTAAGAACTACTTTATTCCTAATATTAATCATTCTGGGGTCTCACCTGTTGCTGGGGAGCTAATGAAGGGACACTTCTGGGAGCTACTAGGGTGGGTAGAGGACACAATCCAGACTTTAGATATCATGAATGTCAGGGACAAGGACATATCGCCAGATATTGCCCACGTAAAAGAAGGAGTACTCTCATCTTGCCCTTGCTAATTGGGGTCACTATATTACTATGGTACAAATAAATGGGAAGGAGTTTCCTGCACTTTGGACTCTGGTAGCAAACAGACCCTAGTACAAGCATCTCTGTTACCGAAAGAAACAGTAAGGACATGCATGTATACATGGGGATGTCCATGCTACCCTGTACAACATACTACCCTGAGTGTTCAAGAGCAAGTTCACAAAATGGAAGTCGGACTGGTTTCTAACCTGCCCATACTGGTGGTAATTGGACAAGACTACCCAGCGTTTGATACACTAATGGATATGGACTCCAAAGTAACTGCTGTTACCACCAGGGCACAAAACAGGCAGACACCAACATTTCCCCAGATGTTCCCTTTGATGAGGACATATATAACACCCCTGGAAAGGACAGGAAGTCAAAGTCAAACAGAAGAAGGCACGGTTGTTGTGGAACTGTAAAAGGACACTCCAATTGCTATGGACAATTATGATGTAAATAGAATGTTTAAGATTGAGCAAACCACTGATGCTACTTTGACTCCTTGTTTTCACAGGTTGTAGAAGCAGGTAACAAGACAGAGTATCCCAGATATGTGATACATGACCACCTGTTGTATAGAGAATGTACGAATCCCAAAACAGGGTGTGTACTAGAACAACTGGTGGTGCCTATGCAATATAGACAGCAATTAATAACCTTAGCTCACAACATCCCTATGGCAGGTCATTTAGGGAGGGACAAAACCCTGAGTAGATTATTATACTGTTACTTCTGGCTAGGGATTAATGAACAGATAGCCACTTACTGTCAGAGTGGTTGGGAATGTCAGAAAGTGGCTACAATAACTAGAAAGGACAAGGTACCCTTACAAGCCTTCCATTAGTAAATATCCCTTTAACCGCATAGCAATGGATATTGTAGGACCCCTACCTAAGAGTAGCAAAAGCAATCATTTCATTCTTAGTGTGTGTGACTACGCTACACATTATCCAGAAGCGATTCCCTTATGAATAGTTACAGCTCCCAGAATTGCAGAGGAACTCTTAAAAATTCAGTAGAGTCAGTGTACCCAGAGAGATCCTTACTGACAGAGGCAGTAATTTTCGATCATGTCTACCAGCAAGCCTGTATCAGTCTTTGGTATTGGGGTTTTGTACACCTCTCCATATGATCCCCAAACTGACGGGCTGGTGGAGAGATTCAACAAAACTTTAAAGAAAATGCTCATGAAGTATGTACAGGATGAAGGGAAATCTTGGGACATCAATCTGTCATATTTAATGTTTGCATACAGGAGGTTCCACAAGCGTCCACTGGGTTTTCCTTCAAATTACTATATGGAAGAATCCAAGGGGCCTTTGGATATTATGAAGGAGAATATGGAGGGCAAAAGGACTTGAAGGTACCCATTCCCTCAAATACATTACCCAACTAAGACAAAGACTTACCAAATACGTTACACTAGCCCATCAGTATAACTTAGGAAAACAGATAGATCAAAAGAATTATTATGACCAAGGAGTAGGACATAAAAGTCTACAACCAGGGAGAAGTGTTACTACTATTACCATTCACAGAAAGCAAACTGACTATGAAGTGGCAGGGACTGTATATTGTACAAAGACAAGTAGGTCCTGTCAATTATGAGAGATATCCCTGAAAGAAGAAAAAGGTTACAAATATATCATGTTAACCTCTTAAAGAAATGGCATGATAGATAGCCTGTCCCTACCCTATTTATATACCCTGAACAACCTAACTCTGAATTAGAACAGGCTTACCAGAGACTGGAAGGTGTAGGAGGAAGTGAAATATTAACTAGTAATCCTGACATTGAGAGGGAGCAAAAGCTAGAACTAGACAAGATGCTCAATTCCTTTCCAAGGTTGTTTTCATGCCAACCAGGGAAGGCAAAAGAAGTGGAGCATCAGATACATTTAAAACAGGATACAGTCATTAGGCAAAAGCCCTACAGGCTACCTGAGAAGATGAGAGAGGATGTTATTAGGAAATAGAGAAGATGCAGGCATTAGGGGTAATAGAACCATCTACTAGTGAATGGGGTTCCCTATGGTAGTTGTGGGTAAGAAAGAAGGTGGCATTAGGATATGCTTAGATTTTCACCGCCTGAATGCTATTTCAAAATTTGATGCATATCCTGTGCCCCTGAATTGATGATATTGTAGACCATCTTGGGAAAGCTAAATACATCAGTACCCTTGATTTGACGTAAGGGTACTGGCAGATTCCTGAATAGACAAGCTAAAGATAAAACTACTTTCAGCACTCCCTTGGGCCATTTTCAATTTACCACTATGCCCTTTGGGCTCCATGGGACACCAGCCACTTTTCAAAGATTTATGGACAATATTCTCAGAACACATATGAACTATAATGCCCTTAGTTGGACGATGTTGTGGTGTTCAGTCAAAATTGGGAAGACCACGTACAACATTTGTCTCAAGTTCTGAAAACCATTTTGCAGGTTGGGTTAATAGTAAATCCTGGGAAATGTGCTCTTGCTATGAGGGAGGTAAAGTACCTAGGCTTTTGGATTGAGAAGGCCAAATAAAACCTGATATTGGGAAAGTGGACGCAGTGGAAAATAGTCCTCACCCACTTACAAAACATCACGAAGAGCCTTCTTAGGGCTTGCTGGCTATTACAGATGCTTTGTACCTGACTTTGCAACCATAGTGAGTCCTTTAACAGATTTAACTAAGAAAAATCACCCCACCACAGTAAAATGGACCCCAAAATGTGAAAAGGCATTCTGTGCCATAAAGGCTATTTGTGTGCAACACCTGTCATAAAGAGTCCCGACTTGATCTGCCTTTTATTGTACAGATGGGCGCTTCTAATACAGGTATAGGAGCTGCACTAACTGAGATAGTGAAGGAAGGAACATCCTGTTATTTACATTAGCAGGAAATTGCACACAAGGAAACCAAATATTAGACTATTTAAAAAGAATGCTTGGCCCTAAAATGGGCAATAGAAAGTTTGAAATTTTATCTTTGGGGAAGGAATTTGAGGTTTGAACAAACCACAACCCTCTGTGTTGGCTTCAAGCTATGAAGGAAAAGAATCCCCATATCATGCGATGGTACTTGGCTTTACAGCCATATAACTTACCATTAAGCATAGATCGGGTCCTGCTAACAAGACTGCAGACTTTATGTCCTGATATGGAGCAGGACTAGATGACACTAATCAGGTAGCAACAGACCTCGGGGTAATGAAAATGTCGGCATCAGAGGATAGCCTTTGATACCACTTTATTTTTGATTTTGATTTTGAATTGGGACCCCGAGGTGAATCTTCAGAGAGTGGGTGGGTTGAAGCTACATCTCTGCTGAGAGATCTGTTTGATTACTACCTGCTTAGAGAACTCATCACTAGTTACCTGAAAACCCTTATATAGGGTTTCCTCTTAGGTGGGGAGGAGTTTGTGACAGGGTTACATAGTTTTCTTTGAGAACCTTCCTTTTCTTTAAAGTCTGTTGCAACAGCAGTTCAACTCTCTTCCCTACTTTCTCTTTTTCTTTTTGGTTGTCTCTTTTCCCCATTGGACTGGAAGGCCACCTGTCTAATGTTCTTTCTGTCACTGACACCTATTACATTTGTTTCTGGTCTCTCCAATTTAAGCTATGTAAATCTTGATCAATCTCCTCTTGAACATGTGCATACTTTCATTAACGCTTGCACTACATACTCCACCGATTGTGCAAACGCTATGTAGTGAGTCCGCAGTAAAAAGAAAATGCAAAACCAAACCAAGTTACAATTGAAAAGAAAACACAGATTGCAAAATAAATGGTTTAAATTGCTATTTGGTGAGGTATTTCTACCTACTGTAGCAGGTATCCTGTTCCTGAAAGGTAAATGTATGTCATGTCCTAAGTGAGGGGTTAACTTTAGTCAAACACAGCCTGAAACACTGAAACGAACTGCTACTAGAGTTTAGGAAATTATGCATCTGGAACAGGCACCCTTTCCCGTTGAGACACTGTGCATAGAAACCACTATTGTTTTAGAAAAGGGGTTTGTTCTGTAGTGAGTACTTTTAACTGCACTATGTGGCACTTCAGCCCGGCATAAAAGCTTGTTTTAGGAAATAAATATTTTGAGCAGGCAAATCAAGAAAGAACCTTCAAGGGGACATATTGAGTGAATGCAAATAATTCAGTTTGTCTCTTTTCATTCATACCTTTGCAGTGTAGACGGCTCTGTGGAAAGATTAGTGCATACTTTCTCATGCCTCCAGGACCCCTCAGTTTCTGTCTGTTCTCCTAAGAGCCAGCCAGTCAATCAATACTAAATTTATACCGAGAATCTGGGGAGGAGCCTGTAGATCATGAAGACAGCCTACATTTCCATTACAAAATCATTTAAACCAAAAATAAATATGTTTAAGGACCCCAGCTTATTGGATATACTTTTTCATGGTACTTGATTATGAGAGATTAAAATAAAGATTAGCTAACAAAGAGTTTTCTTGTAAATATGCAAGAAGGAGGGGCTTTCATCACATGACGCTGTGGCACTATAAATGAAGGGAAAGTGCTGCTATTATTCAATTAGCTGTAGGGCTCAGCAGGAGCTGACCCCAATTTCACTCTAGTGTTTTCTAGTGGTTGGTTATTGTTTTGTTTTCTACAATTTATGTCTTTGATGATTATTTGGATGATCTTATCCTCTTTAATTTCTTTGTTGAACAGTTCGCTTATAGCATTTTTATTTTGCTGAATAAAAGTTGATTTAATTTGGTACTTCACAACTGGTGTCTGAGTCTGAAACCCACAAGCCTACCACAGGGAAGATTATTAGTTAGAAGGAAGTAATATACACTATTAATGTGAGCCATGAATCCCAACACACCATCATTTACATCAATCACTACAATATTTACCCAGTGGAATTAAACCTATCAAGGAGCCCCAAGTGAGTGAGATCATGCATCCTAATATATTCAGAGTTCACAAAACATGACAGTATATAATCAGACTACTATATGTAATGCAACAGTCTAAGGAATCTGCATAAAACTCCAATGGAATTAACCCATCCCACACCCCAGGAAAATAAACTAGTTGGAAGAAAGTAAATATTCACTATGTATGAAAATTAAGAGTCCTAGCACACTGCAACATCATTATGTTATGTACCTGAATATAAGCCTACCTCAATATAACCACAACCCCACCATACCCTGCTGATACACAAAACTTACCCTCATAAAAACACTGTACCCTCCCCCAACCATACACACACATAGTTCTTTGGTGAGAAATCAACATGTTGATAACCAGTTAAAACGGACTTTACACATATTAAAGCAAAAATAATAAATAATGACAAGCTGACGTCCTATTATATGTCCATCATTTGAAGTAAAGATCTGTGGAACATTAAGTAGAATAATGCAACATAAACCCCAAATCTATGTTCATGTCATCTTCCACCATATTGAGAAGTAAAATAAGCTTGATCTCAGATGCCCGTTTGTGTTGTGTAATTTTGAAATGACCTTTAATACCATTACTGACATATCTGGGATTGAGTGGTCATTCTGAAAGAAGTGTCACCCTACTGGTTTTCAGTCATCTTCAAATTAATAGTATGTCTGTACGCATTCATTCTAGCATGGAGTGCTTGCTTTGTCTTTCCCACATACCCTGTGTGAGGACATCTCTTGCATTGAATGAAATAAACAACATTCTTTGATGTACAGTACATGTATACTAACATACTAACATACTAAGATGCTAGTAGAATAGGCCTAAAGGTCTAATGAGTCTGCTCAAAATCAACACTTGGTTATGACACCATTGCTGCCCTCGTGTCCCCTGTAACTCCATCAACCCCATCCCCATCAGAATTACACCTTCAGATTTGGAGGCCTTCCTCAGCTTTTATCTTACCCTTATGCCTGTCTCAGCCCCTCTTGAATCCCTCCACTGTATCAACAGCTACTGGTTCCACAGGCAGTGCATTCCATGGGTCCACCACTCTCTCAATAAAGTAGCACCTCCTAGTCTCCCCTGAGCCACCCACCAACCAGCCTAATGGAATACCCCTTGTGGCATCTTCCTCACTCAGCTGGAACACCTTATTTGGGCTGACTCTATTTATTCCCTTTAGATATTTAAAGATCTCAATCATATCCCCCTGTCCCTCCTCTCCTCCAGGGAGTACATGTTCAGCTCATTAAGCCTCTCCTCATAGGATCTTCCCCAGGCCCTGTATCATCCTGGTCACCCTCCTCTGGACCCTTTCCAGCAGTGCAATGTCCTTTTTAAGTATGGGCACCAAATCTGCATGCAGTACTGAGTGCGGTCTTACCAGGCAGCTATACAGGTGGAGAAATACCTCCTTTCTCCTCGAGGTTATCTCTGGCAAGGCACTCAAGCATTTTATTTGCTTTAGCCAAAGCCATGCTACATTGCTCAGAGTTATTCATTTTGGCATCCATGACCACACCCAAGATCCTTTTCTCCTCCCCAAAGCCTGCAGTTTCTCTCCACCCTAAAAGTACTCATGGGCAGAGTTTCTAAGCCCCAAAGTGGAGAACAAAGTACTTCCTGGCATTAAACCTCACTTTCCCAGTCTGGTGTCTGAACGCAAGGCATTTGAAAGACTCAGATTTTGTTCTTAAAATAAAAGAGGTCTTAACCCGTTATTTTGAGGAAAATGCTGGGACGTCTAAGCTTAAATACTTGTGGAATGGTATGAAGGCTGTAGTGAGGGAGAGGTTATAGCATATACAACACATAGGAAAAAGACACTCAGACAACAATAAGACAGCCTAAAACAACAAATTAAAGACCTGAAATGGAACACAAAAGAGAGAAGCAAAGGAACACTGGGAGAACTTAAGAAAGCCAGAGAGGCTTTGCAAAATGTTAACACTTCATACAGAGAATGCACTATGGTTTGTAGCACAATAGTATTATGAAGGAAGAAATAGGGCAGGGAGGCTACATGCATTTAGTCTACATAAGTAAAGGGAGGAGAGACATGTCCCATTCATCAAAAACCCTAGGATACCTGGCAGAGTAGAAAATAATCCTCAGAAAATAGTGGAGTGTTTCCAGGGGTTCTATGAAGACCTCTACACATCAGAAGTATTGGATGACCAAGGACAGAAAATAAAAATTTCTTGGGGTCACTGAAACTTCCTGGTCTCACAACTTCACAAGAGCATCTGTTAGATTGCCCATTTACTCAGGAGGAGCGGTCCTTGTCTATAAAAACTTACATCATAATAAATCACCAGGACCAGATGGTTTCATAAGTGCGCACTATCAAAAGTTCCAGTTGGAATTATCTCCAGTCCTTCTCCAGGTCTGTAATCAGGTAGATGAGTCTCATGATTCCCTGGATACTTGGGCCAGTTCCTTATTGGCTGTAATACCAAACCAGGCAAGGATGAGACATTATGCAGCAGTTATCGACCCATCTCACTATTAAATGTGGATGTTAAGATTTTGCCAGAATGTTAGCAAACTGTCTTAAGGCTGTGGTCACTAATTTAATTCATTTTGACCAGGCAGGTTTTATATGAGGAAGTCAGCTCCATGACAAACGGCTGCTTACTATTATGGCAATGGCTCCAAGGCATTTGAGTGACACACCAGCTGTTATTGCTGCCTTAGATGCTGAAAAACATTTGACCACCTGGAATGGTCCTTCCTGACAGCTGTCTTGGAGAAATTTAAGTTTGACCCTAAATTTAGAACTTGGATTGGGGCACTGTACTCAAATTCACAAGCTCAGGTGAGAATGAATGCAGCCCTTTCCAGACCCTTCACTATTAGAAGGGGAACCAGACAGGGTGTCTCCTCTCCAATGCTCTTTTATTGAGTGTGGAACCCTTGTGGAGGCTTTCCACTCATCCACAGACATCAAAGGAGTAAAGATAGGTTTGGTAGACAATCAAATCTCATTGTATGCTGATGACACCCTTCTATATTTAGGAGATCCAGAGACCTCACTACCGAAAAGCCATGGCATTATTGAAGCAGTATGGTAGTGTCTACGGATTCAAAATAAATGAGACCAAATCAGAAATTATGGTTATGAAAGGACCCATCTCATCACAGATACAGTCATTGACCAACTTACAATGGGTTACCAGTAATTTTAGATATTTAGGTATCCAAATTCCCTTAGATTTAACTAAGCTATTCCATCTTAACAATCAGAGACTCCTGGATGAAATAAGGAAAGATTGTGAGAGGTGGTAGGTGCTACCACTTACTATCTCAGGAATAGTTGTATGAAAATGACACCATGAAAAGCTGCACTTAGTTAAGGCAGGAATTTAGTTTACCGCAGGCTGATTTTTATACTTACTTACAATGGGGACACTATCTGGGTTCCTTGGGAAGAGGTATGCATCAATTCTCCCAGATCGACCCACAGGTGGTAGGGTTCCTCTTATGCATTGCTAGGGGTTCAGTTCAGAGGAATCACCTAGTTTCAAGTATTTACAAAATGTGTAGAAGAAACTTAATTTCTCAAAGGGACTCTATCCAGTGGGCATAGGAAAAAATTCAATATGGAAGAGGATGAGGTGAATTGGGATATGGTCTGGGACACGGTGCCAAGAACTACTGCTTTCCTTTTTGGAGGAATTCGTTGGCAGGTGTTAATGATATTTTAGAACCCTAGCAATAACAAAACACTTTGGGAGTTCTAACTCTGAGAAGTGCTGGCAAAATTGTGGCTGGAAGGGGACCCATGAGCATATATTTTGGGTTGCCCAAAACTAGGAATTATTGAGTCTCATAGCACACAATATGACCTCCATTTTGCAGGTGCAGATCTCCATAAATCCCAGAGTGTTGATATTAGAAGAACCCCCACCAGAATTAAAAGGCAAAGCAGCTCAGTACTAGTTCCTGATTTTGGTTGTGGTGGCCTACAAAACGTGAATTAAATTATGGCTAATGGATGACTCCCTACACAAGACCAATGGCTGGTGTATTGCAACCAGATCAAGGGAATGGAACACATAACTGTTGATCTACATTTTCAGCAGGATAGGCACAAAGCTAGATGGTTACCATACTTAGAGTTTATCAGTAAAAAGGAGGAATCTCCATTATAGACTTATTGGCTAAAGAATCTCTGGAACATTAAGCTGGAGCAGGGGAGAAAGGGGGGTATTGTATTGTGCCATAGTGATGTTGTTGTCTTGATGTAATTTTACAGTTGTTCACTGTTAATAAGGTCCTCAAAGTGTGTCAGATTGTCTAGAATAAATTATTTAGTAACTTTCTGTATTTAGGATCAAACCTAGTGTAAAGATCATAGATTTATTATTTAAGGGCCTAACAGCCCTCTAGGAGATCCCTTTTCTTTGTGTTTAAATGAGGGACAATACAATGCCATTAAGTTTTAAATTTGTTTTCTGGGAGATTGCACACAATCAAATTCTTGTCATTTATGGTAATATGACTGTGTATTGTTTTTAATATAAATGAAAACTCAATAAAATACAATTAAAAAACTCAGTTTCCAAGTGTGTGATCACATCTCCAGAGTTTCCAGGCCCCTGTAGGACTCTTCTACCATCCTCCCCATCCTCCACCACCCCCAGCATTGTGTCATCAGCAAAGAGGCTCATCTCACTCCTGATACCTTCCTGATGTCTGAGAAGTATGGATTAAACAGGATGGGCCCAACACCAACCCTTGTGGGACCCCACTAATGACCCTCCTAGGGAGATGATACCTCCCCTGATCACCACCCTTGAGAACTTCCAGTTATCCAGTCCCTTACCAATCTCACCACCCATCCCCCACCCTCATTCCCCCAGTTTGTCCATCAAACCAGAGTGTGACACTGAGTCAAACACCTTGCTTAAATCCACAAAGAGGACATCCACTGGCCTTCCATGGTCCAGCACCTTTCTCACCCAATCATAGAACTCCTAGTTAGTCTGAATGATCTGGCCTGAATGAAGCCATGTTGATGGTCATCCAGATGGCCCTGTGTTTCCAGAAACAGCTCTGTCTCTTCAGTCCAGTCCCTGTATCCTGAATTGTATGTTTTGTGATGTAACCACACAATCCAAAGTGGAAATGAGTGCACAAATCTTACATCTGGAGTTGATTACGGGTTGTGTACCATTTAGTGTCATGGTATTCTGTTCTGGTCCAAGTTTACTCCTAATAATCAGGTTGGTTAAATTAGGTGGTTGTTTAAAAGATAACAGTGCTAGCTCTTGAAAAATACAATTTAGGGTGTTATCCTCAATGAATATTGGTAGAGGTCCTTAATAATCTTACATAGAAGTTTAAGGTCAGGGTAATACATGACTAGAGATGCACTGAATTTAAAATCTATAGCGAGTTGTAGTAAAGTGGCTGATTTCACCACATGGTATAATCTACAAATTTCTGGCCTGCTTTGCCAAGGCAAAATTTCACCTGTGGAAGGCAAAGTTTGTCTGCAGAAAAGCAAAATTTTGTCTTGGAAGGTGAAATTTTGCCTTCAAATACGAATTTTGCCTTGAAAGTGAAATTTTGCCTTCCATGCTAAAGTTCACCATTCCGCAGGCAAACATTTGTGGTTCCCCAGGTGAAATTTTGTGGAATTTCACATTTCACTACGTGAAATAGGTGGAATTTGCAAATTACTCCCCATAACAAATTTTTGTCACTGCCAACCTCTCTACATGACTACTAAGAGTATTCTGTTGGTAGAGGCCCCTTCCTTATAATTAAGTAGTTGTTCTCTTGTTACCTGTGTTGCATGTCCTACTGCTCTGTCAATTTCCCTGAAAGAGTGTCCCTGCTCAATAAAGGTGTTTTTATACGTAGCCAAATGTGTATCTCTGTCTTCCTCATTAGAACAGATATGGTGATACTGAAGTGCTTAAATGTACATGACAGATTTTTATGTGGCTTGAGTGATTAATATTCCTGTGTAAGTATCTTTGTCTGTCTTATGGCTTCCTGTAAATTCATGTATGTAAGGTTCCATCCTTGATAGTGAGAGTGGTGTCCAGAAAATTAACACTGGTAGAAGAATATTCCAGGAAAGCTTTATGGTAGGGTGGAGTTTATTAAGTTCCTGATGAAAATCCTTGAGTGTGTCAATGCCCTCTGTCCAAATTATAAACAAATCATCAATGTAACAGAAATAAGTGAGTGGTTTGAGTGTACAGTGCCTTAAAAAGTCCTCCTCCAAATTTGCCATAATGAGATTAGCATACTGTAGTGCCATCCTGGTGCCCACTGCTGTTCCGTAGTTTGAACTTAATGTTTACGACTGAAGCTGAAACTGTTATGTGTCAGAATTAATTCTGCAAGTTTCCCCACCACTTCAGGGTCAATGTTTTGGTCCAATCCTTTCTCATGTAGGTATTTAAGGCAGGCTGTAATGCCATCCTTGTGCAGAATATTTGAGTAGAGGGATGTTACATCCATCGTGGCTAAAATGGTATTAGATGGCAAGTCCATATTACCAGAAAGTTCAAGCAGGAAGTGCGTAGTGTCCTGGATATAACTATCCTTTCCATAACCAATGGTTTTAAATGGTTTCTATAAGCCCTGAGATCCCTCAATCAGGGTACCATTGCCGGAGACTATGGGTCTTCCCTGATTGCCAAGTTTGCTGTATGTATTTTAGGCAGCATGTAGAATATCACAGGCTTGGGTTCAAAAGGAATGAGGCCATTAAATTTGTCTTGGATATGGTTTGTAAATGATATAATTGAGTCCTGTAGTTCTCTTTTATAGTTTATAGTTGGGTCACATTCCAGGTCTCTGTAGTAGGTATGGTCTGTTGGCTTCATTAATAAATTCCTCTTGGTTTCTTATCACCACTGCAGAGCCTTTATCAGCTTTTTAGGACAATGCTGTGGTTCCATTTCAGCATTTGTATAGCCCTCCATTCCAATGGAGAGAGGCTGTAATGGGCCTGCTTTTGTCTATTAAGGATTTGACCAGTAACTCTCTGGAGAAAGCAATGAATGTAGTTGTCCAGTTTCTTATTACACCCTCTTGGGGAGATCTGATGATTTCTTTTGTTATCCGTTAAATTGTTGCTGTTTGTGATTTCTTCACTGCCTGTGATTTCCTCTCTGCCATAAAATAATTATCTCAATCTATGGAAGTATTCCTCTGGTTCACCACAAAACTGTATTCTGTCCAGTGGTTTTGTTGGGCAGAAAGTGAGACTCTTAGAAAGTACACCTAATTCCCTAGTAGTCAGTGTGTGGTTTGACAAATTAACAACTGAAAGGTGCCCATCTGCATGTCTTTGTTGTTCAGTCACTATATGATGTTCTTCATGGTTGTTAGACGGTATGGTATATTGAAGGGTAACTAACTTCCTGTTTTTAATGAGCACGGCTTTTCTTAAGGTCCTATGGTAGTTCATGTGCATCTCATGCAAGATGTCTGAATATGCTCACTCAACATCCTCTCCAGTGTGGTAACAATTCAATCAAACTGTTTCTTCAAAAATACTTTCTTGGCATAAGACCTATGGATCCAGTGATTTCTCAGTTTCTCAGAGGTCCTACAACAGAGTTGATCAGTATACATAGAATTATCTTTGATTTTAATGGATTCCAAATAGTTAAACCATTAGTGATAATGTTATTCCTCTAACACTGGGTTAAAAATAGATATTACTCTATCTGGGCCAGTTTCTTCTTGATGTTGTATAACTGCCATATTCCAAGCTGAATTCCAGTATCTTCCATGATGATGAACAGATTTAGTTTAGTTTTCATATTGGTCCTTGAAGGAACATATCCAGAAGCAAATGGTTTGATACCTTTCATTTGACCAACTTAGATGTTACAAAAGAAAAAGTGCCTAAGATTTCGGACCAACCAAGTCCTTCCTTGGAAGCTTATGACAGATATTTAGAAAATCACATACTATTAACACTGAGATCATGCATAAAAAATGAGAAAGAATTCTCATTGGTTTAAAATGCTCATTTAAACCATAACAGTAGTTTACATCAGAGGAATCCCATTTCACCAGTTTGTTTTAAACTGAGGTGCCTTTGAAGGTCAAATTCCATCAATGGGCCCTATGCTAATGGGTGGAGTGGCTATGTGCCATGTACTGCGGCACATACCACTCCCCACCCACTGTGCCACCCATGCCAGATGCATGAAGGGGCGTGCAGGACCAATACACCTGATCCTCCCGTACCACAGACCACACCATGCTTGGGCAGGCTGGGGGCATGCCAGCACTGCACACCTTGCACAAGGTGAGCAGTGCTGGCTGTGGTGTGCAGAGAGGGGTGCAGGGTATACCACAGAGAACCCTGCAATAAGCCTTATGTGCCCTGTGCATACACAGCAGCCCTTCCCCATATGTCTGAGGCAACCCCCACCCTCTGCACAGCATCCCTGACCATAGGGCTGGCAGGCATCACCTGAACCACCTCTGTGGACCCCTATCATGATACTGTGATCCCCCACACCAACACTTGGAAGTCTGGTGCCCTGTTTCCCACTGTTCCCATGGTGGTCCTTGCCCACCCCTGCCTGAGGCATCATCACCTGCCTCCCTAATCCCCATGCCTGCATGGCAGTGTACCTAGGTATGGCCAGTGGCACTGATCTCCACTCACCCCTCAGCTGCCAGCAATCAGACATCCATGAGACAAGCTGCCAAAGTGTGCCCCACTGCATAGGGATCCACCATGTGACCCACTCCTTCATTCGATTGGATGCCCAACCAGGTCCACAACTCCATCCCGCCACCCTGTGGTGCCATGCATGCTGAGGGGCCTGGGCCAAAGATAGGTGGTGACCGCAGTGACTACTGACTGGGCACACCTGTCTGTGGGTGCAGAGCTCCACAAGCCAGTAATGCACCACTGGAGTGTATTATCACCCATTCATGCATACGCCAAATATGAGATAAAACCTTTCAAGCAGAAAGCTCCAATAACATAAATTTAAATGTCTCAGTGTGCTTTGTGAATACATTCTAATGAATGGCAAGAACTTATAGATTCAGTACTAACTTACAGCAAGTACATGGCTAAATGTGATATTAATGTATGTTAACACAAGTTAAAAATATATGTAACAGAAAGTTTCTATATATGGCATAAATAGGGTTTAAAGTAAAGTTTCCTAATGTGAACAACTGTTTCACATGTTTATACATTATGCAATCTATATGGAGACATTTTCACAATTATACTCTCAACTGGTTACTATATTCCATGTGTTGTAACATGATATTATACAAGATAATATCACTTGTCAGTATCAGAGCCAAATAAAAACAAATCCGTCAAGGACCCCAAGAAAATGAGACCACACATCCTAATATATTAAGGGTTCAATACAATATGACCTAATGGAATACAACCTGTTAAGGATCCCAAAGTAAATGGAATCATGCACTGAAATATGTACCAGGTTCAAAATGTGACAGTATATAACTAAATTACTATATCTACAGTAACAGTCTAAGGAATCTGAAAAAAACACAATGGAAATATCCCTCGGAAAGATTATTAGTTAGAAGGAAGTAAATATACACTATGAATGTGAGCCATGAGTCCTAACACACCATCATTTGCACCAATCACTACAATATTTACCCAATGGAATTAAACCTATCAAGGACTCCCACGTGAGTGAGATCATGCATTCTAATATGTTCAGAGTTCAAAAAGTGACAGTATATAATCAAACTGCTGTATGTAAAGTAACAGTCTAAGGAATCTGAATAAAACCCAATGGAATTAACCTACTCTGGGGAAAATAGAAGAAAGTAAATATTTACTATGTGTGTAAACTAAGAGTCCTAGCACACTGCAACATCATTATGTAATGTACCTGAATATAAGCCAACCTCAATATAACCAAAACCCCCACCATTCGCTCTTCACATACACAACCTCATCCCGCTTAAAAAAAAAACACTGTATCCTCTCCCCAACCACACACACACAGAGAGTTCTTTAGTGAGAAATTGACATGTTGATAACCGGTTAAAATGACTCTGTAAATATTAAAACAAAACAAAACAAAAAATAAAGACACACTGAAGTCCTATTATATGTCCATCCTTTAAAGTAAAGGTTTGTGGAAGTGTAATTAGAATAATGTAACATAAATCCTAAATCTATGTTCATGCCATCTTCCACCATATTACAACATAACAAACGGCACAGTAAAATGAATCTAGAAAGATTTATCTAGCCAGATAAAGCATCTTTCAGAAAAGGAAGCAGTGAAGGACAGAGGAACATAAAAAAAGATAGGCAATAAAAGGACAATAAGACCAAATAATAAAACATACTTACAAAACTTGGGAATAACAAAAATTTAAGAAAAACAGAAAAGGGGTTCATACAAAAATAATCATGGCAAGCAAAAGTAAAGGTAAAAGAAAGGCAGAAACCAAAAATGAGTGACAAGCTAGAACAAAATGGTATGATGCAGGAAGAAAATAATTGAATAAATAAATAACATCAAAGGATAAAAAAAACTGGAAGTAGATTTACATCAAGAGACAGAAGAGGGAAAGATGAAAGTAATAATGAAAGCAATTTAAGAGAGACATTAAAGAGAACTTTGGAAATTGACTTTGTGTTACCCTCTATAATGTTCCCATAATCCTAGAGGAAACAGAACTGAAAGTGAACACTCATTTAAAACAATGTTTGGGCTCAATCCTGCAAGGAAATGACAGACAAGATAATCTTTTAAATAAAATAAGTGTAATCAGGCCTCTCTTGAATGCAGAATTAGTACAGTATTATTACTATCAGATCAATATTATGTCTTGAAAGGGATTAAAATCAAAAAGAAAAGATGAGAGAATTGGGATTTGAAATGGATTGCATTGTCACTATAAGAACATTGTTTCCTTAATACTATGAAGAGATTAGAAACTGGGAAATCAAAGGTAGGGAATTTCCAGTTTCTATTTTTGAATCAATAATTTTCTAACAGAGACAAAAAATAATAATTTAAAATGAAAGTAGTGGATTTTCTGAAAGCCTCTCTAAAGATAAAACTTACAGAGAAGGATTAGAAAAGTTAAAAAGATGGGAGAAAGATGGCCAAGTGACAATATGGACAGGGAATGAATCAGACTATCAATATGTTCTGGCAAAATCAGGAATGATGGACAGATATGACATAAATATGTATGGGGAGGAGATATTAGAATCTAATATGCAGAAACTCTCAGGAATAATCAATGGAGGAATCTATTAAAACAGTCAACAGATTCCAGGCATTACAATACATACATTATTGACAGTCAACAAAAGAAAGAAACCGCACAATGGGGTATAATGATAAAAAAAAAGTAATGGGTACAGACTATCCTGGAACATGGCTGGTATCAGGAAAGGTTAGCAGATTCTTCCATCATGAGTTATCTGACAGCATTTGATTGTATTTGCTTACAGGAAACATGGACCAATGAGGAAATAAATTTAGATGGGTACAGAATGTTCCAGAAAAGCAAAGAAACAAATACTTTGGTAGAATGTCCAGAGGTTTAATAACATGGTGTAAATTAAGAGACAAATTAAATTACAAAGGGTAGAAATTAACTCAGATTGTATTCTGCCAGCGTGTTTGACATTTACAAACAAAACTGTTATACTTATTAAATATATTTACCTCAGAAAGGATCCAGCTATATAGGCCTAGAGGACATAGAAAACTTACTAATCTATTGGAGGAAATTAAATACAAATATCCAGTATGTGGACTAGTTTCAGTGGGGATTCTAATGCCAGGGTGGGGCACAGCCTAGAACCATCTTCAGAGCTAATTGGTGTGTAGTTCTGAGTCTTCATGTTTTAGTTGATCAAAGGAGGTCTAAGGACCAAAATGAATGTACAAGAGGTAAACAAATAGGAAATTAGAGAAAAGATCTTATAATTAATGGGAGGTCAAGGGTGACCCACTAGGGGCATTTATATATAGGACCAAGGGGGCCTCAATTATAGATTATTGTTGGATCTCCTTTGACTTAATAACTTATTTTAGGGATCTTAAAGTGGGTATGAGAGAAGAAAGTAAACATAACCCTTTAGAAATAGAAATAGGATTTGGCCTAATAGAGTCATAAAAACAAATAAACTGGATATTATTAGGACCAGGAAAGGATACAATGGGAATTATTGAAAAATATAATTCAATGAAACTTTTAAATGATTATGGACTTAGGGAAACAACAGAGGATCTAGCTTATCTGGAAACTGCAGACGCCTGCCTAGAGACGCTTGAAGGAATTATGAAAAATGTCATCAATGCTCCTTAAGATTTATATGAGTAAACCAAGAAAAAAGGAAGTAAGTGGTTTGATTGGAATGCAGAATGCACAAAGTAGAGAGTAACAATGTGCTAGAAATTTGCATTCAAAGATTACAAATTATAATAAAATCAGATTGAACAAATTGAGAAAGGATTATAAAAAGTTATTAAGGAACAAGAGGGAATTATATAGGAAAATAGTTAGGAACAATTTGAAAAGACAGTTAAATAAAGAAATGTTAAAAATTCTGGAAATTGGTGGCATATGGATTGGACTATATACCATAAATGATTGAGAACCATTTAGATCCTCAGACTTGGGAATCCCATTATAGAAATCTGTTTTATGACTCAAGGACAAATGAAGCTAATCAGACAATTAAAAACTGGGAATCCATTATTGACTTAATTGCAGAAGAGGAAATAAGATTGGCCATTGGCACTGCAAAAGACACAAAGGCCCAGGGCTGGATGGCATCCTGAGGACAAAATAATGGATAATCCTGATTTATGGACATTAGCTCTAAAAGCTATATTTAATAATATACTGTAATTCAGACTGGGAAAATACCAAAAACTTGGAGAGAGAATATTATCATACCCATTTATAAAAGGAGGAAAAGCCAACCTGCATAATTATAGGCCTATAAGCCTTTTGGATACATCCTTAAAACTATTCACAAAGATATTATATACTAGAATAATGACCTGGATAGCAGAATATAAGCTATTAAATGAAGCCCTAGCAAGATTTCTCCCAGAGCACTCCACAATAGACCAATGTTTACTCTCTCATGTAGTCTACAAGTATATTGTTAAAAGAAAATTATATTGTGTATTTGTGGACTTAAAGCAGCGTTTGACAGAATCAACGGGAAAATTGTGGAATGCTCTGTAAAACTACAAATAGGACAATTCAACTCTCAATTTGTTGAAAACTTTATACAAAAATAACTATACTTCTACAATATAACAAAGAGGGCAATTGCACAGCTAAATTTTTAACAAATATTGGTTTAAGACAGGGTTGTGTGCTCTCCCAATATCGTTTAATGTATTTTTAAATACAGTTCTGGAAACACTGAAGACTCAGAGCTGCACATGCTGAGTTTGGGTTCTGGACGGTGCCCCTACCTGATTATGCAGATGATGTTGTCTTGATTGCAACAAGTTATTTCGAATCAGTAGAAGTATAAATAAATTTTTAAGGAATATTTAAAGGCAAGTTTGAAATTAATTTTAATAAAACTAAATACATGATATTCAATCGACCAATGGGTTAAAAGGGAAGGACAACAGTTTTAAAATGTAATAATTATACTATAGAGTATGTGAAGAGTTTTACATACCTAGGGATTGAATTTGCATATAATTTAAATTGCAAGGGCATATTTATTCCATAGCAAATAGAATAAACAGACTTGCCTCAATAATATAGAATTGTTCATTTAAGTATGGGGACAATCTGTTATGGGCACAATAAGGGTACTTAATGCAAAAATCAAAAGCCATATCCTTTACGGAGCTGACATTTGGGGACAGGGAAGATTAGATCTTTTAGAGTCAGCCATGAATAAAATTTATAAAAGGCTATTTAGTTTACTAAAATGTGCTGCATCAGGCCTGCTTAGATTATAATTAGGACAATCTACAATAAAGTGCAATGTGGACTCAAGGCTAGCCAGATACTGGATTGAAATATATAACATGGTAGACGAGAGTTTGCCTAGAATATGTCTCAAAGAAACACTGGGGAGCTGAATTTGTTTTCCAGGTTTGCACAATTTAGAAAAATTATAAAACCATTTGGGTTGTTGGAATGTTTATTGAAAATATATACTATTCCTTAATGGAGATACAGAATAAGATTAAAATGAGAATTAAAGATGTTAATATTCAAAAGAAATTAGTGGGGTGAAGAATTATAAATAGATTCATTGGCTGCAGATAACTCTAAGAGATATTTTGGAATGGAAAATACTTAAATAAACTAAAAACCCTGTACACTGAAAATCTTATACTAAATTTAGATTTGGGTATGTTGACAGCCAATATTTAAGATTACAGTATGGTACTGTATTTCTAATTCTGGAATGTGCACTTGTACTTTAGATGAAGACAATCCTGTCCACCTACTTCTTTTTGTCCCATGTATAATTTTAGAGAAAGCAGTTTTATGGGATATTTTAAAGACTCCAGATATGGAGCCTCACTATCAATATAAATATTTATTAAAACGTCCAACCCGAGTCACGTGATGCAAGCTCCGTGATCGCAGCCTGGTCGAGTAGCTCCAGCCTCCTACCTTATTAAAACCTCTACTTTCAAGCAACCCAGAAGACTAACGACTTTATTTAGTTGTCTAACTTTATTAAGGTTTCACTACACTTTTGGGTTGATTGTCGCAGATGGAAGCCGAAATGAAGAAGATCACACCTAAACATACTCCGCCTAGTCTCCCGTGAAGGCCCTGCCAAAAAGCGAGGGTGTCCATGTGCACAGGAGGTCCGGAGGCGAGAATACTAATCCGGAGAGTGAGCCCTGACCTAGCACAATTCCTCACTGAGTTCAAACCGTTCCGCACAGAATTGTGTACGTGACCGAGGAACTGAAGGCAGTAACTGTTGGAGGATTTGTCCCGGCTGCACTGGGGAATACAGAAGCTAAAGTTCCTCGTTGGAGAAATGAGTGGCTAAGCAAGAGCCGAGATTGTGAACTTGAGACAGAAAATCAGTAGGATGGAGATGAAGATTGAAGACTTGGAAGGACGGAGTAGAAGGAATAACATGGTGATTATCGGTCTTCGGAAAGAGAAGAGGGCACGGACACAATTCTATTTCTCCAAAATTCTTAAAGGTGATTGTAGGCCCCACGCTTTGGAGAGAAGTTCACGATAGAGCGGGCTCACTGGCACTGCGCGGTCCCACCATCTGGGTCGCCTCCGCATTTCAATTGTGCGCTTCTGAACTTCCAAGAACGACAAATTTGTATTTACAAAGGTAAAGGAACTTAAAGAAGTGAAATGGAACGGGTCCGATAAGAATCACACAGACTTGCCACTGATGGTCCGCCAAGAAGAGCGGAGTACCTTCAATCATTTCCAAAATAATAGCTGCGGGATTCGTTTCAGAATGGCATACCCGCTAAGTTGCAAGTCTTTTGTCTGGTCAGTGGTCCAGCTTCGAGGATGCCCGAATGCAAAGAAAGGTCTATCGGTAGCTCTCCCAGAATTATTTAAATAAGCTTAAGGAGTTTGGAAGAGGGGCGAGCCCTCCACGGAGAGGTTTGGTGACGTTTGATCCTGCAAGGAGTGTGCAGGTATGTTCGGTGAGAAGAAGGTTCTGATGTGAGGGAAAAGACTTGAGTCTGGTACGATATGTGCAGTGGGGATGACCCAGAAATGGAAGCTACAGGCGCCAGCAATGCTCCCGTGTCAGTTTTGACTGTTTCAGTCGCTTAATCGTCGCTGGCAATTTTTGTTTCTTTGGAGCGCAGACGGTGTGGGACTGATGTACTCAAGCGAGGTACTGGAATTTAAATAGCACACCCAATCAGAAATTTAAGACGTGGATCTTGTATGAAGTGCCCGTGGCTGGATAAATTAAATCCTAAGCGGGATTAGAGGAAGAGGGCGTTATGCATTTTGCCGGTATCTGGACTAAGAGACTGGATTTTATGATGTTATTTACATGAATCCCCTGTAATGAAGGCTCATGTTTAGTGTTCACTCAAAATTGCATGTATTATGGGCTTTAGCCGCTAGAGGAGCCTCTTAATATTAATATGTTGTGTTACCAGTTCTGTTTTAGTACTGTGATGTTTAACAGTATAGCGTGAATTCAATAGGAGGTTCACTTGGGTTTCTATGCTATGGTTTTGGGGATCACTGGTGGGTATCCCCTAAAAGGCTTGGGGCAAAGTGATGAAACTAGAGAGGGAGTCAGGATAAATGGAAGAGGGAGGGTAGTCCCGATTTGACTGGCTTAAGGTATTGGTTTCAGATTATTTAGGCATGTTAAAGGTGTCTTTTAGTATTGATCATTGGGGAGTGGTCCTTTTAATCCAGGATTATTATTTTATGTTTTTCTGTTTGTTTTGTGGGTTATTAGGTACATAGTGGGTTACAAGGAGAATTGCATAATGTGGTTAGGTATTCAAGGGCTTCATAGAGGGGGCTGGAGGAGAGATCAGGGTAAATGGAGCTGTATATATCATGGGCCAGAAGGTAGATTTGCGGGGTTGGAGGGGAGGGGCATAGTGAGGATTGGGAGCAGGTGGGAAGGTTGAAGGTTTTCTTAGGTAAAGGTGCTAGGAATAGGGGGTAACTAGTAGCAGGGGTTAGAAGGGAAAGGTAAGGAAGATCTGTTCACCCAATAGAGTCAAGAGGGTGTAGGAATGAGGTGATAGACAATAAGGCTCGATGGTTTTACATGGTTCACTTAGAGAATGGGTAGCATATACGAATTTTTTACTTGGAACGCCAAAGGTGCCAGGCAAAAATAAAAGAGATACAAAATTTTGAAGCATTTGCAGTTGCAAGGGGACAAATAATATGTTTGCAAGAAACACATTTACTCGATAAGGAGCTGAATTTGCTTAGATGTCAGTTCATTGGTCAGGTATATGGAACCGGAACTTGTACAGCTAGTAGGGGTAGCGCTTCTAATTCACAGGAGCATTGCTTTTGTGTGTGAGAAGCAAATAGTGGATCCTCGGGCGTTATATAGTGGTGATAGGGCTTTTAAATCAGACAAGATTAATATTGGGTAGTGTATATGGCCCCAATGCTGATACACCAGGATTTTTGTGGACTTGTTAAAAGTTTTAGTCTGTTTCATCACCTTCCAATACTACTGGGCGTGATTGAACTTACCATTTACTCCAGAATTGGATAAAGAGGGTAAAAGAAATAAGGGTTTATCTCCAGCACAGAGAGCTATTAGGGATCTGTCGGATAATTTGGGACTATGTGATCCATGGAAAGTGCTGTCTCCTTCATGTAGGGAGTACACATTTTTATCAGAAGTCCACAAGTCCAGATCCCGGATTGATTATTTTTGATGAGTCGATGTCTGCTTCCCAGATTGGTGCATAGTAATATTATTCCAGGGATTATCTCGGATCATTCTATGGTCAGCTTTTCTCTGAATTTGGCCCCAACATTTTTAGACAGACTATTTGGAAGCTAAATAATCAACTGCTCCATTCAGCGGAGATAAAGGAGTATATTGGTCAGAGGATTGAACAATTTGAGATAGAGAACCGACATTCAACTGATAGAGGGACATAGTATGGAGTGCATTTAAGTGCATATTACGGGGAATTTATTCAGCTGGGTTGCAAGGAAGAAGAAGAGAGAGGATAGGGCCAGGTACTTGTTGGTACAAATTAGAGAGATAGAGAGGAGTTTGTCAAGGACTAGCATCGGAGGAGACCAGGGAACAGTTGGTTAAGTTGTGCCATGAGTAAGAGGGATTTTGGGAGAAAAAGCAGAATATGCAGTTAATAAAACAAAGGCATTATACTTGGATCAGGCAGAAATCAGGTAGGCTTTTGGCTATGCGTTGAGGGCTATGGAGGCATCCAGAATTGTCCAAAGTATTACTTTCGGAGCGGATGGGTCCATTAAAACTTCACCTACTGAAATTGTTAAGGAATTTGAGGAGTATTATAAGGCCTTATATAGCCCTATGACTCGAGACCCAGTAATGAAATGGTTGAGGAATTTCTTTCCTCTTGTAAGTTACCCCAGGTGACAGAGGATCAAAGGAGAGAGTCTCATTACCTATCTTGGATACGGAGATTCTGGATGCAATCCGAATGCTCTCAAGTGATAAGGCTCGGGTCCAGATGGATTTTCACAAATTTTATAAATGTTTCATGACCCAGTTATGCTCTGGTTTACAAAGACTATTTCAGAGTATACTGACTTTGGACAGTAGATGGTTATTTATTTGAGGCTCTGATAGTGCTCATTCCAAAAGAAGGGAAGGGATTAGACAAGGTTACAAGTTACAGGCCTATTTCCTTGATTAATTATGACATTAAAATTTTGGCGAAGATCTTGGCGACTTCGGTTGGCTAAGGTCATGCCTAAATTAATCCATCATGATCAAGTTGGGTTTATGAATGGCAGATTGGCTTCAGACCATCTGCTCAAGTTATTCACATCTTCTCTGCATCCAGAGATAGTAAACTTCCATGTGGATTGATGTCGTGGATGCAGAGAAGGCTTTGACAGAGTGGATTGGAGGTTTTATTTATTACTATGGAGAAATTTGGTTTCGCTTCAGTTTATCAATAGTGTGTTTGCCCTATATAAGGATCCAAGAGCAAAATATATTGTAACGGAGTATTCTCTACAAATTTTTCCCTTCATTCGGTACTAGACAAGGCTGCCCCTGTCACCTCTTTTATTTAATCTATATCTAGAGCCTCTCCTCACTAAAATTAGATTAGACTCTAGGGTTCTGGTATAAAAGTTGGGTCAGGAGCTTAAAATTTCCAGATATGCTGATGACATCTTGCTTCATGTCACCCAACCCCGTAGCTCAATTCCAGCAGTGATGGGTATTATTGAGAATATAGCAGACTGTCAAATTATAAGATTAATGTGGAGAAACCCAGATATTTCCGTTAAACATGAGAGTATACAAGTCAGTTGTGACGGCTATGGGTATGAAATGGGCCCTCATACTTTGAAGTATTTGGGTATTTATTTGACAGATCTGATTCAAAATTGACGAAACTTAATCTGGATGCCACTAGAAATACTATCAAGCAGGACCTTAAGAGGTGGGTCGGCTTACCTCTTCTCTGGGAGGATTAATATAGTTAAAATGAACATTTTACCTAGGATTTTTATCCACTTAATATGCTTAATGTGTGGCTGCCCCTAAAATGGTTTAAGGTGTTACATCTGATCATTTCAGATTTTATTTGAAGGGGAAAACACCTCGTAGGGCTTATTTCAAATTGGCTGCTCCCAGGGAGAGAGCGGGTTGAGACTACCGATTTTGGTTTATATTACTGGGCAAGTAATCTTTGTAAGTATCTGAGATGGTTAGTACCCACAACAAAACTTGAGTCTTTGATTTATGTACCCTCATGGGTTAAATTGGAAATAGAAATGATAAAGGAGGCGGGATGGATCTGTAGCGCTTCTTTACTCCACACCAAAGATGTTGCCTCCTAAGTTGGCAGCTACCCCAGTACTGAAATCCCTGCGTGTTCACTGGCAGTTAAGTGTTAATTTAGGCTACACCCTAATAGGGACAAGCATCAACCAATCTGTCATAATCCCAATTTGAAGATAGGGAGAAAATGATTTGGAAGGCTGGTTCCCCAGCTTAAAGGATTACGGATAGAAGATATTATGTGGACGATCGTCTCCTGCCAATAAGGGAAATATTAGTCAGGTATGATATAGATTATAAGCAGATTTTCAAGTTGTATCAGGTCACACATTTATTAGAGCAGATGAAGACTAAACTCAGAGATGAACGTATGAAAGGAGTTGGTTTGAATCGCTGATTCAGACAGTTTGGAACCGTATGCGATTTCTAGAATATACAAGATACTGTTTGAGCAAGTTCTTGTGGACTTTGAGTATAAGCCTAGGTATTGGATAAGCCGGTTGGGGACCAAGGAGAGACTGGGATAGCATTTGGAGTCATGTGTATAGATATGTTAAACAAGACCGGTTGAGGGTAATGCAATTTCATTTTTGAATAATTTATATTGGACCCCTTCTAAGCTATGTAAAATTGGTCGATCTGATCAAAATTGCTTCCGTGCCATCAGGCAGTAGGGGATTTGTATCACATTTTTGGGAGTGCCCACCGATAAAACTGTTGTGGGGCCCAAATTAAACAGAAGGTAGACCCAGTGCTGGGCATTGATCAGTATTTCACCCCGGAAATCTGTCTGATAGGGGATTATTCTGGCACAAGTTTAGTGAACTAAGATACTATATGGCTTTGATTTCATCCTCGCTTAAAAAGGTAGTATTAAAATATTGGTTGGATGACACCTCAATTACTTATGCGGAGTGGTTGCAGGAGATGTTATTTAATCTGAATATGGAAAATTAGGAGCGGAAGAAGTAATTGGTTTCAGACGTTTGAAAAGACATGGAGTCGTTTTAGATGCTGTACCTGCTCCAATCTAGGCCGTAGTTAGGAAGGTAGTATAATAGTGGAGTAGGGTGAAACAGATCTTCCTTTAGAGTTTTAGCTTAAGGGAGGGGAGGATAGGGGAGTAAATAGCCTGACTTTTCTATTTTATGTTAATTGTTATGAAGAAAAGTTATGTCTCTGGTATTTGTCTGTGTTCTGAATGTGGATAAATACAATAAAATTCAATTAAAAAAAAAACGCCCAACCCAAGACACCTTGAGGCCATAGCACGATTTTGTAATATTATAGTTAGGAAAAAAGCATATTCAATTCAGTACTATTACTGTATAAATTGCAATTTATGGGTTTCAATAATCAATTAAAGATGGGCATACAATAGAGAAAGTTATTGATCTTGAATTGCTGCTAAGATTCTCTTTACAACTAGTTTAAACCTTAGGGTTAATGATGTTATGTCTGCATTAATTTGAAGAGATTACATAATGAATGGATTTTTTATTTTATGTTTGTCTGTTCATATCGCTGTATTAATGATATATGGTGATGCAAATTATTGTATTTTATTCAGGTTTTGTAAAGACTTATTTTAAAGTCGAGCAATAAATTTTACACAGTGGATGGGGAAACAAGCCATTGGCTGTGGAGGGCTTGCAGAGAGAAGGGGAGGGCCTGGAGGGAATAAGAGTCTACACAACCCTCCAGTGGCCCTCTTTGCTGGGATTTTATTTTTTCGTGAGGTCTCAGCACACCATTGGCATCTTTGAAGGTAAGGCACTTGGCAAGTGGCTGCCTCGGGGCTTTTGGCCCATGAAGTGGCTGCAGCTGTTAAAAGGATATTTCTGTATAAGGTATTTGAGCTGTTTTTGTAGGAGAGTGTTTAAAAAAGAAGGAAGTGTGGTTTGGGTCCTTCTTGTGAGGCAGGCTGTGGCTGAGGGCTGAAGGGCCACAAGGTACAGCAGCAGAGCATGCAGGGCAGAGTTTTTGTAGGTGAGCTATTGTGAATCCGCTTGAGAGCATAGGCTGTTGAAGAGGGTTGTGCTGGCACAAGGCCTTCCATTTGAGCTGCAAGGGCTCATTTTGGGCAGCAACACTAGAATGTCAGGTTTTTGTTGTCTAATATCTGGAAGAAGCTCCCTCAAGCAGGAGGTTATTTGGTGACTGAATTTGCAGTGAAGGTTTTTGTTGGCGATGAAGTTCAGTGATCAAGGTGGCCTGCTGCCACGTGGTGCAGTATGTCAGGCTGGAGAAAGAGGTGGAGGAGCAAGCCTTTGTCTGAGGGGAGAAAGGAGAATTTTTCTGTTTGGGCCTTCTGGTTGGCCTCACGCGGTGAAAGGTGATGTGCAGAGCAGGCCTGGAGGCTCATGGCTGGCTGCTGCAAATGGGGTTGGGGCAGCAATCCTCGCTGGGGCCTGAGAGGTAATTTAGTGGGTACTTTTAGAAGAGGCCTTGTGGATAGCGTGGCACACCAGGACATTATGACCATTTGGCTGACTTTGGTTTTGTGCTGCTCTTTTAGGAAGTCGGAGCAGCAGAGATCATGTGATGTCTTCTTCCTAAGTGGACGATTGTGCTCTTGCTCCCACCTCAACGGTTTAAATAACCTCTAAATTAAGTAGATCATTCATCAGGCACTTAAACTCAAATTTGTATCAAATCTCTTTGCACCTGGGTAGGATCCGGACATCGATTTACACAACTCAAGCAGCTTAAATTAAGAGAAATGGAGGCAGAAATGAAACAGCCCACCCATCTAGAATGCCGCCTACTACCCCAGACAAACAAGCGAAAAGAGCCAAAATGCACACTGCCAGCACTGGTAAGAGTTCTCAACCTCCCGTGGCTGTTGTCCCCTTCAGAAGATAAATATTTGGTTGAAATGGCCCGCTTATATGGCTTTCACAGACTTCGCCACTGATTTAAAAGTTATACAGTCTGAATTGAAATAGACAAATAAGGCACTTTCAGATGTCTCTGCCTGTACATCTTCACTCGAATCATGGCAATCTCTAACGGAACCAGAAATGACTTCTATCAGACATAAACTACACAAACTGGAATTAAAATTGAAGATCTGGAAGGCTGGAACAGGCGTAACAACCTGATGGTTTCGGTCTTCCAGAAGAAGTGGGGGTTATTCGCCTGTTATCATTAAGCAAAAATTGTCTAATCAAAATAGCTGCCCCCCAAATTCAATGGCCTACGCAGTTGAAAGGGCCTGCAGATCCTTAAGGTCCAGACCTCCTGCTGGTGCAAAACCTAGGCCGCTTATTCTGAAATTGTTGAGTTATATTGATAGCCAACATGTCCTGTCAGCAATCAAAGATCTTCAAGAAGTTAAATGGGAAGAATCTCTGATCCAATTTTCCCAAGATCTACCAGTTGCTACACGCCAAAACGGGACGAATATCTTCCTTCTGTTACCAACTAATTCGCCGAATAAAATTCTGGATGCTCTATCCAGCCAGGCTATCCGTCCTACACTTAGGCAGTTGGAAAACATTCGAAAATGCATATCAGGCTACTAAAGAACTTACAACTCTATTCCCAGGTCTTTTACCTCATGCTGAGGTTTCATCATTATGCCTCCTATAGTGAATCTAGAACTGTCAGAAATTACATTGGATGTAAGTTTTAACTCTAGCTGATTGCTTCTTTGACTGTCCTGAGGAAAAAGCTTAATCTGGAGGGCTTTAGTGGCGTGGTTGTAGTTTTGACCAGTGGATTGGGTCCTGCTTTTTCCCTTGCTGGAGTTTTAGTTCACCCTGTCCTGAAGTGCTCTATTAAAATCCTGTTTCAGAGCTGGCCGCCTGTTCTCCGAGAAAATGCTGACCTGCCAGGCTAAGGAAGAGCCTGAGAAGATTTCCTTTTCTTTGCTGTTTCATTTTGGCTGCTTCTGCCCATTCAACCTACACAATAATGCGAGCGGTTTCTAACTACACGGAAATGCGTGACAATCGCTCAGCTGTTGCAAGATTGTTCAGATTCTCCAGTCAGCATTGGGTCGGTGCTGTTATTACAGAGTCTGTCGCTTTGCCTGTGTGGTAATAAATAGAACTTTTCTGGCTGTTCATAAAATAGTAGTTTGTTGAACTCTAACTTTCACTTATGAGTATTATAAATCGGCATGTTATGCCCTGACACATGACCAATTCAGAATTTGAGTTTTACCTCATTATTTAGATTTCAAATACATTTCAATTCACAACAAAGGTTTTTCACTGAATAAGGTTTGGTCATGTAGGTGTTTTTTTTTTTTCTCTTTCTAGTTGAAGGCATTTGATATAATCTTCTTTTTTGTTTGTCATGCCATGTTATAGCTCTGGAATTTTACTGAAGAGCTTTCTAAATATGTTACTAGAATACAGAGGTATATTGAGTTTGATTTGACAGCCTTTCAATCAATAACTAACGGCTAATTAAAGAATAAACATGATAATATAGTTTTTGAATTTACTGATAATATGTAGGTAGTGAGTTTGGTTAAAGTACCTGTGTTTTTAAGTATAGACAATTGTTAATTGTTAACTTTCACACTTATTCAACAGGTTGGGGTGGGGGATACATGATTGCCTAGTGGTAGAAGAAGCAGTCATGAATCAGGCATTGGGGTTTGAACCTCCTAAATCACTATCCCAGTTAGGGATTGTTCTTAGTTCAGTTCTCATTATAAGTTGTGGGGTTCAGAGCTAGGTCTTTAGGTCTTATCTATGAGGATTTAAACATTTTGGATTGGGGAGGAGGGAGAAAGGGCAATAATTAAGGGTTTGTCTGCCACTGAAAAGGGGTCAAATATTCTTATTTTACATATTCAGGATTGGTTGTATCCCATCATCTTATATTATATTCTACTATATCGTATAATTCTTTATGGCTGGTCTTAAATACTGCTCTTGGAATATGAAAGGGCTCAGACTCCAACCAAGAGATCCAAGGTTCTACTTCATTTAAAAAGTTTGCAAATTGATGTAGCTTTTGCAAGAAAGACATCTTCTGGTCAATCATATTCATTATTTATGTAGAAATTGGTTGGGTCAAGTGTTTGGTTCTGGTATTGACTCAGAGACACGGGTTGCCATCCTGATAGCCCGTAGAATTCGCTTTGCCTTATACAACAAGTTACTGACCCTGGTGGTAGATTTGTTTTTCTGAGGGCTCTTCTGGGCCACTCTGAATTAGTATTAGGTTTCATTTATGGACCTGATTGTGAAGATCCTGAAATTTTGCGGATCTTATGACTCTTCTTGCTCCTTGGACCATGTTTCCAATGGTCCTAGGTGGAGATTGGAACCAGGTATTATCTAATCCCTAGACAGATCTGGTCAGATCCGCAAAAATTATCACTGGGACAAAAAGCTCTACATGAGTTAATGCAGTCCGTTGGCCTCATAGACCCTTGAGGATACTGTACCCAGAAAGTAAAGAGTTCTCATTTCACTCTCTCCCCATCACTCTTTTCCTGGATAGACTATTTTCTTATGACAGTTGATCACCTTCCGGGGTTTCTCAGGCTTCTACTCTTCTAAGGTTATCTCAGACCACTGTATAATTTACCTTCACTTAGATCTCTCTCCCAACATACTGTACATATAGATAGAGTTTGGAAACTGAATAATCAGCTTCTGAAATCTGAGGATCAAATACAACTCCTTCAAACATTCATTTCCAATTTTATGGAAATTAACGCCCATCCATGTCTAAAAAGATTTTCTGTGGGGATCCCTGAAATGTGCAGTGAGAGGTGAATTAATCTATTTGGTGACTAAGATAAGAAGCAGAGAGCCGCAGCTCTCTTCCATTTTAGCCCAGATAGAAAACCAGGAGAGGCATCTCCTTCCTTCATCCCCTATAGAAGAGTGAGAAAGTTGAACTCTTTGTGTCCAATACAACCAATTAATAGTAGAAAAGGCTGAATTTTTATGCTTCATTCTAAAATATCCTATTTTGATCACGGTGAAAGGGTGGGGAAACTCATTGCTCTTCGTCTCGTGCCCAAATAACTGATAGAATAATCACCTCCATTTACTTGATTTTCGTGAGCTTTTAACTTCCCCCCAGATATTATGAATGCATTCCAAGACTATTACCGACAATTATATTCAGCATCTGTACTCCCTTCTTGCCCCAACAATTCGATAATTTCATCCAAGACATTGATCTCCCGTATTATCAGACTTCCAGGTAAATATCTTGAAAGCTCCTATTATTTTAACAGAAGTTTACGATGCCATAGACTCTCTTGCCCCGGACAAATCTCCTGGCCCAGATGGCTTCACTACAAACTTTTATAAAAATTTAAAGAGATAATTGCCCTATTCTCTTAGACACCTTTCATTAAGGAAGGAAAGGTATGCCTCTTTGCAGATGACACAAAGATCTGCAACAGGGTTGATACACAAGGTGGGGTGGAAAGAATGAAAAGGAACTTGGCAAGGTTGGAGGAATGGTCAAAACATGGCAGCTCAGATTCAATGCAGAAGTGCAAGGTAATGCATCTGGGAAATAAAACCCAGGGAAGAGTACACAATGGGGGTGAGTTAATAACAACAACAAAAATTGAAAGAGACCTAGGAGTAATTATATCAGATGACCTAAAGGTGGGCAAGCAATGTGAGAAGGCAGTAATGAGGGCTGGGGATACTGGGATGCATAGGGAGAGGCATCAACAGTAGAAAACAGGAAGTTGTTATCCCACTCTACAGACAGTTAGTGAGACCCCATCTGGAGTACTGCGTGCAATTCTGGAGACCCCATTTCCGTAAAGACAAAGACAGAGTGAAGGCTGTTCAGAGGAGGGAACCAAAATGGTGCAAGGTCTGCACCAGAAGACATATGAGGAGAGACTAAAGCAGCTTAATATCTATACCCTTGAGAAAAGGAGGGAGAGGGGTGGACATGATAGAAAATTTCAAGTATCTCAAGGTAATTAACAAGGTATAAGATGGTAATATCTTTCAGAAGAAGAGCTGTGCAAGAACAAGGGGCACAATTTGAAGATAGAGGGGACGGCTCAGAGGTAATGTTAGAAAGTATTTTTCACAGAGAGACTTGTGGATGCATGGAACAGCCTTCCTGAGGAGGTTGTGGAGTCAGGAACAGTGGGAGAATTCAAGAATGCATGGGACATGCATAAGGCAATTCTAGTGGGGTGCAGGAGGAAGTAAGCTGTTGATTAACTAGAATCTACAGATTATCCATCAGGTAGGAAATGGGAAGACTGGGTGGGCCAAGCAGTCCTTATCTGCCATCAAATTCTATGTTTCTATGTTTCTATTACATCTTTAAGAAAGGCATATCTGATACCCCTTTGACCCGGGCCATTATAACTGTCATTCCCAAACCTGGCAATGATCCTGGCCCAGATATTCAAAAGGTTGCACCATGTGCAATAGGGATGAGCCAGCACAAGTCCAAAATGCGCCATTCTGCAATATTCAGCGGAGGTGGATGCACTCCCAAATCACACTCATAAAGTGCAATGATAATGAATGCATGTGCAACTGAAGGGGAGGAACCATGCATAAATGGCACAGTGCGATATTCAACAACATCGCCATGCACAATAGAGAGCAAGCGGAAGTTGCGCGATAGCGAAATGAGCCAAAATAAAAGGAACAAGAGAGATGTGCAAGAATGCTACAGGGAAGGCACATGTTGCTGAACCATAGGCAGCTGCACAGGCAAACACATACCAAGGCAGGACAGAGACAGAGCACCTGGAACCCCAAGGAACAGGGAAGGTGTGGGGAGCCACTGCCACAGTGTAGTGCAAAGGGAAGTGCCACACAGCACTGAGGCTACTACAGGAAGGTGTTCCTGGTGCAGGGAAGTAGCAGCAAGGACAGCAGGGGAACACAGAAACAGCTGCTGGGGAACACAAGCCAGGACATGGCCAGTGCCACCATCCAGATGGAGGCAGTTATGAAGGGGGTGGAAGGCAGGCAGCAGGGGGCATGGCCATGGAAGGGCCATTGGCGGTATGCCCCCAACAGGCAATACCGAGCCTGCACCAGCTTCAAGCTGTACACTGATACTGAGATCGGGGCCAGTACCGCCTGAACCAGACAATTCTGAGGTGGCTCTGTGAGCTGTGCAGATGATGATGCAGGCACCCACACGACAGAGCCATGCTCTGTCAGTGGAAACCAAAGTGACAGCTTGCATGTGCCTGTTCACCACGGATACCTTCCAGACAACAACAGGGGACATGACAGGCATAACCCAGTCAGTCGCTGGCCATGCCACCTCACCCAATTCCTCAGCGCACTGCTGCCACATGCTGCAGAGTACATCCATTTCCCCAGCACACTGGCAGAGCACAGCAAACATACAGGAGTTCCACAGGGTAGCACTTATGCCTGGTGTGCTCGGGCAATAGACTGCATCCATGTGGCTATCCGCACACCCCTTGCCTGCAAAGGGGCCGCATACATGAATCAGATGGGGTATGCAAGCATCAACTGCCAGGTGGTGTGCGCGCGCCAGGGGCGATAATCAATGTCTGTGCCATGCACCCTGGGGAAGCACATGATGCCTTCATCTGGCACCAGTCAGCACTGTGCCACAGGTTTGAGAGTGGGGACATCCCCACTGGCCACCTAGTGGGTGAGTATGCAAAGCATGCAGAATGACATGGAGCTTGGGAGGCATAGTCAGAGGTGACATGGGTATTGGCCTAGATGGCCCACAGCAGGGCGGCACTGATCGCCAAACTAACTTCCACCCTCTACACACAGGTGACAGTGGATACCCACTCTGTCCCTGGCTGCTCACACCATACCGGTGCCCGTGACCCCATCACAGCAACGCTACAATGAGGCACATTCCACCACATGCAATGTCATCGAGTGGGTGTTCGGGATGCTGAAGGCACGTTTCCATTGCCTGGACACGTCTGGCGGTGCCCTACAGTGCAGCCCTCAAAGGCCTGCAGGCTATTCCTGGCCTGTTGCATCCTGCACAACATGACCAACGACTGTGGGATAGCCACACAGGTCAAGCGGAGACAGCGATGGGGACGATGAGGACGCTGGTGAAGATGGTGATGGGCAGCCCCTTGGTCGAGGGACCCCGACTGATCCAGATGGCACAGCTGCACTGGGACACCATCACAGAGGAGCACTTCAGTCAACCCAGGTAAGTCATGGGGCCATGTGCAACCACCAGTGGCAAAGGCACAACCCACAATCACGCATGGACAAACACCAGGGGTGCATGTCATTAAGGGAATTGGCCGGCATGGAACCGCACATTCCTCCGGGATGGCAAGGTCTAACACGGCACGCTGTCACACACACCGCACACCTCACAAGACATGCACAAAGGGTAGGAGGCACACCAACCCCGACCACCCCTAGCCACACACATCCATAGACCACCACCCAGTGCCTGTCATTGCACATGTCAGATGCTGGGCACCATTGCACAGTGGCGACAGCGCAACACAGGCATCATCATGCACATGCCACAGCGGACAGCAGTTGGGAGGGTGTGAAGATGGAATGTGTGCGTAGCCTGCAGGGCCGGTACCCCACCCATGCATTACACGCTGAACAACACAATGCACACAGGGTAGCATCAGACAGTAGCTGTGCTGGGAGACAGGTCGTCATGCGCCACAGTGACACAGCCACCACGGATGCGCTGGTGGCCCTGCAGTGACCCACCAGCAGTGACAGGCTGACCAATGGCCCTCATGGGGTGGCACCGACGGTTCCCCAGGGGTTCCACTGCTTGAACATGACCATGCTCACACAGGGTCTGCACACTGAACATGCCTGTGCCAGGCGTGCTCGGGATGCCCACAGCTGAACCCGATGTTGACAAGGATTGTGTCGCACAATGCCGGGAACAGGGGTGGACATTGCACTGCATGGTGTCTGTGACGCATGGCCAAATAACTGTGTGCCCATTGTGGCCATGACAGCTGTGATTACCTGCGCCTGCCTGTCAATGGCAGTGGTCACATCCTCCTCAACTGGTCCATCCTGCCAGAAGCAGAGCAGTGTCTCTGCTGTGCTGCTCCTCTAGCTGGTGCAGAGCCACACTGAGTGCATCCACCACCGTCACAAGCCGCACCTGCTGATTGACTGATACTTGGAGTATGCGGTGTGCTCATCTAAGAGGTCATCTGCCTGATCGGCATGCTGTCCCTCATGGTGTTCGCGGCCCTGATGGTTAGCACCCCTTGAGGGTGGGGCTACACCAGGGCCAGGCCTGCACATGTCCACAGGTGATGCACTGATGCCACCCCTAACACTGTACCCTATGGCCATTGGCTGACTGCTGACACTGCCTCCGGCTGCCACTCTCCAGGGCTCAACGGTGCTGCTGCAATGACAGCAACAGCCCCACTGTCCTGGACACACACCAGTGCTGCCCCACTGGTGCAGATAGGCACAGGCTGGGACTGTGATGTCACACAGGCCTCCACAGTGGCACCACCCACGGCCATGCCCGTGATGTCACCTGCTGTGTGGCCATCCTGTGGCCTACACGTATCACTGCCCATGATGTTAGCTCCATCATCATAAGTGACGGATCTGGCACCAACCAGTCTCAGCATGCTGGCATCCATGGATGCCGGCATGCTGGACACACGGGCAGGGCCTCCACACCTGCTCCAACAACATCAGTCCAGTTGTCCAGGTGGCCCACTGTCGCCCTGACCTCGTATGCCTGTGGAGGTGGACGGGCCTCCTCTATCTCCATGCTACCGCCTCAGTGGACAAGCCCACCACCACTGACTCATGTAGATGCGCAGGAGCTGTAAGGGAAAAACAGTAGCATTAATGTATGTGACCTACCCTGTCCCCTCCCCATTGACAGACCAGGACCTACCATGCAGTGACGGGCTACCACCCATCTGGAACCCACCACCGGAACACCCTCGATGGCACAATGCTGCATGCTGCCAGTAACCCGCCTTCTTGTGGGGGTCAGCCATTGCACGTCCGGCTCTCCCCATTAGCAGACCGTGCTGCCCTGATGGCAGCCACCTTCTCCTTTATCCTCTGCCTGTCTGTGCCCATCTTCTTTTGCACTCCTGCACGGACCTCTGGTGGCTGCCATGCAGGTTGACGCCATATGCCACCTCTTCCCATGCAGCAGCATGGGCCTGTGGTGTTCCCTGGCATCTGCTAAGCAGCGGCTCCTGGTTGAGGTAGGCCTCAAACAGGGCATCTGTTTCTGCCTTGGTGAAGTTAGGCCTCTTCTTCCGCAACATCTCTGTTCCTCTTCCTCCACCTCATGATCGGTCATTATTCATCCTGTGAGAATGACAGGTGTTACTCTGTGACTGTGCAGTCCCATGCATGTCCCACACACTACAGTCCACACTCCCAAACAGCATGCAACTCACCACAATAGACTGCAGTAACTGACTATGGCCAGTGCAGCCCAATGTCGCATTTTTATAGTGCAACGATACAAATGAGGCAAGGCACATTTTTAGTGGATGCAATGCAGTGTCTGGCGCCATTGGATGGCTGATTAGCTGATTTGCATATGCCGGTTGAATATCGCGCTGTTGCGCTTTGTGCAATTGTGTTGAACGTGTCAGCCAAGGGCGAGGTTATGTGACATGTGAAGCACATACCCCAACTGCGCATGCCTGGGTGATGACGCAGACACCTGTGCTGCTGATGTGCTGTGCATGGGAGACAATGCAGGTACAGCCACCATTGTGCCAGTGGTGTTACTGCGCTGTTCACATATATTGTGTGTGGCACTGAGTGCCGAGCACACTGGGGCCACAGCGCTGTAGGCTGCTACAGGAGGTAGCACACAGGCACCCAATCATGCTACAAGCATTGGATTCAAACACACTGTGGCTGTCCATGCACAAGAGACCCTTGACCCTGTGCCCGACCTTGCTCCCTAGGCTCCATGCATCTGGCATGGGTGCCCTACTCTTGCGCTGTTCGGTGGTACTGTGCAGCATCTGCACTTGGTGGACCGCACTGCTGAGCACCATTTTGACTCCAACTATCTGTTGAGATGGCATGGAGAAGGGCTGCTATGTGGACCCAGGTAGAACTGGCGAATTTGGTGGCCATTGTAGAGCCCATGCTGGGGCACTATATGGTGATGCACCCTCAGACAGGGCCAGAGTGCGGTTTGCAGGAGGTGGTGGATGCACTGGAGGAGGCCATGGGAATTGGGCGCACAGCCGAGCAGTGTCGCCACAGGTACTGGGACCTCAGGCGCAGGGACCCGACATCCTTGCCTGCCTCGCGGGATGTGCCAGGAGGGGCACGGTGCCACAGCCAGGTAGGAGCCCCATCCATACACTGTTAACATCCACATTTGCATGTGTCCAGCACATGGGAGAGGCTGTACAGTGTTGGCCATGGTGGTGGTATCGGGTGGGTGGTGGATGGTATGGTTGTGTGTGATTGCACACATGTTGGTGGGGGACTTGCTACCAGATTGTACTGATGTTCCTCTCTCCATGTTTGCACCTTAGGCCCAGAAGAGTGCAGGCTGGTGAGGGAGAGGATGTGCCACCAGGAGGACCAGCAGGCTGGGAGGGTGAAGCTCCGCAGAGGTGCAGGGACCAGCCTGATGATGGTGAGTGCCTTACAACCATGATTACTATTGCATGCTGTGTAACAGGGTGGGCAGTAGGGCATGGCCACCATCCATTGACACCACTGCTATGCACGCAACTTGTTACAGTCAGCACTGTCCAGTGGCACTGCATGTCTGGGAGATCGTCAATGATTGATCCATGCATGCACTGGTGCGTTGGCTGTGCCGCTTCTTCACCGCATGCCAAGTCCTGCAGTCCGCGATTGATGTGGTGCTGTGCGGGACATGGGCAGTGGGTGTGCAGTGGTCTGCATGGCTGTGGGTGCCTGGGGTAGGCAGGTCTTGTGGACATGGTCGCTGTGGGTGGTCACACCATCACAGGGGCGGGCACATGACTGTATGCCATGCACAATGGTGGGCTGCAGGGGCTGGACAGTCACATGTATTGACTCTGCTCCTCATCCTAGGTGGATGGCAACTTCAGGCCATTGAGAGGGGACTGCAGGAGTTGTTACAGATGGTGAGGGCATCCCTGGAGGTCCTCCAAGGATGGACCGACATGGGGTCAGGAGGCAGAGGACACATCGGTGCCACTTGGAGAATGAGTGGGGCAGATGATAGGCCATCCATGCCCCTGAAAACACCTTTCCCCTGGACCCACCCTCACACCCTTCTCTTCCTCTCCTATATGTTCACCCTGCCCCTTACACGCCCTACCTGGTATGTGGCCCTTCCCCATTGTACATAGTTGTAAATAGTTGTTTTGCTTACCTGTTTTACTACATTTGTTTTGTTATGACAACTGTGGTGGTCTCTGATTTGCAGCATGCTACAGGTGCTCAGCTGCAGTGGTCTCATAGGTCTCATAGGTTACTACAAGGCCAAGAAGACAAAGTCCATAACGGCCTGCCTAGTTAATATCCAGTTATATCTTGTTTAATCAGGTATTCATCCAAGGAATTTTTAAAATATTCATTGACGAACTTGCTACTATTTCCAAGGGTAGACCATTCCATACACTAGTTATCCTTTTACTAAACCAGTTTTTCCTAGCATTTGTACAGAAGGAACTGATCCAGATTTGAAATGGCAAGCTCTTGTATCATATGGCTGCATCCTTAACTCCAATCCCAGTTTATGCCACAGGTCATCATCTGATAGTGCTCTGTATATCATGCACATATCACCTTGGAGCCTCCGAATTCGAAAAGAATGCAGTTTCAATTCTACCAGTCTCTGTTGGTAGCTTAACCCCAAGGCCTGTCACATGTCGTGTTGCTTTCCTTTGTACCTGTTCCAGTGATTTTATGGTCCCTTTTTCCCAGGTGACCAAAATTGGGCAAATATTCCAGATGCGGATGGACCAGAGCCTATATAGAGGCATTACAACCGATCTGTCTCTACTTTTAATATGTTTGTTTATGCAATGGAGACCACTAGATTTTCTGATAATGTGATTACAGTGTGTCTTAAAACTTAGATCATTGGTAATATAAATCCCCAGGTCCTTTTCTTCTGATGTTTTCTGCAACACTACTCCATTTAGTGTATATTCATAATGGGTGTTATTTTTCCCAGGTGCATGACCCTACATTTATCTTCATTAAATGTAGATTTATTTATTCTTACCCAGTTTTGATTTCTCTTAATGCTAGTTGTAAGGTATCCTAGTCCTCCTTAGAATTTATCCGATACCTATTCTTGTGTCGTCTGCAAACTTTGATGTGCAGGGTGTTAGGGTGGTACGCATGGGCATGTGTGTGTGTCCGGAAGGGAACCGCCTATGGTGTGGGCGGGTAGATCAGTCACTGTCTGTGGTTTGTGTGTTGCTCTCTGTGCACTGGATGCCTGTGGGCAGTGGTCCACGGTGCATGCACTGTGTTCATGGCACCCCTGTCAGACCATCCATGGCCTGTGCAGCTGACCCCTTGCATGTCTGTGATATGCACAGTCTGCTGGCATGTCAGTGGTGGCTGTCCATGCTGGACAACCACTGTACCTGGCACAATACCAGGTTGCCTCCCATCACCAGTATGGTACACATCTACCTCCAGTGGCACTGTGGCCTCCGCTGTTGTTGTCCCTCCATGCTGTCGCTTGTGTCTGTTGCAGGGGATGTGCTCCAGTGTCTGCCACTTGTGCTCCGGCCGCATGCTGGTGGCATGCAAGCTTCATGGTGCCTGCGCGGTGGTTGGCACACCTGTGCCATTGGGGTGCTGGACATGTGTACATAGCTGCTGTGGCCACACGCCCATGGCTTGCTGACCCGCCACTGTGTCCCTGTGTTGGTGTGCCCTTGGGTATGGGTGGGTGTTTGTCCATGCACTGTGTTGCATCCTGTGTATGATGCTTCCATACACAGCACTGTGTGTGTCTGTGCTGGCTGTTGTGGCCAGTGCTGGGATGGGATGTGTCCTTGGGAGGGTGTGCAGGGTGCTGTACCACTGGTGGTGGGGTCTGGGGCATGCCCTGTCACATGTGGGGTACCTGGTGTGCTGAGGCATGGTGGGTCTCTCAGCTGTACCTCGGGGGATGTGCAGGGTGGCACTGTGTATGTTGTTGCATCACGTCTGCTGCCGCCACTGCAGGTTACACATGGTGGGGCTGCCTTGCATGGCTGTTGGTGCTATAGGGTTGCATTGTCACAGTGTGGGCATGCATGGGGTGTCCTGCACTGTTGGACGCTTAATCCTTGAAGGGTGTATGGTGATTGTGGTGCAAGGTGTGCTCTGCATTGGTAGGATGGTGTGGCACAGGGTGGTCAGCCCTCCTTGTGTGCCGGTCACAGCTTGCCAGGGGTGTGCTGGGCACCATGCCCGGCTGTGGGTTGGTTGCTGGTATCCATGGGCTGGTGTTTATTCCAGCTCTCCCCGGTTGTGCAGTGCATGGGGTGTGGGATGATGTCTGTTCTGCTGTGTGCTCCTCTGCCCATCTGTGGCATGGATGGTGGGCCCATGCATCCTGTCTCTGCGCATCCCTGGTTGTGCTGTTGCATTGCTGCCCTGCTCCACGGGGCATCCCTGGTTGTGCTATGGTGCATCTGGGCTGCTCCACTGAGCATCCCTTGTTGCACTATAGTACATCTGAAATGCACAACTGCACATCCCTGGTTGTGCTATGGTGCAGGTGGTGCGATATTCAGTTGTAAGCCGCAGGCCATCTTGGCCTGTGCAGTTTTTGAATATCGCGCTTCTGCACATGGGCACAGTGTACTTGCACTTGCTCCTGCTGTTGTGCACTTTTGGGTGCAGTTTGAATATCTGGGCCCCTGTCTTCATTCCTAACTATAGACCAAGCTCCTAATTAATGTGGATGTCAAGATTCTTGCAAAGATTCTTGCTTCTAGATTAGGCCAGGTTTGGGATTCCCTTATAAGTATAGAGCAGGTAGGGTTTGTAAAGGGAAGGCTTTCATCTGATCACCTTAGAAAATAGCATACCTCTCTTCTGTGTCCAGGGACTCATCTGTACCAGCAGCACTTGTTTCTCTGGATGCAGAAAAAACTTTGATAGGGTCTCTTGGACTATCTCTTTATGTTACTACCTAAGTATCACTTCCCAATAGAATTTACACAATGGGTTATAATGTTGTACACTTCTCCATCAGCTCAAATTCAATGTAATGGTGTTCTTTCTACATTCTTCACTTTATTTCAAGGTACCGCCAAGGGTGTCCCTCTCTCCTTTCCTCTTCAACTTGTATTTAGAACCTCTTATCAGAAAAATTTAAAATTTGATACTTGTATCTGGAATATTTATTTATTTATTTATTTGCTTTTGTTAACCAGGTAAGCACACTAGACAGCAACGTGCCTATTTTCAGGAGCGACCCGGGAGAGTTACAGGGTATCCATATGACAACAATTTCATGGAGGAGCCACATGCTCCAACAGTTTGGTTACATGCAGGAGCCACATGCTCCAACAGTTTGTAATACAATAGGGTTTACATACATTAGCAAGGAGCTCCGCCGTAGGGTGATACAGAGGTAACAACAAATAACAGTTTAGGAATTTATGGCAAGAACAACAAGGCAGGTGTCAAATGATAAATGCCGTGCCACCAGGAGCAGTAAGTGCCTAGGGAGGGTATTCAGCAGCAGAGATGTCCGATGGAGACTACACCGCGTGGGGCAGGTGGAGCTAACACAGGCAGGTGGATGTAGTTTTAGATAGTTCCATAAGGAGGATTTGAAGCAGGGGTGGGAAGGGGAGTGCGGACGTGAGCAGGGAGAGTTCCATAGTTTTGGTGCATAAGCGGTGAAGGCCCGATCGTCTGTGAGTCTGCAGATCGTAGAACCGGGCCGCCCAGCTAGCGACCTAAGGTTGTAGACAGTGGAGGTGTGTTTTAGTGGAAGGGCAAGTGAGGCAGGAGTGGCCATTCTAACTATGTTGTCAATGAAGTGCCAAGGGTGTAGGTTGGAACTTCTCATGGGGTAGCCACTCTATTCGAGAGTATAGCTCACATCAGTGAGTGAGGCGGGTGGCCGATAGTGTGAAGCGACATGCATTATTGTATGCTGTGTCCCACTTGGTGAGGCTAGAGGACAGGAAGGGCGAAGGCAATGAGCACGTAAGATAGTGTAGAGAGGAGAATCCCTTGAGCTATGGCAAGCTAAGCTGTGGGGTGAGGCGTCTTTAGCCCTATAGGCCAGGCCAAGCTTGGCATTAGTCACTTTACACATGGACCGAATGTGCACAATGAGATCCAATTGGGGATGGAGTGACACCCAGGTATTTTACATAGTCAGCTTAGGAAGAAGAGAGTAACTAGATCCTTGGATTTTTAGGGGATCAGACGGAGGAAGGTTTGGCCACAGAGCTGAAGAGCAAGGTCTGCGCTTTCAAGGTTCACTGAGAGTTTGTGTCCTATGAGCCAGTTCCTGATATGGGCGAAATCGGAGTTGAGCTGAGAGTTGACAGAGGTGATGTGCTGATAGCTGGCTAGGATAACAAGGTCATCGGCGCAGAGTGTCAGGTGCCATTGGAAGTGACGGAGGGTAGCTTGTTTATGAACAGTGAGAACAGGATTGGTCCGAGGATGGATCCTTGGGGCACCCCACTGTTCACTGGGGAGAGAGGTGAGGGGATTCGATTAAAGCAGGTATATTGCCGTCTGCCCTTAAGGTAATTGGCAAACCAGTCAAGGGCATGGAGGGTAACACAGAATATAAAATCTCTGCTTATGCAGATGATATACCCTTCATATTTCTAATCCTACCATTCTTTATCTGCTGCCTTTCATATCATATCCCTATTTGAGGCAATTTTGAATTACAAGTTAAACATGGGAAAAACGTAAGTCTTTCCCTCAATAAATATATAGTGAGGACCGACATTGAACATTTGAGCCTACAATGGAACACCGATAAACTGAAATATTCAGGGTTTTACCTTCATCCCTCCCCATATCATGAAAAACTTAATTTAGATGTTGTAGTTAAATATTAACAGAAGATCTTAGACGCTGGTCAAAATTACTCTTTCTATATGGGGTCACATGAGTATAATAAAATGAATGTTCTACCTCATGTTTTATATCAATTACAAATGTTCAATGGGGCTCTCCCATTATCATGGTTCTTGCAGATACAGAGAATTCTCGCACTTTTCTTTTTATAATTTAAATTTTTATTGAAAGTTTCACTACACAGAAAGGACAGGGTCCGTACATCCATAGAGTACTCTTTGAGACAAAACAGTTCAATTGACCTCGCCTCCCCAAACACTCTGAAACCACCCCTGACACAGTTCCTAAGGTTTAAGAGCCCATGACATCAAGCAAATTGGAGAAAAAAATTAAAAAAAAAGGAAAGGAATTACATAGTATACAATGTATGAAGCGAGGCCCAGATCTGTTCATATCTGGAATTTTGTTATTAATACTCGAGATAGTCTTCTCCACTTGAGATTAAATAATAACTCATTTAGCCATTCAGAATATGAAATAACCTCAGAACTTCCAGTACTTAAGTGCTAATTTTTAACAGACATGGAAATCAAAGCAATATGGAACTTACGCTTGTTAACTGAAATCTCAGTAGTAATCCCAAAAATACAGACCTCTGGGATGAACAGGTCTCTCAGCCCAAGGAGTGGATCAGCCTTATCCCTTATAGCCTCCCAAAGGGGTAATACCTTAGGACATTCCCAGAAAATGTGAAGCAGAGAGCCCTCTGCCTGAGCACACCTAGTACATAGACTAGAGGAGATTAAACCCCATTTAGCCAGCTTCTGGGGATAGTGATAGAGATTATGGAGTATACGAATTGCATCAATTGTAGCCTATCTTGTGTAACAAAACAATGGCAATTATTCCATATAGTTGTCCAGTCCTTATCCCAGTTTGGGAAAGAGGCCACCAGAACTCTGAGGGCCAAATGGTGGGGAAATGCCAGCCATACAAAATACTGTATAATTTGGAAATACTGGGAGAATTTACCAAAGGGGCTAGTTCTGTAAGGAAAGCAAAATCGTAAAATATAGAGGAGCCTCCCCAAATTTTTGGGTAAGAAGGTGTCTAAGTTGATGGACCTTGAAATAATCACTTTCCTTGAGCCTAAATTTCTCCACAATATCCTCAGCTGATTACCAAGTGCCATCCTCCTAAAGAAATGAGTGAACCTTCCCTTCACCTAAACTAGGTAACCATCTGTGGGATAACATTCTGTTATCTAATTTAAAAGCAGGAGAGTTCCACATCAACTGCTCCACATCCAACCCATTTTTATATTTTAGGAATCTACACAGCTGTAAATGAATCCTCAGGAAATTCCGATTGGTACCTTTTGGCTCATAGGTATAGAGACTGTATTGAGGAAAAATAAGGCGGAAGAGCAATATTACTCAACTGGATCTTTTCCCTTTCTATTTTAGCCAGGCAGGCATGTAACCGAAGGAATAGGAGACCGTCCACTTTATGTATTTGGCCACACAACAGGCCCAGAAGTACAACCATATGTATGGGAGACGAACCACCCTTTGACTTAGGGCCATGTTTATAAAAGCTAACCTAGGGCTTCTTTGGACCACAGATAAAATCTCCAATCAAGCTTTTGAGTTTTTGAACCAGCTGCTTGGCACACAGATGTCAAGCAGCTGGAGATGGTATAAAACATGGGAGAATATTCATCTTAACCAGACTGACTCTCCCGAAAAAGAGATAGGTAGAGCCAACCATCTAACCAAATCCAGAGCCACCATGGACAGAACAGCCTCAAGATGTATTTAAAGGAGCTCTGCATATCCCTAGTTAACACAATACCCAAATACCGCAACAAGTCCTTGGACCAGGCCAGACCCAGGGAAGTAACGTCAATTCTTAAAAACTTTGTGATTTAGGGGAACACAATCAACTTCCCTACATTTAGTTTGTAATTAGACAATTTACTATAATGTTTAATTATATCCAACATGGCGGGAATAGAGGTCTCTGGGTGGGAAAGGTACAAAAGCAGGTCATCCGCATAAGCAGCAACTTTCAACTCAGTATCAAGAATGGTGATCCACTGACCTTCGGACAAGAGATTAATCTACTGATTAAGGGCTCTAAGTAAAGAATGTAAAGCAAGGGAGAAAGGAACATCCCTGCCTAGTTCCAGAATGCAAGATGAAGGTCCTAGAGAACACTCCATTCCTGATATCTTAGCCATCGGCTGCTGGTATAGGGCCCTTATCCACAATTGAAATTGTTGAGGAAATCCAAAGGAGTTTAATGTTTGAAGTAAGAAACTTCAATTAACTCTGTCAAAGCCTTCTGGCATCCAGAGAGACCAATGCCATTGGTAAAGAAGCATCTCTGGACTCTGAGAACATGTGTGAAAGAGGCGGAGGTGGTCTACGGAGAATCTGCCTTTCATAAATCCTACTTGGTGCAAGCTAATTAAATTGGGAAGAACCAAGCTAAGTCTGTCCACCAAGATCTTTGTTAGAATTTTGATGTCTTGGTTCAACAAAGATATGGGTCTATAACTCAACATACTCTAAATCTTTCCCTGGTTTTGGAAGGAGCACGATGAGGCTTCAAATAAGGAGGAGTCGACTTGAACCTCATATAATATATGATGGAAAAGAGACAAAAGATGGGGAGTAATTTGTTCTTTAAAACACATAGAAATTTGCTGAAAACATCTAATCCAGGTGATTTATCTGAAGGTAGGACCTTTATCGCCTCCAATAGACTCTGTAATAGAGGCTATCAGCCTCCTACCCTGGGACTCTGAGAGGCGAGGCAAATGGACTCCGCCAGATAGAGGAGAGAGAAGGCTGAGGGGATCGGCATTTCACCATATAGATGTTCATAGTAGGTTACAAATTCTCAGCACTTTATATGTTTAGGAAAAAGTTAGATGAAGTTACTTTAAACTTACGCGAAAAAACTGATGGTGGTCTTCAAACCCCAATTTTACATATATTATTTAGCTATACACTGGCCAGGATAACATACTGGATACAGCCCCCAGAGAATAGTCTAGATTCTGCATATTGTCCCTCCTGGTAAGAATTGAACAAGCACTCTGCTCTGAAAAAGACATTGACCCCAAGGCCCTTCCTTTTATTACTAGGAAGAACCTCCCTAAATCCCTAAAGGAAACACCGCTAAGTCTTTACTTCATACACAACATCAATTAATTACTTTCCCCAATGCGGATGCATACAAAGACAATGCCCAACCCTTTGTTCTCAAACCCTAATCTTCTATTTTCAGGTAAGTTAATTAAACCTCATCTTTTTCGGCCTGATATTGGTGTTCTAAGAGGACCAGTAGGTTCAGGACTAAAACTACTCTCCTACTGTATAATGCAGTCAGTCACCTTTTCAACTGAACTCACCACACATGTTTTAAATATTTTCAGATATCCCACATGCTGACACATTATTTTGGGTCAGGGGATGGGACAGTCCTTTATGTCTGCTTTTCTCCTTATCCTAGCTCTATCCCCTCTTATCATATAATGTTCTATTCATATAAATTTCTTCTAACAAAATTTATTCTTGAAGGTAAGAGGTTTGTTTGTAATTAGACAGGTCAAAGAAAAGCAGAGAATTAATAAAAAAAGGTAATTCTGGAAGATAAGAGGTTCTATTGGTGGGAAAATGTCTTAACATTGACTTTCCTCCCAGGGACTGGTCTAATATTTGGAATCACTTATATAAATACATTAAGTGGGATAGATACAGACTTATACAATTTTATATTAACCATAATCTATTTTATACACGCTTAAACTTCATCAAATGGGAACTGTATCTTCTAACCAATGCCCCAAATGTCAACAAGCACCTGCTGACCTGCTCCATATGTTATGGTCATGTGATAAAATCACTCCTTTCTGGCTCAGCATACAAAATAGTCTTGATCCACTTCTTGCATTATCAGATAAGTTCAGTTTGGAAATTTGTATCTTGGGTGATTATGCATGTTTACAAGGGAGTCAACAGAGAGTGCACATGGCTTAATATCAAGCTGTGCTAAGAAAGTAATTTTGAGGCATTGGCTGACCCGAATACTCCCACCTATGTGGAATGGTATAAGAGATCATGTTTGCCTTGCAAGCAGAGCTCATCATTGCTGGAATTAATAACAAATGGACAACTATAAACTAAGATGGGAATCACTGTATAGCCTTTTATTGATTCAGTAAACTTCAGTAATTTTGACCTTCCTTTTAATGACAATTACATCTAACATGGTCTCTTATTATTGTATTTCTTTACAAACGTCCTCATCTAATAGTAAGTGGCAGACTGGGGTGGATAGAGAGGAAGGAGGAGGTGGTGGATACAGACAACGATAACATGTTTTAGAACTCTTATACTGTAATCTTTACCAATGTACTACATATTATGTATATGTATTAGTATTTCATTAATAATTATTTTCTGTTCAAGCATTAACACGCCTCTGTATAGGTGGGCATTGTCAAAATGTCAAAATAATAAAGCTTATTAAATGAAAAAAAGGAAGTCGGAGCAGGCTGCTTGACACCCACCAGGCCCCAGCATCACTGGGCTGGTGGGGGGTGATAGAGCAGCAAGGGATTCAGCATAAATTTAGAAGTGCAGGCCAGGGGCCTAATCAGAAGTGTTTAGGAGGGGCAGAGGCCCAGATGGAGGGGAGGCCACTTGGGAGGTCAAAGAAAAGCAGAGAATTAATAAAAAAAAAGAAAAAACATTTTCTGCCAGGTTGCAGGAGCAGTGATAGTCAAGGGATGATCCTCACAGAGCCTATGCTATAACAATTCATGAGTCGACAGATCACGGAGGAAGGAGGCTGGTTGTGTAGCATGATGCAGGCCCAGAAGGGGCCCAGGCACAGGAGAAGGGTACAAAGAGGAGGTGGGAACAGGCCAATGAGGGCCCACATTTGGGTGGTGACACAACTGAGTGGTGCAATTCAGGCCAGAAGGGGCCCAGGCATGGAAGAAGGGCACAAAAGTGGGCGGACAACAGGCCTGCAGGGATCCACAGGTGGGCGGAGACAATATGTAACAATTATGGCCATTTTTGGCTGAGTGAAGGAGCAGTTCACAGTATCGGCAGACCTTTCTGGATTACCACTTGGTGGCGTGAGGGATTTTTGCCCATGAGCTGGAGAAGGATAGGGCCTGGGCACAGGAGAGAGGACATGAGGGAAGGTGATGAATGCCTGTGCAGGGAACATGCGGGGCTCAAGGGACACCTGCTATAAGAGGGAGCTGCAAGCTGGAGCAGGGCACGAAAAAGCAACCACCGTGTCAAAGAGTCGATGAGTTTTTCTAATGGGGTTTTGTTTTGAGGCATGGTACGAGTAGGGGATGCCTGGAGGAGGGAAGCAGACCAAAAGGGGCCAAGACAAGCAGTAATGAGGCACTCACCAGGGGCCCATGAAAGGGAGTTAGCCAGCAGTTGCAGGGTATATAAAAAAAAAAAAGAAAGAGGCGTACAGTATGTGTGGATAAATATGCAGCAGGGGACTGTTGATGGACAAGTGAGGCAGCTCAGATGGGGAAAGTGGATAGGTTTGTATCATGAGAGGCCCCAAAAAGGGGGCCTGTGGGGCACATTGAGGTGGATCTCAGATGGGTCAACCCGACAGCCAGCAGGCAGGTTGACCACATCTTGCAGTCTGCTGCCGGTTTCGAGAACAGCAAGTGTTTCTTTGGGGTTTCATCCCCAAAACCCCCCACGCAGGGGAGCCCGTGCCCCACACCCTCCCCATCACTTAGGATTCTCAACCTGAGTCAGAGCTGATCTGGTGTAGGACCCTGACAGAAGTTCTGGGTTCCAGTGGGTTCCCTACAGTGACGGGCACTGTAGCATTGCTAGGGGACACTGTGGTTGAAATGTTGCTGTCGGGGTATATACCCATTGAGGCGGACAGAGGTCTGGCTGGGCTGGGCCAGTTCAGGCTCATGAAGGGGCATGCTTGACAAGTTCCACCATGTTGTCATTTCCTTCTTAATAGTATTCCCAGCAGATTCAGATGGCACTAAAGAAGGCACCAGTCTCCAGCGCCAGATGATGGAGGAGGTGGCAACATTAATGGATAAGATGATGGAGCTGCTTGAGGCAGTCAAAAGGTGAAAGGAAGTGGAGGGGTGTCAAGAAAGGAAGGAGAGGGATAGCAGGTCGGGGAGCCAGGGTGGGAAGAGGCCATGAGGAGTAGGCCCCAGCCCTCGCCCATCCCACAACCCGAACCTAGGGCAGCACCATCTAGGCCAGACATGAGTGGGGTAAGGATTATGTGGATATTATGCATGAAGGCAATATAAAGGAGAATTTGGAGGGCTGCTAGCTGATATGGGGGAGGAGGGGTGGGAAAGATGGAGAAGGCACTTCAAGAGATAAGGATAGGAGCAAGGGGGATGGGGACATGGGTACACCACCAGGGAAGAAGGAACTATATGACAGGCCCCAAAGTTTCACACTGGTGACCACATGCCATCATCAATAAAAAGAGAAGAGCTGTAAAGTAGAGTATGGGAAATCTTTGTCCTAGTGGACAAGGACATAGCCAAAAATACGAACAGAAGGAATCGTGGAAAGTCAGAGATGGCGTGGCATTTGGTGTAGTGGGGCACAAAGATGAAGAGGAAGTACAAAGGGAAGAACAGACTTGTGGCAGGTGGACTTTCTGATATACAGTGCACTGGTCCTGGAAAAACAGCCGTAGATGGCAATTCCCTCCTGACCTACACAGCAATCTTCAGGGATGTCTATAAAGCTAAGCTGAGTAGGTGGTGGTTGAAATACAATGAGGCCTTTAGGAAGCTGATGGCAGCAAAGGAGACCCAAGATGGGACTGTACACACTCAGAGCTGTGGGTATGAACACGAGTAGGCCCTGCCAGGGCACATCTGGGGAATCACAGCAAAAGGTGGCACTACCAATGGGGGCCAGGACAAGTTGAGAATACAACAGGGCCCTCATGTAGTGGACAAGCTGTAAGTTCCATCATGTTTGTTCGTGCTGTGCAGAGCCACACCTAGCAGCAAACTGCCATCAAGGGGTGAGAGGAGTCACAGCAAGGGGACAGCACTAGGAACAGCCCTTTCACAGGGGTGAGGGGTGGGGCAGGGCACAGGGGATGCAACAGGAGGGGCTTCAACTACAACTACAGTTGGAATTAATGGGGACAGGGCATGGAGTGTTGGGGTCTCGTCCTAGGTGTGCACCACCATTTCGTGGAGGGCAGTAGAAGCCTGGATACAGGAATACCCAGAAGTAGCCGGAGGATTTCACAGAAAGGATTCAAAGAAGGGTTTCGGTGGTTTTAGAGGGTGGGCATGGGGCAATGAGGGCAAAAATCTGGGGTCAGTAAAGGGAAGGAGGACATTGTCTGAACTAAAATTTGGAAAGAGATACTAGCTGGGAGGTAGAGGGCTTGTGGAACCTCCTTGCCCTCACTTCAGGGTTTCACCCAAGGGGTGGTCCTGAAGAAGAAGGAAGGGAAATTTAGACTCATACACCACCTATCATACCTGGAGGGGTCTCAGGATCCCAGACAATTTAAGGACAGTCTTTTATGCATCCCTGGAACAAGTGGTGGTGTTGATAAGGGCAGTGAAGGGGCCTGGCTAGCAAAGATGGACATTGAATCCACCTTAGGGCTTCTGCTTGTGAGGCCCGAGGACTGGGAAAAGTTGGGTTTTCAATTTGAGGGAGGGCTTTATTTTGACAAGGCCATGCCAATGGGATGTTTGGAAGCCTGTTCAACCTTCGAGGCTTTCAGCTCTTTGTACAATGGATGTTCGGTTGGAGATACTGGCACAGAGAGAGGCCCATTAGTTGGATGATTTCCTTTCTAGGGGGGAGGATGCTGAGACAGCAGGGATATTGTTGGATTTCAAGGAATTGTTCAGGTGCATAGGCATCCCAGTAGCAGAGGGCAAGATGGAGAGGCCGAGCTGTCAATAGCAGTTCCTGGGAATTGAGGTGAATATGGTGCAGAAGTATTTTGCCTGCTAGGGCTACAAAGTGGCCCAGCTCAGGAGGCTATTAACACAGGTATGGGGAGGTGGAGGGTGCCACTAGTATTAGTACAACAGCTACTATGGCACCTTGATTTTGCTTATAAGAATATAAGCCCAGGCAGGGCCTTTACTAGGAGACTGGCAAGGTAAACAGGAAAGCAAATAAGCCCCATCGCTGGGTGACATTACAAAAGGTGTGTGGATGATTTAGGGTGTGGGAGATTTTCTAGAGTGGTACAATGGGGTGACATTTTGTCAGGACGAATGGGGTACAACACTGATTTGGAGATGTACATGCATGCATCGAGGCACTGGGGATGGGGCCTGCTTCCAAGGGGACTGGATTTGGAGGCATGGCGGATTCCTGGAAGGAGGTGGGATTGCTGAAAGATATCACCTTTGGAGATATTCCCCATGTTGGTTGCACTGGAAGTGTGGGGGACAGGCTGAAGCGGAGAGGCATACTGTTTTCGTATGAGAATAGACGGGTGACTGAGGTGATCAATTGGTAAGGGATGTCACCGACTTGTTAGAGGGGTCATCGTCAACTGGTTGCATCCGCCTGTGGCAAAACTTGTAATTTAAGGCACAACATATTCAGAATGAGGTGGCTGACACTCTTCCTGTTTAAAGTTGGACAGGTTCCGGAGCTGGTGCCAAATGCAGCAGAACACAGGGACCAAGGTGCCAGACCACCTGTGGAAATTGGAGGCAGAAGGCCAGATGGCTGTACCAGAGCTCCTGAGTGTCCAACATGCTGACAGCTTAAGAGGGGTATTTTCTTTTCAGGAGTTCAGGATAGGGTGGGGTGGGACAAGGAGGAGCAAGTAATGAAGGACCAGTTGAAGCAGTACATCATGGGTAAATGGGAGAAGGAATGGCCCATACCACAAAGGTGGTACAGCTAGCCGCACAGGATGGGATGTAAGGACAGGGACTGGCTGGATGCCACAGCAGGGTGGGGAGAGAGAAGGATGCTAGCAGGTTGACAGAGAGGACATACTTGAGAAGGGACAAGAGGAGGCATATCATGGGGCAGCTGCTTAAAAGGGTGATAGGGCCTTGCAACATATATGCACCATGGCAAAAGAAGCCTGCCTGTTTAGGCGTTTTTGCTGTCCATGGCAAAGGGGCATTCAGGGTAGTCAAAATGGTGGGCGCCAGAGAAGTCAGGGTGGAACTGGGTTTACAGGCCAGGAGGTGAGTTGGGACAGGACAGGTGGTTAGACACTTGTCTCTGTCCAAAATGGATCAAGGGGGCAGGGCATGGCAGTGACCTGGCTAGGTAGGGACCAGGCAGGTGTGTGCGTCACAGAAATGAAGGAGCAGGGAGAATCTGGGGAATGGGGGACATGGTTCTGACATGGGGATGTGAGGCAAGTAACTGGTTTCCAGGTGGGGACAGTACTTGAGAATGCCTTCACGCTCATTGGGGAGGACCCGAGAGGATTTCCTCCCACCTGCCTGCATAAGGGAGGCATCCAAGGCCACAGCCAGGGGCAGGTCAGAGGCAGAGGTAAACAGGTGGGGAGATGGAGATCCAGTTGTTATAAGAGGTATGTGAGATAGGATTGTCCAGTTTTTGGTTTGGGCTCACCATGGTGTCTCTCATTTATCCCACAGGAGAAAAATGGCAGGTCTGGTTGGTGAGGCTCTCCTTCATCTATTGGGCAGTGATGTTTGCAGCTCAAGGAGCAGTAGAACACAGCTACATATAGATCTAGAGCACAAGAGGGTGCAATGGAGAGGCATTAGAGGCATGAGATGGGCCCAATTATTACCACTGTTGGAGGAGCTCTGTGTCAGGTGGAGCAGGCCGGATTTACTCTTTGTACATCTAGGAGAAATGACCTAGGTGAGACACCATGGAGGCCTTTGTCCAGGTCATAACAGTGGATCTGGAAAGGTAAATGTTTGTTGGCTGGGGCAACCATTGGCTAGTCCGAGGTCTCATCCCGCAACTGTGGGAGAGGGTCAAGGACATGCGAGCAGTAGAAAAAGGTAGAAGTGGCTCAAAAGGAAAGTTGCAAGGCAGTGATAGAGATAGGGAGGTACATTCAGGACCTGGACATTTCTGAGAGATCAGACTTGTACACGACAGACAGGGTCCACCTGAATGAATCTGGCATGTGACTATTCCTAAGTCCCTTGATAGACCCGTGGGAGGATCAATAAGAGTGGCCCAGGTATTAGCCCATAGCAGTAGCCCCATCTTCCGTCACCAGTGGGAGATGTATCAGTGGGAGAAAAGGGGAGGTGAGAGTGGGTAAATGGGGGTAGGTATAAAGGGGGATAGTGGCAGGGCAACACGTGTTGGGGCAAAGGGCACCCAGGTGTGGAATTCAAGGGGATGGGAAGTTTAGAGCCTAGGAGCTCGTGGTTGTCTGGTCCTGGGAGGGAGAGGAAGATCCTGGCAAGTCGGTACCTGTTACTGGTGATGGTGTGGGGGGTCTGATCTGAGTGTCAGGACCCTGCAGGTGAAGCATGCAAGAAGAAGACCAGGAAGGAAGGAAACAATATTGGACCCCTATGTTGACTGTTTGAATGTACTGTTGAATCAATTTTTGAATGTAAATATTTAAATAGTGCCTAAAATGAATTTGCCAATGAGCATCCAGGCTAGCAGTTGTGGAGTTGTTTATTTCAGGGGAGGGGTTCAGATGACAAATAAGGTTGCCACCAACAGGCAGCCCAAATTTCTTGATGCCCCTTCTCAAGGAGAGAGAAGGTCAGGGAAATAGGAGAGGTGGGGGTGGTGGGATAATGTCATCAGACCAGTGTCATTTGACACGGAGGATGGGGAGACAGGCTATTGGCCAGGGAGAGAGGCTTGCAGGGAGAAGGGGCAGAGGCCTGGAGGGTATATGAGTCTCACAACCTCCAGTGGTGCTCTTTCTGGGATTTTCCCACCCATCCAGGACTGGACTTGATGCAACAGGCAGGGGCAGCTAAGACAGGTCTGTCCTAGGTCAGTAGAGCACAAAGGGGCCAGGATACTGTAGAAGGGCAGCTGGTTTGTGTGTGGGCTATCAGAGCTAGTTGTTGGGCAGCAAGTGCCGGGCATGGAGGAGATTACCAAAAAAAAAGAGAGAGAGAGAGAAAGGAATTATGTAAAACTTGAGGAATAGTAGAAAGTTGGGGAAGGAGAAAAGGGGGAAGCAAGAGAGAGAGAGAGAGAGAGAGAGAGAGAAATAATGGGTAGGCAGAAAAGAGGACGAGGCAGGGCAACACATGCAGGAGGCAAAGAGCACCCAGGCGTGGAATTAAAGAGGGGAGTTTAGATCCTAGGGTCGGATTGTAGTGTCTGGACCTTGGGGTCCTGTAAGTCGGTAACTGGTACTGGTGATGCTGTGGGGGTCAGATCTGAGTGTCTGACACCTGAAGGTAAAGCATGCAAGAAGGAGAAGATCAGGAAGGAAGGTAGGAAGATCTGGAAACAATATTGGACCTCTATGTGGACTGTTTTGAATGTGCTGTTGAATCAAGTTTTGTAATGTAAATATTTAAATAGTGCCTAAAATAAATTTGTCAATGGAGATTCAAGCTAGCAGTTGTGGAGTTGTTTATTTCAAGGGGAGGGTTCAGATGACAATAGTGTAGAGGATGTTACATCCATCGTGGCTAAAATGGTATTAGATGCTACTGTAAGCCCTTATAATCAGAACTTTATGTAGGAAGTGTGTAGTGTCCTGGATTTAACTATCCCTTTCTATAACCAGTGGTTTTAAATTGGTTTCTACAAACCCTGAGATCACCTCAGTCAGAGTACTATTGCCAGAGACTATCAGTCTTCCCAGATTGCCAGGTTTATGTATTTTAGGCTGCAGGTAGAATATCCCAGGCAAGGGTTCAACAGGAATGAGGTCATTCAGTTTGTCTTGGATATGGTTTGGAAATGATATAATTAAGTCCCATATTCTCTTTTTACAGTTTGTAATTGGGTCACATTCCAGTTCTCTGTAGTAGGTATGGCCAGTTAGCTGTATATTGGCTTCATTCATATAGTCCTCTCAGTTTAATATCATAACTGCAGAGCCTTTATCAGCTTTTTTATGACAATGTTGAGGTTCGATTTCAGCATTTGAATAGCCCTTGGTTACAATGGAGAGAGGTTATAATGGGCCTGCTTATTCCTATTGAGGATTTGACCAGTAACTCTCTGGTGAAAGCAATGAATGAGTTACCTAGTTTTTATTATGCCCACTTGGGGGTAAATCAGATGATTTATTTCTCTTTCCATTAAATTGTTATTGTTTGTGATTTCTTCATTGCCTGTGATTTATTCTCTGTCATAAAATAATTCTTTCAGTCTCAATTTATGGAAGTATTCCTTCAGTTCACCACAAAGCTGTTTTCTGTCCAGTAATTTTGTTGGGCAGAAAGTTAGGCCTTTAGAAAGTACACCTAATTCTCGGAATTAATGTGTGGTTGGACAAATTAATAAACCAAATGGTGCCCATATGTGTGGCTTTTTGTTCAGTCACCTTGTTAGTCTCTTCATGGTTGTTAGAAGTATAGTATGCTGAAGGGTAACTAACTTCCCTATTTTGTTGAGCATGGCTTTTCTCATGGTCCTTTGTAGTTCATGTGTATCATGCAAGATGTCTGGAATAGGTTCATCCGACATCCTCTCCAGTGTGGTAATAATTTATCAAACTCTTTCTTCAAAAATGCTTTTTGGCATAAGACCTATGGATCCTGTGACTCTCAATTTTCAGAGGTCCTACAACAGAGTTGTTCTGCATACATAGAATTATCTGTGTTTTTAATGGATTCCAAACAGTTAAACTTTTTAGGTATAATGTTGCTCCTCTTGCGCTGGGTTAAACAGTAGATATCACTGTCTATCTGGGCCAGTTTCTTCTTGATGTTGTGTAACTCCCTATATTCTATAGCAAATTTTGATATCTTCCATGATGCCAAACAGATTTAGTTTATTTGGCTTATTGGTCTTTGTAAGAACACCTACCAGGTCATCATGTCACACGCTTAATAGCGTGACAACATTATGTGTTAAACTGTACAGCACTGTAGCTGTGAGCAAATGGTGCAATACCACAAATACTGCTTTACATAGTATTGCACTATCACCTTTCCCAGGCAGAGGATAAGACCTCTGCTGGGAGTAGGTTCTGCCGAGCAGCTGCCTTAGCTCACTGGACTGAGCCACAGCAGAAGGAACCCAGGTGCTGCATCTGGGACTGGGTTTGATTCCAGGTCCCAGAAACTTTTATTTTTTAAACATTGTGTGTTCCCAGAGTTAACCCCCAGAGTTGAGAATCTTTGATGGGGGTTCAGGGCAAGGCGTTCATAATAGGGGTGTGGGGCACTGCCCTAATAAAAAAAAAAAAGCATGCCTCATGGCAGAAATCGCTTGTATTGCAGTAATTTTGTCATGTGGCAATGTCTTGAGACATTATGACCCCATGCCAAGAACAGATCCAGAAGCAAATGGTGTGATACCTTTTATTGGACCAACTTAGATGTTACAAAAGAAAAAGTGCCTAAGCTTTCAGACCAACCAAGTCCTTCCTCAGAAGCTTCTGACAGTTATTTAGAAAGTAACATACTAGTAACACCCAGATCATACATAAAAAAACAGAAAGAATTCTCGTTGGTTTAAAATACTCATTTAAATAATAACAACAGTTTTATCAGAGGAATCCAATTTCACAAGTTTGTTTTAAACTGAGGAGCCTTTGAAGGACAAATTCCACCAATATGAGATAAGAACTCCTCAAGAAGAAAGCTCCACTAATATAAATTCTAAATGTCTCAGTGTGCTTTATAAAATACATTCTAGCCGGCCGGTGGCGCAGGGGCTCACCGCTCTCACGCGGCGACCGGAGACCGAGACCGGACTCGGGTAGCGAGTGGGTTGGCAGGGGAGTTAGGCGGCGTCCGACGACAGCTTCGCCTACTCGGGGGTGGGGATTGGCCATATTCCGGCTCTTGTAGCGACCCAGTGGAGGCTCGAGAAGCACATGCCCGCACAGGGATTGGCCTGGACAGCCGCCAAGCAGATCAGGCGTCGACGCACGCCATGCGCCAGGGGGGAGTATCTGCTAAGGGAGGGAGAAAACAGGAGAATGGAAGCCTGCCTCGTCCGGGAGGAAGCGGGGCCTGGGACGTGCCTGCTGATTGCTGTAGCACCCACCGACAGTCCACAGGGCCGACGAAACTGTAAGTTACGTGAGTGCCTCACCTGTCCCCGCCTGGGGTAAACCCGCCCATGGGGGCTCCGGACTGTGTGAGCTGGGCCCAGGTAGCGGGATGTCCGCGGGACAACGCCAAGGGTCGGAGGAGGCAGGCTAGAGGAGAATAAAATACAATTTAAAAAAATACATTCTAATGATGACAAGGCAAGGAAGGCAGTTTTATTTGTAGGGTGCCCAATCCCAGAGGTTGTGGGCACCTAGCAGATTATAAAACAAACACAGACATAAAACAGTAATAAATTACTATAACAATAACAGATTGATAAAAACTAAAAGCAATATTTAAGTTATAAAAGGCAAGAATTTTGGATTCAGTACTACATTAAGTGCATGTTAAAATGTGATATTAATGTATGTCAAAAAGTAAACAAAATATATATAACATAAATTTTCTATATATGGCATAAAGATGGTTTGAAGTAATTTTTTCCTAGTGTGAGCAACTGTTTCACATATTTATACATTACACAACCTATCTGGAGACATTTTCCCAATTATTCACTCAACTGGTTACTATATTCCGTAAACCTTAAGGTCCTCGTGTAACATGAAACTATACAAGATAATATCACTTTTCAATATAAGAGGAAATAAAAAGCAAACTTGTCAAGGACCCAATATAAAATGAGACCATGCATCCTAATATGTTAAGGTTCAATATGTACCAATCACTAGAACATAATCCAGTCAGATTCAATCTGTCAAGGAACCCAAAGTAAATGGAATCATGCATCAAAATATGTATAGAGTTCAAAATGTGACAGTATATAATCAAACTACTATATGTGCAGTAACAGTCTAAGGAATCTGAATAAAACACCATTGAAATAACCCCACGGAGGAAGATAATTAGCTAGAAGGACATCAATACACACTATGAATGTGAGCCAAGAGTCCAACACATCATCATTCACATCAATCATTACGATATTTACCCAATTTAATTAAACCTATCAAGGACCCCCAAAGTGAGTGAAATCATGCATCCTAATATCTTCAGAGTTCAAAAAGTGACAGTATATAATCAAAGTGCTATATGTACAGCAACAGTCTAAGAAATCTGAATAAAAACTCAATGGAATTAACCCCCACCCAGGAAAGACAACTAGTTAGAAGAAAGTAAATATTCAATATATATGTGAACTAAGAGTCCTAACACAGCGACATCATTATGTAATGTACCTGATTATAAGCCTACCTTAATATAACCACAGCCCCTACAATACCCTCCTCACACACACACACAACCTCCTTCATAAAAAAAAAACACTGTACCCACCCACACACACATATATTTCTGTGGTGAGACACCAACATGTTGATAACCAGTTAAAATGGACTCTATGCATATTAAAACAAAAAATAAAGAAACACTGAAGTCCTGTTATATGTCCATCCTTTGAAGTAAAGGCCTGTGGAAGTTTAAGTAGAATAATGTGACATATACCCCAAATCTATGTTCATGCTATCTTCCCATATTGAGAAGTAAAATAAGCTTGATCTCAGATGCCCATCTCACTTGTATACTTTCAAAATGTCCTTTTAAGACCATTATTGACATATCTGAGATTGAGTGGTCATTTGAGAAAAGTGTCACCCACTGGTTTTTCAGTCATCTGCAAATTAATAATATGCCAGTGTGCATTCATTCTGGTGTGGAGTGCTTGCTTTGTCTCTCCTACATACATTGTGTGAGGACTTCTCTTGTATTGAATGAAATAGCTAAACAACATTTTTGATGTAAAGTACATGTATAATTCCCCATGTATCCTGAATTATCTGTTTTGTGATGTAACCACACAATCAAGTGGAAATGAGTGCACAAGGTCTTACATCTGAGTTGATTACAGGGTTGTGTTTCATTTAATGTCATGGTATTCTGTTCAAGTCCAAGTTTTCTCTAATAATCAGGTTGGCTAAATTAGGTTGGTTGTTTAAATAATAATAGTGGTAATTCTTGAATAATACAATTTAGGCTGTCATGCTAAGCTAAGCGTTGGTGGAGGTCCTTAATAATCTTACACTGAAGTTCACAGTCAGTGTGATATGTGACTACTAATGGTATTCTTTTAGTAGTGGCCTCCTTATATTGAAGTAGTTGTTTTCTTGGTACCTGTGTTGCACATTCTACTACTCCGTCAATTTCCCTGGAAAAGTGTCCTGCTCAATAAAGGTGTTTTTCAATTAAAAGTTTATTAACTATTTTTAATCATACAGAGGACAAATACCACATAATCATTGCAACACACTGACTGTACAGAAATAAATAAAAGTATGCCCCTCCCATCCCCACTACCCTACCCACCCAAGCATCTCTTGCACAGTGTAAACCAAATGATGACCAAAGAGAAATTATATAAGGCAGTATGTCTAGACAGGTTGAAGGAATATAAGGTTTGCAAAGGGCCCCACAGCTTGTTGAACCTAGCATTGTTGTTACTAAGACTTGCTATTGTTTTTCAGTTCTGAGACTGGCAAATAATTCCTCAGCCACTCAATATAGGAGGTGTCTTCAGTATTTTCCAGTGTCTCAAGACTAGTTTTTGACTGACACTGAGATTAAAGCATATGAAACATATGGGCTAAAACTGGATCTCATAAAAGTCCCCTGGAAGACAAATTTCTGGGAGAATAAGTCATTAAGACCTAAAAGGGGGTTTACCTTTTGTTTGATAAGGGTTCACAGAGGGCTTATCTTGGGGCAGGACCAGAAATACAGCAGGATGCCTTCATCTTGCAAACATCTAAAACAAATGGATGAGGGGTACTATCATATTTGGCCAATTTTGTGGGTGTAATATAGATTATGTAATATATGAAATTGCATAAGTCAAAGTCTGTCTTGAGTAAAAATTTATGGCAGCCTTTCCATAAGGCAGGCCAGTGAATGGATGCCCCAGGGAAAAGAGAAGCCCAGGATCTGATGGGCCAAAATGTACTGGTAAAACCAGTCATATAAAGAGTTAAATATTTTGGACACTGCATGTGGAAGTCGGCCAAAGAGGCCAATACGGTTTGAAATTGTGGGTCTATTGGTGGAAGGGACCTCTCCCAGTGTTTTTACTAGCAGGTGACGAATTGAAATACTTTAAAAATATTAGATGTCTAAGTACCAGCCTTGGCAATAATCTCAGGGAAGAAAGCCAAGATCCATCTGTTATATTTAGAAAATAGGAGAGGGCAGTCTTTAAAGCATGGAAGTCAAGAGGGATAAAGCATTTTACTATCTATCTAAGATTGGGATTGCCCATTAAAAGTTGTGCCAAATCCCAGAAATGCTTATACTTCAAGAAAGCACATAATTGGGAATGCACCTTGACTGAGATGGTGATTGAGTATTACACAGTTGTACCAGGAGACATTTTGTCCTTGCATGTAAGAGTGCAGACTGGGAGAGGCGATGGTATTTAATTTGGGCCATTTCATCTTAAGCCAAATTGGAGTATAGGGGTGTAGATTCTGAGAATCTTCTGGAATTAACCATCTGAGATATTTGCTGGCATGACTGGCCCAATAATAAAACCAATATGAGGTAAACGGAGGCCTCCCCTGGCTTTAGGGGCTGCTAATTTATGAAAAGCCAGTCGGGTCTCTTGTTAGCCCAAATAAAATCAATGATAAGACTGTGCACCTCTTAAACCATGACAGTGGAAGCCATACGTTTAACAAATTGAATGGATAAAAAGATGGGGAAAACATAAATTTTAATCAGATTAATCCTACCCCAAAGGGAGAGAGGGAGAAGGACCATCTTTTAGGTCTTGGGTGAGAGTGAGCAGTAGGAATCTAGATTTATTTTTGTAAAAGAGCAGGTTACTTGAGAGATCAATGCCTATATATCTCAGCACTGTTTTCCCAAGATAAACCCAGAGATGTAATTTCCTGTTTAAGGTTAAGTGGTTCAGAGGAATACAACCGTCTTATCTATATTCAATTTATATTTGAAAGGGCATTATATTCATTGATGATCTCCAACATGGGTGGGATGGATAGAGATGGATAGGATAGGTGAAGTAGCAGAATGTCGGCATAAGCAGAGACTTTGACCTCATGATGTTGTATGGTGATACCTTGGATTCATGGGCAATTAACCAGACATCGTATAAGGGATTCCAGGTATAAATTAAAAGGAGTGGGGACAGGGGCAACCTTGCCAGTGCCAGAATTTAAAGGAAGAGGGCAGAGGTGGCTCCATTACTCAGAACACAGGCAGAGGAATTTGTAAAGGGCCCAGATCCAATTCTGCAATTCTAAAGGAAACCGAACATGTAAGGCTCGGAATAAGAAAGTCCAGTTGACCCTATCAAATGCCTTCCAGCATCCAGGGAGATGAGAGCAGCAGGGACCTTCATATCCCTGGACACCAAAAAGTTATGGGACAAAGTACGTAGATGATCCACAGAGGATCTGCCTTTCATGAAACCCTCTTGTTCTTGTCCTATGAGATCAGGAAGAACTTGGTTTATACAGTTAGAGAGCAATTTAGTTAGAATTTTAATATCTTGATTGAGAAGAGAAATGGGTCTATAGCTGGTTACTAGATCTAGGGGTTTACCAGGTTTGGGAGGAGAACAATCAAAGCTTCAAATAAGGACTTATCTATATCTGAGCTGGAGAATGTGTTGATATAATGGAAGCAGTAGGGGACCAATTGCTTAGCAAAGGATTTATAAAAGTTGGGAGAAAAGTCATCTGGCCCTGGGGTCTTCTCATTGGGGAGTTCTTTCATTATATCAAAAGTTTGGCCTCAGAAATGGGAGCACATAGTAGGAGCAGTTGGGAGTCTGAGACAGAGAAGGTAGTTGAGAGCTAGCAAGATAATCATCTAGCTTTTCTAGGGATGGAAGATTAGACATAGTGCAGTATAACTGTGTATTATAAATCTGGAATTCCGCCATGATATCGGAAGGGGCAACTTTCAGAGAACCATCTACAGATGACTGGATGGCCGCAATGAGCCTGGAATACACTTGTTATTTGAGTCTTATTGCAAGAAGATGACAGGCTTTCTCCCTTGATCAGTATATGAAGCATTGGTTTTCAGAATTGTGAATTCTGCCTTCTCCCTCAGAAGATCTAAATAAGAATTGTTTAATATAATGAGTTTATGTCTGATATGATCTGGTGTTGCATGAGACAGTGTGGCCTCAATTTTCCTAATTTGAGAAAGAAGGTTTAGCAGTGGGCCTACTCTCTTCCTTTTCGGTTAGAGGCCACCCCTATTAGTAACTCTCTTAAATAAGCTTTCAGTGCACACCATTCGATATCAGGTTTACCATAGAATTGTGGTTAGTCGATATAAACTGTGCATTGTGATCAGAAATGCATTGGATTATGGCTGGGTCTTTAAAAGCTGGTTATTCAATTCCAATGCCCCCACTTTTAAGAAGAGAGGAGAATGTGAGGTGACATGTGACTATGGAGTGATCAGATAGAGGGTGGGCAGTTCAGGGCAATGTGAGGAAGTATTATTTCACAGAGAGGGTAGTGGATGCATGGAACAGCCTTCCTGAGGAGGTTGTGGGGTCTAAAACTGTGGGAGAATTCAAGAAGGTATGGGACAGACATAAGGCAATTATTGTGAGGGTAGGAAGAAATAGGCTGTTGGTTAACTAGGATCTGCAGCCTATCCTGTAGGTAGGGAAATGGGCAGACTAGATGGAGCCCAGCGGTCCTTATCTGCCATCAAGTCTATGTTTCTATGTTTGCTGAGGAGCGCTAAGAAGCTTAAACATCTACTCCCTTGAGCAGAGACGGAAAGGGGGACATGAATGAGACCTTCAAATATATTGAGTGTATTAACAGGGTGCCAGTGAGAGGACATCTTCCAGCTAAAGAGGCAATCAAAAACAAGGCATGATATGCAGATAGTAGGAGGGAGGTTCAGAAGAAACATTAGAAAATTCTACTTCACAGAGAGGGTAGTAGATAGCTGGAACAAACTCCCAGGGAGGTGGTGGGGCAAGGACTGTGGGGAATTCAAGGGAGCATGGGACAGACACAGGGTCTTTTGGACCTAGGGAGGAGGGATCGTAGGAAATAGCAAAGTCTAGCAGCTTGCTAGGCACACTGTGCAGACTAGGTGAGCCTGCTGGTCCTTTCTGCATATACATTCTATAGAAGGTGGGCCTGGCTGAATAGACAAGTCCATTACTCCTGGGAAAAGGTTATGGGAGACCAAAACATAATCAATTTTGGAAGAGGCCCATGGACCAGAGAGGTAAACATGTTCCTTCTATTGGACGGTGGAGGATAGCCAGATATCATAGAGACCCACCTGATCCACCATATCCCTAGGGCTCTTTGCACCGGGAGAGACCCTTGAATTTGTTTCCTGACGATCCAAATTTGAATCGAAAGTTAAATTTAGGTCACCACCCAGGATCACTGGAATGGAGATAAAGGGAGCTAATGTGTTGACCAGCTGTATAAAGAACCCGGGTGAGTCATTATCCGGGCCATATACTTCCTAACAGGAGATCAGAGGTATGCATTTCCCATGAACAAATAGGAATCTACTATGTGGGTCAGAAATAACATTTAGTGGGGAAAAGGGATTGATCGGGCTACCAGTATCAATACTCCACAACTCTGAGTGGACCTTCTCAGTAATGAAATCTTGGCCTATTTGTTGCCATCTCAGTTTCGTTGCTTCTTGGATCAACAGATGAGATTCTTGAATAAAGGTGATATCTATTTTAAGTAGCTAGAAGTGTTTGAGTATTTTATATTGCTTCAGCTTATGCCTCACCCTTTAACATTCCAGGAGGCAAAAGTTAGATCTCTAGCCATTGAACCAGAATTAGGAGAAGTACATACCTCTGAGTGAAGGATAAAGGGTATCTGCCCTGATTAGAAATGATCCAGTGTAGGCTGTAAAAGAGATCCCCAAACCATTCTCCCACCCATAATCCCTAATTTTCCCACAAGTCCCTCCCTGCCCCCAACCAATTCCCCAAACCAAAAGTTGCAAATAGCATAAAACAAGGTTTCAGAATTTTCCCAGCCTGCCCCTCCCCATACTGTTAAACATCTTGCTTCACAGTGCACTTCACCACCACTCTCCTCCATCCCTCCCTCCTTCAGCCACCCTAAGTAATGCCTAAAAGCTATACAGAACTATCTCTATAACACTCTAAATTCTAGGAAGTGGTAACAAAAAAACCCATTAATGCTCAGAGGTAGTTAACTATAGAACCTTGTAATAAAACAGCAAACATGTCCCCATGAACATTGTGCAATGCTTCTCTCCTACACAAATGATGTGAAGTCATATGTCTGAAAACATAGAACATAAAATACAACATGAGTCAAAGTTCTCTAATAAGGAATAGGGATAGTTTAAATGTCCACTGACAAGACACAATAACTACGCTCTTTGGTATGTATACCATATAAACTAAAACTGCATCGAGCACTTGCAACTCAGAGAACCAACCCCAAAAAAAAAAAATTATGTAAAGCAAACAAGCCCTCTCTCTGGGCATAACATAGTGACTTGAACCCATAAACTGCAGTCATATTAGTTCCCCAGATGAGGCAAATTGTCAAAAGGTTTATTATGTAAACAAGGGGTTAAATGAAAAAGACTGCAGTTCCGTGGGTCTTTCTGAGCTACTAAATCTTGTAGCCTATCCTCCTGTACTGGAGATGTTGAAATGACCCCCAGACAAGTTAATTTGTAGGTGTGTTCACTTTGTAGAATGAGCAATGTATGAGCATGATCTAAAACAAAAGCCAAGGATCCAGGAAACCTACTTAGGTTGCTTAAATTGCAACCTCTTAATGGTTTAACTGTCACTGAAACAATCCAGAAGGATGCCTGTTGTCCTATGAAATATATTCCAATCAGTGGGAGCCCTTCTGAGATATGTTGCGTGCCTTCTCTAGTGGGTAAATATTAATTTACAACTAGCTGCAGATTAGCAGAGGCAACTGTGTGATGTTGCACACAATCACTTGAGGGGCTCTGGCTATTAAATGGCATGTAGATTCGATTGAAGGCAGGTGTTATTAAAAGGTGCAGGTGGAGGATCAAAAGAGACAGTTACTATAGTTGTGTCAGGCCCACACAATGTCCCAGGAGTGCCAACAGTATTATACCTTGTCTGTAAAAGCTGGCTAAAAGTAAAAGGAGCTGCGGAGATATGTATTCCACTCTGTATCATTTCAGGGAGCGAGGAAGAGATCAGGAAGAGCCGCCTGAAGTCCAGCCAGCAGCAGATTCTGGTTCTTCCTAAGACTGCCAAGCCCCATTAACCAGTACATGTAGTTTTACAGGATAAACCATCCTGAATTTTTATGCCTGCGATGATCTTGGATACCAGTGGGAGGAAGGCAGAATCTCTTCTACAGGAGCACAGTAGCCCAGACCGTCTTCGCGTACTGATTTGTTACCTTCCCATCTCCGTCATGGAGCTCCTTGATTTTTTTTAGTAAGAAATGTTGGCACACCCAAAAGTTTAAAAGTGAAAAATAAGAGGCGTGGGGGGCTCAGTTTGCGGTTTAGGTGGAGAGCCCTGGAGCCTTTCAATGATGTAGCCAGAGCCAAATGGTGAGGGCCCACTATTTTCTGCATCATCGTCTGAGCGACTGCAATTGCATTATGGCCTTCGTCTCTCTGGGAGACTTGTGAGGACTGCATTGTTCCTGTGACTGTGGCCTCAGGTCTTCTAGCTTCAATTCGAGTCGAGACATTTTCTGCTTTACTGCTATCAACTCAGGTCAATTTTTCTCGACCTTCTTTCTATTGAGGTAAGTCTGGCTGAGTTATCAGAGGCTCGTTACACTACATCTGTTACAGTATCAGTAAGTGATTTTAAGTCATTTTAAGACTGTGCATATCATCCTTGAAGGGCCTGAACTCATTAAGGAATCTGGTAAGCATGAGTGGGTCCTGCTCCACAGTAGAGGAGCTACGGCGGTCCTGCTGCTGAGTTGGAAGCCCTTGGCTTCTTCAGGGCCTTCTCGGGAGTGCGAACTGGCGTGTCTATGGGCGGAGGTTTTTTCATCTCTACTTCCATGGTATTTTTGGATGCAGCAGTAAGGTCTAGAGGGTTAATTCCTCTGTTGTAGTAGAAAATTAAATGAATCACTAGGCTTATTCATAGTAACTGAAGTAAAATGTAAGTTGGGTGGCTGAAGAGCTATGGTGAGGTTGCTACTCCACGTCCTGCATCACTTGATCTCCAATAAAGGTGTTTTCAAAATATCCAAATATGTATCTCTGTCTTCCTCATTAGAACAGATATGGTGATACTGAAGTGCTTGACTGTACATGGCAGATTTTTTTATGTGGCTCGGTGATTACTATTCCTGTAAGTAACTTTGTCTGTTAGCGTCCTGTAAATACATGTATGTAAGGTTTCATCCTTGATGGTGACAGTGATGTCCAGAAAATTAACACTGGTAGCAGAATATTCCAGGGTAAGCTTTATGGTAGGGTGGAGGTTATTGAGTTCCTGATAAAAACCTAGTGTGTCAGTGCCCTCTGTCCAAATTATAAACAAATCATCAATTTAACAGAAATAAGCAAGTGGCTTGTGTACAGTGCCTCAAAAGTCCTCCTCCAAATTTGCCATAAAAGATTAGCATACTGTGGAGCCATCCTGGTGATCATTGCTGTTCCCATAGTTTGAACATAATGTTTACCACTGAAGTTGAAATTGTTATGTGACAGAATGAATTCCGCAAGTTTCACACCACTTCAGGGTCGATGTTTTGGTCCAATCCTGTCTCACAAATTTAAAAATAAAATAAATGTAGGTATTTAAGCAGGCTGTAATGCCATCTGTGTGTAGAATATTAGTGTAGAGGGGTTCTATGTCTTAATGGCAATTGCCAAAGGTGATCGTCTTTATGGAGAGTGTACATCACTGAAATTCAATTTCGGATCTATGCCCTCAGTGTAAAAAGAAAATGGCACAAAGAACTCAACATTTTCATGTTATGCAGGAGGCAGTGTCCACTTGTGACTAGCCCATGTCACAGGATACTGTGTAGATGGATGTTACACTGATTGTGGCTAAAATGGTATTAGATGCATCTGCACCCCTACTATTAGATTCTCAACCCAGGGGAGTGCATGTCGTGGTGGGGTGCAACATTGTAAAAAAAAAAACCTAGGTAGGCCAGGCACAACAAAACATACCTGTGCCTGGACCCAAACCTAGCATCCTAGTTACCCAGCCCAGCACTGACCCACCACACCTTGGAGCCAGCTCGGCAGCTCATCACAGCACCACCCTCACAAACCCTCCTGCCCTCGCTCAGCATGCTTGCTCCCACCCCTCCTGCGTGTGTGCATATAGAGACATTCTGTCGCTATTCTCAAACCCTCCCCATCCAGTTGTCTTTCCTACTCCCTCTCCTGTCGACATGCATCACAGGTGGGTCACTGTTTCTGTAGGTGCTTACGTGCAACTAGCCCATTTCACAGGATACTATGTAAAGGGATTTTACATTGATCGTGGCTTAAAATGGTATCAGGTGATAAGTCCTTATAACCAGAAAGTTTACATAGGAAGTGTGTAGTTTCCAGGATGTAACTATCCCTTTCTATAATAAGTGGTTTTAAAATGTTTTTACAAATCCTGAGATCATGTCAGTCAGGGTACCATTTTCAGAGACTATGGGTCTTCCCGGATTCCCAGGTTTATTTATTTTAGGCAACATGTAGAATGTCCCTGGCTTGAGTTTAACAGGAATGAGGTCATTTAGTTTGTCTTGGACATTTTTGTAAAGGATCCAATTAAGTCCTTTAGTTGTCTTTTATAGTTTGTAGCTGGGTCACATTCCAGTTCACTGAAGTAGATATGGTCAGTTAGCTGTCTGTTGGCTTCATTAATATAGTCCTCTCAGTTTAATATCACCCTGCAGAGCCTTTAGCAGCTTTTTTAATGACAATGTTGTGGTTCGATTTCAGCATTTGCATAGCTCTCAGAACCTATTGAAAGAGGTTGTAATGGGCCTGTTTTTGCCTATTAAGGATTTGACCAGTAACGTTCTGGTGAATGCAATAAATGTAGTTGTCCAGTTTCTTATTATGCCTAGTTGGGGGAGGTGTAAAATCAGATGACGTTTCTATTATCCATTAAATTGTTACTGTTTGTGATTTCTTCCTGCCTGTGATTCCTTCTCTGCCATGACAAAATTCTTTAAGTCTCAATCTATGGAAGTATTCCTGCAGTTCACCACAAAGTTGTTTTCTGTCCAGCGGTTTTGTTGGGCAGAAAGTGAGGCTCTAGAAAGTACACCTAATTCCCCAGTAATTAGTGTGTGGTTGGACAAATTAACAACTGAAAATGCCCATCTGTGTGGCTTTGTTGTTCAGTCACTCTGTTATGTTCTTCATAGTTGTTAAGAAGTATGGAATGTTGAAAGGTAACTAACTTCCTATTATTAATGACGACGCTTTAGTATGGTCTTTAAGAGTTTATGTGATCTCATGCAGGATTTTGGGAATAGGCTCACCCGACATCCTCTCCAGTGTGGTAACAATTCCATCAAACTCTTTTTTCAAAAATACTTTCTTGGCATGAGACCTATGGATCTAGTGATTAGAGAGGGCAAAGTGGCCCCAATTCGCTCCACAAAGTGAACCATGAAGCTAAAGTGAATTTGCAGAGTGCTCCGAATGCAAAACAGAGTACTACGTTATAATGGGTAATGCTGTTTCCATCTGCCTGGAGGTGTATGTGGGGAGCTGGGACCTTTGAGCCGGAGGGCGGGGACAGGTCTCCTTCACACATGCTGCGCAACAGTGCGCTGCAGGAGTGGCGCTGAAGCACCACTCTGTACTGAAATTTTACTTAGTAAATGAAGAAGAAAAATGGTAGGTTCTTTTTTGTGTGCCTTTTAAGTAGTGTTAAAGACTAATAGTTTGTATCCTACTGTGTAAATCATTATTGAGGGAGAATAGCCTAGCTAGAGAGCACTATTGCGAAGCAGTTTCGTTTTGTTTTAATGTTAATTAATTGTATTAGCTTTGATATTTGAGAAGGCCAGGCAGACATTTTAGGAATTATTCAACTGTGTTTGTTTAAAGTTGGATAGCTAAGTACTGTATTAGTTGCTTGGGATGTGTAGGGGTTATATGGGAGGATTTAAAGGGACACTGTCAACCCCTTAGGTCTCAAAGTGTCCCTAGTTTAAAAACATATTTTACGATTGCCAAAATTCTGTAAAGATTGTTGATGTAGCTGGTAGTTTGATTCTGACTCTTATTTTCTTTAAAAAGTAAAAACAGACTGCCCAGCATACTGGTGTTATCACACCAAAACAGATTTGTTTACATTCCTTGATCAACTCCAAATGCATCTTTTCTGGACTTGGGAACACCCACAAAAAGAGTCTAGCCTTTCATAATAATGTGGGAGTTTAGGAAGCTACTGCTTTATCAGTGACTGCACTATCTGGGTGTGTTTGTAATGCTCAGGAAGAATGTAGTAAGAACAGATCCAGGATTGTAAACAAAACAAGGTTGTTTATAAATATACACTGCCATGCATTCAGTTCTACAAAATAAGGAAACAGACAAAACAAACAGCAACATCAATGAAATTTAGAGAGGGTAAGCAATCATAAAATGTGGGGTTTCAACTAGAAATAATATGATGAAAAACAGGTTGACAGTGTCCCTTTAAGGGGCCAGGATCATTTATGGGAGTTCACTGCTACACGACTTGCATCTTTTATCCCTTCCCGTGTCAGATATTACTGTCAGACGCTGTCGGAAGTGGGGATTGGAAGGATCGTGCTGGTCATGGACAGTGGGGCGACCCATGTATGGCGATGGTAGGATAGAGGTTGTTAGGTCCAGAAGGCGCCTGGGTTACGACGGGCATATGGGAGAGGCCAGATGTGGTTGGTGCCCATCCCCAGGATTCCACCAGACCGAGTGGTCAGGTAACCCGAGGGCTGTACCACCTCCAATCCCTGACGGCAGTAAGCTGCAATGCCAGATCGATTAGAAATAAGACGGCAATTATTGCTGCCTTGATTTCTTTGGTCGATCTGGCTTGCATCACGGAGACCTGGGTGGGAGATGATGCAGGCCCTATTTTGAGGCTGCAGTCCCTCCTGGGTATACTGTGGTGCACTGCCCCAGAGTGGAACACAGGGTGGCGGTGTAGCTATCTGTTTTACATCCAGCCTGACCTTCAACGGCACCCGTGAGAACTCCAGGTTCTTTTGAATGTGTGGCTATTCGTGGAGGACTTCTATGGGCTGCAGGATCTTCCTCATCTATCGCCTCTTCTGGGCCGATGGGGAATTTCCTGCAGGAGATCGCAGAATTCGTTGCTGACAAATGTTGGGATCCCCAGATGTGTTTTTCTGGGGATTTCAATGTTTGGTCGATGACGGGAATCACAGATGTAGCTGTGATTTTTGCAGATTATGTCCTCCTTAGGATTGACGCAAGCTGTTAATGCAGCAACTCATCAGGATGGCCACATGTTGGACCTGGTGTTCTCACTGGGGCTTGATATCAGTGATCTCAGGATTGATCGAGTACTCTGGTCCGATCATTGCATGGTGCAGTTCATGCTTGGGACTCCGCCATAGCCCTTCCCCTGCTGAGATGATTAGCTGTCACCCTTTATGGGGTTTGACCCCGAGGGTTTTTGCAGCAGCTAAATTGTCTAGTGTGGGTGCTGCATGCATCGGAGGTGTTGATGTTGGGTTGACACCTATAATGGGTGTTATCTGACACCATCAACTCCTTCGCACCTGTCTGTGTACAACCCAGAATCTATAGCTGAGATCCCCGTGATTTGACGGGGAGCTCAGGGAGATGAAGAAGATGGGTCAGAGATTAGAGCACTGCTGGAGGAGGTCCTGCCTGGAGGCGGACAAACTGGTCCTGGTGCACGCACTATAGTGCATACCAGGAGGCAATCAACCATAAGAAGGCAACGCTCCTGTCTAGGAGATTGCTGCCAGGAAAAACGACCAGCTTTACTCTTCCAGACTGTGAACAGGCTTCTCCATCCTGCCTGTCTGCAGTCCGGAGGGTTTATTCTTATATAGATTGTGAGGAGTTTGCTCATTTTTTCTGGACAGGGTGTCCTCGATCCGCGGGTGGATTCTTTAGCCAGCAATGTTATAGCTGACAGTGGTCGCCTGATGTGTTCTGAGTGCACATTGCCTAGTTGGGGGAGTTTAGACCAGTGGAGATTAGTGAGATTATCGAGGTGGCAGCCAACATGAAGCAACCTTTTGTGAACTGGACCCGTGCCAACGCATTTTTAAAGAGATGCGCTGACTCTGTTGGCCCAGTGTTTGCCTTGACTGTAGGGGCTCCCTATCTGAAGGAGTCTTTCTGGATGCCTTGAAGGAGGCTCTGGTGAGACCCTCTTAAAGAAATCATCTTTGGACCCAGAGATCAAGGTGAATTACTGCCCTATATCCAACCTTCCATTTCTGGGAAGGTGGCGGAGAAGGTGGTAGCGCTTCAGTTGAAAGAGCACCTCGTGACTCACGAGTTGTACGAACCTTCCAGTTGGCATTTCAGGTTAGACATAGCACAGAAACTGTGCTTGTTCGGTGCAGAATGATCTCCTCAGGACAAGAGATGGAGGACAAGGCAATTCTTGTTCTCCTTGATTTTTCTTCAGCATTTGACACTGTGGACCATTGTGTGTTGCTTGTCCGCCTTAGGGAGCTATGTGGACTCACCGGTACTATCATCAACTGGTTTGAGTCCTTTCTTACCAACAGGAGGCAACGTTATGATGGGGTATTCTTCATCTATACCAGTCTCCTATCTTGTGGAGTCCCTCAAGGATCGGTACTGGCCCCAATGTTGTTCGCGACTGTACATGCTGCCCTGGAGGACTCATTAAGAAGTATGGTCTGAGTTTTCATTGTTATGCTGATGATACTCAGCTATATCTGTCCTTGCCCTAGGAACAGTCAACGCAGTGGATGTGCTTAATATCTATCTGGCCGAGATTAATGACTGGATGGTCTCCAGCTGGTTGCGGCTGAACCCTGACAAGACGGAGGTATTGGTAGTGGAGTCGAACAGAGTTTGTGATAGGTTGGCCTCTGACTCAGAAACTGGGCTTGTTCTTGGAGCTATGTCATTGAAGGCCTCTCTTGGGTGCGAAATCTTGAGTGATTCTGGACAGGAACTCAACCATGGAGGCTCAAATATCCTCCAAGGTTCGTACCTGTTGTTTCCATCTCAGAAATATTGCCAGGATTAAGCCCCTTCTTCTGCCTCTGGACCTCCCTACCTGATACATGCCTTAGTCATATCTAGGCTTGACTACTGTAATGCGCCTATCTCGGGTCACAGGAGGATCTCTCACAGACTGCAGCTGGTGCAAAACGCAGATGCCTGGTTGTTGACTGGGCAGCAAAGTTTTGCCATATTACACCGTATTATGCGAATTGCACTGGCTGCCAGTCAGGTGGAGAGTCCTCTTTAAGGTGGGTCTTCTCACCTGTAGGCCCTAGACGGGCAGGGCCCTGGTTATCTGTCAGACCTTCTGTTATCTGCTCTCCTACCCGCCCTCTTTGATCTTCTAGTGGTGGCTTTCTGACCATTCCCAGAACGAGGCTTAAATCAGCTGGCAATTGAGCCTTTAGTGTTGCAGCTCCCATTCTGTAAAATTCTTTGCCAACTCAGGTCTGGGAAGCCCCACGGTGGATATTTTAAGGCCCGCCTGAAGACACTACTTTTTACCAAGCCTTTGATGCTTAGATTAGTATTTATAGTAAAGTTTGTGATTTTATTGGACTTATTTATTCTTATTTTGTATAAAATTCTGTGCTGTTTTGTGTTTGTGTTTTAAATACTGTTCAAAAATTTGTGCGGTGCACAGAGCCTCCGGATTGGGCATCTTTTAAATAAATTTTGCCTTGTTTTGCCTAATGCGAAGTCCATTGAAAACAATGACTTCACATTACTCCGCCTTCTGAAACCATTACTCCACCACTTTTAAGGCAAAGTACATTGAAAACAATATACTTCGCCTCACTTCACCTTGTTTTTAAGCTCCAAAGGCAAATTTTGCACTGATTCATGGGATTTCACATGGGCTCTAGATTGTTCTGCACAGCCTTAGTTTGGGGTAGTGTGTAGGAAGCTGTAGGAGGCAGTCTGCTCTGAGAGCTCTATGTGATTCAAACCTTCTAAAAGCTATTAAAAGCCTTTTGAGTAATTTTGTTTGCTGAAATTTTAGTTCATGGATTGTAGGAAACCCTCCTGTGCTCATATCATCCAGCATTTATTGTTTGTGTATGGATTTTGAATGTTAATGTATGACATTCAGTCTGTGTACTGAGACAGTGGAAGTGTGATCTGGGGAGGGGCATATCTGTGGTGTAGGCAGATTAACTTGGAGAAAAGACAGTTCTTCCTGTTTTGGTGATATTTTCTTGTATAATTGTTAATGTACAGACAATAATATTTTCAATAATTTTGCCATTTTTTTCTGATTGTTGTGGTGCAGCAGTGCATAATTTTAGTTTGTTTAAAATACATGGCTATATTACTAAAGTTTTCTCTTTTGCTACACATTACTTAGTATGTGTGTGAGTATTTATGTGACGATGTCATCAAATCAGACACCTTTTACTGTGCCACATAGTAATTTCAGCAATGTGAACCTGCTATCCACTGCAGCTGTGTGATTTTGTACTTCTTGTGGTATCTTTACTGGTACTAGTACTAGTGACTGTTACTGCAGCAGTGCAGTACACTGCCCCCCAGGCCAGTCCCAACCCGGCAAAGGTATTTCTTTCAGGCTTGAATTTCTGATGGTGAGCACTGGTTAGGTGTTGTTCCTTTGCATCTGCATCTGCATCTCCTCAGTGCACAGCGTAATCTTAATCTGTCTGTGCATTTGCATCACTTTAGGCCCAATCTCCATCTGTAAATTAAGTCACAGTTGTTTCTTTGACTTCCTTCAGAGTACTGGACTGGTGTGGCATGATAATTCTGCATGAACATTGTACTCATTAATATGCATTTTTATTCAGGACCATCATCACGAGTCACTCAAGATACAAATCACGTTCTTCATCTTCACGGTCACAAATGCAGTCACAAATCATGATTCATGATGATGTTATGAATCACAGCATTCATTTTTTACTAGATACTTGGATGTATTGTAAGCCTGTTTTGTAGTATCTCTCCAGGCTTCACCACCCCACCATTGTACTCATTAATAAGAATTTTTTAAGTCGGGGAGTTTTGGTTAGCTCATTGGGGAAGTACAGCCATAGGCATTCGCATTCTCAATACAGTTCCATATTGGTTATCTCACACCGTCAACACCGAATCACGCTCTTCATCATCAACAATCACAATGCAGTCACAAATCATGATTTATGATCATGTCATGAATCACATCATTAATTTTTTACTAGTTACTTAGATGTATTGTAAGCCCATTTTGTAGTATCTCTCAGGCTTCACCAGCCCAATACTGTACTCATTAATAAGAGTTTTAAATTGGGGAGTTTTATGATATAGGTTCAGCTCATCAGGGAAGTACAACCATAGGCATTCGTGTTCCTTCCTGTACAGCATGTGAGTTGCAGTACTGTAAGTGTTGGTGGGCTTATGGGCCCCAATCACTCAGCAAAGTGATTCACAGAGTAATGCGGTATCCACGGCGACTTCCACAATGTGAAGCAGAGTACTTCGCTTCTAATGAGGAATGCAAAGTCCATTGAAACCAATGACTTTGCATTATTCCCCTTCCCAAAAAATCTCTCCACAATTTTAAGGCGAAGTACATTGAAATCAATGTAATTCGCCTGACTTCACCTTGTAATTGAGCTCCAAATGAAATTCTGCAGTGATTCATGGGATTGCAGGTCACATGGGCTCTTGATTGTTCTGCACAGCCTCAGTTCTGGCCTGGGTAGTGTGTGTGTGGTGGTAGCTGGAGACAGTTTGCTCTCAGAACTCTGTGATTCAAAACCTCTAAAAGCTGTTTAAAATGCCTTTTGAGTCAATTTTTTGCTCAAAATTTAGTACATCAATTGTAGGAAACCCTTCTGTGCTTATATCATCGAGTGTTTATTGTTGTGTGTGGATTTTAATGTTAATTTAGAACAGTCAGTCTGTGTACTGTGAAGTGTGCTTTGGGGAGGCGTATTTGTCGTGTAGGTACATTGACTGGGAGAAAAAGGCAGTCTTTTGGTTTTGGTTATATTTTTCTTGTATAACTGTGTTAATGTACACACAGTAATATTTTCAGTAATTCTTGAAATTTTTTGCTGATTGTTGTGGTGCAGCATTGTATAATTTGTCTGTTTAAAACATTTGGTTATATTACTAAGGTTTTCAATTTGCTACGCATTACTTGTAGTGTGTGTGTGTGGTGTGTGTGGGATGTATGCCATTAAATCAGACACCTTTTATTGTGCCATAGAGTAATTTCAGCAGTGTGAACCTGCTATCCACTGCACCTGCATGAACTTTTATACTGTTTTGTGGTATCTTTACTGGTAGTGATTGTTACTGTTGTGCACTAATCCCCCAACTGGCAAAATGTATTCCTTTCCAGATTTTGATTTGTGACTTGGGAGCACTGGTTAGGTATTGTTGTGCCTTTTCTTTTGCATCCCTTGAGTGCGCAGTGCAATCTTAATCTGTCTGTGCATTTGCAGTGCACCATTAATTCTGGGAGACTGCATTTTTTGTTACGTTTTCATTTCACTTCATCAGCACTGGAGAATTTTCTGGACACAAGACAGTAGCATTTCGTCAGCACTGGGAATTTTCTGGACACAAGATAGTAGCATTTTGGGGATGCACATTAATTATGGTAACTCTGTGTGTGACCACTCGTGCATGACTGAATGCGCCATTAATTCTGGGAGACTTTGCATTTCTTGTTATGCTCTCATTTCACTTCGCCAGCGCTGTGGAGTTTTCTGGATACAAGACAGTAGCACTTTGGGGATGCCATTATTCTGGTGACTATGTGTGTGGGGTCCTGCCAATATTGTAATCACTCCACCTTACTTTGAGTTTAAGGTGGAATGACAACATGAAGTAATAATAACAAGGTGAAGTGAGCCTTCCTTGGGGGTACTCCATGCAGCTAAGCGCCAGCGTGAAGTGCCCACTGCATTCACTTCAGTGGCAGATTTTAAATTGTTGCATCTCTACTTGTGATTTCTCAATTTCTCAGAGGTTCTATGACAGAGTTGTTCAGTATATGTAAAATTATTAATGTTTTAATGGATTCCAAATATTTAACGTTTAGGGACAATGTTACTCCTCTTGCATTAGGTTAAAAATAGATATCAGTGTCTATCTGGGCCAGTTTCTTCTTGATGTTGTGTAACTGCCATATTCTGCAGCAAATTCCAGTATCTTCCATGATGACAAACAGATTTTGTTTAGTTGTCATATTGGTCCTTGTAAGAACAGATCCAGAAGCAAATGGTTTGATACTTTTATTGGACCAACTTAGATGTTACAAATAAAAAACAAAGTGCCTAAGCTTTCAGACCAAACAACTGGTACAACAACCCACAAGAGACAGGGCTATCCTCGATCTAATACTGACTAACAGGGAAGGGATCACAGATCTCAAGGTAGAAGAAGGTCACCTGGGGCCAGTGACCATCACATGGTATGGTTCAATTTGCTACTACATCTAAATCATCCCATTCCGAGGCAAAAATATGGGACTTCAGAGGATCTGACTTTGATAAGATGGCCAACAGAGTTAGCTAGCCCTGGCAAAAAGAAACACAGGTGAGGGGTACAGGCAAAGTGGGCTAGCATTAAGGATGCAATACTTGAAGCAACATCCCATTGTGTTAGACAGAAAAGGAAGTGCAAAGAAGAAGGAACCACTTTGATTCTCAAATACAGTAGCAGAAAAGGTCAGAGCTAAAGGCTGGCCTTCAGGAAATATAAGGGAACACAGTGGGATGAAGATAGGAGGCATATCAAACTGCCCTAAGGGAAGCAGGGAAGGCAGTAAGGCAGGCAAAGTCCCAAACTGAGGAAACACTAGCATGAACAGTAAAAGAAGGTGACAAGACTTTCTATAGATACATTAGTGAAAGGAGAAAGTCCAGAGGGCTATTGCTAAGCTTAATGGAGAAAAGGGAGCATGTGAGGAGGAGGAGGAGGACCATGTAAAGCATCTATCCTAAATAGATACTTTGCTCAGTATTTACTGAAGAGAAGGAGGGCAGGGCCCACAGCTCAACACCATGGACACAGGGGAGGGAGGTGAGCACTACTCCCTTCACAAAAGAAAGGGTCCTACAAGAGCTTGCTAAGCTCAGGGTGGATAAGGCAATGGGACCTGATGGCATACATCCCAGGGTACTTAAGGAGCTAAGGGTGGAACTAGCAGAGCCATTAGCAGAACTGTTTAGTGAGTCACTGAGCACAGGAGAGGTCCCGGAAGACTGGAGAAGGGCTCATGTGATCCCACCCACAAGAGTGGTAGCAGGGAGGAGGCAGGGAACTACAGACCAGTCAGTCTTACCTCAGTAGTGGGCAAGATTATGGAGGCACCCTTAAGGAAAGGATAGTGCACGCCAGGAACCATAGGGCACAGGATCCAAGACAGCATGGGTTTACAAAGGAAGGTCCTGTCAAACTAATCTCATAGATTTCTTTGACTGGGTAACCAGAGTGGTGGACCAGGGGAGCAGTTGATGTCGCCTACCTTGACTTCAGCAAAGCTTTTGACACTGTTCCTAGAAGATTGATAAATAAGCTGGGTAGGCTTTGGGGTGGGTCAGAAGTTGATCAACTGGGTGGCAAACTGGTTGGACGGGCAGAAACAGAGAGTGGTGGTAAATGGTATACAGTCAGAAGAGATGCAAGTCATAAGTGGGATACCTCAGGGATCAGTCCTGGGGCCAGTCCTCTTCAACATCTTCATTAGTGACCTTGCAGACGGACTAGAGGGTAAGGTTTGTCTGTTTGCAGATGACACCAAGATCTGCAACAGAGTAGATGATCCAGATGGGTGGGCAGAATGAGAAGAGATCTGGATAAACTAGCAAAATGATCAGAAGAGTGGCAACTGGAATTTAATGCAAAGAAGTGCAAGATCATGCACATAGGGAAGAGAAACCCTGGAAGCCACCTATAGGCTGGGAGGAGTTGCTAGCAGTCACAAAGGAAGAAAGAGACTTGGGCATCATCATCACTGATGACCTGAAATCATCCAAGCAGGCCTCTAAAGCAGTAGGTAAGGCTAGGGGGTGTTGGGGTGTATTAGTAGGGGTATCTCAAGTGGGGTAAGAGGAGGTAATAATCCTCTTTACAAGACACTGGTTAGGCCCCATCTGGAGTACTGCGGCAGTATTGGAGGCCACACCTCACAAGGACATTAACCAAATTGAGGCAGTCCAGAGAAGGGCAACCAAAATGGTGCAGGGACTGCATCAGAAGACATATGAGGACAGATTAACAGAGCTCAATATGTATACCCTTGAGCAAAGGAGGGAGAGAGGTGATATGATTGAGGTATTCAAACACCTTAAGGGCATTAACAAGGTGAAAGAGTCTCAACATGTTTAAATATAAGAAAAATAGCAGGACAAGATGACACAGCATGAGATTAGAAGGGGGGCGATTAAGGGGGAATGTGAGTACTTTTTCACAGAAAGGGTGGTGGATGCATGGAATGGCCTACCTCAAGAAGTGGTGGCTAGAATACAGTGCAGGGCTTCAAACAGGCATGGATAGGCATAAGGGAGCAATACAATGAGTATGAATAGATAGGCCACTGACAGAGCAAAGGCCGATGGCACATTTATAAGGTAGAAAAGAAATGGGCAGACTGGATGGGCCTTGCAGTCCTTATCTGCCGTCAACTTCTATGTTTCTATGTAAGTCCTTCCTCGAAGTCTCCTGACAGTTATTTGGAAAATAACATACTATTCACACCCAGATCATACAAAAAAAACAGAAAAATTGTCATTGGTTTAAAATATTCATTTAAACCATAACAGCAGTTTATATCAGAGGAATCCCATTTCACCAGTTTGTTTTAAACTGAGGAGCCACCAATATGAGATCAGAACTCTTCAAGAAGAAAGCTCCACTAACATAAATTCTGAATGTCTCAGTGTGCTTTGAGAATACATTCTAATGAAAGGCAAGCACTTTGGATTCAGTACTAACTTAAGAACATGTTAAAATGTGATATTAATGTATGTTAAAACAAGTTAAAAAATAAACTGTATATAACAGACATTTTCTATATATGGCATAAAGACGGTTTAAAGTAAAGTTTCCTAAGTGTGAGCAACTGTTTCACATATTTATACATTATACATCCTATCTGGAGATATTTTCACAATTCTACACTCAGCTGGTTACTATATTCTGTAAACTTTAAGATCTGCAGTGTTGTAACATGATTTATACAAGATAATATCACTTGTCATTATAACAGCCAAAAAACAAAAATTATCAAGGACCCCCAAGAAAATGAGACCACAGATACTAACATGTTAAGGGTTCATGTACCAATCACTGCAATATAACCAAATGGAATTCAACCTGTTAAGGGCCCACAAGTAAATATAGTCATGCATCCAAATATGTACAGAGTTCAAACAAGTGACAGTACGTAATCAAACTACAATATGTACAGTAACAGTCTAAGAAATCTGAATAAAACACAATTGAAATAAATCATCCTCCACCCCTGGGGAAGATAATTAGTTAGAAGGAAGTAAATATACACTATGAATGTGAGCCAAGAGTCCTAACGTGCCATCATTTACATTAATCGCTACAATATTTACCCAATGGAATTAAACCTATCAAGGACCCCCAAGTGAGTGAGATCATGCTTCCTAATATGTTCAGAGTTCAAAACCCAATGGAATTAACCCCTGGGAAGAAAACTAGTTAGAAGAAAGTAAATATTCACTAAGAATGTGAACTATGAGTCCTAACACACTGCAACATCGTTATGTCGTATACCTGAATATAAGCCTACCTCAATATAACCACAACCTCCCCACCATACCCTCCTCACACACACAATCTCTCCCAATAAAAAATATTTATTTTAGATTAATGCAGTAAAAGTCATTTTATTTGTCCTGTGGTACAGAACCAGCAGGCTTTAAATCATGCTGCTCTTCCCTCCCACATCTGGCTATACTGAAACTAGATATCAACCCACACTTTCTGTAAATGGCCAAATATGGTGAGGGAACTGAATGATTACCTTCCTGAGTTACAGTATGTATGGGATAGAGGAAGATGGAGAGATGAGTGATTTTTTTTCTTTTCTGTGCTTCTTTACCACAGCTAAAAATACATTCTTAGCATCAACAGTATAAATACAGGCTCTAGTGCTGTGTGGAATGCAGTATTGAGCTGGAGGAATTCTGCTTCAGAAGTGGTTATTATTTTTTTTTTTTTAATGCTGCAAAATTCCAAAAGCATTTTGTAGAGTTAATTATGAAATCTCAGACTTCGATTGTATGTGTAGCTTTGATTAAGCTTAGTGCCTGAATGTAAACTGTCAGAATACCATTCTACAGTACACCTGTTATCACAGTTTTGTATTGGCAGGCACTGCAGGTTAACATTCTATGTGAGCTTTTAATGACATAAACTGAAAGCACCAGACTTAGATTCTGAGGTTTCATGCATGGTGGTCTATGTAAACAGTGCAATACGGGTTAATCAGTGGGTTTTGATTCTGCAGTTTCAGACACATGTTTACACTAGTTTCACTTTCTGGAGTGTGAGAGCTAGTGATAGGAAAATATACTGTTATGTGAGATGGGATATCTTTTAAATTCAAAGTTTTATATTTGAAGCAGTACTCGGAAGGGTCTACCTTAGCCCTTTCATCAGTGGAGATTGTCAGTGAAGTGACCAAAATGCAGACCAGATTTTAGACCCACATGGGTACTGTACTTGAAATGTATTGTATTTATTGATTTGAGGTACTGGCTTTGCACACTGAGACTAAGATCCTGTTTTCAGGTGCAGCCTGTAATTAATTACAAGAAACAGCAAGAATAAAGATAGTTGAAGGCAGTATAGGTATCACAGGCATGAAACAGACTACAGTATATCATTTAAATGGAAGACAGGGTGAGAGGAAAGCCTCTGTTTGGTGAGTGTTTGGGAGAGACAGGGTCCTGGACAGTGAAGCAATTAAAGCATCTATGGGACGACATTCATTGCCAGAAACTGCACATGCTAGACACGCCTGGAGGTGTACCACCATGATGGAAGGAAAGAAATGCAATCACTCTGTTTCAGGTGACAGTTACTGGACTTTTTAGTCTTAATAAACATGAAACAGTCTAATATTTTAAGAAAAGTTTGTACCGAACATAGAAGCACTACTGATTGTGATGTGGCAGGTAAGTGTTAGAGTAGTGGCTAGATGTGGTGTAGTTGCTGGAAATGTTCTTCAGCTGCTATCACATTTTTTGGGCCTAATATTTGCTATTTATTTTATTTATTTTATTTATTTGTTACATTTAGGATTACAATACCTTTGAGCCAGGGCTCTTTTACAAAGGTTCCACATCAGTTTACAATTCAATACATTAGACATGTAAGTCAGATTACAAATTCAATACATAGGACAAGGTTACAAAAGTGTAAGCTAAACAGAGTTACAAAGCATCTGAGAAGCAAAACAAGTTTTAGAGGTTAGGTTACAAGGAGATAGTGGATGAGGTGCAGAGAGATAGAGGACAAGAGAGAGGAAGAGTAGTGGGGTGGAGAGCTGTAGAGGTGGAGAGCAGCCAGATGCACTGTCTTAGATATAACATGGGTAAGTGCTTGCTAAGGCAACCAGTGCTAATAGGAGAGATAACTGCATAAGGTTAGGGAAATATTCATGGGATCAACTAGTGGAGGCAGTCACAGGAGCTAGAGGCAGTGAGAAAGAGCTCGTAGCCTTGATTTAAATGCACCGAGGGTAGGAGTGGAGGAGATGTAACTGTTTAGACCATTTAGCCAGTTGGGCACCCTGTAGGCAAAAGATCTTTGACCTTGTGAGGTATGACAATGTGGAACCTGCAGGAACTTTGATTCAGACCCCTGGTTGATCGGGGATTATTGCTAGGGTGCAGGAGTGCACACACTCCAGGGGTGCAAGGCCCATAGTAATTTATGTCCCTGTTATGCTGTTATGCTCTTCAACTATGATTCCATTTGTCTGAGTCACAGTAGTCCAATTGAACACCATCTGATTTGTTTGGTTCTATATTCAGTGGGCTTGTGGATGGCATGGGATGGAGTTTCGAGCTTGAGAAGTAGCTTTTTGTCCTCTTCTACTGTTTCATTCTGAGGTCAACAGTATTCTTTGCTATCCAGTTTTACTCTGCCATCTATCAGACACCCAATCCATTGGCCTAGCTCTGTGCTCCATGGAGACACCCCAGTTCCCATTCATTACTATCACCACTGTCCATTGATACATTGGTGGTCCATGGTGCAGAACCTGACTGAAGGTTACCCTGTTTTTTTTTCTCAGTGTTTCTCCCACCCACCTCTCCTGGGCTCCTGTGGGCCACAATCAACCTCTTATGAACACAGAAGAAAACCTGTGCAGGCACTACATCCCTAACCCACCAGTGCAATTTTGTACTATAAGTAAGCACCTCCCAGCTTGTCTGGTAGCACCACCATGTGTCAGACTCAACAACAGTTGCCACACATTTCCCTGGCTGCCATCTCAGCTCAACATAAATTCACTTCACTGACTAACTTTTGCTTTTTTCTCTTTAGATATTTCCTTAAGAACAACTAAGGTCGAAACATCAATTTTAACTCTATTTTCTATTTTTAGCATGCATTTAATATTACCATTTTGTTTTGCTTCCAGACCACATGCTGATGCAGCACCTTGTTTTAATTTTATAAATTCACTTCAGTGTGAAATATGTCTTTGTCTTTCAGTAACTGTTGGGCTGTTGAGAAACATAGAAACATACATAGAAACATAGAATTTGATGGCAGATGAGGACCGCTTGACCCACCTAGTCTGGCCATTGTGCCCTATGTACAGTGTCAATGCAGATCTTATTTGATCTCTGACTCATTCTCCCACCCATTCCTTTCCACTAATATTCCTTTAATCCTATCTCATGCCTTCTTGACCTTCCACTGTTTCACCTCAGCATCTCTGCTGGAAGACTGTTTCAGGCATATCACCACTCTGTCCATGAAAACTACTTTTAAACACTCTCCTGCATCTACCCCTCCAGCTTCATTGCATGTCCCCATGTTCTTCAGCATCTTTTTTCTGAAAAAATACTTCCTTCCATACCTTATTTTTTCCTGTGAGGAATTTATAGATCTCATCATAACCCCATTGCAGGGTGTACATATTGAGGTCCTTTAGTTCTCATCATACACTTCGATGCAGACCCTGTGTCATTTTAGTTGCCTTCATCTGGATAGCTCCAGTCTGTCTATGTCCTTCTGGAGGTGTGGTCTCCAGAACTGGACACAGTACTCTGGGTGGGGTCTCACCTGTGATCTATACAGAGGCAGCACAATCTCCCTCTTTGCTGGTGATACTCCTCCCATGCAACCCAGCATACCACTAGCCCTCCCAGTAATTACTGGTAAAGTATTATTAATGCAATTTCACTATTTTGTGCCAGTTGTTGTTTTAAATCAAGAGAGGCAAGTAGCACAGTGGAGTAGCAGGGTCCAGTGGTGGTAATAATTCAGGATGAAACTGTAGACCAGCCCTTGTCTGGAAAGTAATGGTGGAAGAGGCAGGTGTGAACTGTTATGATATTTATGTAATATATAAATGATAATGTAATGGTGTGGTGCAATGCAGTGGTTGTGGTGTAGCAGTCTACAGGTAGACATCCTGAAGACAGCAGTGCTGCCTCATCTGCATGCACTTCTCTGGGCAGAGGTGCCAGGTTTCTAGGCTCCAGGCAGTGCTGGCCGGGAGTCAGGAGAACATGACTAGAGTCAAAGTTGCATTGGTGAGGAGTCAGAAGACCATTTCTCCCACTCAGGGACCACCTAGCCAGACATTGCTACCTCAAAGGATTCCAGAAGGGAGGAACGGTTGGACTATGGAGGGCTTAAGGAGGTGGGTGGGTGAGATCTGGAAGACAGAAAGGAGCAGGTTACAGGCACATTTTTCAACTGGTACCACTAAGAAATTCCCATACCATTCTGGCAGAGTTGGACTGCCAAGAAGGCACCTGAGGTGGTGGACAGTGAGGACTTCGGGATCTGCCTGAATGGCCTGAGGAAGAGGACCCAGAGAAGGAGAAAGCAACTTGGTGGGGGGCTGTATTGTCAGAGGAATAGGGTAGGGAAAGGAAAGGGGGTAGAGAGGGTAGTAAAGTGTCTACCGAACACAATGGCTCAAATAGCTGGAAAGTGTATCTAACAGATCACACCGGCAACAGGAAGGAAGGGGATCTGGATGTAATTGTCCACCTGGAGATGAATGACTTATCTTTGAATGGGATGTGGCAGTACTGGAGCAGTTTAGGGAACTGGTGAAGGGTCTTAGGCAGGTAACAAGCACTGTAGCCTTTACAAAAGTGCTGCCAGTTTGGAACAGGGGCAAGAGAGGGAGCTCAAGACTAAGGCATTCAACTCAAAGATAAAGAATGGTGCAGAGAGGAGAGGTATGGCTACATTGAGGACTGGGGTTCCACCTAGAGGGATCAGAGCTATACCAGAGGGATCATCACACAGTGTGGTTTAATATAAGAACAGCAGCAGAATCCAACCATACAAGGGTGAGGATCCTTGATGTTTGATAACTGACTTTAAAAACATGGTGTAATAGCACTGAAAGGACCTGGTAGGGCAAGATGTCCTGGGTGGGGAAGAGGGTAAATGGCCCATATTAAAAGAGGGAATGGTAAAGGCAATAAACCTGTACTTCAAGCAAGTAAGCAAAAGCAGAAGGAAGAAGAGACAATTATAGGTCCTGTTGGAGGTAGCAGAAAAGGTAAAGATAAAAGAGTGATATACAGAAAATATAAGGAGACCCAGATAGAGGAGGATAGGGAAGTGTATGTGGAAACAGAGGGATACGGGAAAGTAATGAGGAGTGCAAACAAGCAAACTGAGGAAAAATAGCCCAGGCAGCACAAAGGGGACAAAACATTTTTTCAGGTATGCTAGTTAGAATAGGAAGTCAACAAGAGGAATTTTATGGTTATAAAAGGAGGTGGGGACTGTATGGTGGAGGAACAAGAAAAAGCAAACATCTTAAACCAATACTTCTGCTCAGTGTTCACAGTAGAAGGGAAGGACCAATAATAGGCACCAAGAGTTTTGAGGAGAGGAAGTGGGACACCAGTCCTTTTCATGGAGAGGGTCAGAAAAGCACTCACTAATCTAAGGGTGAAAAATCCATGTGGACAGATAGGGTACATCCAAGAGTGCTGAAGGAACTCAGGGAGGTGCTGGCTGCACCCATGGCAGACTTGTTTAACAGTTCACTGTCCCAGAGGACTGGAGAAGAGCAGACATAGTCCCACTTCACAAAAGTGGTAGCAAGGAGGAGGTGGGCAATTATAGGTCTGTCAGTCTGACTTTGGTGGTAGGAAATTAATGATATCACTATTAAAGGATTGTGGAATACTTTGAATCCAACAGACTGCAGGACCCAAGGTAGCATGATTTCACAGAGCAAAGGCTATGCCAAACAAATTCAATAGATTTTTTTGACTGGGTAACCAAGGTGTTGATCAGGGAGGCGGTGGACATGGCCTACCTGGACTTCAGCAAGGCCTCTGACACCATTCTGCATAGGAGACTGGAAAACACTTTGGGTAACATGGAAGTGGGCAAAAGTGGTAATCTGAGTAAGAAACTGGTAAGGGATAGGTAGAGGATGGAGGTAAATGGAGTTAATTCTGAGGAGGGGAGAGTGACCAGCAGGGTACCGGTAGTCATTACTGGGGCTGGTCCTCTTCAATGTCTTCATTAGTGACATAGCATAAAAACTGGAAGGAAGGTCTGCCTCTTTGTGGATAACACCTATATCTGTAACAGAGTGGACTGCGTCTGTGCAAAGGATGGTAAGAGATTTAAAATGCTGGAGGAGTGTTCAGAAGTTTGGCAGCTAAAATTTAATACAAAAAGTGCAAAATAATGCACTTGGGTCACAGAAACCCAGGGTGGAGTACAAAATGGTGGGATAGATACTTGTAATGACCAAGCAGGAAAGTGACCTGGGATAATCATATGGTATGATCGGAAGGTGGCAAGACAATGTGACAAGCAAATAGGAGAGCTAGTGGGATGCTAGGGTGTATAGGTAGAGGTATCACCAGCAGGATGAGGGACATGGTATTGCCCCTATATAGGTCACTGATAAGACCCCACCTGGAGTAATGTGTTCAGTTTTGGAGACCACATCTCAGGAAAGGCATAGGAAGAGTAGAGGTGGTCCAGAGATGGGACTACCAATATGGTACAGGGTCTGCATTAAAAGCCTTATGAGGCAAGGCTAAGGGAACTCTGTATGTACACCCTGGAGGAGAGGAGGAAGAGAGGAGATATGATTGAGATCTTTAAATACCACACAAGGGTGAATAAGGTACATGTGGGAGGTATTGTTCAAGAGGAAAGGGTGCTCTAGAACAAGGGTCATGATTTGAAGCTGGAGGTGGTTAGGTTGAGGAAAGATGTGAGAAATATTTCTTCACAGAAAGGGTGGTGGATGCCTGGAACAGTTTTCCAGTGGGGGACAGTGGTGGTATTCACAAAAGCCTGGGATAGGCACATGGGAATCATTAGGGAAAGGAAGGGGTGGAGGAGACAGTGGCATAGACCAGTCAGAGTCTGCAGTGAAAACAATCACAACAAATTCTGGTCAGAGCCAATAGGGCTGCAAAATGATATTGGATGGGGTGAGAAAGATGAGCCAAATACCTTAAGAAAAGTTTTGGACAGAGAAATGTCCAGTGACGTGTGTATCCTCTTGCAGCTAAATAATAAAATATCACTATGTGTAGCCCTGCTCTATTATGAACACAGTAGTTTGTGTGTGATCACTTGTTATGGTGCCCCAGGGTGTAGTGTTATGGTACTACTGATCCCCATTGTCCCCACTGGTGTTGTACTGGTCATCATGGTGTAATGGGGCACTTTCCTGGATGAGATGCCATCCAATACCCCTAGAATCTAGGTGCCTAAGATGCAGGAGGGTGGCCAGGCTCTTGCATACCATTTCTGGCAAATATATATGTAATACATGTAATGCACAGGCAAACTCTGATTGTAATGATGTGGATTCTAGTATAGCCCTGAGGCTAGCGCAGTGATCTGTGAATGAGCTTAGGATGCTCAACAGACCTGGGCCTGAACCCTGCAAACTCCACATGCATACTGTGGAACCCTGCACAAGGCACTCAACCACCACAGTGCCCCCAGGTCACCCTCAAAAACAAGCACCTGTGCTCGGTGGGCCTTGCCCACTTACCAAATAATGAAATAAAATGGAAATAAAAAATTGAGATAGACTCTGTCCTGCAAGGTCAAGATTATGTTTGTTCATTTGTTATGATGGAGAGAAAGGGAAAGGTATGCATTAAGTGCTAGAATAACATAGAAGGAGGAGGACAACAATCCATTCATGGAGGAGAGAGTGTCCTCCAAGAGTTATCAGGGCTGAAGGGCACAAGGCTGTGGGACTGGATGGGATACATCCCAGAATACTGAAAGAACTTGGGAGGGAGCTGGCAGCACCATTGGCAAAACTGTTTTGCAAATCATTGGAAACAGGTGAGGGTCTGGAAGACTAGAGAAGGGTGATTGTAGTCCCTATCCACAAAGGTGGGAGCAGGAAGAGGCAGGCAACTATAGGCTGGGTAGTCTAACCTCAGTGGTAGGGAAGTTGATGGAGTCATTGCTAAAAGAAAGGATTGTGGCATATCTTGAGGAAAGTGGGGTACAGGATCCAAGGCAGCATGGATTCACACCAGATCAGTCCTGGCAAACACATTTGTTAGATTTCTTTGACTGGGTGACAAAGGAGCTGGAACAGGTAAGGGTGGTGATGGACCACCTTAACTCAGTGAGGCTTCAACAGCACCCCACACAGGAGGCTTCTAGACAATCTGGGAGTAGGATCCAAGGTGGTAAACTGGATCAGGAACTGGTTGAGTGGAAGGACACAAGAAGTAGTGGTAAATAGGGCCCAATCCAATGAGAGGGAAGTGTTCAGCAATGTTCCACAGGGTTCAATGCTGGGGCCATTTCTCTTTAATATCTTCACAAGGGACATTGTAGAGGAGCTGGAGGAATGTATGTCTCTTTGCAGATGACACTAAAATCTGCAATAGAGTGGACACACTTAAGGGGTTGAGGAAATGAAAAGGGACCCAGGCAGGCTTGAGAAATAGTCAAGGATGTGGCAGCTGAGCTTCAATACTAAAAATGTGAAATCATGCATCTGGGACACAGAAATCCAGTTGAAGAATATCCGATGGGGAAGGTAGTGTGCAGGTCCTGGCAACCACAAATCAAGAAAGGGACCAATGGGTGATCATAGATGAAGACCTAAAGAGGTCCAGGCAGTGTAAGAAGGCAGTGGGGAAAGCCAGCAGGATGCTCAGTTGCAATAGGAAGTGTATCACTTGTAGAAAGAGAGGTGGTGATGCCACTTTACAGACAATTAGTGAGAACCTATCTGGAATACTGTGTACAATTCTGAAGACCATATCTCAAGAGGAATGTAGACACAGTAGTGGTGGTTCAGAGGAGGGCTACAAAGATGATGCAAGGGTTACAACAGTTATCATATGAGGAGATGCCGAGGGACCTCAACATGAATCTGTTGGAGGAAAGAAGAGAAAGTGGAGATATGATATAAACTTTCAAATACCTCAAGGGCATTAACAAGGTACAATGATACAGCCTGTTCCAGATGAAATGGGGTTAGAGAACAAGAGGTCATGATATGAAGCTGGAGGTGCAGGCTCAGGAGTAATGTGAGGAAGTACTTTCACAGAAAGGGTGGCAGACAAGTGGAACAGCCTCCTACAATGGTGGTGAGATGAAGATGGTAGGAGAATGAAAAGAGAATGGGACAAACAAATAGGGATGTTATCAACAAAGGTATGGGGGAGATGAAAGCAGAATGAGGACTGTGATATTAACAATAGGTAGGTAAAATGGGCAAACTTTGTGGGGCGGCGGTCCTTATCTGCCATCAGATTCTGTTTCTAAGTATTGTAATCCTGGCTGCACAAACTACTATCACCAGGTAGGGGCTGTATATAGATCTTTTAATCAAATCTAACAGAATCATGATCAGCAGATGTTTGGATGCTGTGGTGCCCTTCATGATTTATGCCTCACCAACATCCATAATAGATGCTGGTGAGATATGGACATCATGGACAGTAGCCTGATGTCTAAATATGGTACTAGTCATGCCAGAATAATGCAGCTGAACATTTTGAAAACTGAAATGACAGAAACCAAGCTGAATGCCCCACCAGCCGATTTAGTATTAGAAGATCAAGATTACAATACTTCTATTTACCACTAAAGGTACAGCTTCTCTTTGAAAAACAAACAAACACAGAAAGCACTTCTAATTGACTTGATTTGCAGTCTTTAGAAATGACAGAGGCAGATTTCAGGTATCGCAATTTCAGAAACTATTCAAGTCGGTCCCAAAATTTATGAAATTGAGTTTAACTGGAAAGCTATCTTTCTCTTTAAACAAGTTTATGTGCTGTCTTTGTTTCTCTGAAAACTTTCAAACATGACCAAATAGAACCCTTTCATATACACTTTCTGGTTTACATTTTGGGGATATGAACTATTTTTACTTCCCTAACTAGCTGATATATCCAGATGTCCAGTCATGGTGGTCTCTGTGAGCACTGAAGTTATTAGAGGGACCTAGAGAAAAACAATGGTGGAAACAGAGCAACGGTGACAGCAAAAATTAAAAGTTTGAGAGGAAATACTAAAATGGCAAGGTAAGAATCCCAAGCTGTCTTGTAGATAGTGTTATAAATCAGTGCCACTGATTGTGCCAAGGATGGCTAAGAGGTACTGTAGACTGAACGTGGCTGGCTGAGCCCCAATGCTAAAGTACAGCAAAAAAAAAAGATATTCTTATGTACAAATGCCTCATAAAACACTTAAGAGGTCATCAACACATGTTGGTAGCCAGAGATATACCATAGAATATGTAGTGATATCTATACATACTGTATAAAGAGGGGCCATTAGATTTCACAGGAAATCCCTGTTCATTTCCATGGATTTCTTGTGGTGTATCTGGATGTATCTTGAGATTTACTGGCTGCATCTCTGTCTTCTGTGATAGTTCATGTCTTAGTAGAACTGCATGGATACATTGTGACAGCAATGCAAGACCATAAAAGGATATGAACTACATCAGTACCATTCTAAATGGGTCCTTCCTCCAGTGTGCAAATTGGAAACACCCACTGAGCTTACTCACAGGCCATTGAATGTGGACCAGTGACAGAATGAATACCAATAACTGGAAAACAGCTTTTACAGAAAACATTGACATGCAGCATAAATGTAGCGCTCACTTAGAGGCCATTTTCTAGATCTTACTTTTCTCTCTTTCTTTCAGTGTTCCTCAAAAATTACCAAATGTTTCTGTTACTCGTGTCACTCTATGGCTTTCAAAATAAACCTGAACTTGTGCATTAACTTCATATTTGCAAGGAATTTATTATATAAATATTACTATAAAATTCCACAACTGTTCCGCACTTGGAAACAGAACACAGCTCCCAGTTACACACTCTGAAGTGTGTCAGGATGCCTTAACAATCTTATTTACATACAGACTAGGCTGTTGTATTCAAAATTCAATGATATCTATTCTTGGTTTGAGGAGTTGTTTACTTCTGAAGTGTGCTAATAAATTATTTCCGATGGATACTCCAAACAGTAGGAAGGCGCATATGACTGGTGGCAGCAACTGCCAAGTTAACAATAATGAGGCATTGGATGGATGAGAATCCACCTCTAATAGTGGAATGGTTTAGGAGTGTGTTTTGGCTCTGCAGTTGAAAAGACATATAGCACTCGTAATAAATAGAGGCAAAACTTTTACCTCACTGGGGAAGCTTAGAGACTATCCTGACGATATGGAAATCATAATGTAAATGGGACCGAGTATATAATTGCAGTTATAATGATGGTAAGAGTGCGTAGTCTGTGGAGTGGGATGGGGTGGGTTTTCTTTTCCCTTCTGTCTTTCTTTTTTAATGTAAAGATGTGCCTGATGTCCTCAGATGTATGTGCTTACTTGATATTGTCTACCTGGTGCTGAAAAATTAATAAAGAGTTTAAATAATAAAAAAAAAATTCAATGATATGTATGAAAAGGTTGAAAACACACAGAGAAGCAGAGGATCTTCAGTTAAGCTCTAGCCTACAACTCTTGCACTCTGTTTGTAGTTAAGCAGCACAGAGTTAAACATCAGGTTACATAAAAGGACACTTTTAGATTTTTAAACAGCCACTCTATTTCTGATCCTTTTATACTTTGTATCCCCAGAATAGCTAGACTGAGATGGGAGTTCTGATTGTCCCCTTTTCAGGGCTGTGGGGGAGACTACAGTCCCTCTTGCAATCACTCAGTAGCTCTAAAACAGCTAATCATGGAACTTCCATTGGACTTTGAAGAATTCACAAAAGTCCGATGGAGCTTAAAACCTCCACCATGATCTGCTGCTATGGAATTACAGTCACACTATATCGGCTGTTACTTCCACATTTTGTGGCATGAACTGCATGCGTGACTCACACGCATGCGCAGTTCTGCTAGGCACTATCATATTGTGAATGGCACACCATTCACTGCAACTGCACATGCAGGAGTCCTGTGCATGCACAATTGCCTTACCAGCTCTGTGGCATCTGTGGCCCTAAAAATGCATGTGGCACACTGGGAAACCCACCCTGCGTGCCCAAGTTTGTTCCTTTACTCCACCGACAATGGGATGCCCAAGCTCCTTGTTAGCATTATGTGACCCCTGAATGCGGTATACTGGGAGCCCACCCCAGTGTGCCTAACAGTTTTTCCTTCCTCTGCCAATATCGGGTGTCCAATCTCCATGTTGGCATCATGTTAACCATCCTCTGAGTCATGTGGCACACTGGGAGCCTACTCCAGTGTGCCCAAATGTTTTTATTATCCTGAAAAGAAAATGGTCCTTCGTCAGTAAGCACCAGTCATTTTTTCCTGTAAAAGAATACGGATCCTCGTCATCACTCCAGTCCCCTCTCCATCCACACACCCTCCCACTGAGCACCCACCTCCCCACATACACCCTTACCCCCATGCTTACCTCTGGAGGTCAGCCCTGTCATCTTCTCTGGACAGGGATATCTCTGCACCTCAAAGCATAACCGAACTGAAGACTCAAAGGTAAGCGTGGTATAATGCCATTCAATGGGTTTTCAACTTACGCTGATAAATCAGCCAATTTTTGAATTTTTGCACCAAATATTCAACATGGGATTCCTGGGACACCACCCCATGAAAACTGTCACTGTCATTTTATTACTCAGTCTTGAAAGGTGATTTCACAGTTGCTCCATGAATCACCTTGCAGGACTGATTCACAAATGACAGTGCCACTGTTCATGAAGTGGGGTCCCAAAAGCCATGTTGCAAATTTATTGAAGATTCAAAAAAATGACTGCGTTATGAGCATGAGTAATGCAGTTTCTATGCACGCCCTAACTTTGCCAATTTCTTATATTTCACTCCATCTTAAACATTGCCATTTTGCACACCTTCTTCAAAACAGTACAGCTGTCATTTTCACAGCCTGTCCCAAACTTGTTTATGCACATTTGGCACAGAATAGCAAGTTTGTTCTGTGAAATCACCTTTCTGGACAATTGAACAAAAATGACACTAACACTCTTCATGAGGAGGTGTTCCAAAAAGGCCATGTTGAAAATCTGGTGAAAAATTCTAAAAATGACTGTGTTATTTGAAGGCAGTGTTGTGGAGTTTCTAACCACCCTAACTTCACCAATTGTTTATATTTTCACTCCACATTTTTCAACATTGACATTTTGCTCACCTCCTTCAAACAATACAGCTGTCATTTTCCTCAACTTGCCCAAATGTGTCCTCACACCTGTGATGCAGAATAGTGCTTTTGCTGTACAAAATCACCTTTCAGGACAAGTGAACAAAATGATACCGACACTCTTCATGAGAAGGGGTCCCAAAAGGCCATGTTAAAAACTGGTGCAACACACTCCAAAAATGGCCAAGTTACACCTGGGCATTGAATAATTTCTATGCACATGTGTAACTTTGGTCATTTGGTAGCTCTTCACAGCCCTATCGGCTCTGGCTAAGCCATGTTACATGGTGCTACAGGTCAGAAACATCAATGAGCAAATAAAAAGATAAAGGAGAAAATGGTGGTGGGGGGTGACAGACCAATATTGAAAACCGTGAAGAATAAAAAATAAAAACAGCAAATATAGGCATATCGAAATCATGATATAGGAGGCTTTTTTAGCAACCCTGGTCAGTTAAACTGGATCAACGTGGAATTCGTTAACCGAAAGTGACTGTGTTTCTACATAGTCAAATTAATTTTACACCTGGCATGTTTGTATTGTCAGTGGGAGTAAGATTGGCCATGGAAACTGGCAATGTTCAGTTGGGTATGAAGCCAGCAAACTTCAGTCCTGCTAAGGCTGGCAACGTTCATTGGGCTTAGGCCTATGGTTGGTCTGGCTGAGACTGGCAATATTTATATCATTCTGACTGAGTCCAGCAATACTCAGCCAGACTGAGACTTATAGTTAGTCAGGCTAAGACCTGCATAGTGGTTCTGAGGCTCGTAATGTTCAGTCAGGCTGAGATCTATGGTTAGTTGGGTTGAGACCTGCAATATTCAATTGGGCTGATGCCAGCAATAGTTAGACAGCTGACACAGCTGAGACCTGCAGTGATTTGTTGGTCAGAAACCAGCTATGTTCATTTTGGCTGACGCCATTTGGGATGAGACCGTAATGTTCAGTCAGGATAAAACCACAACAGAATAAGAGTCATCACTGACATGGCTGCTAAAATCAAGCATTGAAATCAGTTTGAAGTTCTGGAACAGGTTTATTTGGGACAGCAAGTGGGCAAGCTACTTGGCAGCTGGGTGTTTTTATTACTGGCTAGCAAATTCATTCGGGTTGGAGAGGGAGTCAAGCACAAGATACATCCCCTGCTGTTGCACATCCAATGTGAAAACAGAAAGATGGTAAAGCATCCTTCTGACATTCTGTACAAACTGCTGTCTTGAATTGCTATGTTATGGAAGGGATATCCACCTAATATGGTAGGTCCTGATCTAATGAACTCCAATGTACCATAAGTCACTATGCAAGGAACTCAACCCTTGTCTTCCAATGTTTTTCTCTGTTGTATACAGCAGTATATGTATCAGTTGCATGCACTGTTAGTTCGGTGTCCTAATGTGTGTGTGCAGCAATATTACAGATATTGCTATGAATAAAAATAAAATCTCAATTTAGACACCCATGTAACCATTTAGAGAGTTTACACAAATTGTACCATTAAATTGAAATTTGTAGCATTTCGGTACACCCATTCTCCAGCCTCAAGCACGCTTAACAAAACCTTCAATAATCTTCACTTCTAATTTTGACATCACAGCTAGTTGACTAACTCACTACACTGGATACTGCCCTGTAAATAAAAATAAAAAAAATATGCAAGGGTTATAATCAAAGTCAAGTTTAAGTTTAATAAACAGTTTGTCTTTGTGCTACTGTTTCACTTCAGGTCTTGCTTCCAGCTTTCAGTTTTGATGGGTACCACTCAGCATTTGAAGCATCTTTTGTGGACCATGGATCAGGAGAGGTAGCACTAAGGTACTTAAATTATTGTAAATATAGGTCAATAAAGCAAAGAAAAATTACACACGTGTTCAGTCGATGTAGTTTTGAATTTCATGCTGTTCTAGGGATCGGAGATCAGCATGGTTCAGTACAATACTGTAACAATAGGTATTGGTGGATTTAGGTGTAGGGCAGGGCAGAATAGTAGCTGTCTCTGCTGTTGAGGAGGGGTAGGAGGGAGTTCAGATGAGCCTTGTTTACTGTGTATGCTGTTAAGAGGGTAGGAGGGAATAGGAGGGAGCCCAGACAAAAAAATGTCATTACATTCAATGCAACACACGTGTTCCAAACTCCCGTTACCCAAACTGATCTGGTGTTGCCCAGGCAGTTTGGATAATTAAGGTTGTGTTAGTTATTTTCACATAGCTTTATTTTTTAATCTGCATTAAAAAAATACACCCCCACCAGGTATGTGCACCCCCAACATGCCCACCTTGTCTTTATAACCCATGACTGTTTGTTAGAGTTTAGTGGAAAATAAAATGGAACTGGTTTCAAGGCTTCCTATTGTTTATGATCATTGCCTGGGATGGGGGTCTTGTGTTTCCCAGAGTTCATATATCTATTTAAAAGGTTATTCTATATAAGCTGCTCCTGATAACACTGGATTGTTAATTTACATACACTGAAATACTGAAATCACCACTCCTGATCCAAGGAGATATGTCTCCCATCCTTCCCTTGTTTTACTTGTGACATTGTTTGTCTTGTTAGGTTTATTGGCTTCAAGGTAGGAGCAACCTTGGATTGCAGATTTTATTTATTTATTTAATACATTTTGGTGACCGGTAGGCCCACTGAGCCCTCAAGGTCCCTTTTTCAGGGGTGACCCAGCTGCTACATTGATTTCTATCTGGCCAACTAGGATAAGCTATTACAAAGTTTCAGTGAGTGAATCAATGCTGTTGCTCCTTTAAAATGTTGACACTAGTGATTCTATATTGGTTTATGCTGATTTTTTTTATCTGGTTGAATGTATTTATTTGTTTGTTTATTAATGTACCTATGTATTTTTTTGTACTGCACCCACAGCCTCAGGATTGGGTGCCTTATAAATAAACTTTGCCTTGCTTGCCCCCCCTCCCACACACACACACACAATTCCCTTTCCTTCTACTGCTTCTTGCACATTGACTGTCCTTTATTTGTTCCATGAGGTTGATTATTTATTTGTCTGTGCATAGTTGGGTCTTTTGGCTACATTTACTATGTGCATTTAAAGTAAAGAGCAATCTCAGATGGTGAACTCTGTCCTGATTTTCCTGTTCAAATAAGCAATAGCTCCTACAATACTGAAGTGGCTGAAGTGAATCTATGGTTTTATCTGGGCACCATTGATGCCAACTGTACCCCCAAATCACACACACACACACACACACACACACACACACACACACACACACACATATTTTCTTTCTTTTACATTAGTTTTCATTGGTATACTCCACTCTCTCATAAATCTATGGGCAGTTGTGGTGGGAGAGAAAAACGTTGAGCCAAAACACAAGCAGTGCAGTCCTGTAGCAAGTAAAGTATCATTCTCCATCATCTGAGAATCCAGTGATATTTTTGGGCAGATATTGTACGGTGACACTGATAGGGAATGTTTAACATTAACCTCTGTGCAGGAGGCTGTGTATTTGTGATTTCTTTATGGTTAGCCATATAGCTGTGATGTTTTTATAATGCGCATAGTGCTGAGGGTGGAAGGGAAAATTGTAGTTGTATTGTAGCACTCTCTCATTAATGGTAGGGAACTTCAGTCTAAGCATGCAAGATTGGCAGGTTACTGCTTCATACTAAATCATGTAATAGTAAACCCACAACGTTGTTAAAAAAGACAGAGCTGTGCACTCATGTAGCAGCCATTTAACATGTTATTAACCATCTGTGACATTTCCTCCTTCTTCTGTGCCAGTGCTTGTTTGCCCTTCATTCTGAGTCATTAATTTCCATTGTACTATATGAGTAGTCATGCAGGTCACAGCAGATCCCAACCTTGATTGTGGTTATTTGACCCATGCCAGGGCTGTATAGCAATCCAAAGCAGTTCACGATTCACATCTCCATAGCTCCCATTTACCGGGAGAACAAGCAATGGTAAAATGTCTAAATACAGATCATGCAAATTCAACAAATGAATGCTAAGAACTGCCACACCTAGATCATGATGCATTCTTTTGTGCTCCATACCTGTCAAAAGACATCAAATTAATAGAGAGTATCCAGAGGAGAACTACAAATTGATTCCGAGGGTCAGAAATCTATTATATAAAACATTAAATCTATATTATTTACAAACTAGAAGAGACAGAGGGATTTGCTTATGTTATTTAACATACTACATGATGCTAGACTTGCAGAAGAATGTAACATTACACTAGCATCAAAACACATTAATCTGAGATGCCACAATAAACAGCTGAGAATACAGATGACAGCAACAAATAAGAGAAGACATTACTTTACATTTTGATCCTGTAGACTGTGGAACTCACTCCCACAAGAGATAGTTAACATCAACTCCTTTCAGAGATTCAGAAATTAAGTAGATAGATATCTCCTTGGATGAGATTAACATTTCCACTTGTGTGGGGAGGGCAGTCCCAATGGGCCTAGTGCCTTCTTCTGTCCTTAAACAACTGAGTAACAGTGAGGAAGTGCAAGGTCATGCACCTCGGAGCCAGAAATCCCAGGACCAGCTACAGGCTGGGAGACTGCAGGTAGCAGCTTCAGAGGAGGAAAGGGACCTGGGGTACTCATCACAGGGGACATGAAGGTATCAGCTCAGTGTAAGAGGGCAGCAAAGGGCAAATCAGATGCTAGGGTGCATTGCCAGAGAGATCACCTCTAGAAAGGAGGAGGTCATCCTGCCCGTGTATAGATCACTGGTGAGGCCATACTTGGAATACTGTGTACAGTACTGGTGCTCTCACACCTCAAGAAGGATGTAAGATTACTGGAAGGGTGCTGCATAGGGCTACAAAAATTATCATGGAACTAAGGGAGTTGCCTTATGGGGAAAGATTGATGGAGCTCAACAATGTTCTAACTGGAGGAAAGAAGGAAAGGGGCATAGTAGAGACCTTAAGTATTTGAAAGGCATAAACAAAGTCAGAGATGGAGTATTGATCTGCTTAAATGGGGTAGGGTCACTAGGGGCAGACTCTGAGTTAGAAGGGGAAGGTTCAGTAGGGAAATGAGGAGGAACTACTTAGAGAGAGTGGTGGCAGGATGGAATGAACTGCTGGAGGAGCTAATCAAACTGAGGACAGTGGATAGATTTAAGCAGGGGTGGGATAGAGTCAGGGGCAGGGTTAGTACAAACAAAACACAATGGGGGAAGAACAAGGAGAGGAAATGGAGGGAGGGGATTGCCTGGAGGTGGGGGGCAGCTGCAGAGGTATTAAACTGAGACCTGCACAACTGGGCAGACTTGATAGACTAGTGATCCTTATTCTGCTGGCAATTTTGTATATTTTTTTTAATTGTTTAACAAGATGAGACACACTAAGCTGAAAGTTTGTTTACAGGTGCAACCTGGGAGCAAAGGGAAGTTGTGGACTTGCTCAGGGTCAGACAGTATGTAAGTGGGGGCTGTGGGATTCAAACCCAGGTCTCCAGATTTGCAGCTCAGAGCCTTAAACCACTGTGCTATACTGCCTGTTTGTATGATAATTCTGTACAAAAAGCAGGAGTAGTAAAAAATCACGGCAGTAACATTTATCAGCAATAGGGGCACGGGATCATAAAAACAGGTAAGCATGCAGTGCAGAAAAATTATGCCCCACAATAATAGCAGCAATAGCAGTGAAATTTTAGGGATATTTAATTTTTCCAAACAGTAAGACTGACATGAAAATACATGCTGAAAGTACCCTTGATTAGTGTTTATTATGTTACTAAAATGGTTTATCTGTATACTTTTGCATATTTTGGACCTTTGTTTTGACACTATTCTCTTGATTATTCTAACCCCCCCCCCACCCTTTGTTTTCTTAAGATAAACTTTTTAATAAGCAGTGCCAGGGGGCATGGCTAAGCCCTAGTCCAAGATGGTCGCCTAGTCTCCATGCTCTAGAAACCCGGGATTAATGTCAGTGACAAATCTATGCAAAAACTTCTCCAAACTACTAAATCAAACTACATCTGTAACGGAATTCACAGACTGCAAGGACAGCCTAAATTTGCAAATTGGAGCTCCACTGAATTCTCTGGGTGGTCTCACATTTTCAGCTACGCCAACAATGAACAGCGAGGCCGTATGGTGGAAGGCAGCCCCAACACGATGGATGCCGCACAAAATCCACGCTATGTTCCAGACACTGATAAAGCAGATGACAGAGGTCATGATGGCCTCCAAAAAATACCATGTTGGCCCTATACCAAATGGACATTAAGATTACAAAAATGAGAATGCTATTACAGTACTGCTCAAGACTCGCAATCACCGAGCTTGCTGTGACAGTAAGGGAGCAGGCTAAGACAATCACGGCTCTTCTTTCAAAAGTGGATGATCTTGAAAATAGGAGCTACAGCAACAGTCTGCTGCTCCTGTGCATACCTGAGGGAGCAGAATAAGGAAATGTAGGTGACTTTCTTCGACGAGAACTCCCAAGGATTCTGCAGCTGTCTCCTGACACCAGGCTCACCATAGAGTGGCCCACCAATCCTTGCACCCCCACCCTAAACCAGGTGAAAGACTGCAGCCCATGCTCTTGCTTTCTTTATCTTTGCTGAAAAGAAGACATCCAGGAAAGGGCAGGGACCTGGGAAAACTTGACTGAAAGGGAATCAATTGCTGATTTTCCAGGATTACTCCAAAGAGGTGTCTGACAAGTGGAAGAAATACAGCAGCCAGATACCTGATGCATGGATTGGGAATCTCCTTCTCACTGCATTACCTGGCCAGCATGCGAATCATACACAATTGCTCTCCAATCATTTTTGCTACTCCTGACTAAACTTATCGACTGCTTGCACAGATCCTGGCCTCAAGAGATCTGGAAGCTACAATCCACACCCTAGTCTCAGACACACAAGCAAAGAAAGAACTAAACCCCATACTCCCACGGTGACCGAAGGAGCAAGACTGACCCAGACAGTAAAATCAGGAGATGAAGACCAGAACCAGACCAAAACTGGGCTCTGCCATTAAGATCCAGGAAGCAGCAGCAGAGCTCTCGACAAACTGGCGGGCCCATCCCACTGACTGTGATGAAGCAGAGCAACCCAGCAAAGGCTTACATTCTGATGTCTAAGAGGAGCCCACCTTGTACCACTATTCTCAGACAACAAGTTTGCACCACTGGCTGCAGTGAGACTGGAACTGTCCCTGGGGGTTCAGACATCCACGGAGGTAGCACCTCCCACACACCTGAATGTGGTAAACGTAGTGACTATGAGGCCAGCAGGCCTCAGGGAAGCCTATCTATGCAGCACCTGTGTGACAAGGCTGACCTGGACATTGCTGGATCCTGAGGAGCAGTCTGGAACCAAGTGTGACCTGTAGCACAACCTGAACAGATTGGGATCATAGCAGAGACTAAGGACACCCTGGGATGAAGATCATACACTGTCAGATAAGTGGGATTTTTTTTGAACTGATTGGGGTTGTTGGGCAGGGAAGGTGAGCGGGGTTGGGATGTTGGGTTCTAACAGATCATGTTGAGTAGCCACTGAAGCCTTGTTTATAGGGGCCTCTGCATGGATGTTGACTCCCTCTCCTATCCCACTTACAGGCTTGCTCAACCTCCTGGCCCCCTACTTCCAAGAGGTTACCACAGTCACATCCTCTTACTGCAGGCTGTACCCACCACTGGATTTTTGTATTTCTTTATTGTACAGAGTTATATGTGCATTGACTGAGGGATGCTTGTTAAGGACAGTGTTCGCTCCTCACTGAAATTTATCAGAGGTGCACAGACCCTGGCCCCTTCACTGAGTGAGAAGATAGTCCCATGGTAGTGATTGCTAGACAGCCCTATAATACTGCTTTCCAAGGTGGACAGGTCACAACAGTCCTGCAGACTCATGAAGAGCCTCATGAGGCACACCCCATTCCTATTGCACCAATATAACAAACTACCCTGGAGCCCCACAGATAGCTCAAGGTTCAAAGGAAATGTAAGGTCCCTTCGGGAGGCTAGGAAGCTAGCTAGATGCTGCACTCCTAGCACCCTATACTCCCTCCAGGGCTAGAGGGGACATGGTTGCTATGGGAGATGGTAGGGCACCTCTCCTCCTCTCAGTAGGACCCAAGGTTCAAAATAAGACTGGCACAGCAGGCCCAGACAGATGAAGGGTTTTCTATTAATATGAATATGACACAGTTATGGTGCCCCAGCCACAAACCCAGATTGGTGCAGATAACTAAAGAGATGGGGTATACCCATAGTTAGTGAATACCTTGTCTGGGGATGTTCTCCAGAAAGCACTCCACAACATCCACCCTAGTGAAGGTAGTATGTTTTCATTTTGCTATTCCTGAGTCTAGAAACCAAAGTTCAGAAAACCAAACTCTGACAGCCCGCATAGACCAAACCAGCTGGTAGCAGCAGTGATGGACTGGAAGGAGCTGAACATTAACTGGCACTTAGACTCACCATATGGAGCTGTGATCATAGGCTAAGCCCCCTTCAGTTCCCTAACTGGCCTCTAGGCTAGGTGTAACTAGATTACATGGGTGTAGCCATAGATGACCTATAGTGCAAATAAATGAGTTCTCCCAAGGTTTTGAGTCTGAGGTCCACAACTGTCTTGTGATTAGCCCTCTCCCTAGACTAAGATGAACCCCACCCCAAGAAATGGCAGGCAATTGAGTGCCCTCAGGATGACATCCTGACCGCTAGGCACCCAGAATGGATGGTGAATGAGCAAGTCAGACCCCAGCACTGCTCAGTTACTGTATTTCTAAATAGCTTGAGAGTTGTGCGTTTATTGTAAGTACTGTAGTTTTAACCCCCAAATACCGGGGTATATGCAAGGTATAGGTTTAGGTACTGTCATAAGGACTATAAACAGTTAGAAATATATGGTAATGGTGACACAAATAGCATTGGTCTTAATAGGGTGACTGCCACCGCCTCAGGTCTCATAGTCTCAGGAAATGGTTTCCTGCATGAAAGCTACAGGACCTCAAACAGATTTTTCCAGATGCTGCAGCGTTTACATTATATACCTCATAAATCAGATTATGGATGAGATAACAGGCCACACCTGGAATGTTAGAGGCCTAACACCCTGTCAAGAGGAAAAGGTCCTCTCACACTTAAAAAAGAGGTCTCAGGTAGCTTTCCTGCAGAAACTAACCTAATTAAAATGACCATACTTATTTGGTCAAAGACTGGGTGGGGCAGGAAATCTACTCCAGTGCTTCTACGAGGAAATGTAGCGTGGTGATTCTGATCCACAAAAAGCTTAAATGGATGGTCACTGCTTCACATTCTGGTAATAGGGCAGATGGGTGATAGCCCTTATGTCAACCCCACTGGCCCTCTGTTACTGTGCAACCTATATGTCACTAATCAAGATGACTCCAGGTTCTTCCATGAGATGGCCACAGAGCTCGGTGCCCTTGCCCCTCCAAACTGCCCAATAATGATAGGGGTGATTTTAACCTGACACATGTTCCACTGGTGGACAGGAGTAACACAGGAAGAGAAACCCACATAAGAGGGGCCAAGTCCTGGAGCAGATGGTGATGGACTTGGGCCTCTCCGATGTGTGCCGCACATTTCATCCCTGGGAAAAGAACTATAGATTCCACTCCAAAGTCCATAACTCATTCAGCAGGCTGGACTTTGGCTAATCTCCTCCATGACCAATAGGGTATTGGGTTCCTCAATCCTCCCTGTCCTGATTTCTGACCATACTCTGGTAATGCTACACTTTTCTTGGGGCTGCCTGCACAGCCTTCCACAAACTGTCGACTTGATCCTCTCTTGCTGAGAGATCGGAGTTTCTACTATGGGCCCAAAAAGAAACTGCAGTCTTTCTTATAGAGAACCCCATGTTCCATACATCCTCAAGGAACACTTGGGAAATGTACAAGGTCTCCATGAGAGGGACAATTATGGGGTTTGTCTCCCAAAGAGAGAGAGAATGGGAGCAATATCTGAAGGCATTAGAAGCTGAACTGGTTCAAGCAGAGACTTTTTTGTGTGTTATTTCTTTATACTCCTGCCCAGCACCCTGGACAGTCTCTCCTTCAGGCCCCTTATAGAACCTCTCACTTAGCAGCCCCAACCCCACCACCTCATATTGCAGCCGACTCAGGCAACCCTGATGTAACCCTGCATCAGAAGGGTCCCTTACCTTCATAGGGGATGAGTCTTGATGGCTATTCCAACTATCCTGGGTGCTGCTGAGGTGGCGGATTGGGGTCTGGGTGCTCTGCAGTGAGAGACCAGGGAGGCCATCACCCGACCGGCCAGGGCACTATTTTTCCTGTTTTCTCCACAGGGAGTGGAGTGCCAGAGACATTAAGGCTAATGCTGAAGTCCACCTCCCCTAAGCCATCTGGGGCCTGATGTCCTGCTGTACTCCAGGCCTCCACCAGGGACAAGCAGGCACCGGACCACATCCCCACCTCCCCTGGAGAAGGTGAGTTGTCGCTGGACGCTCCTCCTTCTCCCCTGGCTGGCCCTCCAGCAACCCGGTCCATTCCTGAACTCAGGTCACCGGTGTTGCAGACAGAAATCCAACCTCTGCACTGACAGCCCGGCCAAAGCAGAGACTTTGTACAAATTCAGGCTGCCCCAAACCACCACTCCACAATGGGAAGGAGAAGTTTGGGACTATGGCTTGAGATAAACTCCCTGCTAAACTGTGAGGTGAAAATTCAGTCCTTAGACTGAAGCACAAATTCTGGGAGGGTGATGACAAGGGTGGGGAGGTACTGACCTATCAGGTGCACAAGCAACAGGCCAAAAGGCACATACAAGGCCTACTTGATCCCTAGGGAAGGTAGTGTCAAGCCAGGAAGACATCAACAGCATTATGCAAGCCTTTTTACATCAGCTGTACACATCCACCATGCACAGCCTCGGAGGGTTATACAGAATTCCTGGAAGGGCTGACACTCATCCAAGCTGACCACTCAGCAAGCCATAGCTTTGGACACCCCAATATCGACTCAATGATGTCTCTGCAGAAGGGCAAATCTCCTAAAGGAGACAGCTTTTCTGTAGAATTGTTGCAGGTCTTACACCCCAAATAGCCCCACTCTTGACCAAGATGTTAATAGAAGCAAAGGACTCAGGCTACTTACCATCCACTCTTAGAGAAGCAGTTATAACTGTGATTCCTAAAAGGGCAAGGACCCCACCCTGGTAGGTAGTTACCTGTCTCACCATCATCAACATAGACAGCAAGGTGTACACTAAGGTCCTTGCCAAAAGGGTGAGCCTCTCCTCTCAAAACTCATTCATCCCTCTCAAGTGGGTTTTATCCCAGGAAGAAAGAGTGCAAACCATATTAGGTCACTACTCAACCTAATACACATTCCACCCTGGCTCTGGCTTCACCTGCAGCCACCAAAGTGGTGGATTTCGAGAAGGCATTTGATTCCTTTGAATGGGATTACTTTGCCAGGCCTCATGCACTGGGGTTTGGAAACAGGTTTCTGTCTTGGGTACAGGCTTTGTATGGAAACATAGAAACCTAGAGTTTGATGGCAGATAAAGACTGCTTGGCCACCTAGTCTGCCCATTTCCTACCTGTTGATAAGCTGCAGATGTTAGTTAACCAACAGCCTACTTCTTCCTACCCCCACCAGAATTGCCTTATGTCTGTCCCATGCATTCTTGAATTCTTCCACTGTTTTTGACCACACAACCTCCTCAGAAAGGCCATTCCATGTGTCCACCACCCTCTTTGTGAAAAATACTTCCTCACATTGCATCCCCTCTATCTTCAAATTGTGTCCTCTTGTTCTTTTTTTTTTGTGAACTTTATTTCCTCCTAATGCCAACTTCCAGACTCTCTAAGACGGGGACACTCGACTCACTTATCATCCTGCCCGCCTGAAGGCTTAGTCCTACCAGTCAGTTTTGCCAGCTACATCTCTCTGTCCTGGTGCCTGCTCTCCAGATTTAGGCCCACAGGGTGGGACCACCACTTTCCTCTGGTGACCTGTCTGGAAATCTGGGTGGGCATCCAGGAAGTGGAGGAGCAAAGACAGTAGCCTAGGCACTCGGCGATGGCCATGGGAGGTGGTCCCTGGTCCTTGTCTTCACCTACCAGAAGATGGTGTTTTTCCTTTTTTTCCCATTCTCCAAGGTGCTTGGGCATGCAATAGTGGCTGGGCATGATGTGCTGTTGCCTGCCAAGCTGCATCCCTACAAAGCATGCGCCCACTGCTTGTGCTGCACCTGACTGCTTCCAGGTGCCGCTGCAGTGCAACGATCCCCAGAAACCTCCCCAGGAAAGGAAAAGCTGTCATCCAGATGCTCGATCCCTTCCCTCCCTTCTGACCCCTGTGACCCTGGCACATTCCCAAACCCAGGTCACCGTGTGGTGTGAGGTGGCGTCCAGCGCCTCAACCTCAGCACCTCTGGGCCAGCCAGTACCCACTTGTTCTTGCACATCACTTTTTCTGAAAGATGCTACCCTCTTAGTTTGTTGATTCCCTTGAGGTACTTGAAATTTTCTATCATTTCCCCTCTTCCTCCTTTCTTCAAGGGTATACATATTAAGCTCCTTTAATCTCTCTTCGTATGACTTCTGTTGCAGACCCTGCACCATTTTAGTTGCCTCCTCTGGACTGCCTCCAACCTGGTATACCGAACCCACCCACAGCTCACATTACCACAAACCAACTCTTATCCTCCCTGTTCCCACTTGGAAGGAATATCAGACAGGGCTGCCCTCTGCCCCCGCTACTTTTTGTTTTGGCAGTGGAACCTCTTGCAGCAGCCATACACCAGCATTCCTAAATTCAAGGATTCGAGCTAGAGGCAAAAAATATTCCATGCTAATCTATGCAGCTTATCTACTTATTATGGTGTCTGACCTGACCTGACCCTGTCAGTTAACCCCTGCTCATACTGCTAGATCAGTTTGCTGAGATCTCTGAGCTCAGATTAAACATCTCCAAAATGGAGATTATGCCCATAAATCAGCACTGCGACTAGAGGCTGCCAAAGGGCCTGGTCTACACTGAGCAGAGAAAGGTCTTACTTACTTTGGACATATGACTCCTGCATATGAAAAATTGTGAGACATTAATTTATAACCTATCCTCAGGTATGCAGAACAGAGCTTGATAGGTGAAAACTTTGAATTTGACTCTAGCTGGGAAAATATCAGCAATAAAATGGTCACTGCAACCCAAATTCTATATCTAGTTGCCCTTATCCAGCTTACATTACCCCAGACTTGGGCCCACTGATTTGATAACTTATTCTGGGACTTTCTCTGGGAGGAACGGAACCGAGGTACAGCTGTAGCAAGTTTAGCTCACACTGGAAGACAGGAGGCTGGAATCTGCTGTTGGTGGAAGGGTGCAAACCACGCCTTCCAGACAGCACAAACACTGCAATGGTTTAAGACTCTACATGCCCAGTCTTTGCAGTGAGCCCATATGGAGGCAGCTATGGCGTGTGTAACAGTGGTGGCCTCCTATTGATTGCCCCCCCATGTGGTCCTATGCTAATACACCCTGTTATTGGCCCCACAACTGTGCAGGGTATGGTGCACCAGGAGGCTTGCGCCAAACCTACTTTCATCGATTTTGCACCCATCTGGCCAATCCACTAATACTCATTGACAAAAACAGGTGTGCTGATCCACTTGGATTGCATGGGAATTTTCCCAATAAAAGACCTACTGGTCCCGGGGTCCATGATCACAAACATGTACCAGTCCATTCAAGAGCAGTGGGGTTTTCCCAACAAGGACTTTTGTCATTTTCTACAGATCAGAGAGGCTGTAAAGCCCCTGACTGCAATAATGTGCCCTCATAAAGCAGATGCACTCATAGCCAACTGGCTAGCTGTGAAAAGGGGTCACAGGCCTCATCTATTCAGCACTGAGAGAGTCCCTTCCTAGCCAGTCTATGCAATCCAAATGAAGTTGGGAAAGCTACATGGGTATAGTCATCACAGACCCACAGTGGATCAAGTATGGTGCTCAGCTCTCTTCACATTCTAAGATTTGCAGAGTCGGCTGATTCAGAATATGATTCTATGTTCTTGGTATAGAACCCCATGGTTCTCAAACAGGCTCAACTAATGATAGATGACAACTGCTGGAGATGCCAGAGCCCTGGGGTGACTTGTACCTTATCCTTTGGGCCTGCCCCAAGATCCAGCCCCATGGCATAACATAGGCCTTTTAGCTCTAGGGTCCTTCAAAACAGATTACAGCTTCTGCCCCACTAATAGTGCCGGAATCCACCCAGATTCACCCAAACTCAGCAAAACTGAGCTTAGATGGACAGCCATGCTGTCCATGCAGGTGAAGAGAGCTGTAGTTTGTAACTGGTGCAACACTAGTGTCTCAAGCATGTCCAAATCATGACCTCCATGTCAGGGGCAGCCCAAATAGACTGGCTCTCACACATCAGCATTAATCAATGCAATACCTACCACAAGTGCTGGGCCCCTTATATGGCATATGTTAACCCCCACTGGTATAGGGTGAAGTCATGGCTAGCCTAGTTCCAGACAGCAAGTCCTTCACCATCCCCTATTACACATTTTGTATCTGTGTATCACAGTAGACTGCATTTATGATGTCCTACACTGCAAATCAATAGATTCTATGTAAACCTATGACTGTACCTGTTCTTGTTGTTTGTATTGCGTTATACATAGTTCTGGATTCTTTCCAGTATATATGTTTGGTTTCAGAGTAGAGGAGGCACTCACGCTACAGACCCATCAGTACTCCCCCAACCAGAACAGCTCAGGAAGCCATAAAGTGAACTGAGCTGGTAGCAGGCTCATTTCAATAGGCTCCAAAGGCTATGGCCTACAAGTAAGTAACCTTTATGGAGATTAAGGCCTTGTGCCTGGGGAAGAGGGGAGGGAGCAACAGTTAACCTGGGTGCGACATATATTTCTCAGCCAGTTCACTTAGTTAGCCTGTGCATATGTTTGCCCAGCAGCTTTGTTTCCCGTAAGTAAAGTCACTACTACTGCTCACCTTGCTGTGTCTTAGCCTACTTAACTGTTGTTTCACTGCTATTTTAGTTCACTGCTGTTTCACTTTGGGCTACCCTCAATTGTACTCTAACATACTGTTTTGCAATAGATTGTTATGATTACTGTGCTACTTGTGCACTTGCAGAGATGTACTATGTGTATCACTATTTTCAAGAAAAATCAATACAAATCATTAACAACAACAAAAAAAGCTTTAGCCAGAACCAATAGGGCTGTGATGAGCTACCAAATGACCAGTTATTTTCTTGTTGGTGCCATATAGTGCTGTTTACTTACAATCATCAAAACTGGCATGCTGATAATTCAGTCCTATTGAATTTATTTAGTCAGAGTACATGCCGTTGTGTGTGTGTGTGTGTGTGTGTGTGTGTGTGAGAGCATGCAACCTATCCTGCCCAGAGATATGAGATAGCTAACAGCTGCAGCTGCACTGTCTGTAATCTGACACTGTAGTCTCACTTTCAGAGTTTCAGTAAATTCCAGAACAGCATATAATGAGTTAACCCCTAGAGTGCTGAAAGAACTAGAATAATATATTAGACTGAGTTGGACAGATGATAGAAACAGCATTTTAAAAGTTTTTTTTGTTAATATTCTGAGAAGTTCTGAGGTACAATACAGTAGCATCCCTCCCTTCAGATGTGCCTTTAACATAGACCAGCAAATAGCAAAAATCAGAGGGGGTGCACTGTTTTGCAACTGTGGAGGAATACTTTCAAAAGTTCAAAAGGGAGTTCCACAGTCAGCTGTTTTACAGCTACAATCTGATCATAAAAGGGCTATAGTCTCTTCCCACAGCCCTAAAAAGCAGCATGAACCCTTCAGACTAGTCATCTGCCATTTAGAGCACTGACTCATGTGAGGGGCAGTTTTGGAAAATCACAATCTTTCAAGATAGATAGATAGATAGATAGACAGACAGATAGATATGAGTTACCATGGATTCAGTAACAGCATCACAGGTTGCAATACAATTTAAAATCTCTTGAAATCACATTGAATGGCTGAGTACATGTCTCATATAGTCTATTAAAACAAATAGAAAATGTTGGGGAATTTTACTTCATCAGTAAGGTTACCTTGGTGTTGATCTTGTTATAAAAGGAATGCATATCAAGGTTGCTAATGCTATTCCACAAGCAGCAAATGACAAAGCATTACTTGCTTACATGATGGACTATGAATCTATGTATTCTTCAGTCTCAGTTTGAGCCCAGACAAAAGAGAACAGCTGTGACTCTGTGAGTGTAAGTTGAGGCTGCTTGATGTTGCTCACATGATACAGTTGCCTGCACAATTACATTTGAAATATGTTGGTAAAACATTTTATTTGTCTGACCTCGGATGCTGAAAAACTTTGACAAATAAATGCTTATTTTGCCAACGGTCAAATTGCTCCAGATCCTTAGGAGGAGGACTCATATGTTACTGTTATACAAACTTCATAGTTGTAAATGTTACAAATTTTCACCACGCCATAATGCTAGGAGGTTTTGTATTACATAAACTCTATGTAGACTTCTTTACATAGATGTGGATCCAGAGTTTTGATTTAGTTTGGGATACTTGTACAATAGACAATGTGCATTTCCTTTCCACACTTAGCTGCCTGAAGTGCCTTCATGTGCTATAACAGCAGAGGTAATTGTGACTCTCATAAAACTTATTGGCATTCACAGGGTATGTAAATAACTGTCAGAACTGCGTACATTTTATACTTCACAAGGACCCCATTGTGAAATGTGTATACAGTTAATAAAACCATTGTAGCACAGTCAGTCTGTAGCACAATCAATTTATAGGTAGGGACCGCTTGTTATAACCAAAGTTTATATGAAAAGAAAACTTTTATTTTAGTGAATGGAGAACCGGATGGTCTAGTTTTCTTTAGCTGTATTTCAAAAAATGTTTGCACGTGGACAATGCATTGTATTTTTCCCATTATGGTGCTGGATCACTATGTAGTCTTTTCGAATGAATTGGTTTTCGAATGACCATCCACTGCTATGCTGCATCAAGTTCATTTGACCATTCACTGTTAGCTGTTACAACAAAAGCCGTGTTCATGATGCAAAGTGCTGATGATTCCTGTATTTAGTAAGGTCTGCTGCTAATTTTCAGCAAATAATGTTAATCTGTAGTACCAAAGACACATAAAAGAAAAAGAAAATACAATTATAGGGTATAAATGTGCCAGTCTACAGACCGCCTTTCAACATATGCCTTACAGTACCTTGAAAACAAAGCACACTGCATTTTATAACAACAGTTCCACACACAGTACATCAGCAAAACAAGGAAAGTTACCAAATGTATTTCAGCAGACTTGCATTTATTTGAGACTCGGGCTCTAACCCAAACCCCAGTGCTTCGGCAGATAGACGTCATCAGAGGGTGTGGCTACTAACGTTCAAACATTTCATTAAATAGCTATTCCTTAATGTGAAACACCTAGATCTGGTCACATGGTGAAAGTTTGCTGAAATACATTCGTAACTCTTCTTGTTTTGCTGGTGTGCTGTATGTGTGAAATTGTTTGTATTCTGGGGTTGCTGCCCTTCATGCAGCACCCGCTCTCTTGTTAGATTGCAGAAGTGGTTCTGTGGATTTTCTTCATTTTATAACAAGCAATGACAGATAAAATTGTAAAGCTCTCAAGTAAATTCAGTATTCAATCACTGCACTTCAAAATCATGCCATTCTTATAACATCTATTAAATGCCCAAGAGCTGTTAAGTGTGCTGGCACATCAAAGAAAATGTTGAGTAACAGAGCAAACAAAAACAGTTGAAAACAAACCTTTTCTCATTTCTGTTGAGATCACACTACAGTGGAGAGGCTGCTGTTTCCCTGCCAAGACATCCTTCAGGGGAGTAGTGGGACTGACAGCTAGGGAAAAAGGGAGGGTACAGCTGTCACTATTGAGTCACAGGGCCTTTTGGCTGGGAAGGATATTTACAATAACAGGGTGCCCTGCAACAGTATCGAGGCACCAGCATTGAACATTCAGGACCATAGCATTACTGGAACACTAACCCCTGTCACTCTCCACCCATGCCAGTCCCTTAACATTTACCACCCTAGCCCTTCTGACCTGCTCCCATACTTGTGCATTAACCTGGTCAAATTGTGATATAACTTTATTTATTGTTTATGTCTCTATTGTCCCTGTTTTCCTCTTCCTTTCCTTTGGCATCAGCAGCAGTGGCACCCTTCTGACCTGCTCCGTGTGTAGCAGGAGTGTGGTCTGATACAAGTGATCATTTTTTTTTTTTTTACAATTTCTATAAATAATCTCTGCCACTCTCTGGCATAATTCTTTTTCTGTGAGGTTGCTACACCCTCACACACCAGTTATGGGGCTGAAGCCCCAGACCCCCCACTAAAGATTCTCAACTCAGGGAGGGTCCCACTCCGGGAGTGCACAATTTGTGGAAAAATAAAATGTTAGGACTGGGAATCAAACCCAATCCCAGACGCATCACCTGAGTTTTTGCTGCTGTGGCTCAGTCCAGTGAGCCATTGCAGCTGCTCGGAGGAACCTACTCCCAACAGAGGTCTTATCCTCTGCCTAGGAGTGTGTGAATGGTACAAAACCGCATACAGCATTATACGCAGTATTGCACCATTCGCTGTCTTGACAGTGCTGTTTTGGGTTAGCTATAATGTCATACGCTATTACGACAGCATTATGACCCGTAGGTGAATTACCAGTGATCGCCATAATGAAAGGCACCAAAAAATAATGTGGAGGGGGTGGAGGAAAGAACAAATGTTGCTATGGAACTCAAAAATCAAGCAAAACAGTGAGCTTTGAAGTGGCAAAAGGACAGGAAGGAAAGAAGGGTAACACAGAAGTAAACTATAAGCTTACTATGGTTGTGTTAAAGCCCTTGTCAAATGACAATATTTTAATTCCTAATGCAAGGCAATTATTAACAGTTGTTCTTCAGTAGCAGACTGCTGGAAATGGTAATTATCAGGCTTTTTAACAGTTTTGTTTCTTTTGAAATTTATATTAGGTCCTGATGCATACTGACTTCAACTCTGCATATGCAGCATTAAAATGTGTATCAGAAACACAATCAGTAAAGCTGCACTATACAGTGAGCACTGATGGGTCACATCAGCTGTAAAAGTGCAAAGCATTAAAATGTAGTTAACTTAACATCCACTGGAAAAATTAATTTCGCCAGTAAATATAACAGTTAAAGTAACCTTTATTGGAAAAACATGTGGGTGATCAACGATAATGAACACTCATGATAGAAAGGCATCACAGACCAGGGTCTCAGTGATCACACTGACTCTAACACAACAGAGCAGAGATGCAGCAAAGTAAATTCTGCCCATGAAGTGGTCACAAAGTGGGCACTTCAGATTAATATTCCACTACGAGAATGCCCATTTTAAACCCTCACTTCGTCAGCTTTGTGTTGTAATTATGACTTTATGCTGTGCACTCTGCCTTATTCCACTTTAAGTCAGAGTGAGAATTCACAGCAGTCCACACACATCACATGGCTTACACAGTGTAGGTCATATGTTTCAAGCAGGCAGGCAGGAGGTAACAGGCAAAAACACTCTCCAACATGGGCTAACTTACACGTTTGCACTTGATGTGACAAATGGCTCGGCTCTGTGAATTGCCTGGGGTGGGGTGTGGACAAGTGATGAAGAGGGTGCACAGATGACAAGTCCACAAATGAAGTTATTTTCCCAATTTTACATACAGGGTAGATGTACCACTTGCACTAGACATATTACATTGACCACCACCACCACCACCATCACTGCTATTATGACCACCACTTGACAAGATTTCTAAATCATAATCCTCCTCTCATCATGCCTGTAGTAATCCTCTGGTGCCATTTCATCACTACTGCAGACATTCCTACTTGGTCTTACACTCATGGAAGGGATAATATGCTCAGTAAGGTTAATGGCAAGGGTGAATGCCCCACTATGGCATTGGCTGCCATCTGTGCCGGGTCCACAGTGCCATGTGCCTGTTCTTAAGATGTGTATGCTGGTCACCCATGCCCAGATAACTCACTCCCTTTTATCTCAACTCACACATGCATGACAAAGCTGGCAGATTGAAACTGACTCATCATTTGCATCTTGGACAAAACCCAAACAAGGGATTGTGATTCCTACTTTTAACATGTCCCTGATGCTTATTGGACTCTGTTTTTGTAACACCTGAAATAGGGGGGTGCTACATGATTTTCAGGCTGGACACACTTGACTCAACTGACCACCATGACTACCTATGATTATTATTGGGTCATCATCATTATCATCAACAGGAATTGCTAAATCACAACTTTTTTGAGGAGGGGATTTAATGCCAACAGACCCAGACACAGCCACAGCCACCTTGACTTTCTTTTCTCTGGTTCCCAACAGGGTCACTGACATCATTATCATATTCATCAACATCATCCGCATCCACATTTTCAGCTTGATGCTGTCATGTGGAGAACATGTTCCAACCACAGCATCATCATCATCATCTTCACCCAATATTTTTGCACTACACTTTGAATCATTGGATGGCAAAGGTGTGGCCTCAACAGCACTGGAAGAAATGACATTGTGAGTTATTGCCAGGATCAGCATCATGTTCATCTACCATGGAGGTGTTAATGAGGAGTATGACATCATCTACACTGTCAGTCACAGCTTTAGATGCAACTATATTTTTTGAAATGGTTAACTGGTCAGAAGTGGAACTTGAGGCAGCAATATGCATGCCAGCAGAAACTGCACTAACACCACCAGCTGGGACAACATCATCTCCTCCAACTATGACAGAAGCTACTGATTGCACTGTAAAAACATTGACGTGAAATCCCTTTACTGACATCAGCTATACACTTCTGTGTACTACCACACCCATGGACAGTCTTGCTACTGGCAGCAGTGCCATGGCCAGAAACACCTTTGCTTGCACGTCTTTTGCAGGCATTTTGGGGATCACCAAGAAAATTCAAACAAATTTAGATTTCTGAACTTTCAGTTTGGCGGTGGATGTGAAGCCAAAAAATCAATGACTGTTGCTTGAAGGTGGAGATTGGGCACTAAACAGATGCAAAAGCACAGACAGATTAAGATTGCGCTGCACAATCAAGAAGAGATGCAGATGCAACATCACAACAACACCTAAACCAGTGCTCACAAGTCACAATCCAATCTGGAAAGAATACTTTTGCCGGGTATGCAGTGCACTGCAGTAACAGTCCAAAACCAAGATAACACAAAGCAGTACAAAACCATTTAGGTGCAGTGGATAGCAGGTTCACGCTGCTGCAATTACATTATGGCACAATAAAATGTGTCTGATTTGATGGCATGCATCTCACACACTCACACACACACTGCAAGTAATGTGTAGCAAACTGAAAACTTTAGTAATATACCTAGATCTTTTAAACAAACTGAAATTATGCACTGCTGCACCACAACAATCAGCAAAGAAAACTGTCAAGAATTATGAAAATATTACTGTCTGTACATTAACACAGTTATACAAGAAAAATATAACCAAAACAGAAAGATTGCCTTTTCTCCCAGTTTTAATCTACCTCCACCACTGATACGCCCCAAAACACGCTTCAAGTGTCTGTCAGTACATAGAAACATAGACTCTGATGGCAGATAAGGACCACTTGGCCCACCAGTCTGCCCATTTCCCTACCTACTGGATAAGTTGCAGATTCTAGTTAACCAACAGCCTACTTCCTGCAAACCCTCACTATAATTGCCTTATGTCTGTCCCATGCATGTTTGAATTCCTCCACTGTTTTAGACCCAACAACCTCCTCAGGAAGGTAGTTCCATGTATCCACCACTCTCTCTGTGAAAATAATTTCCTCACATTACCCCTGAGCGTCCACCCTCTATCTGTAAATTGTGCCCCTTGTTCTTACACATCTCTTTTCTGAAAGATGCTACCCTCCTGGACTTTGTTGATTCCCTTGAGGTACATGAACATTTCTATCATGTCCCCCTGTCCCTCCTTTCATCAAGAGTATACATATTAAGCTCTCTCAGTCTCTCTTCATATGGTTTCTGCTGCAGACCCTGCACCATTTTAGTTGCCCTCCTCTGGACTGCTTCCATCCTGTCTATGTCCTTACGTAGATGAGGTCTCCAAAACTGCACACAGTACTCTAGATGGGGTCTCACCAACTGTCTGTACAGAGGATAACCACTTCCCTTTTTCTACTTGTGATGCCCTTCCTGTGCATCCCAGTATCCCCTAGCTCTTCTTTGACTCTTCACATTGCTTACCCACCTTTAGGTCATCTGATATGACTACCCCAGGACCCTTTCCATTTTGTTGTTGTTAGTACTGCCCCTGCTATTGTGTACTCTTTTCCTGGGTTTGTTTCCCAGATGCATTACTTTGCACTTCTTTGCATTGAAACTAAGTTGCCATATATCTGACCATTCCTCCAACCTTGCCAGACCCTTCTCATCTTTTCGACCCCTCTTGTGTATCTACTCTGTTACAGATCTTTGTGTCATCAGCAAATAGGCATACCTTTCCCTCCAGACCCTCTGCAATGTCACCTATAACGATGTTAAAGAGGACTGGACCTAGTACTGAGCCCTGAGGTACTCCACTAGTAACCTCCCTTTCTTTAGAATGTGTTCCATTCACTATTACCTTCTGTGTCCTGTTGTGCAGCCAGTTTTCTACCAGGCTACCACCCTGGGACCCACTCCCAGGCTGGCTAACTTGATTATTAATCTTTGTGTGGACTGTGTCAAATGCCTTGCTAAAGTCTAGGTAGGCCATATCCACAGCCCCTCCTGGTCTATTACTTTGTTCACCCAGTCAAAGAAATCAATTAGATTCGTCTGACATGACCTTTCTGCTGTAAATCCATGCTGCTTTGTGTCCTGTGCCCTCTGGCCTCTAGGTAGTCAACAATTCCTTCTTTCAGAAGTGATTCCATCATTTTCCTACTACTAGAAAGACCAAGGGAGGGATAGTGAGGCTTAATAAAGGGAGGGAGGGTGGGCAGAGGGAGACTGTGAAAGGCAGAGATACTAAACAAATATTTTTGCTCAGTATTTACAAATGAAGAGGGAGAGGTACCTAAAACAAACAGTAGAAACACTCTGGATACAGAAGTTGATACCAGCCCATTTACAGAAGAAAGGGTTATGAAAGAACTCTTAAAACTGAAGGTGGACAAAGCAATGGGGCCTGATGGGATTCATCGAGAATTCTAAAAGAACTAAGGGTAGAACTAGTGACACCATTGACTACCCTCTTTAACAAATCATGGGAGGATGGGGTGGTACCCAAGGACTGGAGGAGGGCAGATGTGATTCCCTTCACAAAAGTGGGAGCAAGGCAGAAGCAGGAAACTACAGACCTGTTAGTTTAACCTCAGTGATAGGAAAATGATGGAATCACTTATGAAGGAAAGAATTGTTAAGCATTTAGAGGCCAGAGGGCACAAGACCCCAAGCAGCATGGATTTACAGCAGGAAGGTCATGCCAGACGAATCTGATAGATTACTTTGACTGTGTGACCAAAGTAGTAGATCAGGGAGGGCTGTGGACATGGCCTACCTAGACTTTAGCAAGGCACTTGACACAGTCCCACACAAAGATTAATATACAAGTTAGCCAGCCTGGGAGTGGGTCCCAAGATGACAGACTGGGTAAAGAATTGGCTGGAGAATAGGATTTAGAGGTAATAGTAAATGGAGTCCACTCAGAAGAAAGGGGTGACTAGTGGGGTACCGCAGGGTTCAGTATTAGATCGTCCTCTTCAATGTCTTTATAGTTACATTGCAGAGGGACTGGAAGGAAAGTATGTCTCTTTGCAGATGACACAAAGATCTGCAACAGAGTTGATGCACAAGGTGGGGTGGAAAGGATGAGAAGGACTTGGCAAGGTTAGAGGAATGGTCAAATGTATGGCAGCTTAGATTCAATGCTAAGAAGTGCAAGGTAATGCATTGGGAAACAAAACCCAGGGAAGAGTACACAATGGGGGTGAGATACTAACAACAAAAATGGAAAGGACCTGGGGTAGTCATATCAGATGACCTAAAGGTGGGCAAGCAATGTGAGAGGGCAGCAAGGAGGGCTGGGGATACTGGGATGCATAGGAGAGGCATCACCAGTAGAAAACAGGAAGTTATTATCCTCTGTACAGACAGCTGGTCAGACCCCATCTGGAGTACTGTGTGCAGTTCTGGAGACCCAATCTCCAAAGACATGATAGACAGGATGGAAGCTGTCCAGAGGAGGGCAACTAAAATGGTGCAAGGTCTGCACCGAAGACATATGAAGAGAGACTAAAGGAGCTTAATATGTATAGCCTCAAGAAAGGAGGGAGAGGGGACATGATAGAAACGTTCAAGTACCTCAAGGGAATCAACAAAGTCCAAGAGGGTAGCATCTTTCAAAAACGAGTGTGCAAGAACAAGGGGCACAATTTGAAGATGGGGGCGGCTCAGAGGTAATTTAAGGAAGTATTTTTCACAGAGAGGGTTGTGGATGCATGGAACGGCCTTCCAGAGGAGGTTGTGGAGTCAAAAACAGTGGTGGAATTCAAGCATGCATGGGACAGTCATAAGCCATTCTAGGGGTGGGGGTAGGAAGAAGTAGGCTGCTGGTTAACTAGGATCTGCAGCTTATCCTGTAGGTAGGGAAATGAGCAGACTGGGTGGGCCAAGCGGTCCTTATCTGCCATCAAATTCTATGTTTCTATGTTTCTATGTTACGAGGTCAAACTTACAGGTCTGTAGTTTCCTGCTTCTGCCTTGCTGCCACTTTTGTGAAGGGAATCACATCTGCCCTCCTCCAGTCCTCAGGTACCACCTCATCCTGCCATGATTTGTTAAAAGCGTGGTCAGTGGGGTCACTAGGTCCTCCTCAGTTCTTTTAGGATTCTGGGTGAATCCGTCCAGGCCCCATTGCTTTGTCCACCTTGAGTTTTAAGAGTTCTTTCAGGACTCTTTCTTCTGTGAATGGACTGGTGTCAACCCCCTACCCAGAGTGCTTCTGTTGTCTGGTTTAGGTAACTCCTCCTCATCTTCTTTTGTGAATACTGAGCAAAAGTATTCATTCAGTATCTCTGCCTTTTCACTGTCTCCTCTGCCCACCTCCCTCTCCTTTATTAATCTTCACTATCCCTCCCTTAACCTTTCTATGCTCCCTAATGTACCTATAAAGTTTTATCCTCTTCTTAACTGAGTTGGCTATTTTTTGCCTCGGTTTGGGCCTTTGCTATTCTGACTGCCTTCCCACTTCTTTCTGCTTTAATTGATAGTTTCCTGTCATGCTCCTTCTGTGACTCCTTATACTTTTTGAATGCAGCCTTTTCTCCTTAACCTTCCCTGCACCTCTTTGAGAACCATAGTGGTTTTTCACTCCACTTTGTTTTCTTTATTTGTTTCACACAAATGCTTGTTGCCTCTATGATGGCAGTTTTGATTTTCTCCATTGTTCTTCCACCACTCCTTTTGGCCATTAGCTAGTGCATTCTTCAGGTATTCACCCATTTTGCCAAAGTCAGCCCTTCTAAACTGGCTATGGTACTCGAGACTGAAGACATAGCCAAAAGTTGTTTGAGCACAGCAGTAATGCTGGAATGCCATGTGAGGTCTTTGTGTAGTTTCCTACTGTTTTCATGCTAGGTTACTGTGGGGCGGTGTTTCTCTAGCGACTGCAATTTTAAGTGATGTGGGGTACAAAGTATTGTGGAACAGTCAATAACAGCTAATGTTATATCAGTTTAAGCTCCTTTACCTGCATCCATTATTGTCTGATATCCCCAGATCTCCTCTCGTGTGTTTGGTAGTGCTAGAGTCGGGATACAGCTTGCACATGCCAGTGGCAGTATTACGATCCCAGTCTCCTGCTGCATCTTAATCAGTTCTTTGTTCCTCTTCCAATATAGGCCTTGCAAATCCCTCTACCCCCCAAGAAGCAAACCAGCTGCCTGCCCACCTTCAAGAGCTCCCTCCTGGAGCGGAGACCAATGCAGGTGCGAGAAGAGGTAATTAAAGTACTCTGAAAGCAGCACCCTTGTGAGGGGGGTTATCTCTGTATGGTTGTGCTCATTATGAAGCACACTGTGCAGTGGTCGCTTGTCCCAGATGTCTACTGACTTCAAATTTGTGATCCTCTCTTTATTTGAGAGTACCAGGTCTCAGATGCTCCCTCCCCAGTGGGTTCCAACACTAGCTGTCTAAGGCCTGCCTGCAGGTATTCGAGAATGACCCTGCTCTTGGATGTGGCTGCAGTACATGTCATCCAGTTAACATCTGGCATATTCAGGTCCCCATCAACAGTATCTCCCTTTTTAGCCATTTTGAGAATGTCCTCTATCATTTTCTTGTCCATTTCTCCACTTGAGATGGGTGTCTGTATACAACACTTGTGTGGATTATGATGCCATTCCTTGTCTCCAAGGTGACCCAGAGTGCCTCTTGTCACCTCCTTTACTTTTAGTTCTGTAGCTTTGATCCCTTCCCTTATGTATAGAGCTACTCCACCTCCTCTTTTACCTTCCCTGTCCCTTTTGTAGATTGTGTACCCTGGGTATGTTGACATCCCAGTCATGGTTCTCTGTGTACCATGTTTCCGTGACTGCCACAATATCCAATTGTTCATCTTCCATCAGGGCTACTAGCTCAGGAAGCTTGTTTCCCAAACTACGGGCATTGGTACTCATTGCCTTCCATTTAATGTTGGCTTTATCCTTTTCCCCATCCGTGCTCTTATTGTTCTTGTCTATTTTTCCACTTACCCCTGCCCTGCCCTGTGTTGAGCTCTGTACCTCAGTGTTTACCTTACTACCTCCATGTTTTGTGGGGAGGCTTGAAATTTCCTGCCTCTTATCAGTAGCTCCTTGGCTAGTTTAAAATCTTGCCAAGGAAGCATTTAAACCTGTCACCTAGGAGCTTGGTTCCTTTGTGGACAGATGCAGACCATCATGCCAGTATAGACATTCATCTCTCCAGGTGGACCCCAGTCCCAATGAAGCCAAAGCCCTGTGCTCTGCACCACTTTTCAACCATTCATTAACCTGCATGGTGTGCAGTACCCTAGCCTCACCCCTGCCATGGACTGGCAGCACCTCTGAGAAGGTTACTGTGCTTGCTACCTGTCTGAGGCCCCTCCCCAACTCCACAAATTCATTCTGCACTGCACTGATCCCATGCTAGCTAGATCATTTGTCCCAAGGTGGACAATGATATCTAGTTCCTCTCCTGTGATGCTGCTTCTACAATCCTGAGGATTCGCTTCCTGTCCCTCCAAGCTATGGCACCAGGCAGGCACCTTACTTCCTTCTCCTCTTCCTTCATCATTTTTACCCCTAACAATTGAGTCCCCTATCAGAAGCTGTTTTTCCCTGTGGTGTCCCTTACCACCCTTTTGTGGGTCTCCCTTGTGGATGTCCTCGGCATTCTTCTGGGTCTCCACTGAGGGTGCCATCATAGAGGAACCTTGCTGCCAGAATGGCATATGATTTGTGTAGACGCATAACTAGGAGACTTCTCCTCTGGTCCACCACCTGCACCCTCCCAGAACCCACTCTGGTCCAACTGCTCTTCATACTTGGCAACCTCTGTGGCAGTGGTGCTCTTTGGGTGGGGAGGCCTCCTTAGTCCTTGCTAGTTCAGCATGGAGGTGGGCAGCCTCCTCCCTCAGAGCTGACAGTTGCCTGCAAATAGGATGACATAGACTGAATGTTCTAAATTAACATTCAAAATCCACACACAAACAATAAACACTCAATGAAATGAGCACAGGAGGGTTTCCTACAATAAATGTACTACATTTTAGCAAAAAAAGGCCCAAAAGGCTTTTTAACAGCTTTTAGAGGATTTGAATCACAGAGCTCTAAGGGAAACTGTCTCCATCTACCACTACACACACACTACATAGAACTGAGGCTGTGCAGAACAATCTAGAGCCCATGTGATTTGCAATCCCATGAATCACTGCAAAATTCACCTTGGAGCTCAATAACAAGGCAAAGTGATGTGAAGTACATTGATTTCTATGTACTTGCATTAAAATTGGGCAGAAGTGGTTGGGGAAGGTGGAGTACTCAAAGTCATTGTTATCAATGGACTTCACATTCCTCATTATGATGCTAGGCACTTCACATCACGTTGCAGATTACTTCACGGATTCTGCATTACTCCACAAATTGCTTCACAGAGTGAACTTTGGCCACTTGCCACCTCTACAACAGAATAAGAAAAGAAGTGTAGTAATAAAAAATATAAAACAATAAACACATCAGTCCCAATTAATATCTTCCATAACAAAGCAATGGGAACACTGTTCCTAGGGGCACAATACAGAAATGACTACAGAGACACCACATTTGTGGTGAAGGTACACTACTGTGAACAGCGGAACTGCCAAATCAAGCAGCTGTCAGATTCACTGTACACCCTATGATATCAACACACAGCAGACTGAAGATGGTGTGAGTTTCTAAGCACCAGATCAAAGCTGATGGACAAGATGGGAGCTCTGTCACAGATATGATCTTTAAGGCAATACAGATTTACATAGGACAACATTTACATTTTCAGGACAGAAACTGTGATGGGGGTTCACTACATACCAGGTAGCTATTAGGATTTAAACTGTTATTACCTTTACTATAGAAAAATATATTTGTCTGGTTTACCTTACCATTTTATACATGTTTCTACACTTAAATTGTATTACTTTTACCTGATTCAGCTGCTGCATTTGTTTTCAATGTTCTGATGTGTGTACTAATTAAATAGGAACAGAATTGAATAAATAAAATTAAATGCACATTAACTTTATGATGGCTGTTAGCTGGAGTAAGTGTTGATGACAGGAGACTGATTACTGGGGATGGCCAAATGGGAATTTATGTGTAGGTGGATGCCTCCTATTCTACTGAAATACTGTAGAAGAAAAAGGTAATTGGACTGGTACAATAACCAATATTTTAGATGGCATAACCAATATAAAGTGCAGGTGCAGCAAACCCAAATTTCGACCAAAGCCCAAACACAGTTTATTCTAAGAAAGATTTGGAGGAAGAGTAAGCAGGTGGTAGTAGAGGGTAGCAGTGGAACAGGGCAGTTTGTTAAGGGGCACAGGCACGAGCAGAGTATACAGTAGTTTACATAGCTGTGCAGGCTACTAAAATAAACTAAAAAAAGTCAGAAACACAGGAGGCTCTGGACAGTGGGTGCTAGGAGGAAAACAAGCACATGCGGGCCAGGAGAGACAGAGCTCCTGCAGTTAGAAGCACAAAGGTAATGATGCTGCAGGCCACACTTCTGCCCATTATTAAAACAGCAAGGAGATATGGAGGCTGATCGTGTTTGCACGGGCCAGGCTTGAGTGGTATTTTGCAATCTCGGTGTGATAGGCTGCTTGAAAGGGTATGATGCAGGTGTATTAAGGAGAGTGTATAAAAAAAAAGAAATTAATTAAAAGAATCCAGTCAGGGGACATTATGGTAATGGGTACAGTCATTTGGGATAGGTTAAGGATTCCGGTAATCAGGCAGTAGGTTCATTATGATATAGCTACTGGAATGGTTTGTTGGTGGTTGGGATGCAGTGCAGGAAGGCTGTATGGGAGACCACATATAAAAGGGCAGGAGCAGGAGGTGAACCCTCCTTTTTTCTACATGTTTCCAAGGGGTCAGGATCATAATGGGGAACAGTAAGCAGGCCGGGTAGAGGACAACAGTGGAACAGGGCAGTCTGTTAAGAGCACCGGTACAGCATATAGTAGTTTAAATAGCTGGGCAGAGCTACTAAAATAAATGAAAACAAAAAAAGCTGGGAACACAGGAAGGCTATGGACAGTGGGAGCTAGGAGGAAAGAAGGTACATGTGGGCCAGGAGTGAGACAGAGCTTCAGGAGTTAGAAGTGCAAAGGTAATGATGATGCAGGACCACACTCAGTCCATTATTCAAACAGCAGAGAGATACGGAGGTCATTTGTGTTTCTAAACTAGGAGAAAAGCTTCTAGCATGCATGCCCAGTGGCCATCTTAGGCATGGTGGCCAGTAATGCTCATGCACAGGGCCACGGCTGCCCACCAAGGAGGCTATGGACAGTGGGTGCTAGGAGGAAAACAGGCACATGTGGGTCAGAAGAGAGACAGATCTCCAGGAGTTAGAAGTGCAAAGGTAATGATGGTGCAGGCACACTAGGCCCACTATCAAACAGCAGAGAGACACAGAGGTCAACTGTGTTTTATGGGCCAGGCTTGAGTGATATTTTACAATCTCAGTGTGATAGGCTGCTTGGAAGGGCATGGCAGTCATGGGCAAGGTGCGGATGTATTAAGGAGAGTAACCAACTTGTTTCTTGGGGTTGTATTGCTTTTTCACACCTTGGCAAGACAGGTTGAGCTTACCCAGAGAGGGTACATAGGAGAGCAATGAGTAAAATTTGACATCTTATATCACCGGCTGTAAGATTCATATCGGAGCCCCCTACGTTACACACCACTGTTCCTTATATGCCCTGGTCGGCTGGACCTCCCTTGGCATAAGGTGATACAAAAATGCTGCAATCTGGACCTACCATGCTATCCTCAAGAAACTGCCCTCGTATATCTCGGACTGCCTTCCTAACTGTACCATTGGTCCGTATGCACTAAGAAAATCCACCTATATCACTCTTGTTATTCCCAAAGTCAAAACTCGTTTTGGCAAAATTTCCATTGGCTACTCTCTTCCTACCCTATGGAACAAGCTCCAAAAGTACTACAAATTGCCTCTTCACTTCCCCTGGCTACCTTCAAAACCCTACTGTCCAGGACAGCCACAGAAACCTGTAATTGTGCATCTTAAAACCCCTATGCTAATACCCCTTCCTCTTTCCCCTACCTATGTCTACTAGACAAGAGTGATACAGAAAATTATAAGGGTGCTTCAAAATGTCCACTGGTCAAGACCACTACAGAAATTTACAAGTGTGTTTCATAAACCCTTATGCTATCACCTCTCATGTTTTCTTTCTGCCTCTTACTTCCTTTATAAGTGATCCAGCATACCTACATCTTCTGGCCCACACATTTACAATACCTCAGATAGCCATTGCCCTGGAATCTTACTCCTTTCTCTAGATCTGTTTTTCCTCCTTCAGAGTTGACATCTTCTCCTTGCAAAACCTTGATCTACTGGCACTGACCTGGCATCCATCAGTCAGTTTTAACACTTTCAGTATTGGCTGGTAGAGCTAGCTATTAGAGCTCTTGAGTACTTTGTGAATTGTATTTTCTTTAAACCAATTTGTGTTAGATCTATCAATCTAGCCAATTGAATGTCTATCATATTCGTTTTCATTTTCTTTTGTACCTTGCCTCAATATATCTGTATATATCCTAACCATTTTGTATAAACACCCAATTGTATGTTGTAAATGTTTGATATATCTACTCTATGAGGATGTGTTATTGTATACTCCTATGTTATTCTGTCTCATATGTAATTTTACCAGGTCCATCTTATAAATGAGTTCTTCTCAGTGATGTTTCACCTGGCTAAATAAAGATTGAGTGATTGATTGATTGATTAAAGGTAAGACATTTTGAGGTTGTTGTTGCAGTGTTTGATTATAGCTTTTTGGAGATGTCATGTCCTACTTTGCCCCTTCAAATTAGATTCACTGGCCTACACAGCCAGTAGTGTTATGCTTAGCAACTGTGTTAATTTGGTTTTGGTTGTTCGCACTCTGTTCCAGAGGAATTACCACCTGTAGGGGTACAAAGACAAGGAACACTTGGAGAGGCTTCCAGCCCTAGCTGTGCAATGGGATGGTTCCTGTATTAAAAGTACCTTAGGAATCCACCTAAGGAAAGAGTGCTGCTGCTGGAGGAGGAGGAGGGAGGATGGTAGGGCAAAGAAAAAATGCTTCACAGTGAGGCTTAGAGGAACTGCTTATATAGCTCAGGAAGTGGGAGTGGCTGACTGTTTGGCCACTGAACTACAGGCAAGCCTTTCATTTCACTGGCCTATTGCAGCCAGTATAGTGTTGTCTTGTGCAACTGTGTAGTTTGGTTTTAGCGTCTAGCACTCTCTATTCCAGAGGAATTAACACCTGTAGGGGTACAAAGGCGAGGAACCCTTGCAGAGGGTTCCACCCCTAGAGGTGCAACAGGATAGTCTAAAGGTACCTTAGGAATCCCCAAAAAGAAATGTAGTATCATCCCAAAAGGAGGCAACATGAAGCATATAAGCAAGCAGTAACTGTAACATAGGAGTAGTAGCTGTAACGTAGTAGTAGAGAAGTATAGTCAGTTTGATAATGCAGTGAGATGCTCAGTTGTCATAATGACTGCCCAGGTCTGCATAGCATGATACTGATGGTTTGCTTTGAGAGTAGGGGATCTCCTAAGGAGAGAGGGAATGGCAGGACATCCTCCACCTCCATCTAAAAATGGAACCTACCTAAAGAAACTAGGGGAAACAACTAAGCTAACTAAGTGTTATGCAGGAGGCAATGGAGGAGAGGAAAAACCCTACGAGGAGGAAATCATTGAGGATCCAAGGCCTAGGTCGCCTTCCCTCCAGGCTTGGGATAGTTTATTTAGTGATGGCTCTGCAGCTACAATTTGGAAAACCCAAATAAAGGGAGGTGGAAAATATTCCAATTTGGAGGAAGGCTCTCACCAAACTCTCTAGCGGAACACAGTGGAAGGTTGCAAGAAAACTCTGCAACAATACGTCCATCCAAGGCACAGGAGGAGAGCAACAACTGCTGAAGCACTCACCTGGCCTACCCACCCTAAATCAAACCAGGTGAACCAGGGGCAGTCATAGGGAGGATGCAGTGAAGGTGCATCATGAGGGAAACACTACATAGTGGAACACTAGAGCCAAAGGAGATAGTTGTAACCACTCTTCACTGCTAGTCTTAAAATTCTACACCAGGAGCTGCTGTCACGTAGCAGGCAGCTAAAGTCAAGCCGGGTGAGGACATTCCCAGCTATGGGCCAGGTGAGAAGGATCCTTCCCAAGCTGGACATGCTCGAGTTGCTGACTAAAGCAGAGCGAGACTGTCAGCTGCAGGAACCCTGCACCAGAATAGAATGGCTGGCCTGCCCCAGAAAGTGATTTACAGCTGAAAGCTGGTGAGTTGAATGAGCACGGCATGCTAATATCATAATGAGCATTGAGTGCTGAGACCTTGCAAGGTAGAATGCAGATTGAGTGCAGCAGAATCCCAGGCTGAAGCAGAGGGATGGCAGCAGACATGAAGCAATGGTTTTGCGAAGCAAGGAGCAACAGTTGTGTAAGCAAGTGTGGACATGATAGGTCAGTAAGCAGAAGTAGTGATAGGTGGACTTTTATAACATCCTTTACAGCAATTAAACATCACTGAATTGGGGGCAAGCCAGCCAGACATGAATAGCCAAATCAAGGTGACAAACACTCTGAGGATTTTGGTGGTGAGGCAAGATTTAATAACAAAGCTATATTAACAGCCTCAGCAGGAGCTTATTTGGCTGACCTCAAAGTTGTAACTGCAATGAAACATAGAGACAAATGCTTTGAAAGCAGGTGTAGCCAGGCAGTGCAATGAAGCTCAAGTAGAATTAGAGCTAAATGAGCAGCACAGCTAGAGTCAGAGTAAACTGTGTCAGGTGAAAAGAATTAAGTATGCAACATGGAGCAGCTATGGTTGAGCTGAAACCCACAGATAATAATAGCAGTTGCATTGCAGTAGTTTGAGTGTGGTGAACGTAGTGTAAAACACAAGCACTGGGTACAACAGTAAGTAAAGTAAACAGCAGAGGCTACAATTGTAGGTAACTGAAAGCAGTAGCATGAGCTCTGATTAGGTTTGCAGTTCCAGTGCAAGTAATTTGAGAGTTGTAACTGAAAACAAGCAATATGAGCTCAGAAGCAGCAGTATGCTAGGAGCTGAGAAAGCCCCCACCCCTCAAAAAAAGAAAGGAAGCACACACAGTCACAAGAAATACAAACCAGAAGGAAGAAATAAACACAGAAGCCCAGCAGAGACAAGCAGGAGCAGCGAGGAGGAGGGTGGAGGGTAGACCCCAGCCAGACAGGAGGTCCAACCAGGTCAGAGGACAAACTGACAGAGCCTTCAGCTGCAAAAAAAAATGCTTCACAGTGAGGTTTAGAGGAACTGCTTATATAGCTCAGAAAGTGGGAGTGGCTGGCTGCTTGTCCACCGGACTACAGGCAAGCCTTTCATTTGCAGCGATCACAAGACTACAGTAAGCACTTAAGTCGACTGAGCTGCTACTGGCTCTCAGAGCAGGAAGATCAGATTTCTGGTGTCCTGTCATCCTTCCCTGGTATTATAAACAAGTTGTCATTCCTGCCAGAAGAAGGAGAGGGCTTTTTAAAACTGGGATCTTTTATTGTTCACCTCGATCCAATCGATTGGTCTCCATTAGAAGGGGTTTATTTATTTAATTATTCGGATCGCTGACATAAAACCACTGAAAAAGCATACAAACACACTTATTAACTCCTGAGAGATATCTTGGATTTATTTTCCTTCTTTCTCAGATTGTTTTACAAAATAGTGATGTGCACCTTATTTATAAGAAATAAAGATGGAGGCAATAAAAAAAAATTTATTTCTTCAGTGTAATTTTCAAAAATATGGGGTGGTTGGCTGTTTTGTGTCCCTAAATGTTGTCAACACCCAACAGGCAGCAGTTAATAACACAGTATAACAACACCAGCCTCCTGCACCAGTACCAAGACTCATTGTGTGTCACCTTCCACTATCAACTCAGGGACATAAGTAGTGTGGGTGCAAGTTGTGGAATTTAAGGGCATATAAGGATGGGGAGTCTCATCCTTCAGGTTAGTCACAAGTGGGTCCCACAGGGTCGCTGCTGAGCTCACTTCTATTTACTGACTATATCTTGGAAATCAGAAGTGGTATCAGGAGCGGGATGAGCTTCTTGCAGATGACTCAAAGCTGTGGGCATGGTGGATGGGGAAGAGGGAAAGATGGATCTCTAGGAAGATCTGGAGACTCTAGGGGATGGTCATGAGCCTGGAAACTAAAGTTTAATGCTGGGAAATGTAGGGTTCTGCACCTGGGGTCCAAAAATCTGATTTATGCATACACCTTGGGGAGAGACACTGCTGATATCTAGGGGAGAAAGACCTTGGAGTGGTGGTGGATGCCTAAATGAATAACTTAGAGCAGTGTAGAAAGACGGTGGCCCAAGCAAATAAAATTTTGGGGTGCAGCCAGGGGAATAACCTCAAGGAGTTGTGAGGTGCTCCTTCCATTGTACAATTGCTGGTTGGACCACACCTTGAATATTGTGTGCAGTTTTGGCTTCACTGCTTAAAGAGGACATTGTGTTACTGTAGAGGGTGCAGAGGAGATTGACCAGGATAGTACTGGGACTAGGGAAAGGCCCTGTGAGGTAAGACTGGGAGCTCAACCTGTACTCGTTGAAGGATAGAAGAAACGGGAGGATATGATAGAGGTCTTCAAGTATCTCAAGGGAATGAATAGGGTAAGCCTTGAGGATCTTTCAGTTTAGGAGCTGGGGCCACCAGGAACACTCAATGAAGCTGGATGGGTGGAGGCTGAGGGCGGAAACAAGGAGTCGCTACTTCACTGAGAGGCTGGTGGAGCTCTGGAATGCACTGCCCAGGAGCTGGGAGCTGCTACTACTGTGGAGGAGTACAAGAAGGGTTGGGATAGGTATGAGAGGGTGCATCCAGGAGCCCTGCTGGAAAAGGGGACCTTGTAGAGGGAGGGGGCTACAAACGGTGCACTGAGAAGGCACTGACCATCGAGCAGACTCAAAAGACCATAGGGCCTAATCTACTGGTTTCATAGTATGTTGGTATGTTAGTATAAATTCATCACTGGATGAAGATAAAACAAACAGGAACCCTATGAAAATTGGTAAATATTCATGGTGGCAACAATATGTAAGTGTTCAACTAACTTTACAAAGGTGTCTATGGTCTTATACTGGTTCTGTACTTTGAACACTTTCCAAAGATGTACCTGCTAATGGAGCAACAGAGCAAAGAATACATGGCTTAAGAGCAAACGCACACTCCACGCCTATTGAAAGTAATGCATGTCATACATCAACACAGTATGGATCATAGAAGTGATTAGCTTGAGACAGATACAGGTCTTTTGGGATTCGCAAATATTTTTAAGTGTTCAACTAGGCTGAAATGAAAACTTTGCCAGGAAGAGCTAAGTTTTGTATCAGTTAGAAAAAAAGAATTGGCAGTTACACTATAATGGGAATGTGCTAATAGTTGGATGCATGATAGAGTTCGTGGCCTTCCCGATGTGGAATTGCGATCATATCAGGAGTAAGCGGAGTTGTGATTGAGACACTAGGTGATTGGGAACCCCTAGTGTCACTATTATGTTTGGGGCAGAGTGTGGGTTGGAGGTTCCGTGGGGCTTCTGACGAAAATAATAAAAACAAAATGCAAGCTAGCAGTGCAGTGTTCTAGAGATGGGACCTTGGAGGTAACTTTTGTCACCTCATCATGTTGTTTGTTTGTTCGCTAGCCTTTTCTGAAGCAAAAGGTTTACATGGCTGTGCCCATGCAGCCCTAATAAAAACAGGCAGACTGGATGGGCCAAGCAGACCTTATCTGCCGTCAGTTTCTGTGTTTCTATGATAATGAATGATAACCTGAAAAACCTGAATGAATGACAGTTTGATAATTATATGAATGAGAATTTAATTTCAGATGTGAACAATAGAGACTGTAATGCCATCCGTCAGATCATGCCATGCTTTATAACCATAAATAAAATATGTGCATTGTGCAAACAATTTTTTTCACATTATTTTGTCATTTTAATTCAATTAAGACAATGACCTTTCCAGTAATGAAATCCCAGAAAAATCATAACATAAGACAAAAATTTGGAGCACTCACAACTGGACAAAGCTATAAAGCACTGGTAGTGCAACGGCTTTTGTTAAACTGGTGTCTCAGGTACAAATAGGTGCAGACAAGTTAAAAAAACAGCCGGACCTCACTAGGCGTGACCTGCCTAATGCATTCACATATAATGTGCTTTTTCAAAGGCACAACACAAAGTGGTGACAACATTAAATATCGCTGCTTCAAGCTGTACATACATGCCAGTAACAATTAACATACATAACATCAGACACAGATTAAAACTAAAAAGATATCAAAGAGAGCTACAGTACTAAATTAGTAGTTCATATTGAATAAACCTACTGTTGATACTATACTGTGCTCTGACTCCTATATGTCACAAGTGCATAGTTCTCAGCTAAAGGAATAGTGACTCTTAAGATTGCTATTCAAATTGTATTAGGGTTTTAGAGCATCCCTAGTTGCAGGTCATCTTCTGTTGGGTATTCTGGAATGGCAGGGGTCATATTGCAACACATAAAAACAGCGTGGCTACAAATGCCGCAAGGAAAACAGTGCTGAGCATATATACAGAGTTGGACAAAATGCCGACATGGACCAAGAGCACATGCCCATTAAAAACAATGGGACTTCACATTTTCTTTTGCTCAGGGATTTGCACCCCACACCCCTGCATGGGGGCTTCACCTCCACTCCACCCAGAACTTAAATAACTAACTTGTGGGGATCAGACTTTGGGCATGGGAGAAACTGGGGGTATATTTTTTATAAAAAACTACAAAAGTAGTAGCATGGGGAGATCGGTGGAACTGAACCAGAACCCCAGGTCTCCTATTTCATTGTGTGCAGGTGCTTTTAGCCACTCCACCACAGCAGTGGCTCAACCAGGCACCCAGTACATGGCAACTTAGCACTTTTTAGTGGTGCATAGAGCGACAGGGTTAGTGACAATTGCCTTCCACTACCATACCTTTGTTGTTCTAAATACATACGTGCTCTACCCTGTGCAGTTATTGTCATGAGGTTCTAGTAGCAGGATATTGACCCGGTACCCTCTGGAAACTCTACCGAAAAGGGAGAACTGCAGGGTATTTATTTGCAGCTTGAGAGCTAGAGTGAAAACAAAAAGGAATGTTATTAACAAACACTTCCTTATACAGGCTTCTGTGTTTCTGAAACATTGCCAGATCAAAGCCCCAGTTTAAACCTGGCCAATTATTAGCCCCCAAGTTAAAAATCTAAAATGCTTCTCGTTGTAGAGCTTTCATCCAAATCCCTATGCAGCTCAAACAGATTTTTCACTTCCTTTAAACTGAAATGTATGGTCACCCTAGCTTTTTGAATATGTGCTGCCATTACATAATTCATAGTTTTATTTAAAATGGCATGACGATGTTCCCCATTAAGTGTACCAAATTTTCTAACTGTCATACCTACAGAATATTTACTTACCTCAAATAATTTTTGTTTTCATTCTAAATTTTATTGACAGATTTGTTGAATTGCCAAGGGTCCTCAATTGCCTCCTCTGTGCCAATATTTTGGGGCATGGTGGGAGAGGTGGCCATTCACAACCCCATGGCAAACTCCTTTGTTTCTAAGATCAAATATTGGGGGACTTTATTGATGATGTATGCCTGATATACATGGAATTCAACAATGGCATCTTGTGGGAGTGCATAGGGTACACAAGTAAGGAAGTAACGAGGTGAAGCAGGTTCCATTAATTCCAACTCAAAGGTGAGTTCTTTAGAACAAACAGATAGGCAAATTGATTAAATGAGAGAATTGTTAATATCTGGAATAGATTACGTAGAACTGTTATCAGGTAGCACCCTAGATGCATTTAAATCCACCTTGGATGGATAAATGGGTGATACCAAGTACTCCTTTTGGGTTGATTGGTCGAGTCACAATGGCCATCAGCTACAGACTTGTACATTCCTATGTTCCTATTTTCCTATTATGTCCTCTGTATCTCATAAGGTGGAGAGGAAGAAGCAGTGCATTTGTTCAATCGATTAATGACAATGAATTTTATCTGCATTTAACTTTTTCAGGTAATAAAGACTGTATATATTTCTTGGATCTGAAGTTACAAGGCAATGTGAATAGACAGATCTTGACAGAAAGATACCATAAACCCATCTCAGGAGATAAATTACATAGAGCAGATAGCCACCTAGGTCATTTAATAAGAGGTATCCCATATGTAAGCAATAATACAATAAGTGGTATTGGGGAATACTGGACCACCCAGGGACATGAGTAGGCCCTACACAACAGGCAAAGGGCCTTATAGCTAGGGATGTAAGTATGTCATGGCAGTCATACACGTCATTGATTCCATGATGTTTGATCTTTATTCATAACTTCCATGACTTTCACAAGTGTCATCAGAATGTAGCAATGATGACAGTGCCACAACATTTACTACTGTTTACTAATGATTTCATGAACAAACAATGAGTCATTAAAACCTCATCCATGACAAACTTATAACCCTACTTATAGCCCTGGAAGGTCTGGTATTCCAATACCACTCACCATACATCCACCTATACCATCCACCCCGAAGGATATTATTGTGCTTAGAAAATGACACTGTAAAAAGAAAAATATTGCATAAAAATTGTTTGTAAAAATTAGTTTAATATAGATTTTGTAATAAAATAGTTCCTCTGTCTAGATTAGAGTAATTACTGAGAAAGCTGTATGCAGTTACACCCATCCCCATGGCAGACTGTTTATGAGTGTTGATTCAGAATCCCCCATCATTAAACGGTACCTTTGTTTCCCTTCGACTTTCTTTTTATGTTTGCTATTTTTTTAAACTGGCTGCCGCTGTAATTGGGACATGAAGCGTGTGAACTTGGTTGAACTTTTTTTTTTTGAGAGGCCATTTATTTTTAACACCAGGATTAGGACTTATGCAGTTGCTTCCAAGAGAAAGAGTGATGTGGTATCATGTACAGCATTAGGACAGTGAAAGAAGTCAGGTGCAGGTGAGATGAGGAAATGTATTCCAATATTGATAAAAGGAGGTACTTTATGGTCTTCTGTGTAGATGTGTGGGAATTTTTTTTTCAATGTTTTTGGATGTTTGGTGTGGACTGGAGGCATAGACGAACAGGCTCGGTTCTACTACTACAGTACACATCACATTAAACTGTTCCTCCAAATCACTGGTTTAGCATCTTTCAGTGAGTTTCTTAATGTGTGAACTTCTCATTGCAATGAATTATAAAAAGTTCCCTAATGGTTTGTCTGTAGCTACTAATCAGTTTAGCTTACTTTGCAGCTCTCTGAAAAATATTATCCAATGCAGTGCAATAATGAGTGCACACATTAAGCACCCATAAAAATGCTAAACTACTGAACTGGAGCCCAATTTCACTGCAATGTACAGTACAGTACAATACTGTACACTGTATTAAACAGTCATCTAGGTCCCAAGGCATTGAGTCAAATACTTGTACTGTGCAACTTAACTTTTATTTTTGTGTAGCAATTATATTGCTATTTGACATTTCTGCACTGTTGGTAATAAAGTCTGAGATAAATCCCTGTTGGCTAGCAGTACCCCCATCACCCGCCCACCAGGGATAAAAGAAAGAAAACCGGTCACCCGCCCACCCATGTCCCGAAATAGCAATCAGTTACAGTACCTTAATCCACCCCCCCCCAAAGCCAGTGCTATCCCTATCACCTCACTAAAAGTAAAATATATATTTTTCATTGGTGGTCTAGAGGTAGTACTCCCACTCATCCCCAATCCTGATCTTCAGTATTGTAATTTTACAGCTTAGTCCCTGGTGGTATAGTGGTCCTTCCTCCTCCCCTACCTATTCTGACAGGTTATATCAAACCCTGCTTTCTCCATCCCCAACTGGAACAGGCCACCGGCACAGCCTTCCACTGTCCTCCACAGTCAGCAGCTCGCTGAGAAGTCAGTGAATGAGTCTGTACACAGTAGCAGGTGCTCATTCATTGACTTCTTAGTGGCCACCAGCCATGGAAGAGATTGGAGAGTTGTCTCAATAGCCCACCCATTTGGGATGAGGACATGGGGATATTACCTGTTGGCATGGGGAGGTGTGTGAGGGACCACTAGACCACCAGGGAATAAGTTGTAAAAATTACAGTATTGAAGATCGGATACAGGGATGGGGGGGCTACTACCACTAGACAACCAGGAAAAAGTTTTATTTTACTTTTATTGATGATAGGGATGGCACGGGCTGGGGGAGGGGTTACGTTATTCTCAGAGCTGATGTGGAGATGAAATGGAGATGTGGTTATTAACCCCAGAAGTTACTTATAGAAAGTGACGTGAGCAGCTGTGGTGTTTTGTACAGTACACAGCACACCATTTACAGTACTGCATGCAGCCATAGTTAGGTACATGGAAATCATGTTTAATGAAAACTGAAGATGTGACAGGGTTGGCATATCATGGTATCTACCATACAGTTCTGTACAGTACTGACTTCCGGTTTGCCATGACTCTTGGAGCCAATGCTGCTGCCTTGATCACTCAAACTACAGTACTATACAGTATGTAAGTAAATAAAGGCTAAACTACAGTAAACATACTGAATAAATAATATAAGCAGCCAGTGAGTCAGTGAGATGCAAGTGGGATAGTGGCAATCAGTGGATAGGCAGTCAAGCTCAGAGCTAATGTACAGTACTGTACAGTAAGTGAGAGGCAATATGAATACTGTAGTGCTGGAATTATGTACAGCACAGTACTGCACTCAAATGCTTTTGAAAATTCATTATGACCACTGGAGTGGGAGCTGAAGTTAATTGTATAGTGGCTGGAAGTGCATTGCATTTGAGCTGATGACTAGTTGAAAAGGTGTTTGTTTTAAGTATTTAGAATTGCCACTGCATTAGCAGCACAAAAACAATGCCAGAGCAGTGAGCTTGAGGAACAGTTTAATCTGACTTGTACTGTACTATGAGACTAGTATGGACTTCTGAGCAGAGCTGGCAGTTTGTTAGCTGTGACTACCTGGACATGAAGACTCATTGCCTGCTAGGTACTACTACTACAAGAGCTGAATTGTAAGGGACTAGGAGCCAGGAGTAACTGTGTCCCTATATGGATGTCTGATGGGTTTTGAAAACATTCATTTTATTTAAAACATGTTTTTTAATTGATGGTTTGGCTATATCGGTTGCAGAGGATGTGATGCTCTCTCACGGGGCCTTCCTCAGTCACTTATCCGCTTACTAGGTGGGAAAAATGGCGGCTATTTCACTTTAATTTTCAACTGGCACAAGGAGACAAGTTTACTTTTGTGCCATGCAGTTGGCACTTGTTTTAAACAGGGCTCAATCAAAAATAGATGTCTGGTTATGGAACTTAGTAGCCAATCAAGTCATTAGGATTTCCATAGGCATTTTCTAAGGTCAGCTTCTGCATACTCATAGGAACCCTTCTGATCTTAGAAGATTTGATGTTCAATCTAAAAACATAAAAATAGTTTTTGAGAGGGGGTATGGAGAGGAGATAGTCAATCAGGCATGTGCATGTGCCAGAGCCAGAGACAGAAAGGAGCTTTTGACACAAAAATTCACCTAGAAGTTCAATTGAACATGTTAATTTTATTACAGAATTTAATTCAGTGATGCAAAGGGTGGCAGAAGCACTTAAATGGTTTTGGTCTGTGCTAGAGGCAGATGACGATGTAGGTTCTGTCACTGAAAAAGATTAAGAGTAGTCTATAGCAAAGATACTAACATTAGGGACAGAGTGGTTCACAGTTACTTCCAAAAAGAAAAACATTTTTTTTCGAAATATTCCTACTGGTTTCCATCACTGTTGAAACTGCAATGTGTGCAGATACACCTCACAAGGCAAAATATTTAAAAGTCCTGCAAATCAGGTATATCATATAGTAAAACACTTTATTACTTGTCATATTGCTTATGCAGTTTATGTCCTGTGGTGTACATGCCCTAAACTGTATGTTGGTACAACAACCACCCCTCAAGGAACTTATCCAGGAACACGCTCATTCCATCAGCAATCTAGACAGTGGCACCCTGTGGGTAAGCACTAGCATGAGAGGTATGGTTTAGATTTGAGTGCTTTTCACTTTATGGGCATTAGCTATGTTTCCACCCATGGGGGTGATAGAACCAACATATTGTCACAACTTGAAAGCAGACTCATTTTGTGGCTGTGTGCAGCCTACAGTCATTTTGCTATATGTAACTTGAAAATGGAGTTTCATGGAACACAATTTTTTTGACTTTTCAGGTATCCGTCCAAATCTACAAATCACTATGACAACTGCAATAAAATAATCCCTTCTTTCTGTTTAGAATGTTGGTGACATAACTCCAATCTGCTTATCTGATGGCCATTAGGAAACTGAAACAGCTTGTTAAATATTGGTTGCCTATTAAACTGAGATTTGTTTACCCCTTCAAATGCAACAGCTTGCACATTTAAATGATTAGCATTTAAACATTGTTTGCTACTAACTTCAGTTGGGTGACTAGCTTCAAGAAAGATTGATACTTCTTAAATGTTACCCTTTCCCAGCAAATTTTGTAAAGATTTACACTGTGTTTAACCTCTCAAGACCTATTTGATAAAATGCCAGGTCTTCAGCGAACTACCCAGACCAAATACATAAATTTATTTTTGACAGAAAGGGCTGCAGCCTGCTTCCCAAATATAACAGATAAGAGCTTCTGAGATCTCTTATAGTAAGTGTGTGTGTGTGTGTGTGTGTGTGTGTGTGTGTGTATGCATGTGTGTTTGGGGGAGGGTAGAGAAACAGTCAAATTCCTGGCAAGGGAGACCTCAACTATTGAATTAACTGCTGACAAACCATGAGTGATACAGAAGCAAATGATTTGATACCTTTTATTGGACCAACATAGATGTAACAAAAATAACTTATACCAGTTATAAAATTCCAGATCAAACAACTGCAAACAGAAGACTGTTTTTGTTGTTTTATAATATGATATACTGAGTGTGTATTTACTGAGTTGTTGGATCATGGCCTTGATAAAATAATAACATCTACTTTACTCATTCAAGATTCCATCAGGTGGACAGACAAAAGTCTATGAGAATTTGTCTGAAAACTAACAACTGTAAGATGCAAAATAGCTGGTTCATTTCACTGGGGTGTCAAACGGACAAGGCATACTGATGAGTCCTGGTAGGATGAAACACGTTTTATGTCTTCTGTTGGCACCTTTGCAAACTGCATGAGAGACCTTTCGGCACCATGCATTTCTGCTAAAGTTGAACCAACATAATACTCTGTGGTGATTTGCATATGCAGCCCATGATGCTTTGCATTGTGGGGACATGTTTGATTTTGTATTTTTGAAACTTGGCTTCCTGGCCAAAGGCCCTTTGGGTAACCATTGTCTCAGTGCTTGCACACAGAGGTTCTTTGTATTTTAAATTTTTTAATTTTTTTGTTTTAATTGGGTTCACTACAATATAACCCAGATAAACCATCTATGGGTAGCTGGTTCATTCCACTGGGGTGTCAAAGAGAGGAGACATACTGATGAGTCCTGGTAGGATGAAACACGTGTCTATGTCTTGTGTTGGCACCCTTTGCAAACTGTGTAAGAGGCCTTTCAGCACCATGCATTTCTGCTTAAAGTTGAACCAGCATAATATTCTGTGGTGATTTGCATATGCAGCCCATGATGCTTTGCATTGTGGGGACATGTTTGATTTGTATTTCTCTGAAACTTGGCTTCCTGCCAAATGCCCTTTGGGATAACCATTGTCTCAGTACTTGCACACAGAGGTTCTTTGTCTTTTAAATTGCTTTTGTTTTAATTGGATTCATCACAACATAACCTGCTAGACCGTCTATGGGTAGCTGTTCATTCCACTGGGGTGTCAAACAGATAAGGCATACTGATGAGTCCTGGTAGGATGAAACACTTGTCTATGTCTTCTGTTGGCACCTTTGCAAACTGTGTGAGAAACTATATATATATTATAGAGACACAGTTGCACCCCTATAGGTAGAATTGAGTAGGTACTTTAATGTTAAACCTCAAATTTAGTGCGTTAATAACTCTGCTACCTTTCAATGGATTTGCATGCAATTTGGAATGCTTGGCCAGGTATGGTCGATCTCTTGATTTACCAAGTTATGCTTTGGCGACATATTTTCTTGCAAGCAAAGCACCAAAAATGCATTTTGACTCTTTTGATGTGTTTTTTGCCCGTGGCATTGTGTGGACACCGTGTGGTCTATTGGTCTGAAACATGAAACTTAGAAAAGTTAGGGTAAAGGAACAATTTGGCATTTGTTTGGTGAAAACATTAATCTGTTCTAAAGTTAATTAATTTTGAATTTTGAGTTCTAAGCATGCTCAGTTCATAAAAAAAAAATTATATGTATATTTTGCGAAAGAAGAATGTCCTCAGGGATATCTGGTCATCCCCTGATGGTTGAAGGTTTTGCATGCTCATGGTGGAAAATCTCCCACTATGAGAAATTTTTCAGCCACTAGAGTTGCCATCTTGTTTTCATTTTTCTGACTGAAAAATGTTGTAGTTTTCTCCATGGCTCACTTTTCGGGCAAATGAGGCATAGGGTTTGCTCAGGGGGCCCTCTCTATTGAATCATGCTTTTCATTTGCTTCAGTTTTGTCAAAAATAGAATTTTTAAATATAAAATTCTTTGCTCGTGACTCACTAACATTTTTGCACTGCGAGCCCAAAAATCTTCAGTGGTGAGATGCTGTGAGGTGATGACCAGATAGCCAGATCCTCATGACCAGATATCCATGGGGAGGACTAGATGACCCTAGGGACGACCAGATGGTCCAAGCTGGGATTACCAGATATCTGCTCATGGCTGAAGAAATTCTTGAGGCTGATAAATTTGCTATCTCACAGCTGAAAAATTTTAAAAGATGTAAAAACTTTAAAATTGCATATCTCAATAAGGGTTTGATCTTTTACTTGAAATGTGCAGGATGTTGAGAGGATGTCCTAGAGATGTGAATTATGCTGTTTAGGTGTTGAGGAATTTATTGGCTGCAGAGATATACAATGACATAATTGACGTTTTCCCTAGGATTACATTGAGGTCTGTGTCATGACTTTCAGCACTGTTATCTTGAAAACGAAGTGAGATGCAGACTTTTGTTACCAGTGGCTTAGATCACCTTTTGGTGATCTATGCCACTAGAACAAGATTTTAAACTGTACAGTAAACCTGCAGTGGATTTTTTTGTAGGTTGCACAGTTCATGAAATATTGCTACATTTGTGTACCAAAGGTTTGTTGCTGTATAGAGATGCTGTATAACTCAGCCAGATATATATTGTCATGCAGCAATGGGCAACATGGTGGGCTGGCCCTGCACTCCTACCACTACATGTTTATTACTAGTTGTATTACTCTGTTATGCAGTACTGGGTAACTCGGCCCTGTGCTCTACCAATACCCCTTGGCAACCTGGTGGGAGCATGGTGCCCTCACCTATACATGTTTTTACGAATTATATTACACTTTTTCAAAAAGTAAAGACATTTATGGCAAAAACAAATAATGTAATGCATCAGTTAGGGTTAAATCAACAAATGTCAGGAAATGAGACATTAGGGTTGAGCACCTAACCCCCACACCCTCCTCCACAGACTGACAGATGTCAGGGTGTGCCATAGTCATGCAGCCTAACTTTACCCCATTCTCCTTTACTGCAGCATGTCAACCTGCTTACACATGGAATGGGTTAAGATCTGGCTGCATATTTATATATGTGTGTGTGTGTATATGTATATATATATATATATATATATATATATATATATAATAGATAACCCACTCTTAGGTGTGCTGTCATGCTCTGATATAAGCATGCCGCGGAGTGTATGTTGTATGCACGAGCAACAGGCTGAGTGCATCAACCACCCAAAGGCGCAAGGATATCAGAGCAATGCACCCACATCCTAGAGTAGTTATCTATCTTATAAAGTGGTAAAATAGTTTTTAGGGGGTAAAAGTGCAGGTGTGTGGTCGCACTCTGATATAATGCGATAGTCATGAGATGCTCCAATAAAAAAAGCAGCAATTTCCTACCCATTTTATATATATATATATAAAGAGACAGAGAGAGAGAAGAGACAGACAGAGAGAGAGAGAGAGAGAGAGAGAGAGAGATACTGGATGGGCAACTATGCAGAACCAGTGTGTTCTATCACAGAGGATTCTGATTCCCTCTGATCTCAAGAGCGATGCTCGAGAGGTCTATGGGAATCAGAACTCCGAGGAGGCAAAACACACTGGTTGTGCATCGAGTTGTGGTTTTGCCTTCAAAATGAAACTGACTGATGCAGTCTGTAGAGGTTCTAGAATGCTGTTCTACCACAGTAGGGTAGAATCACATTCCATGACCTTGGAACTGTGGTAGAACAACATTTTAAAAGGGATGGAATTCTATACAGAAAAACACTCCACTGTGCACTGTCTCTCTCTCTCTCTCTCTCTCTCTCTCTCTCTCTCTCTATATATATATATATATATATATATATATATATATATACACACCTACCTCTATAGTTAGGGTTGAGCAGGCACTTTGATGTTAATCTTTAATTTTGTGTGTTAATAACTTTGGAACTGTTCAGTGGATTTGCACAAAATTTGGAATGTGCAGTCTGGTAGGTAGATCTCTTGATTTCCCAAGTTGTGTTTTGTTGGACATACAATTTCTGTGCAGCAAAATGAAAAATAAATGCATTTTGGGCCAGTTTTGACATGTTTTTTTTTTTTTGCCCATGGCTGTGACCACCAGTGTGGTCTTTTGGTCTGAGATTTGGAACATAGAAGTGTTTGGATCAAGAAACAATCTAGCATTGAATTGATAAAAAATATTACTTCATTCAAAAGTTATTACATTTTTAATTATTGAGTTCTGAGCATGCTCAGTTAACTCAAAAATTTGTATGTATATTTTGCGACTTAAGAATTGTCTCACGGTCAAGGATTTTGCTTCCATATACTTCAATGCATCAAGTTATGAGCAGGTGTAGCAAAATAGCATGAAACAGTCATAACCATCTGACACTAAAGAACTTTCATGAAAAAGGTTCTACATAGCCTTCTTAACATATACCCACATATTTGCACAGCATGTGGGTATACCCTAAGACACTGGGATGGCAGGCGAAGTGATACAGTTGCTTAAAAATGATGATGGATGCATCTTGTGGTATGTTTACAGAGCTGTATGTTCTTTCTGCCACCTTATGGTGTCTGTTTCTGATTGGTTGAGTTGCGTTATACCGTCCACTGCTTGTATGTGTGTTGTGTATGTGTGCATGTGGAGGGATTCGGAGTTAGGGTTGAAAACCCTAACATCAATTTCCTCACTTTTGTCACTGTGTAAGCAATCCTAACTGATGCATTAACAAAGTTTTTTGCAATGAATATATATATATATATATATATGTCTCTATTTGCAATACATTTGTTTACAGGCATTACTAGTAGTATCTTTTGAAAATTATCTGACTTGTGATTACTAATTTTGAGTATAGTTCATGAAATAATGAGCTTGATATTTGTTATTTCATATAGTACCCATTATGCCTTATGCATAGCATATAAATCCAAACCATTCCAAGGCCATCGTGACATATAATATTAATACTGAGCAGCAAATCAGAGCTCTTTTCCTAATAAAAGGGTGCTGATTTAATAAAGAACAAAGTCTTAAATAAGGAACCAGTGGCTTATGGAGAAATCTTCAGGGATTTATACATGGATTTGATTCTGCCCTTGTGGGAAAAACACAGAGAAATGAGGGCTTCTGTCAGAGTAATGGTTATTTTGATCTGGGAACACTGACTATTTCTTATCCTATATTTTGTATGCTGGATAGGGCAAGGGACATGCTACATCTCATTGTCACAGGAATGTTCATTTACACATTTTGCACTGTATTTACTCAGGCTGTCCCAGCTTAGATGCAATATCTTGTTTCAGTGGGGTCATGATTTTACGATTTTATAATGTATTTATTCAGGCTACCTATTCCAGGGCCCTGTATTCAAAGTAGATATGCAGCACATCCCAGTGGAAAAGAGATGTGCGCACAACTCAACAATGTGCAGCAGTGTGATATTCAAAGTTGCGGAATGCACGGCCACAAGGAATGGGCCAGGGCACACACAAATGGTATGCCATTCAAGTTAAGGGGTAATCCCATGCATATGATGTGCTGCAGCATATTCCGGAGGAATGTGCCTCTCACAGTCCAGAGCACCACGGCCCACAGTTAGGCTATGAATAACTGGCCTAACCCGACCAGCCACCCACAAGCAGGCTGCAGATGTGCACCCAGGTGCACAGCAGCCTGGCAGGCCATGGTGGTCCCAGAGGTATGCCCTTGCCATCACCAATCTAGCCAACTCCATCCCTGAAGAGCTCCATAGTGTAGGGCCCCCAATCCACTGCACCAGAGGAAACCATGGTCCATATCCATAGTCTTAGAGGACCCCATCCACCACCCCAGTACACAGACACCCTCACCCCCATACCCAACCTGTTGCAAAGACTGGCACTGTTCTCCACACCCTGCCATGACCAGCCATTGACTGCACTGGACCCGGCTGGGGACCTTCACTCTGGAATGACCCAAATCACTGTACCATGCATTGGTGCACCATGCCAGCTGCAGGTCCACCAGTATATGCAGCAATGTTATGTCCCTGGCAAATTGAAGAGGAAATGTACATATCTCCAATGCATGCCCTTGCCGATGCTGTATCTTCCAGCTGTCAAACACTGCTGCAAGTCCACACTCTCCTGTTGCCCTGTGTAACATGCCACCCTCGGGACTGCTGAAGTATTCTGGTGCATGGAGGCGGTATCCTGTAATGCCATTTGCAGTGTATGCTTCAGGCTATAAAGAGTTCATCTGCAGTTCCCAATTGTACAAAAGAATGGGAGGTCAGCTGTAACATGCCTGTTTTGGGACCTGTGTGAGTGGGTACAGCATCGGCTGTCACCCACACTGAGCAGTGCAATGGCACGGGATGATGAATCCACATCGCAGTGACTGAGGGTATGGCCACTGCATGTTATCGCCCACACACAGATTGTGCCTATGTATAACACATTCCAGCATCCTACCAAGTGTTCTGCCACCCACAGACATAGTGATATGATCCCATTACAGAGCTAGTCATCACAATAGGATGGGCTGGGGGCAGGGAGGGGTGTCTGTTCATTGTTGAGGGGAGGAGGCCACTACACTATGGACATGGACTGTAGGTGTATTCAGGTTCAATTAGGGATGGCATTGGGGTCCCTAATATGGAACCAATAGAGCCTGGACTCCAGTACTATCGGGGCTGGTGGAACCACTGGAATAATACAAAGCTTTGAATTCTTCTATTCCATGGTAAACAATAATAATAATAATCTTTTGATGGCACCTTTCCAAACCAAGGTGCCTAACAGAGATAAAATCACATAATCATTACATTTCACCAGTTCAAGATCAGCAAAACATTTTTAAAATAAGTAATCATAACATCTTAAAACATTCCACAATTACAAACTGTTTCCATCAAGCACCATATGCTTGACTCCATAACTAAGTTTTAAGCACTTGTTTAAACCCTCCACAGTCATGTGCTCACATAACCAATGGGGTAGAGAATTCCAGAAGGTAGGGGAAGATACACAAATGCCCTAGCCCCAGAGGATTTCAGACATACCCTTGGAATCTCTAGCAACCCTTATTGGCTGAGCGGAGCGATCACCCTGGGCAGTGAGGGAACAGGAGCTTTTCAGGTAATCGGGCCAATCACGCAGTGTATTGAGTGTGAAGAAAGGCAGATGACTGACAGGTGAATACCATCTCAGGAAGGACAATTTTATATTATTTAGCAATATTTTACTAAATTGTTTGTGACTTTGAAAACTTTTAGAATGTTCTTTTTAAGTTTCTATGGGCCCATTTTATACAAGCAATAAGACATGGCTGGGTGTTGGTAGTACTGAGATACTTGCACATCCAGAGGCTGAAGGCACTGGACCTGCAGCCTCATGCCTCACTATGCCTCTGAGTGTGCAGATATCTCATTACACAACACCCAGCCATGTCTTATTGCTTACTGAAACACTGGCATACCTGTTGTGTTGAGACAATAGTGTAATGGGAAGAAGAACATGGAACATTGTTCTAATTTTAAGGAGACATTACAAACTGATTCAGTGTCATAACTAGCAGACTTTGCCATAATTATGACTAGGCACTAGTGCTACATAGACACTGGTGTATAACTGGGAGGAAAGAGACACCAGTATAACTGTTGGGAGGCTCTGCCATAACATGGAGCATCCAGAAACTGCCGCAACATATCCACTGGTGAAAGTGGCATGAAATGTGTGAAACTTGAGAGAGGAAAGTGGTGAAGCTACTAGTAACATACAATACCTTTATGTCAACCATGAAATCTCTACAATGATGTTATTAAGAACTACTGATTTGTATTTTAAGACTCTTCTTTGTGGAATTCTGTGACACATCATAAATGTATGGGAATATTCAGTGGTTTATGAAGCAGTGTTCTATATAAAGTACTGGCTCTGAATACTTTGCATGCTGCTGATTTTGCTTCTGTTCTGTTGTTTGTTAATGACTTACATGTTTGTCACCACCTGCATTGTGTCCACATCCACCAGCACCTAGCAGCTCTCACATCCAGCATTAGTGCTGCAACACCCTACTGCATATTTGATTGTCTTCCAATCATGCAGGGACTGGGCATTATTGCCTTTGACATACTACTAATACTGTGTGTCCTCACCCTCCAAGAAAAGAATCAGTGATTAAATTCATGCACTTGCTATATGTAACAGAATTTAACATTGCCTATAAATACAGTACTGTCGGTAGTATTGAAAATATGGTAATGCTAATTACAACATGGTGCTACCTTTGACTGGAGGATCACATGATACATCAGAAGGTATCACAATGAAATGTGTTAAATGCTATAAGAAATATACAGCAGTTTTTCATGTTTCCATGGTTGTAATGTTCTACCAGCTATCAAAGGTTGTGTTTTCAACCTCATTGTGTGCAATAACAATTAAAAATAAATGCATTTTGCCCTGAGAAAACTGTGAGATATTGAAGGATTCTGCAGTAAAAGTGCTTAAAACAATTAAAAAAGCAGCATAAGAAACTTTGTATGTTTGTACTGCTGCTGCAGTCTATGTCTTGACAATGAGAATCTGGTATCTTATGAGAGATTTTCTAGTCTACTATTTCAAAAATAAAAAATAGTTAAGTAAAATGTATGTATTTAAATATTTGAAATTTGCATTAAATATATAATAATAATAATAATAATAATAATAATGATAAAATGTATTTATTAGGTGCCTTATCAAAACCAGGGTGCCTTACAATTCATACATAGACATACTTTAAAAACATGGAGAATTAAAATAGTAATTAAAAACAAACAAACATCAATTAATAAAATCACCTAATTCAATCTCCAAATGCCTGCAGCCACAAATATGTTTTTAAGGATTGTTTAAATCCCTCCACAGTTGTGCACTCATGAAGCCGGGGGGTAGAGAATTCCAGAGGTTAGGGGCAGCATGCTCAAAGCTTTAGCCCCAGATGTTTTCAAATACACCCTCGAATCTCTAGCAACCCTCGTCAGCCGAGTGGAGAGATCGTCCAGGGCGTAAAAACAAGAGCTCTTCCAGGTAGTCAGGGTCCAGTCTGTGCAGGGCTTTGAAAGTCAGTAAACCAACTTTAAAGGTGATCCACCACTGAATAGGTAGCCAGTGCAGTTCATGCAGCACAGGTGAAATATGACAGGATCGTGGCAACCCCATCAATAGCAGGGCTGCTGAATTCAGCATCAGCTGCAAGCTCCAGATTTCAACCCCAGGTAGAGGGAGTTGCAATAATCCAAACATGATGACACAAGGCATGGATCAGGGTAGGAAGATCCCCAGATGGAATCAGGTGCTTAATTCTGGTGATATTCCTAAAATGGTAGAAGGAAGATTTGACAACAGCTGACACCTGTGAATGCAGGGTCAGCCCCTCATCAAAATTACCCCAGATTATGCACCCATTCAGAGGCCAGGAGTGGCACACTGTCCAGATAAATTCTCGAATGTAAATCAACCACTGACCCCCTATCTGGTGACCCAAATCCACTATCAACACCTCAGTCTTTCCCAGTTCAACTTCAGCCAGCTGGTACTCATCCACTCCTGGATTTCCTTCAGACAGCTGTTGAGAACCAAGACAGCTCCAACCTGGTCAGGTGTGAAAGACGGGTAGAGCTGGGTCTAAGGACTAAGATAGAATGACTCTTCCAGTCTCTTGCTATCAGGAGATCATTGAACACCTGTACCAGCGCTGTCTCGGTACTATGTCTCTTTCAGAAACTGGACTGGAGCGGTTCATAGACATCATGGATGGTCAAATGGTCTTCCAGCTGTGCTGCAACTACTTTCTTGGTTACCTTCCCCAGAAAGTGAAGGTTCGAGATAGGTCTGTAGTTAGCATGGCAATCTGGGTCCAAGGTAGCTTTCTTCAAAAGGTGTCACCACCGCTTCCTTCAAAGAGCTAGGAAACTCTCCAGGTTCCAAGGAGCACCAGACTATCCATGCAAGGACCAGACTGATGACATTGATACAACCCAAAATTAGGGTGTTGGTCCAGGATCCAAACTACAGTACGTGGGTGCACAGCCTGGATAATCACACGATGTCCGTGAACTCTGGTTGGCTGAAGGTACTCCAAGAACACCGAGGTGTAATGACCTCAGATTGAGCCAAAGCAACTCCTTAGAGTGTGCTGGGGCAATTATTGCTCTGATTTTATCACCTTATTAGAAAAGAAATCGAGCAAGCTCATCACACTCTAATTGCAAAAGCTTTCCGCACCTGCTGACAGGTTGGATTGCACAGTCTGTTAACAGTGCAGAAAAGCTGAGCTGGTCAATTCTGAGTTGCTGCAATCTCCTGGACAGGAACTCTGCCTTCTTACGGGAGATTGCAGACTGATAGGCTTGATAATGCTCTATCAATCTAAGGTGGTCAGCATCTAGAGCAGACCTGCTCCAACAACACTCTAACCTTCGTCCCAATCTCCACATCTCCCTCAGAGTACCATCTAACCAAGGGATCAAGGGCGAAGGGAGAGAGGACAAACTTGGATGGCAGCAATGGAATCCAGAGCAGTCGAGATGGCCAAATTATAGAGCGTCACAAGAGTCTCTGGGTCACTGCTTGCTAACGGAAGGGGCGAGAGGTCAAGCACGTTAGTAGGCTATGAGAATCAACATCTTGTAAAGGATGGTACTTGACCAGCTCCACATGGGTAGGCCTACTAAAGGGGTATTAAAATGAAACCCCATGGTGTAATGATCGGATCATCCAACTGGTTCCACCCCATGTTGGAGGTCTGAATCCCTAGGAGAAAGACCAAGTCAAGGGAGTGTCCATGTTTATGAGTAGCAGTGGTAACTACCTGTGTTAGGACCAGCTAAATCATCAACTGGAGGAAGCGCTGACCAAACTGCGAGAGTTCATCATCGACCCAGGCATTGAAGTCACCCAGAACCATCAGTCTGGGCAACTCAAATGCCAAGTCAACGATGAAGTCCACCACTTCCTGAAGGAATTGTTTCCATCACCGGGTGGACAGTAAATGAGAACAATCCCACAACCTACACCTGCTACTACAACACACTCAAATGACTTAGTCTCCTCAACTAGTACACTCGTGAGGTTAAGTTCTGTCTTGAAACAGACAGCAACCCCCTCCCGTGGTCCAGTCTCGGACGGTGAATCACCGAGTACCCAGTTGGTGTAAGGGCTTCCAACATGGGGCCAGAGTTCTCATCCAGCCAGATCTCAGTGATGCATGCCAGGTCCACTGTTTCAACAAGATCTGCAATAACTGCAGTCTTGTTTTAATAGACCTGGCATTGCATAGCACCGCCGGAGTTGGACAAACCTTCTGTGCTGCCTGGGCCACCCGCCTACCATAACGGTGGTGCCATTGGGTTTGGAAGCTAGACATGTAGGACCACATTCTGAGTTCCATTTCTCCTCAGAGCATGTCCTGGATTTCACCACCCCGACACGACACCCTCCCTTTCCTCTCCACTGTTCAAAGTATGGTCCTGTAAGCTAAGAAGTTCATTATTATGGGGTCCCTTGGCATGCAGAGTACAAAAGTACTTATTTTATTGTGCAGTGCAATGTGATACATCAGCACACATGCTTAAAAGGTTAAGCAAATATAAATGGTTTATAAGCACAAGATTGTTTATGTTTCAGAGACAAACACATATCAGTAAAGATGTTGCAAAGTTTAAATTCACTGGCAAAGGTCCAGTAAAGTTGAAAAATTCACCTCACTGAGCAATATGCAAATTTTTGTTTCCTGCCTCAAAATTAGCCTATGTGATTTCACCTTTTTGTGCAATTTCACTATAAGTGTGGAATTTCACCCACAAATTGTTTAATTTCTCCTGTGAATAGAGGAATTTCACCTGAGAAAGATGACATTCCACCATTTGCAACAAAATTCAACCATTCACACATGAAATTCCACACTTTGTGAGAGAAACATCACACTGTATCCATAAATTGCACTAAATTAGTGGATTAATTCCTGGAGCAAGTTTTCCAACCTCGCCCACCACTACATATCAGTGAGTAAGGGTATGATAATCACAGGCATTTATGGTTGCCCTTTGGGCATGTAGTCACAATGGAGAGTTGAAAGTAGGTGTGAGCTAGCATTTATATTATTTGATCATAAAACTCAATAAACAGTAAGCAGGCAGATAGGAAGGGGATCAGGTGAGAGGGCATCTACCTAAATCCTTGAGCTGTGCATGAAGCAGCCTTTGGAAAACAGAGAGGTTTCAAATTGGTTGAAGGTTGGATTGAAGGCTATTCCATTCTGTTAGGTCAGTGACAGAGGTGGACTATCTGCTGAAATCTTTCAGGATGTGGTTACCATCCAGCAATCTGGCTCTATTAGGCTTAGTGAAATGATAGTAAATATAGTGGTGAAGTAGAGTATGAAGTATTTTTGACTTGAAGTGGTATACCGTACATTTATGGAGGAGTGTGCAGAAGTTTTGTCTCACAGCCAAAATGCTCAGATATGCAAGTTAGCAATTCAACAGGTTGTGGTATGTTCCTGAACCATTCTCAAGGCAGAATGTGGAAGGCTTGCTGTTCAAGACATCCAACATTTGCAGTGTTGCTATAGTGATCAAGTGATACAGTATATACAACAGATAGTCAAGCAAGAATTTAAGGAATACTTCACAATATTCTGTCATGGATATAGTTCACTAGATTGTTTATAGGAAATGTACCACTATAAGTTGTGTCCTAAGCAGTAATTAATAAACAAATGGGCAACATTTTTGTCACTTAATAATATGTTAGCTAGGACTTAATAAGCAGTAATTAGCTTTCAGTGAGATGCAACTGATAGATGATTATGCATTTAAGAAATATATTAACAAAAGATGGTACCCTGTACATGTAGGAAAAGGAGGCAACAATGGAGGAAAGTGAAATGCTGAAGCATCAGCATACGAAATTATATTGTAAAAATACAAAACAAGAACAAAAAAAACATTTTATTTTAATAATAATGTATGCAATACCTGTGCTGATTATACAACACTCTTTGCATATCTTTTGTATTTTGACAAGCCTCAAAAAGCCGCAGTGAGCATGTTCCAACCATTGTCGGTAACTAACTGTTCCTTCTTTCCTCGCATAAGCAGATTTGAACTTTTTCAAATTTTGACATGACCCTTGTACTTTCTGTGGTTATGATGCTCCAAGTTATTAAGGACTGACAAGCACAAGATAAAGTAAGCATAATACTTTCAGAAACATGTCTATCTATGCATGCACTGAAGCACTCCTTAAATGTAGTGCTCATAACATCTACATTTTTATATACTGCAGCCTTAGGCTATTGTGATAGGAAATGCTTTTCTGATTTCAAATTCAAATGCAAACATAATTTTACTCAATATTGACTCTAGCTGGAAATTGTATCCCAAGACTGTAAGTGGTGATATTGTTGGTTTATTAACACAAAGCCAAAACTATAGAAAGTCAGCACTGTGCTTTGTTATAAATTCATAAGTGGAATAAAAATACTTGAGATGCTTTTTGAAGATGCAAATAATTTCAACAAAGAATTATGGGCGAGCAAGATTTATAGGCTGTTGAATGACCTGGAGGGTAGACACAAATAACATGTAACACCTGGCAAAGACAGTAGGTCTGAGGGTAAAAACAAATTATTAATGGTACATTACCATAGCTGGGAATGAGTAATGTTCAAGGACTAAATCTATGAAAAGCTACAGATGAGGGTCAAAACATAATGCAATTGCATGAACAAAATCAGCTAGTCTAATTCATCTAGTTTTTGTGTGCAGATTTTTATTACCATTAATATTCTCAATAAACAGAATTTAGGTATGCCATATGATGGATGGCACATATTACCTTTAAGATCTGAGCAATTTTGCTATTCATCTGAATTAGACCTATTACACATCCAGTTCCTCATTACTTGCCTAATTAATTTACTTCATCAAAATTTATCTTACTTTGTTCAGATCCAGTAAGTGAAAGCTCTATAATATTATTGTGCTCAAAAGATTAATTATAAATGCTACTGTGGGACTAAGAATCCATAGACATTATGTAAAACAATCTGAAAATCATAGGGTTTAGTTTTTATTAGGCCCATGTTCTAGAATTTAAAGACTTTTATAATTAGAATGCTCATTCTTTAAATTTAAAAACAAACCAGTTTACCTAACATTTCCCATCATGACTGTATCCCTTAATCAAAGCATACCTAATAAGGGTTTCTACTAACTCAAAGTCATTTTTAAATAAATGTAATTTTTTCAGTATGTATCAATTGTTGTTAGATAATGGGGATGTTTCATGTCTTTTAAATTATTTACTTTAGAAATATGTCTGCAGTTTTGCAATAGATTGTTAAATGCTAATTTATCATCTGTGTGGTAAAACGAGTCAGGTATTCACTGGCATTAATACATGTTCTGACTATCTTCCATAACTTACATATATAAAGTGAAGTGCCAACATGTTTTCTGTCTTCAGGAGTAACACGCATCTTTGTTTCTCTGCCTATGGCTATAGATGTACTGTATGTATACATATGAAGGTAAATTGTCTCAAACTATATAATCAATTAGAAAACAGGTTGGTATAATGATTGGAAAAATATGTGGGCTTAAAGTAACTGTATTATCTGTGGAACATTTTGCCTTTTAATGTGATCTGCAGTAGCTGGGGCCTTGGCTCCTTCATCTCACCCTAACACCAGCACCATATCTAGACCTAAGGCCATTGCTAGACTGGGCAAACCACTGCAGCATCTCTGTTGCAGCAGTACTTCTTGCTGATACCTCTGGATTATCCAGCATGTCTGGGTGACAGCTTTATATTTATTTATTTGCAATATTTGCACAGGAAAGGTACAATGAGGTGTAACAGCTTATTCCCAAGTGAGTCTCTGGGGTGGGTTCCATGGACCTTTTTATTGAGAGTGGAATGTCATCCATAACATGTGAAAAGTCACTTACTCTTGTGTGATAAGATCCAGTGTGTTTGGGTTACTGGTTTGTTTTTATTTATTCGTAATTTTGATCATGAAAAGTACATTGTGTTTTAACAGCTCATCTTCATGAGTCCTTGTGATGTATTACATGAACCTGCTTTATTGACAGGGGAATGTTGCCATATCACAGGAAAATGCCCAAATCTTCTTCGATAAGTGGCATGGAATTTTAACTTCCAAGCAAACAGAAGCAATGCTCTGCAGATGCTGTGCCTGACTAGTGAATTCACCATACAGTACTAGGCAGGGTATCCAAAAACAAAGATGAGAGCACACTGACTCAAACAGTTTGGCTTGTTAGCTTTAACAAGGCTTGATAAAGCTAAAAAGCAGAAGTGGCCAAGTCGGTACACTGTCTTCTTTTTCCTGCCCTGCCTAGTATGGAGTACCCACTAAAGCACTTTAATAAATAGATATGTTTCCATCTATTGCTGGTGCCATCTCTTTTCTGTTTTCTGATTTTAACTTCCTTCTAGACAGAGATCAAAGATGCGAGAAGAAACTTTGGTTTAATGTCTCATCTTAAAGATGACACCTAAACAATGCAACCCTCTTCATACTGCACTACAGTGCCTGTTATGAGTATTGAACCAAATACCTGGTGTGAGGATAGAAAAATTGCCTTTCTGATCTTGTAGCTGCAAAATTGAGTGTGCTGCATTCTGAGACACTGATACTAATTTTGACATTGACACATTAGATATGGTATGACAGCATGCCATTTGAGGATGGATGGGGCATCAGGAACCATCATTCCATGCCCCATCTATGTGTTCCTTTGTTTTCTCCACCCTCATAATGAACATATACTGTTCTGCTTATGCTACGGTTTGATGGGAAAACAGGGGCCAGATTTTTAAAGGCCTGGCAATGATGGACCTTGCACCACACCCTGCATCATTACCAATTTTCTAATGCACCTGTGCCAGAAGGATGGCCTTGTGCCAGTCAGTCATATGCTGCACTTGTGGCACACACATAATGTAGCTGCACTTGTAGCAGTCACATGGCTGTGAATGCAGATGGGGCTTGTGCCACACAAGTGTTGCCACATCCCCAAATTTAAGATTTTCAAAGGCTCCCAACATCCACAGGTACCACCAGAGTGTTGACCAGCATGATCTGGTCTAACAGCTCATTGCGCCGCCACTGTCCTGAGCTGCAGGACAACCCGTGAGCCAACAAGGTACCATGCAGCAGGATCCTGGCATTGGCATGCTGTGCAGAGGCAGAAGCCCTGTTATCTGTGTTCTGGTCAGGGGTTAATGGAGGTAAATGTGGCAGAGCGGGACTGGAAGAGGAGGCTGCTGGAGGGTGCAGGTAAGAGCTGTAGTCTGGGATGCAGTTTCCAGCTAGGGGAACATAGGGACATTGGAGGGGTTAGTAGGCTGTGTGGTGCATGCGGCCCAATGGTGACTGCACACCAGGAGGCCAAGCAGAGCGAAGGTAGGCACAGTGGTGGTACCACCTGTGCTTGTGCATCTAACCTGGCTGTGGTTTTTGTGTGAGTCCCTGATATCCAATGCCAGGGGCTTCCCAACTACCCTCCATTTATCCCAGTGGCACCTGCATTGTGATGCCATTCAATGGGACACTGTGTGCTACTGGGTGTATACCTGAGTGATATAGTACAGTGCATGGCAAATCATTTTAGGGGAGGGTTACTGCACTGCCACCTGTGAGCTATCTCTGTGCTGCATCCTGCACTGCAAGATTGTGCTTACAGATATGTGCCTTAGGCTCCACAAAAGTCTCCTACAGCACAGGTACGGCACTGTTCACAGGTGTGTACTCCATCCTCATCTACAAAGTGGAGTCTGTTCAGCCATGATCTGCTCACCATCTTGTCAACCATTCAGGCACTGACAGGAGCATGTGTTACTGCACTACCAACCATCCACAGTGCTGATGTACCTTGCATACAGTTATCGGTGGTTGTTGCATATGGCCATCTGTATGATGTACCTTGTCATATCAGTCCCTGTAAGTCCTATGTCCAGGACTGCACATCAGGTTTGGGAAAATGCTCTGTCAGTCCATCTCTCCTTGTGTTTGCCAATCAATGTGGTTAGTTCACCATCACTACAGTAGTGTATCACCTTCACTGCAATGAAGTGCTGGCAATGTACCATTTCAAGACTGCTACGGTTGGAGGTCCACTGTATGTGTTGCAGAGCAAACGCTGGACTAGAATTGAGGAGAAATGCAAACGACCATCACATCCCTCCAGTGTGTCAGTTGTTTGTCACATGAGACTGTTTGTGGCAACTTTGGAGACTTTGGCACAGGGACCCCACTTCAATGAAATCAGCCACAGGGCTCCTGGCACACCAGAATTCACCACAAATGGGTGTTCGTGCATCTTGCTTCAGTCTAAGAGGTTGGTAAAAATCAAGCCCAGTATGTTGTGTAGTCACCTGCAATATAATCACATGGATGGGATGTACATATATTGTGGAACACATACAAACAATGAAGAGAAAGAAGCAAGTATCTCATCTGGGATCTGAACCCAGGCCACCCGGAATACTGTTCCAATTGTGATTCCAGCTGTGCCACTGAAGCAACTGGAAACTGGGCTGTTCCTAAGCACATCACTCTTTTCCAAATGCACAACCCGGTAGCTGAACAGATAATTACATTTATAAAATCACATGGTTGTGGTTTGCATATATTGTGGAACACATACAAACAATGGAGATGAAGTGTGTGCCTCAGCTGGGACTTGAATCCAGGCTGCTAAGAATACCCTTCTGATTGTGCTACCAGCTGCACCACTGAGGCAACTGGAAACTGGCTGTGCCTGAGCACATTACTCTTTCTCCAAATGCACAACCCGGTGGCTGCACAGATAATTACATTTATACAGTCACAGTAGTGCAATCGGAATAGTACTCCTGGTGGCCTGGGTTCCAGTTTCAGCTGAAGCACTTACTTTTTTCTCTCCATTGTTTTCACGTGTTCCACAGTATATGCCACCACACCCAAGTGATTGTATAAATACATTATCTGTGCAGCCACGGTTTGTGCATTTGGAGAAAAGTAATGTGCTTGGGGATAGCCCATTTTCAGTTGCCTTGATGGTGTAGCTGGTAGCACAATCAGATCGATACTCCAGGTGACCGGGTTCAAGTCCCAGATGAAGCACATATATTTCTTTCTCTCCATTGTTTATTTGTGTTACACATTATATGCACACCACATCTTGTGATTGTATAAATGTAATTATCTGTGTAGCCACTGGGTTGTGCATTTAGAGAAGGAGTAATATGTTCTGGGACAGCCCAGTTTCCAGTTGCCTCAGTGGCACAGCTGGTAGCACAATCAGAAAGGTATTCCAGACAGCCTAGGTTCAAGTCCAGGCTGAGGCCCTACTTCTTTCTCTCAATTGTTTGTATGTGGTCACCCATAATATCTATGCTGCTCCTGTACCCACAGTAGATACTCATAAAGTGGAATGAGGAAATCATTCCACAGTAGTCATTTTTTGTGGGGTTCCCCATGTTAATACACCTCCTGTGGAGATGGTTAGGTACCACCTAAAATATAATGTGGAGCCTCGCAAAACTACAGGCAGCACTGCACATCTCACACATGATGTAGGCTTGTTCTCAGAGAGACAAGAAAGACATGAAGCACTATAACACAGTTCTTGTGTCCACTTTGGAATGTCCAGCACCTTTCTGTGTCTGTCCACTTACCTCCCACCACTGCTCACCATGGTAATGAGAACCGTTGATGAGGTTGAAGACTAAGGATAGAAGCCATTGTGTTCTTGGTGGAAATTCCACTCTGATGAGAACAAATTGTCTCTGAGAACTCACTGTGTTGAATATCAGAGGCTAATTTCCTTGAAAAAGACAGAGTTCCTGTCAAGGATCATTGCTGCAAGCAAGAACAGGCCAGCTCAGCTTTTTAACACCGTAGATAGATTGCTATATCCTCCTGTCGGTGTTCCAAATGAGCCTTTTTCTGCAGATAAGTGAGAAGATTTTAACAGGTTCTTCCTTGACAAGGTGTCTTCCATTCGAACTGGGATAGCCTCAAGCAGCCAGTCATGGGTGGATAATATTAGGGTTTGGAGTGGAACTGATGACCTGCCATCCTGAACTGAGTTCCAGACAATTGCAGATGAGGAGGTGATCTGGGTGATCTCTAGTTTGTTCCCCACTTACTGTCTGTTGAACTCTGAGCCTCCTGGTTGCTTGTTCATAGCCTTGAACCCCAAGAGCTAGTATATAATGAGATTACTGGGTGCTCCCTTAGGGAGGGTGTTTTATCAATCCTCTGTAAAGGGCAGTCATGAAGCCCCTCCTTAAAAGCCATCCTTTCAGCTCAACAGTTTGGTTAACTACAGGTCTGTCTCAAAGCTTTCCTTTTAAGGAAGGTTATCGAGAAAGTAAGTGGTGGTGCAGCTTGAGATGTACCTAGAACAATATAACATCTATTAGCCTGTCCAGTTGAGGTTTAAGCATCATCACAGTATTAAGGCTGCTGTCATCAGGGTGATGCATGATCTTTTCATGGCAAGAGACCAGGGACTTTGTTGCTTCTTGAGCTTGTTGGATCTCTCATTGGCATTTGACATGGTGGATCATGGTGTGCATACTGATCACCTGAGTAATTTTGTGTGATTCACTGGTTCTGTTTTGTGCTGGTTTGAGTCCACATTACAAGAGATCACAGCAGGTAGCCCTAGGTAATAACATCTCTGGGGTGGCTGTGGTCTCCTGTGGGGTTCCATAAGGCTTAATCTTGTTGTCTATGTTTTCATTATGTACATGTTGTCATTTGGGGAGATAATTACACAGTACATGGTAGAGTTTCACTGCTATACAGACAATACTCAACTCTATCTGTCTTGCACAACAGATGGGTCAAATGCTGTCCCAGTGCTTGGGCATTGTCTGAAAGAAATCAATTACTGAATGGCCTTTAATTGTCTGTGTCTCAGTCAGGGAAGATTGATGTTATGGTTTTCTTTCCAAGTCAGCAGGGATCAAATATAAGTAGATGCCTTTTGCTGCTATCTGTGAATGGTGAGCCACTCCAAACTGTGGATGTGATGAACAATCTGGATGTTACTTTGGACTGCAGACTGACATTATTTATATATTTATTTTAATTTTGGTAACCTTGTGAGCCCACTGAGACATTACAGTCCCTTTTCAGGGCAACCCAGAAAGTGCAGAACATAGACATGACATGGCAGTAGCAGTGAAAACATTTACAACATTCACTGATTTACAAAAGTAATCATTTACAGAAACATTCATAAATTGAACACTTATAACATTCACTAATTTACAAAATTTGTTATTTACAGAAAGATTCACAGACTGAATATTTACAGATTATAAATATATGACAGTTACAGTGGTTATATTTACATCGTTCTCAGATTTACAAAATGCACCATTTACTGATACACTTGCATCAAATATTTACATAAACAGGAGGGTCAGGGGTGGGATTCTTATACATATGAGGATCAGTAAACAGTGAAAATGTATGCATAGCATTATGGAAGCCAAGCCAAGAGTCAACAGAAGCAGGAGCAAAGTGATGAGACATTGAGGTGATTTAACTGGGAGGACTGGAACTTAGTGAGAGAGGTGCAGAATAAGGTACAGTGTGGTAGTGAGTCCAGCTAGACACTGCAGAGAAGGCAAATGATCTTCAGGCCACTGCTAACCAAGATTTGGGCAACACAAGAAGAGGGAGGGATGCAGATCTAAGAGCACTCGGTGGTGACTGGAGATGAATAAGTTCAGTAAGACAAGAGGGTGTAACAGTGGACCGGTATGTGTACTAGACTCAGCATTGCATACTGGAGTTTGGATTCAAATGTTAGTCAACCCAGGGGAAAGGACATTGCAGTGGTGATGGAGGGCATTGACCCATAAAGCAAACCTTCCCACCCTACGTTAGAGCATGTTTAAGGAAGAGATACAATGGTTGTGTTGGCTGTAAGTAGTAGCGGGTGCCATACATAAGGAGGTTCAGGATGTATGGCTGCAATCTTGTGTTATGGAAGCCGATGTGAGGAAGAGTCACATGAGGTAGAGCAGACCCAGCTTTTGTTTACAGCTTTGGTTAGGAGGGTGATATGAGTGTTCAGGAAAGCAAGGAATCTAAGGTGATGCCCAGATATTTTAAGGATGGGACTGATTCAAGGGCATCGCCATTATGGAGAGTACAGCAAGAGGTGGTTGAGTATGTGACGAGGAGGAAGGATTGGAGAACAGCATGCATTTGTTTTTGGTGTTAAGGACTATTTGGTTATCTAGAAACCGGCCCTCAAGAATTCAGAAGTCCAATGTGAGAATGCTGTTGAGCAACCCAACGTCAGACTAAGAATGGTAAACAATGCTGTCATCTATGGAAAGGTGCACAGAGGCCCTCCAGTTATTTGGTAATTCATTAATGAATAGGAAAATAATAATGGGCCCAGGATGGACTCTGAGGGAAGTCATGGGTTATTGGTCTGAGATCCGAGAGAGAACTGGACCACTTGACCATTTGAGTGCAGCCAGTAAGGTAAATTTGGCACAAAATTAAGACACACACATCAAGGCCAACTGAGTGTAGCTGCTGAAGAAGAAGAATATTGTGGTTGACCAAATCAAAAGCTTTTATCAAATTGATGAAGATATCACTGGGACAAAGCCCTGGTCCATAGCATGGAACAGGTCGGATGTAACTTTATCAAGGCAGCAAGGTTATTGTGTTTTTTCTGAAACCATGCTGGAACCTTGAGAGGAGGTGGTGGTGGTCCAGATAATCCAGTAGATGGTAATAAAGTATACAGTCTTGGATTTTCCAGGGGCAGAGGATGAAAATAGGCCTAAAGTTATCAACAGTTGTGTTTGGGCCACCTTATTAATTGGAACAACCACGGTTACCTTCCATTTATCAGGAAAGTCCCTAAGAGGACCTTTTCATGGGGCATGACTATCAACTATATTGGAGAAGGTGGTCACAAAAAATTGAAGACCTGATTCATATCCAGGAGAGTGTTTATCAGCCCCAATTGGCAACTGAAATAGAGGCAAGAAAAGCACTGGGATCAAGATGGGACATGTCTCAGACTAGAGTGATCTTGGGTGGAGGGTTAGGGAAGTTATTTCACCAGATACAGAAGGTAGAGGAGTGATCACTGTTGATGTCAGTGAGTACACCCACAGATTTCACTTTAGAGGCACAGTTGAGCATCACTCAATCAAGCAAGGTACAGTTGCCTGATTTTGTGTTGATTCTTGTTGGGACATTGATGAGTTGAGCTAGGTTGCCATCAACAAGAGAGACGCAAATCTTGTCAGAAATGGATTTCAGCCAGTCTATATTAAAATCACCACAGAGTATAAGGTCATGATGAAGCAGGTTGGCAAGGGAGGTTAGAAAGGGGTATCAGATGGAGACCTCTTTGGGAGGCAGGTAGACACAACCCACTATTAATTTTGTGAAGCATCTATGAGTCAGGAGAGAAACAGTTTCTATGCCACATGGGGTTCAGGAGCAGGGGTAGGGATTTCAATGGCATCTAAGCCAAACCAGACATACATGACAACACCACATCCCCATTTACCAAGCCTGTCCTTCCTGAAGGAGTTGTAACCTTATATTGCTATTCCATGTTGCTTGATGCTAGGCTTTAGCCAAGGCTCCAATATGTCTAAAATGTCTGGAGTATTGAAAAACCCATGCTTTGAGTTTGGCAATCTTGGGACACAGACTTTGGGCATTTATATGGGCAAACGTCAACTCTTTAGGCAATTTACCATTAACAATTGGAGGGAGGGTGTATAGACAAGGCATGTAGGGCCAGGGTTTAGTTTGATGTCACCTGCTTGGGTTAGAAGGATGAGGATGGGTAGGAAAGGCCAGACTGAGGAGCAATGTAGTTTCTTGGAGATGCAGCCAAGAGGTGTAGATACCATGATATTTTCCAGAGCCAATGCCCAAGGTAAACAACACCACATTTGGGGAGGCAGGGAGTGAAGAGATGCATACATGTGGGTGCTAGGGCACATGCCATTGTAGTGGTGCTCACTCTGTGGGGGAGTGTGCCTCAGGGAGAGGGCTATAAGATAATCAGCAGCACAAAGGATCAGAAGGCAGGAAAGTGTAACCAAGCAGCCTGTCTTGCACATAGCAGGTGGACGATTGATGCTGATGCTTAAAATAATGAGCAGGAGTTAACCTGAACTGGAAGAGGGACAAAGGGTTTACAGGGTCTGAGAAAGATAGATCAGAGTCAAGACTACTAGGATGGCCTAGTGGCTAGAGTGATAGACTACCAAGTGGAACTTAGGATAGGAATCTATGGTCTTGGATTCAGATCCCGCCTGGATTGTTTAAGTTCAAACTTGAATCCAAGCCTGGAGGGTTTACAGATCTGAGTGACATTAGAACAACAGGTATCTGTGGTGGACAGGAATGGATTTTACCATCTTCATAACTTGCCCAGATCAAACCATAGCTTGTGCCAACCAGTCTGGAGATGATCATCCATGGCTCTGTTACTTCCAGACTTAATTATTGCAACACTTTTTACTTATGGTTGTCAGGAGGTTTGATAAAATGCCTGCAGTTGGTCCAGAGTGCTGTAGCCTGACAGCTAATGGGAAATTCTTTAGGGACCACATCATGATGGTGATGTGCCATCTGCAATGGCTGCCTGTGCAGTGGCTCATCTCATTCAAAATAGGCTTGTTAACATTTGAGGTCCTATCTGGTCTGTGCCCAAGCTACTTGAAAGACTTATTGATGCTCTACACACCCACCAACTCTCTCTGATCCACCGGTGTGGGCTAGTGATATGTCCCCATGCTCACTTTAAGCAACTGGAGGACAGCTCATTTGGGGTGCTGTCCCACAGGTTTGGAAAAGCTTGCCAGGTACTACTAGATCTCCCATATGATAGAGGCCTTCAAGCATAAATTGGTGACTTGTTTATTTGCTAAGACCTTCCCTGAATATTTTAATAAGATTGTTATTGATTATTTAAATTGTATTTATATATTTTATCAAAACTGTTTCATGTTTTATTGTTGTAAGGCACCATGAGCCTTTGCAAAGGTGCCATAAATACAATTGCCTTACTTAGAATGTACTGCAGCATACCCAAGACTCCACTGGCCTAGTGGCAAGACTTTGATTGTAATGAGCCAGGGTCTCCAGTATCTTTTATGAATACACAGCACCCCAGATATTCAGCTATTAGTAATTCAGTATTCACATATCAGCTGATAACAGCAAATAATATTTAAAAAGACATAAAATCCTATCACTACAGAGGAGACAAGGCTGTCTTTAGCCACTCCTACCCAAACTCAGTCATCTCCTACCCTTCCTGTTTTCTCATATATAGATTTTTATATATAAAAAACAAAGAAAACTATGCTGGACTTTTGGGATGGTGCAGTTGTCAAAATGTCTTTTAAAGCATCCCCCTTCCTGGTCCAATACCATGACCAAATAAACAGTTTATAGCAATGTAAAGCCTCTCCTGATCCTGGATTCATGGTATAGGAAGTCAACAGTGGCCAAAATCTAGGCTATTCCAGTCATCCTCTTCCTTCTATACCTACAGCATGCTTTTCTATATGCTGGTATACAGTCATCTGACACTATCAGTGAAAAGCTTCTTTTCAGGAGGGAGGGAGGTTATCCTCATCACTAATGATGACAAGCAAATCATCTGATCAGTCATCTAGCATCATCAGTGATGTTGACTGCTCCTCCACCTCTCTCTCTCTCTCTCTCTCACTGTACATGCTGTACTTTGTGCTGACATAGTCAATTTTACTTATTTCATTTTTGTTTACCAGGTACAGGAAGTACACTAGGAAAGGAACTGCCTATTTTCAGGCACAGTTTGGAAGGTTACAAATGCTACAAATGAGATCATAGTATATGAAAAGACACGCTGAGAGTTCTGGGGAGACTGACTGGACTTGTTGGGATTTTGATTACTACCTACAACCCAAATCATGGATTAGGATTTAAGAGGGTCCCTTTATACTAGGAAGTCAACAGTGGTCAAATAGGCTATCCTAGTGTAATCCCTCCTAAAAGGAGACTTTCCTTGGTGCCTCTGGAGCACTGCTTCTGACTTCCCCTGCACCACTCCTAAACCCAGGTCCAGGCTGCAGTTGCGGAAACCAGGGCTGGACTGGACACTATCATTTGCTCTGAGGGCTTGTTCTATGCTCTTCCCACTGTGGCCATCACACCACCACTTTTTTATGCTCAAGCGGCTCATAGACTGTCTTCAGTGTCAAGGAACCCACAACAAGGAGGTTGTTCAGTTTCAAGTAGGTCTCAAAGCTGCTAAAAGCTCTGTACCTCGAGAAAGGAGGTCACGAGGTGCTCCATGGCCTGCCCCAACCCCAAAGGCAATCCTGGACCCCCAAGGTCACGAGAGCTCCACGGCCCCCCAGCCCACAAAGGATCGCCAAACAGAAAAGCTCTGTACCTCGAGGAAAAGGAGGTGCTGAGGGCCCTCCACAGTCCTCCTCCAACCAGAAGGCAACCCCGGACCCCCAAGTTCACGAGAGGGCCCACGACCCTCCCCCAGCCCACTAAAGGATCGCAAACAAAAGGTAAATTCTTCCTGGACTGAAATTCTTCCCTGGACTGCATACCGGTTACCGAGATGGCAGTGTTCCCTGCTTGTCCTGGAAAGCGCTCACGCCCATTTAAAAAAAACAAAAAACGCCAACAGGAGAAGAACAATTCCATACTTGTTATTGGGTATAGCATTACTGAATCAGCCCTGTCGACGGCAGTTGCTGATCGTGTTTCTGTCATCGCAGATGTATAGATAGTTTTCTTTTATCGTTAACTGCTCCCAGTCCTAGTATTTTACTGTATGTTGCTATGGGCACCTTAACTGAGTTTGTACTCCCTTTAAGACAGTGGGACTGACCACTGGGTTACAAAGACATTATTTCTAAAGCAAATGTATCTGTGTCCCTGATAGTTAATTAGCGTGTGCTGTGGTTAAGTGTATAGACTGTATAGACGCTATTTTATAACAGCACTACCAAGGGATTGAACAGTCTTACCTCCTTGAAACCAAATATATTTGTGCAATCCCTTTCACAACTTGCTCTGCTGCCTCTCCCTGTCCCTCTCCAAGCTCAGGTTCGCTCACCAGAGTCAGACTCGACTCACCTTTCCTGTACTTCCCTCTCTCCCCTCCCTCAAACGCTACTTAAGCCAAGCTGACTTTCCTTTTCCTGCACAGCACTGTACCTCGAGGAAAGGAGGTCATGAGGGCCCTCCACGCCCTCCCCAACCCCAAGGCAATCCTGGACCTCCAAGGTCATGAGGGCGCCCAGCCCTCCCCAGCCACCGAAAGGATGCAAACAGAAAAGGTAAATTCTTCCTGGACTGAAATTCTTCCTGGACTGCATTCTGGTTACCCAAGATGGCAGCGCTCCCTGCTTGTCCTGGAAGCGCTTTGGCGCCATTTAAACGCTAACAGGAGAAGAACAATTCCATTACCTGTTATTGGGCTCAACATTGCAAATCAGCCCCCGTCGACGGCGATTTGCTGATGTCGTGTTTCTGTAAATGCAGATGGCTAGCCCCTCCGAACGCTATCGCTCGCTCCTATAGTTCCCACCACCACCCTTGGTCGGCTCTCCTTAAATAGGATGAGAGTGGTCACATGTGCTGGAAATTTGACCTATCAGCCCAGTTCTCCATCTGCAGGTTATACTAAACTGCCACTGGGGCAGACCTAATTAATCTCAAGCTCCTAGCTAACTAGTTACACTGCAAAAAAAAAAAAAGCCATACACTGCTGCAGGCTTATATCTTTACTAGACACTACTGCTGCACTGCGGACACACCGTATTTTCCCCGTGCTCTGCTGGGCCTCCACCCAATAACCCCTGCTAGCATGGCTGTCCCTCACCCCCTCCCCTGGGCTCACCAGGGCGGAGCTACCACTCACAAACAGGATGGCCTCCTGCACCCCTCAATCCCCCATGGCTATCTGTCAGGGACTAAAAATCATCCATCTAAGCGTCCGCAGCCTCCTACACAACCTTGCTGAGCTCGCTGCCTGGGTTGCCCACTATAATCTGGATATATTGGGTATCACAGAAACATGGCTAAAACCACACACTCCCAACTCTATATGTACCCTGCCAGGGTACAGCCATATCAGAGTGTGATCGCGGGGGAACAAATGTGGGGGGTGCTACTTTACTATAAAGTCCACCTCAATGTGTCTGCCATTGATCACCCACTTACCCCCTCAACATGTGAGTCCCTGCACACCTTCTCCTACTAGGGCTCACAAAGAAAATCCACCTGATCTGCTGCTATAACCCTCCCAGAGGCGGGCTACCTGGACTCTCCTCACTTCTCCACAGCGTCAGTACAAGAGTGGGAACAAGTGAAGTCCTTATTATTGGAGACTTCAACCTCGACTGAATGGGATCCAACTCTAAATCTTATGAACCTCTGCTCTCAGGCCTTGCCCTGAACCAGATTATCACCGAACCATGAGACCATCCCGGGAGAAAGGGTCACTGATTGACTGGGTCCTGACCAACAGGCCTGAAAGGATCACATCCTCAGGCATCTTACCTGATGCCATCTCAGACCACTCACCCACCTTTTGTACCTGGGGCATCTCTCAGGCAAGAATACCCAGCAAAGTGATACAAATGAGGGACTACTCAAAGCTCTACTTGCCCGACTTCCTCACCGACCTCAGATCAATTGACTGGTCTGGGCTCACCGCTTCCTTGGTCCCAAATCAAGCACTGGATGCATTCCTAACCAAATACATCCCAGTACAGAACAAGCATGCACCCTCACTAGAAGGAGGGTGTGAGGCACCGTCACCAAATGGCTTCATGGGGGTCTATTCTCTAATGAAACTCAGGGACAAATGCTGGGAAACCTATAAGACCTCTTTCAGCGTTGATGATCTCGATGCTTATGGGTGCCTCAGAAACTGCTTCAAAAGCCATCAGGGCAGCCAAAAGCGAGTTTTGCCGATCTGCCCTACTCTCCTCTACCAACAACCCAAGGAGCTTTTGGCAGAACACAAAAAAGGCGTGGTTGGGAGTTCTGCAAGAGTGCAAGTTACGGACTTGCTCATTGATGGGGTTAGCTGCACAGCCCTCACACAATCGCCACACGTTAAGCTTATGTTCACCGAACAGGCCACCCCCTTCCCTACCTCCTGCCCCCACCGCCCCAGGTCCTCAAACCTCAACCACCTGAACCATACCCCCTAACGCCACTTGACCCAGACCTGTGACCAGACCCTCCTTCTTTCTACAGCAGGTATCTATCACCGAGACCCAGAGGCTGCTTGCCAGCCTCTCCCTCATATACCGCCCAGGGCACAACAACCTCAAGCCAAGCTGCTCAGGCTAGGTGCCCACCTCCTAGCCAGGCCAATAGCATGTCTTTAACACCTCTCCAGCCACGGTGTCATCCCAGATATCTGGAAAATAGCCAAGGTCACCCTTGTCCTAAAACAAGGAACCCCTAAAGATCCCCTGAACTACCGACCCGATTGCTATTCTGTCGGCGCCTCTAAACTTCTAGAGAAAGTTGTGGCCTCTTAGTTAACCCGAGCACCTACAGGAGCACAACCTCCTCTCTGGCCCAACACATGTATAAGAAGGGTACAGCACGGCTACCGCCCTCGCTGTAGTCACCTCACAGATCAGAACTGCAACCAACCAGGGCAACCTCACTGGTGCGATTTTTGTGGACTTATCCAAGGCCTTCGACAGGGTAGATCACTCCCTCCTCAGTGCCACTCTTCCCTCCCTCTGACTCTCAAACCCTGCTCACACCTGGTTCCACAATTACCTCTCTGGTAGAAAGCAATACACCAACTTTAACAGGACCCTCTCCAACCTCACCATTGTCCAATGCGGGTCCTCCAGGGTCCGTCCTTGGCCGACGCTCTTCTCCCTTTTCATCAATGAATTGCCATCTATCACCACCCATGGGCTTGCAATCCTGTATGCCGATGACCTTGTCATTCTGGATAGTGACCTGAGACATTGGCACCATCAATTCCCAACTAAACTCCGACTTCAAGCAGATCCAATCCTGGCTGGATGAGCACAAGCTTGTCATCAACCTCAAAAACCCAGGCTATGCTCTTTGGTTCCCTGAATAGAACAAAATCCTGCCCTGCCCCTTCTAATCCACAGGGTTGACAGCTTGCCCCTGCAGATAGCTGCGCTGTCAAGTACCTTGGCGTCACTCTGGACCCCCAGCTGGACCTCTCCACATATCCGAAACATCTGCAAGGCTACGAATGTTAAACTCGGACTCGCTTACAGAGCCAAAACTGCCTTACCCCGGCCGCCGGATACCCTAGCCAGGTGTCTCTCCCTCCCTCTGCTATGGGCTAGTGACCTTCACCCCTGTGCCAAATCCAACCTCTTGAAATGGGATATGGCCTACAACAGCATCTGCCACTTTGTGATCTCTGCCCCCCGACACACCGCCATGACCTTTACACTCACCTTGAGTTGCTCCCTCCTGAGAAGTATCGATGTTCGTAGTAGGGAAACTTCATTGACAACATTGTTAGAACAGCCACCCCACTACCCTTGCCCTGCCCCTCAACCCCGACAACTCTTCCCACCACCTTAGGTCAAGGCGGTACTAAATTGCCTGGTTCCCAGAACACGCACCTTTGGGTGATCGGGCCTTTCACATATCCCCAAACTATGGAACTCATTCCCAGCCCTTACTCGGTCCACACCTCCCATCCAGGGTTTAAAACATCCCTTTGGACCTTCCTGAAGGGCTCTTCCACCAGTCCATGCGCCTCATAGCCCCTTGAACTATACTCACACTGGGGTCTCTGCACTCCAGGCCCATTGCACTTACTCTCCTGTTCACTGGTCAAGCAACTGGCTAAATGTAATGCCATAATTGTTAACGCCTGCAATACCATTGTATGTAAATCTGACTCACTCACTGTTTGTGTATGCTCTGGCTCTTAACTCTCCGGGTCATCTGTAACTTCCCCGGTATGTGTCTTTTACTGGTTGCCTTTTACATTTATTTCTCTATATGTTATGCTCTTTGTATATAATACCAATTTGTCACTGTACCTGTTTATCCAAGCTTGTAACTCTCCGGTTGCACCTGAAAATAGGCACTTGGCTGTCTAGTGTGACTTACCCAGTTAACAAAAGCAAATAAATACATAAATAAATAAAGGGCAAATGACTAAATTAGTACATCCTGCCCTTGTAAAACTGACATCAGTTTGGAGACTATTTCAGCTCTGCAAAACAACTGAATTAGTACATGCTGTCCCTATAAAGTTACAACTATTTTGAGCTCAGCTCTGCAAAACAGCTCTAAATTACAAGATGACTTGAGACATGTATGCCTGTTTTCCCTTGGAAATAAAGCTACCAAGGGTCATGGGTTTGGCATAATGAATAACATATGGGATGCCAGGTATTGATATTTAATCCTGGATTTCTGCACAAGGGAGAGACAAGTGCAAATAGAGCAGATTTGCCCAAAACAAAACCTATGAGGAGAGAAGGATGTTTGTGAATAGCTCTCACTTGCCATTCCTGTCTAAAATGTTTATGCAAATCAGACTTGAGATCCCTGAAAAAGGGATTGATGCAGCGAGCATGGCAAGCATGACTCTAGCAGCTAAATTAGAGCAGGGTTGCCTTGAAAGCTGTTCTGCATCTGGGAAGGTAATGAGCCACTGCCTTCTACTGGAGTTAGGATTTTATCCTGACAGGGGCTTGAACCAGCTGAGGCTCCAGGAGATGGCTTGCTGGTCAGGCTGGGTAAAGGCACTGATACCGATATTTAATCCATGGATTTCTGCACAAGGGAGAGACAAGTGCAAATCGAGCATATTTGTCTGAAACAAAACCTCTGAGGAGAGAAGAACATTTGTGAATAGCACTCACTTGCAAATAGCACTCACTTGCTACCTGTCTGACTAAAATGTTTCTGCAAACCGACTTGAGACCTCTGGAAAAAATGGATTGATGCAACTAGAGTACCAACCCTGACTCTAACATCAAATTAGAGCAGGGTTGCCTTAGCTGCTCTGCATTTGAAAATGTGAGCCACTGCCTCCTACTGCAGTTAGGATTTTATCCTGACAGGGGATTGAACCAGCTGAGCCTCTGGGTGATGGACCACCTATCAGGGTGGGTGAAAACAAGTCCTCCTGAGGAGTGAATAGGATCATTGTCATCCGGAGCATCACTGCCACATCCCTCTCCACTGGAACTGTGTTCTGTCCTCTGCACAACCAGGTTATAGTACAGAGCGCCCATCTTCTTTCACTGTGGAGAAGATGGACACTTTGAATGAGGATGTGGCATGCCCAAGAACCAACAGCTTATAGACCAGACATTGATAAGACAGTAACAGTCGCAGAGAAATGACAGCAGAACCCAACAAGGGAATGACCTGGGATCTTGAGACTGAAAAGTTCCATAAGATAAACAAATCCCACTGCATCTGTTCAACAAAGTTGCCACCTAGATTAATGGGTCCTACCCCAACCATGTAGCTATCCATTGAATGATACCCATGTGAAGCCATATCTGATGGCAAATCAAAGATCACTATTATCTACCAATCCTTTTCCTGGCTGTACCTGGAAACACCTGCCCTAGCAACCTCTAGAAGGACTTTCAGTCTAGGATTTGAGCAATGCCAGGTACCACTATAATGGATACATTGCTGTGCAAGTTGAATTTCCAGAGGCTTTTGCAAGGTCCCTCAAAGGATTGATACCTTGGCTCTCATTTGTCCTAATGCCCAGATACTGGACAAGACACGGTGTTAATTGGAACAAGTTCCAATATATTTGGATGCCTGGACCACTTTTATCTTTATAAAACAGGGAAAGAAATTATCCGATGTTGCAGATTTTGCCACTTTTGTATTGCTCACTTGAGGAAGATCTCAAGACATGTAATAATCCTGAGGGATTGTGAGTCATACAGAAAGAAGGAAAGAGCATTTGATTGTGTTCCTGGGGTTGAGTGCCTAGTAGGAGGAAATGGGATGCCACAAATCCTTGCCTGACCAGATCATCATTGTAGTGTCCTTTGAAGAGATTTACCAAGTGGTCTGATGGTTCAATGCGGAGTGCTAGTTGGTAATGATATAATGGTCAAGAGGATTAACATAACGTTAAAGAACAAAGCCCATGAGGATTGGACAATGCACTCTGGTACAGTACAAGACAACCTGTACACTACTGAGGTGGTAGAGGTACCATCTCATCTGGAGAAGACCCTTGATTGGATAAAGATTTTCCTTTCTTTGAACCATTGTGCCTTTAATATGCCATATGTCAGTATGTACACATTAATTGGGTCCCTGGTGGATTAGCGAGGTCTCCTCCAAACCCCAGTATGCTCTGACCATACAATGGAATTAGACATAAGTCATTATTGTAGTCCTAATTCCTGTCCCCATGCCTGTAATAGAAGTATACCCTTGACAGGGTCCCCATCCCCTGCCCGTTTATGCCCACCTACCAACCAGCAGATAACATCCCACCTGGTGGTCTAATGGTGGCCTAGGTGCCCCTTACTTGTCAGGTAGCACCACACCTCACCTCACCCATCCTGTACCCTGATCCGGCAACTGGCACAGCCTCCTAACACTACCATGGATGGCTGCTGAATAAACTGTCAAGAGCACATACTTTATACAGTACATGGTCTGACAGTTCATCCGGATGCTGGCCATGCTGGTGTGAGGGCAGTGCAGTCGCTGGATCGATACAAGATGTGGAGGAGTGGGGAGGTGGGCACTACCTGCTTTGTGGGGATTGGGGTTCACTAGACCACCAGGTGGGGATATTATCTGCTGACAGGTAGTTGAGAATAACGGACAGGGGGCAGGAACCCTGTCGGGGTATACTTAGCATTATGGGCATGAGGGATACCAGGGACTACAGTAATGACTTATGGCTTCTTCCATTTTTTTGGAGCATACAGGGGCATGAAGGGGGTGCTAATCCATTAGGAACGGACTGATGAGTTCATATTAACATCATGGCATATGGGGAAGCACTGGATCATCAGGGTAATGGGTCAGGTAGGTGTCAAGTACCAGCTGATTGAGGCTCAGGGAACACAGTGTCCTACAGTTGGGCTGTCGGACCTCCCAGAGTATGTCTAGGTACCATTAGACCAGCCCTTCATCCCAGTTCAGAATGCAGCTGTGGGACCCAGTGCTGAACTGGGCACTGTCATTTTCTCCAAGCTTATTCAGTGCCGTGTCTGGTACACCACCACCTTTCTTCACTCAACCCACCCCAAGACTTCTTTCAGGATCAGAAATCCCACAGCAAGGAGGTTGCTCAGTTCCAAGTAGGTCTCAAATAGTTCTCATGAAACTAACATCAATTTGGAGACTAGTTCCAGCTCTACAAAACAATGAAATCTTAATTAGTACATCCTGTCCCTGGAAATTGACATCTATGTGGGACTTATATCTGTAAAACAGCTCTGAATTACAAGCTGGCGCATGCCTTGTATGCATGCTTTTCCCATGGAAAAGTCACTACAGCCCGACATTTAGCATAATGAATATTGCATGAGATGCTAGCCACTAATACTTAATCCTTGGATTTCTGCACAAGACGGTGACATTTACAGATAGAGCAGATTTATCTAAAACAAACCTCTAAGGAGAGGAGATTTGTGAATAGCTCTAATTTGCTATACTGACTAATATGTTTGTCTAAAACACTTGAGATCCCTAGAAAGGGATTGATAGACCAGGAGTGCCAAGCCTGGGCTCTAGCACTGAATTAGAGCAGGGTTCCCTTGAAAACTTCTTTGCATTTAGGAAGCTGGTAAGCCACTGCTTTCTACTGCTGTTAGGGTTCTAATCAGGTGAGGTCCCATGATGGCCCACCTGTCAGGGTGGGTAAAGGAAACTCCCACTGTGGGGTGAAGAGAATCATCTTTGTCTAGAGCATCATGGCCTGCATCCCTCACCTCCAAAGCATGTTGGGCCTGCTGCACCTGTAACCAGCTTACAGAACAGAGCCCCATCAAATCAAAGTCATCATGGCCTGCACCCTTCACCACTGGGAACATGTTGGCTCCACTGCACATACATCCAGCCTACAGAAAAGACCAGCCTCCCAACATCTACATAAGCAGGAGACATCCCATAGAAACAACACCAGCGTGTTATCTTAAGGTCATACGTGCTGTGTTTTACCCACAAATTATTAATCCAATTTGCTAGCTGGATAATATTGAGGCATCACTGCATGACCTTAGAATCAAGCCCACATCTCCATCTTACAGCAAGGAACAACTATTATACTCTTCATCCATTCATGTAGTTTGCCAGTCAGCAGCTGTAGCCAGCAGCCCAATTTACATGGTTCCACACTGAAGACCAAGCTTTACAGGCCTGCAATTCTGCATCTGTGTGCACACTGAAACCATTATTGGGATGCCCCAGAGGGACTGTGGAGTTAACTGGTGCATCAGTGGGAAGAGAGGTGCTGAGACATGACTTACGGTGGGTGCAAATGCAAACTGCTGTCTTTTTTTAACCTTGCTTCCCTTGTCCCCTATCTTGTTCTTCAACCCCAAAATAAACCAATGGGTTATTTATTTGCAAATGCTGACATATTTTATGACTGTGGAGTACTGTGTACAGTTCTGAGACCCATCTCCACAAAGTCATAGACAGGGTGGAGGCTGTCCAGAAGAGGGCAACAAATGGTGCAGGGTCTGCACCAGAAGACAAATGAAGAAAGACTAAAGGAGCTTAAGATGTATAGCCTCGAGGAAAGGAGGAGAGGGGGGATGATAGGAACTTCCAAATACCTCAAGGGAATCAACAAAGACCAAGAAGGTAGCATTTTCCAGAAAAGAGATGTGCAAGAACAAGAGGCCAATTTGAAGATAGAGGGGATGGCTCAGAGGTAATGTGAGGAGTATTTCTTCACAGAGAGGGTTGTACATGTATGGAATGGCCTTCCTGAGGAGGGCATAGAGTCAAAACATTGGGGAATTCAAGAATGCATGAGACAGACATAAGGCAATTTTGTGGGGGTAGGAAGAAGTAGACTGTTGGTTAACTAAGATCTGCAGCTTATCCAACAGGTAGGAAATGGGCAGACTAGGCTGGCCAAGCGGCCTTTATCTGCCATCAAACTCTATGTTTCTATGTTTCCACACAAAGCCTGTACCCAGAGAAACCTGTTTCCAAACCCCAGTGCATGAAGGCCTGCAAAGGTAATCCCATTCAAAGGAATCAAATGCCTTCGAAATCCACCACTTTGGTGGCTGCAGGGTGAAGCCAGAGCAGGGCGGAATGCATCAGGTTGAGCAGTGACCTAATATGGTCAGCACTCTTTCTTCCTGGGATAAAACCCACTTGAGAGGGATAAATGAGTTTTGAGAGGAGGATGACCCTTTTAGCAAGGACCTTAGTGTGCACCTTTGCTGTCTATATGTTGATAGGTGAGATAGAGACGGTAACACCACACCAGGGTGGGGTCCTTGCCCTTTTAGGAATCACAGTTATGACTACTTCTCTCACGAGTGGATGGTTAGTGGCCCAGGTCCTTTGCTTCTCTGAACACCTGGGTCAGAGTGGGGCTATTTGGGGTGTAAGGGCCTGCAACAATTCTGCAGAAAAGCTGTCTCCTCTAGGAGATTTGCCCTTCTGCAGAGACATCATAGTCGATATTGGGGTGTCCAAAGCTATGGCTTTCTGGGTGGTCAGCTTGGATAATGTCAGCCCTTCCAGGAATGCTGGTATGCCCTGCGGACTGTGCATGGGTGGATGTGTACAGATTGATGTAAAAAGGCTTGCATAATGCTGTTGATGTCTTCCTGGCTTGACACAGCCTTCAACTGGGGATCAAGTAGGCCTTGTATGTGCCTTTGGCCTGTTGCTTATGCACCTGATAGATCAGTACCTTCCTACCCTTGTCATCACCTCCCAGAATTTGTGCTTCAGTCTAGGACTGAATTTTCACCCTCACAGTTTAGTAGAGGAGTTTATCTCAATTCATAGTCCCAAACGCTCTCCTTCCCATTGTGGAGTGGTGGTTTGGGGAAGCCTGAGATTTGTACAAAGTGTCTGCTTTGGCCAGGCTATCAGTGCAGAGGTTGGATATTACACAGCATGGGTTTACTCAGGAAGGTCATGTTTGACTAATCATTTACATTTCTTTGAAAATGTTAGTTCGCATTGGATGCAGGCCTACCTGTGGATATAGTTTTCCTAGACTTTGCAAAGGCATTTGACAAAGTCTCTCATAATACTTTATTAGAGGATATGAAAAAGCTGGAATTCCCCATAAACTAATAACCTGGATAGAATCATGGCTATATAATTGTCAGCAATGTACATCAATAAAAGGGTTTATGTCTCCATGGGCAGAAGTGTTGAGCGGGTGCCTCCAGGCTCAGTATTGGGCCCTGTACTGTTTAACATCTTGATATCATCAATGCAGTCATCTAGCAATGTTTGGATGTCTAAGTATGCAGATGACTGCAAGACAGGTTGTATAGTCAACTCCCATGAGGCAGTAGTAAACTTTCAAAAGGGATAGCAGCACTGGAACTATGGGTTCAAATGAACAAAATGATGTTTAATGTACAAAAGTGCAAGGTAATGCACTTAGGACATAATAACATAAAAACAGTTATCTATTAAACCAAGTGGTACTACAAGAAACTGATAACGAAAGAGACTTGGGAATAAATATAGATAACAAGATTAACTTTGATAACAATACGATAATGAAAGTTAAGAAATGTCAAAGAATCCTGGGATGCATCTTGAAAATATAAAAGTAGACAACCAAGAGTCATTTGCCACTTTACACAAGTTTAGTTTGATCACACTTGGAATACTGTGCACCCTTTGTGCTCCTTAACACACAGGTAAGAAATTAATTGAGGTGTTCAAAGATAAATGACAAAAGTATTTTAGGTATGGCAGACAAGACCTATGGGAAAGGTTGCAACAGCTGGAATTATATTCCATAAATTATAGACAACTTTGAGGAGACCTCTGTTTAACATATAAGGCCATAAGAGACCCAGTTCTTATAGAAACACTTGGCTTAGAAACCAACTTTAATAAAACTCAAACAATGTCTCATAATCTTAAATTAAGAGGTGAACACTGCAGAACCAAAAGAGAAGCCAGTGGTATACACAAAGAATAGTCAACATATGGAACACACTGCCATGCTCAGTTGTTGAGAGTAACACCATGGAGACATTTAAATGTCAGTTAGATCAATATAAGGGTAATTCAAAAATTTGAATATATATAAAATATTTCCACCTTGTGTGGTGAGCTCATACAAAGGCTATGCCTCCTGAGCTTGTAACATGCTATGATTCTATGATCCTGTGAAATAAGGCAGAAGTACATTGTTTTCCAATGCACTTCACCTTTAAAATTGATGGAGTAGTGGTCTGGGAAGGAAAGTAATGCAAAGTCATTGTTTTTAATGGACTTTGTGTTACCATTATCATGCAAATTACTCCGGCTTTGCATTGCGGAGTACTCCATAAATTTACCTTCACTCCATGAATCCTTCACTGAGTGAATAAGCCCACTCGCCGCCACTGCCCTAGAAATTTCCCCTTGTCAAGATGGTCAGCTACCGACCTTTAGGGTATTGTCCTCAGAGGGACTATTGGCGACTGCAGACTTCTCTGGCATGAGTGCTGCATGTCAGCGATTGGCATGGGCAAGGTGGTATACAACCCAGGTCTTCTTGCTTGAGACCCCTATTGTTTGATGGTGCTGTCAAAGAGATGAAAACCAAGAGTCAGAAGTTGGAGCATTGTTGGTAGAAGACCTGGTCCATTGAGGACAGACTGGCCTTGAGAAATCATTATAATTACTGACAAGGGCAATCAACCATAAGAAGGCAGAGTTCCTGTCCAGGGATATTGCTGCAAGGAGGAACAGACCACCTTAGCTGTTTTGGACTGTAGACAGACTGTTGCATCCAGTTTCTCTACAGCTGAAAAGGGCATTTTCAATCACATTATGGGAAGAGTTTGCTCTATTCATATCAGACAGGGTGTTCTCTATTTGGGCCAGGATCTCCCTGCAGAGTGAGATTTGTACGCAGCAGTCGGCCTTATTGGAGCAGAGACACTCCTTTTGTATCGGTGGAGTTTTGGCTGGTAGAGGTGGTTGAGATCATTGAGGTGATTTCAAAGCAGAGGCCTACATTTTATGAACTGGACCCTGGCTGACTCATCTCCTAGTGGGATGTGCCAAGACCATCGGTCCAGTGTTCACCAGCATAGTCCAGTGCTCACTCTCAGAGGGACCTTTTCCTGATGCCTTGAAGGAGGCATTGGTGAGAGCCTCTTCTGAAGAAACCATTGCTCGACCTAACATTTTGGCAAATTGTAGACCTACAGTGGTGATCCTACAAAAGTTTATCAGTATTGAGGTATACCTTGAGGTACCTCTAGGTACCACTGAGGCACGAAGTTCAATTTGCATTGACTGTAATGTGATCCTGCCTCAGTACCACTGAGGTATGTATCTCTAAACTCCCATTTTAAGGAAAGTTTTGAGAAAGTAGTGGCTCTGCAGCTCAAGGCACATCTCGTGGCCTCTGACATCTATGAGCAATTTCTGTCAAGCTTTAGAACCAGTCATAGCATGGAGATGGCAATGGTTTAGGTGAAAAATGACCTCCTCAAGGTGAAAATGGTCAGCTCTCATTCTTCTTGATCTCTTTTCAGAATTTGACACCATGGATCACATTGTGTTTTGGATCACCTTAGAGTGTATGGTGGACTAACCTGAATTGTCATCCAATGGTTTGAGTCTATCTAATGACAGGAGGCAACAGTAGTGATGAAATTTCTCCTCCTCCTCCTCGAAGCCCCTGTCATGTGAGATTCCTCAAGGTTTGATCCTCTGATTGTTGCTGCCTACAGTGTACATGCTACCCCTGGGTGAGTTCATTAGGCAGTACAGTCTGAGTTTCCAATGTTATGTAGACAATACCCAGCTGTATATGTTATTTGACCCGAACAGACAGCTTCCATCAAGTGCTGAATAAATGCTTGGCAGAAATTCAGGACTGGATGTCCTCAACTGGCTGAGGCTAAACCCGACAAGGCCGAGGTGCTGGTGATAGATCCAGGTTGATGACATGATGGAGGTGCCTTCTGAGTGGTGACAGGTTTGGTCCTGGGATCCACCCATTGATGGCATCCCCAAAATGAAAAATCTGGGCATCGTCCTAACAACAGGCTGACACTTGAGGTTCAGGTGTCATCTGTGGTTGAAGTGGTTTCTACCCTTAAAACGTTGCCTGAATTAAAACCTTGATTCTGCCAGAAGGCGTACTCTCACTGGTACATGACTTTGTAACATCCAGGCTGGACTACTGTAATGCTCTATAATTCGGGCTCCAGTGGAGGATCCTTTCTTGACTGCAGCTGGTGCAGAATATGTTGGCCAGGTTTCTGATGGGCCTGCCTAGGTCTTTTTTAAATTCAAATTTTATTGAAGTTTACTGTTAACAGAGCAAAAACATCTCTGCAACACCATATATCTTAATGACCCATATCACATTATAAAGGAACGAGACATTTTTACTCCCCTCCCATGATCCACACCCCCTCAATCCTCTCCCCTTACTAATATGACTTAGGAAGATCTGTTCATCAGTATGCCTACCAATACAGTGCTACCTTCCTGCACTCAGCTTAGATTGGAGAAGGTAAAGCATTTGAAAGCGCTCCATATCGATTCATATTTTGAAAGACTACCCCTTCTCACAGCTCCAATTTTCCATATTTCTGTTCCTGTAAGTGATTGGGATATCATCCAACCAGTGTTTTAACACTACTTTCTTAAGTGAGGATGAAATCAAAGCCATATAATATCTTCGCACTTTAATCTTGATACTGGAATAATCACCTATCAGACAGATTTCTGGGGTAAAATACTGGTCAATGCCCAGTAATGGGTCTGCCTTATGTTTAATTTGGTCCCACAACATTTTTAGCGGTGGGCATTCCCAGAAATATGATATAAATCCCCAACTGCATGACATCAAAAACACAATTGATCAGGTCTCGTCCAATTTTATATAATTTGGAAGGGTCCAATACAAATTGTTTAGAAAGTGGAACTGCATTACCCATAACTGATCCTGAGTAACATATCGGTAGATATGGCTCCGATTCCATCCCAGTTCCTCTCTTGGCCCCCAACTGACCTAGCTAGAATCTAGGCTTGAGATCCAAGCCTACATATATGATCAAACAATGTCTTATATAATTTGGAAACACATGGGCTTCCCATACTATCTGAGCCAAAGACTCAAACCAACCCCGGTCATCGCCCATCTCTAAACTTGTTCCTAACTTGCTCTAGTAAATGTGTGAGCTGATATACCTTAAAAATCTGCTTATGTCCCATCGATACCTAACTAATAGCTCTGCTATTAGAAGACATCTATCCCCTGTAAAATATCCTCAATCCTTAACCCTTTCAGCTGGGAAGCCAGGATTCCAATATAATTTTCCTCAATCTTCAAATCAGGGTTGTGACATATTGGCTGGTGTCTATCCTGTTAGGAGAGTAACTTAAAAAAACACTTAGCTGATTATGAATCGTAAGGACTTCATTATCGGGGTAGCTATTAACAAGGGGCAATGCTTTTGATGTGGAGTAAAGAAGAGCTATCGGGTCTATACCAGCCTCCTTATCAGCTCTATTTCCAATTTGACCCAAGAAGGTACATAAGTCAGAGACTCAAGTTCTGTGGAAGGCCAAGCCTTCGAGATATTTACAAACATTACTTGCCCAATAATATAATCCAAAGTGTGGTACTCTCAACCCACTTTCTCCTGGAGCGGCTAGCTTAAAGTAAGCCCTATGGGAGTTTTCACCCTCCAAATAAAATCTGAAATAATCGAATGTATCATCTTATACCATTTTAAGGGCAACCACATTAAGCATATTGAGTGGGTAGTAAATCCTAGGTAAAATATTCATTTAACTATATTAATCCTCCCCAGAGAGAAAGCAGAAGTCTATCCCACCTCTTAAGATCTTGCTTAATAACGTTTGTAGTGGTGTCCAGATTAAGTTTCACTAATTTAGAATCCGTTCTTGCCAGAAAGATTCCTAAGTACTTTAATGTACGTGGAGCCCATTGCATACCATAACCGGTGCATCTGACCTATATACCTTCATGTTGGTGGAAATATCTGGGTTTGGCCTGCCTAGGTCCTGTTATGTAGCCTTAGTCCTCACGAGACTTGCACTGGCTGCCTGTCAGGTGGAGAATCATCTTCAAGGTGGGCTTGCTCACTTATAAGGCCCTATGGCTTAGAGTCCTGGTTATCTGTCTGACCTCCTCACTCCAGCCATCCTGGTATGTTCCTCCACTTCTCCACTGAAGGCTTTCTCGATGTTCCGAGGCCAGGCTGAAAACCTTGGGAGACTGCTCCACTGGGTAGTCAGCCCAGCCCTCTGGAACTACGCTTCCTAATCTTTGATGGAGGCACCATCAGTGGAGGCATTTGAAAAGGCCTGAAGACCTACCTTTTAGAATGCATTCTCAGAAAGTTTTAGCTGATTTTAATAATTCTGAATTAATTATTAATTTATTGTGTAATGTATATATCGTGTGTTCCAGTAAACCCTGTTTTAATACCTGTGAATGGCACCCAGAGCCTCCGGGATTGGGTTCCATAGAATTTGACTTAATTTGACAGCAGATAAGGACCGCTTGACCCACCTAGTCTGCCCATTTTCCTACCTAACAGATAAGTTGCAGATCCTAGTTAACCAACAGCTTCTTCCTCCTACCCCCACTAGGACTGCCTTATGTCTGCCCCATGCATTCTTGAATTTCCCCACTGTTCTTGACTCCACGACTCTCCTCAGGGAGATTGTTCCACGCATCCACTACCTCCTCTGTGAAAAATACATCCTCACATTACCTCTGAGCCATCCCTCCTCTATCTTCAAATTGTGCCCCTTGTTCTTAAACATCTCTTTTTCTGAAAGATGCCACCTCTTGGACTTTGTTGATTCCTTTGAGGTGCTTGAAGTTTCTATCATGTCCTCTCTCTCCCTCCTTTCCTCAAGGGTATACATATTAAGCTCCTTTAGTCTTTCTTCGTATGTCTTCTGGTGCATACCTGCACCATTTTGGTTGCCCTCCTCTGGACAGCCTCCACTCTGTCTATGTCTTTGCGGAGATGGGGTCTCCAGAACTGCACACAGTACTTCAGATGGGGTCTCACCAACTGTCTGTACAGAGGATAACAACTTCCTGTTTTCTGCTATTGATGCCTCTCCTATGCATCCCAGTATCTCCCCAGCCTTCCTTACTGCCTTCTCACATTTAGCACCCCTTTTAGGTCATCTGATATAATTACCCCAGGTCCTTCCATTTTTACTGTTGTCAGTATTTAACCCCCATTGTGTACTCTTCCCCAGGGTTTTGTTTCCCAGGTGCATTACCTTGCACTTCTTTGCATTGAATCTGAGCTGCCATACATTTGACCATTCCTCCAACCTTGCAAGACCCTTCTCATCCTTTTCCACTACATCTGTGTATCAACCCTGTTGCAGATCTTTGTGTCGCTCTGCAAAGAGACATACTTTTCCTTCCAGTTCCTGTGCAATGTCACTTACAAAGACATTAAAAGGACTAGTCCCAGTACTGAACCCTGCGGTACCACACTGGTAACCTTCCTTTCTTCACTGTGGACTCCATTTACAACTACCCTTGCATCCTGTTGTCTAGCCAATTTTTTATCAGGCTACCACCTTGGGACCCACTCCAAGGCTGGCTAACTTGTGTATTAATCTTTTGTGTGGGACTGTATCAAATGCCTTGCTAAAATCTTGGTAAGCTATGTCCAAAGCCCCTCCCTGGTCTACTACTTTGGTCACCCAGTCAAAGAAATCTATTAGATTTGTCTGACACAACCTTCCCATCGTGAATCCATGCTGCCTTGGGTCCTGTGCCCACTGGCCCCTAGGTACTCAACAATTCTTTCCTTCAGAAGTGATTCCATCATTTTCCTACCACTGAGGTCAAACTAACTGGTCTGTAGTTTTCTGCCTCTGTCCTGCTCCCACTTTTGTGAGAGAATCACATCTGCCCTCCTCCAGTCCTCAGGTACCACCCCATCCTCCCATGATTTGTTAAGAGAGTATTCAGCGGTGTCATTAGTTCTACTCTTAGTTCTTTTAGAATCATTGGGTGAATCCCATCAGGCCCCATTGCTTTGTCCACCTTCAATTTTATTAGTTCTTTCAGAACCCTTTCTTCTGTAAATGGACTGGTATCGACCCCCTTCTTCAGTGTGTTTCTCGTTTGGTTTAAGTTCCTCTCCTCTTCCTTTTGTGAATACTGAGCGAAATATTCATTCAGTATCCTTGCTTTTTCCTGTCACCTCTACCCAAATTCCCTCCCTTTATTAAGCCTCAGTATCCCTCATTTGGTCTTTCTTAGCCCTAATGTATCTATAAAAGGTCTTATCCCTTCTTAACAGAGTTGGCTATCCTTTCCTCAGTTTGGGCCTTTTGCTATTCTGACTGCCTTCCCAGCCTCTTTCTGCTTTAATTGATAAAGTTCTCTGTCCTGCTCCTTCTGTGTTTCCTTATATTTCCTGAATACTATCCTTTTCTCCCTTAACTTTCCCTGCCACCTCTTTTGAGAACCATAGCGGTTTTCCTTCGTTGTGTTTTGTTGATTTGC